>CM066333.1:69510967-70153467 GCA_033807585.1 Hydrophis major
CTGTTGTTAAAATCAATAAAACTTTTACCAAAAAAAAAAAAAAGCACAATAAAGAATGTTCTTTCTGTGCCAACTCAAACTGCTCAAACTGTCCAAGGAGCTGCTGATCCAGAGGAATGATTGAGTCTGTCATCTGCACCTCTATAACTGTCTGGTTTGGTTCTGCAACCCAACAGGACAGACACAGACTTCAGAGAGGAATTAGGACTGCAGAAAAAAACAATTGCTACCAACCTGCCTTCAATCTAAGACCTATATACTGCATGAGTCAAAAAGAGGGCTGTAAAAATATTTACAGACCTCTCACATCCCGGACATAAACTGTTTCAACTCCTTCCCTCAAAATGAGGCTATAGAGCCCTGCACACCAGAACAACTAGACACAAGGAAAGTTTTTTTTACCGCAAGCCATCACTCTGCTAAACAAATAATTCCCACAACCCTGTTCAACTATTACACAGTCTGCACTACTATTACTGTTAATCTTCTCATCACCCCTCCCACTTGTGACTGTATGACTGTAACTTTGTTGCTTGTATACTTACAATTTATATTGACTGTTTCCTAGTATGATTGATTGTTTTTTGTACCCTATGACTATCATTAAGTGTTGTACGTTATGATTCTTGACTCTGGACGAATGTATCTTTTCTTTTATGTATCCTGAGAATATTTACACCAAGACAAACCCCTTGTGTGTCCAATCACATTTGCCCAATAAAGAATTCTATGTTATCTATGTTAAAAACATGGAAATAAAGCACAGGAAAAGTGCAGGGGTGAATGGGCTGGGCCAAATGATCACTAGAACTACTGGTTCACTCGAACCAGTCTGAACCAGTAGAATCCCATGTCTGTCTGTCTGTCTGTCTTTCTGTCTTTCTATCTATCTATCTATCTATCTATCTATCTATCTATCTATCTATCTATCTATCTATCTATCTATCTATCTATCTATCTATCTATCTATCTATCTTGGTGTTGGGTTACTCTAGTTATCTATCTATCTATCTATCTATCTATCTATCTATCTATCTATCTATCTATCTATCTATCTATCTATTTATCTCTTTGGTTACTCTATCCATCTGTGTCTCTGTCTCTGTCTCTGTCTCTGTCTCTGTCTCTCTCTCTCTCTCAATCCATCCATCCATCCATCCATCCATCCATCCATCTATCTATCTATCTATCTATCTATCTATCTATCTATCTATCTATCTATCTATTTATCTCTTTGGTTACTCTATCCATCTGTCTCTGTCTCTGTCTCTGTCTCTGTCTCTGTCTCTGTCTCTGTCTCTCTCTCTCTCTCTCTCTCTCTCTCAATCCATCCATCCATCCATCCATCCATCCATCCATCCATCCATCCATCCATCCATCCATCCATCCATCCATCTATCTATCTATCTATCTATCTATCTATCTATCTATCTATCTATCTATCTATCTATCTGTCTATCTATCTAATCTATTTATCCTATCTACCTACTTACCTACTATCTATCTATCTATCTATCTATCTATCTATCTATCTATCTATCTATCTATCTATCTATCTATCTATCTATCTGTGGTTGGAGGTTATTTGGCAAACTAACTATAATTTTCAAGAAGAGAAAAATTTTCGATCCAACTGTGCTACCTGCTCTAGTCTATGACAGTGAAACATGGACACTAACCTCACAATTGATACAAAAGCTAAGAGTGTCACAAAGAGCCATGGGAAGGTACATACTTGGCATCATAAGACAGGATAGAAAGACCTATGCATGGATCAAAGAATGAATGAAACCATACAATATCATCAAGAGGGTACAAGAATTGCAGTGGAAATAGGCAGGCCACATTGCAAAAAGAACTGTTGGCAGTTGGGCCAAGGCAGTCATAGAATGGATTCCACTTGATCAAAATCATCCAGAAAGGAAATGTAAAACAAGATGGATTGATGACTTTAATGGAAGCCTAAAGGTGGAGCTCTTACCTCACAATCAGGAGGCTGTGAGTTCAATCCTAGGTAGAGGCAGATATTTCTCTCTCTGGGTACAATGAGAATATATCTGCTGAACAAAACTCCACATTGGTGACAGGAAGGGCATCCGGCCATTAAACACTCTGCTAGCTAGTTCCATTCAGTTGTCCAGACTCCACCCCACAAGGGATTATGGGGTCATTAAAAGGAGATGATAAGAAAAGATGAAGGAAAAGAAGGGTCAGGACTGGACAGGCACTTGTCAGAAATGGTATTGGGGGCTGGAGCAGGGGATTGGACTAGATGACCTACAAGGTCTCTTCCAACAATGTTATTCTGTAATAGTATTGCAGGCCCAATTGGCAAAAGAAAACTCAGGACTGCATTGGTTGGAAACATGCACAAGAGGCCTTCCTGCTGCAGTGGGTAGCCAATGGCTAAAATGATGATGAATGAATGATTTTATATACATATACATATACATATACATATACATATACATATACATATACATATACATATACATATACATATACATATACATATACATATACATATACATATACATATACATATATGGATCTTTGGTTATTTGGGTTTTCTCCTGCGTAAGATTGGAAGTATCTAGGCACTGTTTCGATGAAATCTCATTCATCATCTTCAGGCTTGGTCTTCGGCTCTGTGCTTCTCAGAGTGATGTGAGCTTGCAGCTGCTTCTTCCTTTTAACTGCTAGTGGGGGTGTGACTTGATTGCGTGGGAGCTTGGCTGTGTTCTCATTGGTTGGGGGTTTGGCTGTGTTCTGATTGGTAGGGTGGTTGGCTGTGTTCTGATTGGCTGGGGGTATTTTCAGTTCAGGTGGAGGCTTGGTTGTGCTCAGGTTAGTGTTAGTTGCTGGGGGATTTGAACTGGTGAGCTGTGATCCTGTTGTTTGGCTTCACGTTCGTGGTTGTGCCACATCTTCATGGTGGGCATCCGTTCGCTTCATGTATAGGTTGGAGGGGTTTGAAGTGGGTAGTGATGCAGCTGCAGTGCGGCTTCTGGTCCGTGGTCGTGTCTCATCTTCTGTGTGGGTGTGAGTCTGCTTTCTACGTGGAAGTGTGGTGGTAGCATCTTGTGTGGCCCTCATGGGTGTGGGTCTGTTGTCATTCTTCATGTTAGGTACTCATTTGTTAATGAGGGTGGGTTTCCAAATGGCTGGTAGGTGGGAGGTATCATCTCGTTTATTCATGCTGTGTGGGCGTTTTTCTATCTCTATGGCTTCTCTGATTATTCTGTTGTTGAAGTATTCGGTTTTGGTGATCGTTCTGGTATTTTTAAAGTCAATCTCATGTCCTGTGGCTTTGAGGTGTTGGACCAGGGAAGAGGTCGGTTCTTCCTTTTTGATTGCGTTCTGGTGTTCTTCAATGCATGCACTTATTCTTCTGTTGGTTTGTCCGATGTATGTGGCGGGGCAGGTAGCGCAAGGGATTTTGTATGCTCCTTGATTTTCTAACTCGATTTTGTCCTTAGGGTTTCTTAGGATGGTGGATATCTTTCTGTTTGTGCAGAATGCTGTTTTAATGTTGAACAGAACACACCCCCAGCCAATCAGAACACACACATACACACACATATATAAAGAACATAGTATTCAGGAAAAGAATGTAAAGGAAATCCCCAAAGTTTAGTTCTCAAGATTCCTTTGATGCTACTGATATTGCCTTGATTTCATACACCCAAAAATCATGTTCCTCAGAGTATAGTCATTAATTGGCAAAGACATGGTTAACAAAGTCAGCAAGTGAGTAAGCATGGCAACAGACCAGCCAATGGGAGCTGACAGCCTGGGTGTGGTTTGACTCTTTCTGCTTTGCTAAGAATTGAACATGAAATTTGTCTTGCTTGCTTGCTGAAACTGATATCTGTTCTGAACCCTTTTAGCTTTTGTTATGTTGAAAGAATCTACAAATGGTATTGTAAACTTTACTCACATTATTATGTATATAAAGAAGTTATTGAATCCTGCTGAATTAGTCATCTGTGTGTTTTCTCTCTCTCTCCCTCTCCCTCCTTCTCCCTCTCTCCTTCTCCCTCTCCCTCCCTCTCCCCGCTCTCTCTCTCTTTCTCTCTCTCCCTCTTCCCCTCTCTTTTCCTCCCTCCCTCTCTTTCTCCCCCTTTCTCTTTCCCACTCTCTCTCCCTCCCTCCCTCTTCCTCCCTCCCCCTCCTTTCCTCCCTTCCTCTCTCTTCCCCCCTCTCCACCTCCCCCTCTCTCTCCCTCCCTCCCTCTCCCCACTCTCTCACCTGTTCCCTGTCTTCCTGTCTCCCCCTCCCTCCCTCTCCCCCTTTCCCTCTCTTTCCATCCCTCCCTCTCCCTGCTCTCTCTCCCTCTCTCCCTCCCTCTCCTTCCCTCTTCCTTCCCCCTCTCTTTCCATCAGAGTGCATCATATGCCACAAAATAGGCCTGGTTGAAAGAAAGCAATCCCACCCAAGACTCTTCTGCTAACGTTGCAGGACTTCTGAGATTGGTAGAAACAATATAATGAGCATTAGTATGCAGACAAGTCCTAGGAAGTTAATGGGCTTTAAAACCGGCACATTGCTCTAGAAAGAGTCATTAGCTCAGTCCTTGGCTTCATGGCTCAGGAAAAGCAAAAGGAAAAACCTCCAGCAAGTTGCACTGAATTAATTAATCTGAAGAACGAATTCGAGTACCAACGCATACATCGGTATGACATTGGAACACTAAAAGTAACTGCTTATTAAATAAATTTTAAAAGGGACTGTGAGTCCCAGCATACAAGAAACCACAACAACAAAAGTCTCATTTCAGGGTCACCTCAAGGAAACTCATCCTGGTTCATAAAGACCAGGATTTAGAAGCCTACCCAGAATCCACTAAAAGAGTCCTTCAAGAGTTCAAGAAGATGAATTCTCAATGGAGTTGAATGTATTTCAGAGCATATTATTTATTAATAGAGGAGAATATTTGTAGCTCAGGGTTGAAATGGAGGGTCCTTGGCCCTCTCTGAGCTTGGTGGTTTTCTTGCAGACGTTTCATTACCAAACTAGATAACTTCATCCATGTTAGTGGGAGTGGAGCTTGGACTCTGTTCATATACTAGTATATAAATACTAACATATACAACTATATTTAGTACATAAAATGAGAGAAAACCCCACTCCCTTCTAGCATGGATGATGTTGCCTAGTTGGGTAATAAAACATTCACAAGAAACAACCAAGCTCAGAGAGCACCAAGGCCCTCACAATCCTCCTCCCCTTCCCTGCAAATGAGCTTCCTTCTAATGCTGATGCTGTTACCTAGTTTGGATAATGAAATGTCTGAAAGAAAACAACCAAACTTAGGGACCACCAAG
Organism: Hydrophis major; assembly: GCA_033807585.1. Classification (NCBI taxonomy): domain Eukaryota; kingdom Metazoa; phylum Chordata; class Lepidosauria; order Squamata; family Elapidae; genus Hydrophis; species Hydrophis major. Next base: position 69,516,295 of record CM066333.1, read on the forward strand.
GAACCCATAGATTCCTCTTTCTCAGGGGTAGAATTCAATTTTTTTAACAACCGGTTCTGTGGGGGTGGCTTAGTTGGTGGGTGTGGCTTGGTGGTCATGTTATTGGCTGGGCATGGCTAACTCAATGGCACTTGAGCGGCAGCGGCTAGAGGAGGCTGATCTTCCAGAAGTGGTCATCCTCACTATCCTGGCTTCTCACAAGCCTTCTACAAGGTGCATCTATGATGCCACCTGGAAGGCTTTTTCCCGATGGTGCCTCAGGGAGGGTCTTTCTCCTGCTTCAGCCCAGTTGGCAGAAATTCTTAGCTTCTGTCAGAATGGGCTGGAGAAAGGTTTGGCCCCCAACACCTTACGCAGGGAGATTGCGGCCCTCTCCTCGGTCCTTTCATGGAGTTTGCTTCCTTCCTTATCCCATCACACTTCAGTCAGGAGGTTTTAAAAGGGGCTTCCAACCTGCACCCTCCGGTGGTTCACAGGTATCCTTCCTGGGACCTTCATTTGGTCCTTAATGCTCTTACAAAGCCCCCCTTTGAACCCCTTAGAACAGTGTCTCTCCGTTTTCTGACTCTGAAGGTAATGTTCCTTGTTGCCATCACTTCTGCCAGGAGGGTGTCCCAGCTTGCTGCTCTTTCCATCAGACAGGACCTTTGTTCCTTTCACGATGATAGGGTTGTTCTTCGTCTGGACCCCTCATTTATTCTGAACACCTGGTTTCACAGGTCCCAGGACATTGTTTTGCCTGATGTCTGTCCTCTCCCGCACCATGACTTAGAGCGGCAGTGGAACACGCTAGACGTAAGAAGGGCTCTTAGAATATACATTAAGTGCACTTCCTCCTTCAGGAAGTTGGAAGCCATGCTTGTTTCCTTTTTCCCTTCTCACTTGGGGCATAAGGCCTCTTCTGCTATTAGCAGGTAGGTCAGGTCTTGCATTGAGCAGGTCTACAAAGCTGCGGCCCTTCTGGTTCCCCGAGGTCTGACGATGCACTCTACCAGAAGTATGGCCACTTCTGCTGCCTGGGCGACCCAAGCATCCTTGGAGGAGATTTGTCATGCAGCCACATGGACATCACAGTCTCCTTTCATCAGACACTACCGTCTGAATGCTTTTGCCTCGGCGACTGCAGCCTTCGGCAGATACGTGCTTCAATGAGTGGTTCCACAAACGGTGTGATGAGCCAGACGAGGACCCACCCGTGTACATGCAAGCTTTGGTATGTCCCATCCTGGGCTCTCGATGCAGCATGGAGGAGAATGGGCGTTGCTAGAAGTTACCGTGAATGCCCTTTCTACCTATGCTGCGAGAGAGCCCAGACCCTCCCTTGATTCGTCTGGCGAGGGTAAGACATATTTCTGTATTTATTTTGGGCTTTCAGAGACACCTTTCAGTCTGTCAAGTATCTTCACCAAAGCTGAGGTCTCTTCTGGGGGCTGGCTTTTATATCTTAGTACAGACTCAGCTATGACATCATAGGAGGGAGTCAACCCATCCTGGGCTCTTTCGCAGCATAGATAGAAAGGGCATTCATGTTAACTTCTACCAATGCCCATTCTATCATGGTGATCAGAACTGGATGCAATATTTGAAGTGTGGCCTTACCAATACATTGTAATGTCGTAAATTTCTGGCATTCTGTGCCCCAGTGCCAATCGATGGACTGGGGACCCCTGCACCAAAGGTGGTGGTCTTCAGCAGGTTCTGACCAGTTCTGGAGAACCGGTAGCAGAAATTTTGAGTAGTTTGGAGAACCAGCAAATACCACCTCTGACTGGCCCCACCTCCCAATTCTCAGGTGGCTGGGTCTTCTTTTGTTGCCCTGCACAGGAGAACAGAGCTGGAAAGCAGGTTAGTGGATGGGGTGGGAATGGAGATTTTACAGCATCCTTCCCCTTCCATGCCCACCAAGCCATGCCCACCAAGCCATGCCCACAGAACCAGTAGTAAAAATGTTTGAATCCCACCATTGCCCTGCACTATATCAATAGTAGATTCCAAATATTTGAGCAGATCCCTCTCTTGGTTCTCCTTGCTTCCTTACTTTAAAATAATTAAGCAGAAGCACACTTACTGTAAGAGGATACACATCGTAAAGGAAGCATGATTTTCCAGCATCATTATTTTTTCTTTCAAAAGAATTTGCATTTCTTCTTAGAAAATAAAAAGTAGAGGTTTGCTACAACAAACCTTTTAGAAGTGGGTCCCCTTATCTTGTTTTTCTTCAAGTGATGAATGTGAAGTTAAGACTGTTCTGGAGATCTAAAGAATTATTTGACTTGAGTGAACTCCACTGGAACAAGCCATCACTGCAGCTCAGTAATCCCAGGGTCATTTTTCTGCCATTATTTTCCAAGTAATGTCTCCTTGCAGTTTGCAATGTCTCGGGCAATCTGGATTTACAGAATGCAGCACTAAATAAAAATGGCTCACCTGTACATGTGGAAAGCACAGCCGGTTGCCCAGCCCATGAAAACAGCTTATGCTTGTTTTTATCATCATTATTGAATATATTTCATGATATGAATCAATACACATTGTCCATAATTACTGGAGCCTAAAATTTCCAGACATTAAACTGATTGTTCTTGTGAGTGTGATCAATTCCATTCCGTGTCCTGACACGTCACGGTAAACTTTATGAGCCAGTCAGTCACGCATGAAACGTAAAAAGCTTTTTCATGGTAGGCAGAGAACCAGAGAGGTGGACAGAGTTAAATCAAGAAAGCCTCTTTCAAATATTCTCCGGCCAGCTTTGATTTTGTTAACCTAGCAGCAGGGTTCAAATTGGAAAAAAATTCTAAGCTGGCCTATTGACTTCTGTTCTGACCCAAACCTTGTTCCAAGGAAACAAACAGGAAACAGAGGTAGCAGCAAAATCTTTTAATGATCCTTTACGATTTCCATTCCTTCATGGTTAAAAGGCTGTTTCAAACTAATTGTCTCTGATAAGAACGAGCCTTGCTAAGGTTGTGAAAGTCTACCAAGAACACTAGATAAAGTTACTAAGAAATATTTCAAACACAAAGAGTCTCCAAACACCAAGCAAGATATTCCAAATGTCCACAAAGCTTGAGTGCAAAAACTTGCTTCCTGCAAAGAACTCCAGTTTCTCAGCTGGCTTTTATCTCTTAAGGGAGGGGCCAATTACCTTGCAGCCTTACTCCTGAGTCGCCCGTGTTGCTGCAGCTGCTCTTTCTTTCAAGCAGCCCTGTGTGCACGTACACTGGGCACAGGCTCCTCGGGAATCTCTTCATCATTTCTGCCAGCCTCCACAATCTTCAAAGGCAGCATTCCACTCATTGATAGTCCTGGCCCCATCCCTGCATCACAGGCAGGTCCCTCATCTGAGTCTTTGTTCTCCAAGACCTCAGCCATCCATACCTGCTGCTGGCAAACCACAACAGCTTCCAACAACTCACTTGTTCCAATGCAGAACTGTTAACCTGAAGTACTATTTTCTGGGTACAGATATGATAATGCAGTTTGAATGTTTAAGTCAAAGTGATGGGTCAACTCTAAACATTTTTTTAAACATTTGTGAATGACAGTGTTCCTGCCAGGCATAAAGAATCCGAACCATCCATTAGGTTACTGCATAGAAGATTTATTCAACCCTTGTATGCAACAATCTAATAAACTAAAATTCAATACTAAATTGAATACGTCAATGGAATCCAGGACCAGTTGGATTTAGATTGCTTGTAATAATTTAATGGTTCTAAGCTGATGACGTGTTTAACTCCACCCACCCCAACTTTACCACCTCTTCTCTTACAGTTCTGTCTCTATAAGTAACAGTACAGATAGTCTGTCAGCCTCAAGATATCCATAATATGTATAATCTGCATTCTAACTATTGCTTTTCTGCTGCTAATTTATGTCTTTCGGCTTTCAGTAGCAACGGAGGGAGGGGGGAATTTGAAGGGGAAGAAAGCTGGAGGTGTTTTGCATTCCTTTGCTGGGTTAGCAAGGGGAGGGGGGATTCTTTTCTTTAACTTTCCATTTCTTGGCTAGCTTCTGTCCCTTTTTGCGCAACTGCGAACTATTATCAAAATATGTCAAGGTCAACTGACAGCAGTCTCATCACCACCTGGAGATGACCACATGATCATATTCAGAACTTTTAATTGGAAGACTCATTTGGACTTTGGGGGGTGGGAGCATTTCCATTCCTTTGTATATGTGATCTGGTGCCAATTTCTTTAGATTCAGAATTAAATCTGAAGCTTTCACTTTATTTCCCAGTAAAAGGATAACTTTGCTTTAACCATGAAGTCTGAGTATTTCTTTTTTGGGATTTGAAGAGAGCACAGACTGATATTATTCCGAATCTCACACATCAACCCACCCGGAAAAAATATCAACTTTTCTTCCGAGGGGGTTTCACGTCATGTCGTCTCCAGCCAGCGATGAAGATGACCAGAGAGCTGCGGCGGGGGGGGGGGGGGGCAGCCGATGCTGCTACCAGAGATGCCGGCTGCTGACCTGCTGGCTGACCTGACTGGAAGAAGCCCCAGCTGAGATGCCCAGATGGTCATTGGGGGTTGGTTGGGGAGACCCTGAAGCCCCCCTCCTCCTGAAATCACTGTAAGTCGGAGAGGTGCGAGGGAACAGCTGTGGCAAGAGAGGGAGGAGATGGAATGCAGGCTGGATCAAGCCGGGAAATTCCTTATGGACGTTTCTGAGAAGCCCGGCACGGCTCCAAGGTATGAGGGGGAAGGGGGAGTGAACTCAGCCCGGGGAAGTTGAGCTACCCCCACCCCCCTAGCCCAGCCTACACCAGCACAGCCACCCGCCGACACCCGGGGAGCCCCAACAATAGGTGTGGTTCCTGGAAGATGCCACCTGCCCCCGTTAGATGTGAAGTTTGGAGGAAATCCCGGAGATTTGGGGTTTTTCCTGGTACAAGTCGGGAGCTATATGGCAGAATTTGAAAGAGAGTTCACCTCTGAAACAACCAAAGTGAGATGTGTTACCAGAACCCTGGAAGGGATGGCAGCAGACTGAATGGTGACTTTGTACAATGATAACTCCCCCCAACTGCGGAGTCTTGATGTTTTCATGACTACATTGAGGAGAAGGTTTGAGGACCCTCTGGCAGAGAGAAGGGCCAGAATCAGAATGAAGACTCTAATCCAAGGGGGGCGATCGGTTGCAGACTACACCCAAGAGTTCAGGCAGCTGGCATACCACATCTGAGGCTGGTTCCAGGGGGCCCTGGTAGAAGCCTACAAAGATGGCTTAAATGAAGATATATACCACATGTGCATCTCCAGAAGGGACCCACATGATTTGCAGTCATGGTACTTGCTGGCGGAAGAGGTGGACATAGAAGCAGACGCAGACACAGAGGGACGCCTGGAGCAAACTGCTTCCCCCCTGTTTCCGAGAGACCTCAAACCCCCAAAAGGGAGGGGTGATGGCAAGAGCCAAATCCACGGCCTGTTTTCATTGTGGGAAGGAGGGCCACCGGATGGCAGATTGCCGAGCCAAGCCGGATCAAAAGAGAGCGCGGGGCCCAGGGAGGAAGCCTGAAAACCCCCGAAAGAAGCCTCGTGAAACTGGGCTGAAGATAAGAGAGGTTGTAGAGGTCGCCCCTCCGGCGGGAGAGGAGCTGGGACCTCTGACCCCCCCTCAACGAGAGCGAGACCGACTCGGAAGATGACGTCCCAGTAAGTCCTAACCGAGGGCCCCTGACCATCCCAATAAAATTAAAAGTGCCTTTCCAACCTCAGCGAATTTTCAACACAAAAGAGTTTTTCTCACCCAACCGACACACTTCAATCCAGTCACTTTCTTTTCGGAGCTGTCCCGTCTTCAGCAGCTATGGAGGCTGCCTCTCCGCCGCCAGCAAAAGGGCTTCTTCCAAATCTAACCAGAGACTTTGCGATGTCTCTGGGATCCTGGAACAGTGCCCTTCACAATCACCGTCTCTCCGGGACGATTTAGGTCCGTTAGGACCGACCAGGGGCGAAAATATCAGCTGCGATCTCAGAGCCCCGAGATCGCAGCTGTAACGCCGGCACGAAGCTCCGCCTTCTCCCGAAAGGTTGAGGTTGGAAAGTTCATTCTGAAGAGAGGAGGAAGCTGTGAGATTTTTTTTTTGATTGAAATTGTTTGAGCGGCGTTTTTAAAGTGCTGTCAAATTGAGGCTTGGGGTGTTTTTTTTTTTTTTTATATTCCATGGGAAAGATTTTATTGTGACTTAGGTAACCGGACTGAATTTTCTTTTATATATACTTTTAGGCTCCCTTTGACTTTTTTATTTTTTTTAGGATAGAGGCTTCCTTTGGCTATTTTTTTTTTTTCCTTTTTTTTGTATATATTAATTCTTTTTTCCGGTTGGGGCTGAGAAAGAGCATTAAGAAACTTTGTAACACTGCCAACTAGAGGCTTGAAAGTATTCTATTTGAATTGGAGAGAATTGCAAAAAGACCTCATCTCAAGGACTTTGTAACGTGATAAGATAGAGGGAGAGCACAGCAAAATATTATTGCAGGTGCTTTCCTGGACTGTTATCAACACTTGAGGTTTGGCTTTGAAGCTGCTGGAGAAGAGAGTCATAACAAGAGCCTTGGATAAATAACAAAGTGCAGTGTGTTTTCTTATATGTACCCCATTCGCTAGCTTTTTTTTTTTAAATCTTAATTTTTAGTAATATTTTTATTTTTGCCTTTTACTTTAAAGGGAAAGCCTCAGAGTCTTTTCTCTTTTCTTCTTTATTTATTTATTTTTTTTCCTTTTTATTGGGACTTTTTTGCTTTTCATATTTATCTTTTTGGATTATTCTGTTGTCGTGGTTGATTTTTTTTTTTATTTTTCTTCTTCCTTTTTTGGATTATTTTTTGGATTATTGAGATTTTTTAATTGGATTAAGGTGTGAAGATCCTGAAGGAACTTTTTGTTTTTTGTTTTTCTTTTTTCTCTTTTTGCTTTTTCCTTTTTCTTTTGCTCTTAATTAATATTATTATCTTTTGGATTTGTTTGTTTTTTCCTTTCTATTTTTTCCTTTTTTATGGTGGACTATTTCGTAATTGGATTAGGGTCTAGAAGAACCTGAAGATCTTTCTTCTTCCTTTTTTTCTGTTTCTTCTTTGGTTTCGTGTTTTTTACTATTGGAGTTTTCCATTTTGGATTATAATTGGCTGCTCTACCAGTTGGGTTAAAAGTTAAGAAGAATTTGAAGTTTTGGAAACATTGAAATGAGCAAGAAACCAATACCATCTGGCATTGCTGCTTCTACCTCTGCTTCCCCACCAGCTGGAGGACAACGTTTAATTCAGACAATGTTGAAGCAAGATAAGGAACAAGAAAAAATAACTTTACAGTTACAGATGATTATGCAAGGAATTCAAGAACTTAAGACAAAATCAGATATTATTGAACAAAGAACAGGAAATATTGAACAAAGAACAGAAAATATTGAACAAAGAATAGAAAATATTGAACAAAGAACAGAAAATATTGAACAAAGAATAGAGAAGACTGATGAAAAAGTGGAAAATATTAAACAAATGATGGTTAAGTATGAGGAGAGATTCCAAAAAATTGAGGAAGAAGGAAAACAAAGAGAGAAGAAGATTGGAAATATTGATAGCAGATTAACAGCGGTCGAACAAGAAAAAGGTGGGATGTTGAGGTGGGAGATGGAAAGGTCAGAATTTTACCTTAGATTTCAAAATATAGAGGAGGAAAAAGGAGAAAATTTGGCAGCGGTAATGATAGAAATTTTGGCAGATGCTTTGGAAATTACAGAGGAAAAGATGATGGATGGAATAGATGAGATATATCGAGTCTATACAAGATATGCGATGAGAAATAAATTACCCAGGGAAGTCCATATTAGATTTACCAAAAAATCTATTAAAACGCAAATATTACAAGTAGCAAGAGAGAAAACACTGAAATACAAGGGTAAAGAGGTTGTGGTTTTAAAACAAATACCTAGAAGAGTGAGAGAGATGAGAAGAGAATATCGATTTCTGACCAAAATACTATTGGAAAACGAAGTGAATTATAGATGGCTGATTCCAGAAGGATTAATGTTTACGTGGCAAGAGCAGAGACATAGAATTGACTCAATTGAGAAAGCAGAACTTTTTCATGCAGAATTTTTTGGAGGAAGAAAAGAGGAAGCAGAGAAAGAGGTTTCATTAATTGAGTTTCAAGATGAACAACTGGAGACTGAAAAAGAGAAAGGAGCAATAGGGGGACAGATTGATAGTAAAGAACAGCGTGAAGTGAGATCCACGAGAGCTGTTAGACCTAAATATAAAGCATAATTATGGAGGAAAAAAAACTGATTACAATGAATATAAACGGACTTAATTCAGCTGTTAAAAGAAGGAAAACTTTTCATAAATTAGAGAAATTAAAATTTGATATAATTTGTTTACAAGAAGTTCACATTAAAAAACAACATGAACAATTGTTATTACAGCCAAAATTAGGGAAAACATTTACCTCTTTGACCCAATGTAAGAAAAGAGGTGTGGTTTTATACATTAAAGAGGCTATTCCAGCAAAATTGATTTACTCGGATGAAGATGGAAGAGTATTAATGGTAGAAATAATGGATAATAATATAAAAATACTCTTGATTGCAATTTATGCTCCGAATGATAAACAAGAAGAGTTTTATAAAAAACTGCACATGAAAATAATTGGACTGGACTATGTTAATATAATTATGATGGGAGATTTTAATGGAATTGTGGACAATAAACTGGACTATATAGCAACAACAACAAAGCAAAATAGAAAGGTTCTCCCAAGGTCTTTTTTTAAAATGACAGATGAATTAACTTTAAAAGATATTTGGAGAGAAAGAAACGTTAAAGCTAAACAATATACTTTTTATTCAAATAGACATTTATCATGGTCCAGATTAGATATGATTTGGATCTCAACAGAACTAATATCTAATATTAAAGAAACAAGCATTGAAACAAGTACCTGGGCAGATCATAGCCCAATGACAATTAAATGGAAGGGACAAAAAAAAAGATCGAGATGGACATTAAATAATACTATTTTAAAGGAGAAAGATTTTACACAATGGATGGAGAAGGAATTGGCTTTTTTCTTTAGAGAAAATAAAAAAGAAGATACTTCAACGCAAAATGTGTGGGATACTATGAAGGCATACGCTAGAGGTTTGATAATAGATTATACAAGAAAAAAGAATATTAGGAAAAGGCAAGCTTCTAAGGCCTTGGAAAATGAGTATAAAACTCTTGAAAAAGAATTACAGAAAATGCCACAGAAAAAGGATATTAAATTGAAGCTGGATGTAATCAAACATAAAATGGAATTAATAGAGAAAGAAGAATTGGCACAGAAAATTAGAAACTCTAAACAGAATTATTTTGAAGATGCAAATAAACCAGGTAGATGGCTAGCATATAAATTGAGAAAAGAGAAGGAATCAAGAAAAATATTGAAGTTAATAGATGAACAAGGCCAAGTTTGTTATGGGAACAAGGAGAAAAAAGAAATTATCCGAGATTTTTATGGGCAATTATATAAACAAGAGAATATTGATGAAGGAAAAGTCAAACAGTATTTACAGGAAGCTAATTTACCAAAGATACCTAAAGAGACTGAAGAAATGCTAGAAAGCAATATAACAATGATGGAACTAAATGAAGCATTTAAGAGACAAAATAATGGGAAAGCTCCGGGCCCAGATGGGCTTCCAGTAGAATTTTATAAAACATTTCAAGAATTATTGAGCATCCCATTGTTAGAAGTTATGAATGAAGTTATGTTAAAAAAGATGATACCTAAAACATGGTCAGAGGCTTATATTACACTTATACCAAAGGAAGAGACTGACCCATTGCAAATTAAGAATTATAGACCTATTTCTTTATTGAATGCAGACTATAAAATTTTTGCTTCAATTTTAGCAGAAAGACTTAAAAAATATTTAAATAATTTTATTCACTCAGATCAAAATGGATTTCTGCCAAAGAGACAAATTAGAGACAATATGAGAGTAATCTTGGACACTTTGGAATATTATGAGGCTCATCCTGAAAAGCAAATGGCTTTGATATTCCTAGATGCTCAAAAAGCATTTGACAACGTCAACTGGAGATTTATGTTATTATTATTGGAGCAGATGGGTTTTGCTAAAAAATTTATTCAAGCAATAGAAGCTATATACAATAAACAGACAGCAAGGGTAATGATGGAGGGGGAACTTACAGATTTTATTAATATAAGGAAAGGCACAAGACAAGGATGCCCCCTATCTCCTTTGCTATTTGTGTTGACCTTGGAAGTCTTGAATAGAAATATTAGGGATGATAAAAGCATAAAAGGAATGAAAATTAAGAAGGAAGAATTTAAGCTACAAGCTTTTGCTGATGATTTAGCTTTTATTTTGGAAGATCCGATTGAAACAGCTCCAAAGTTACTGGAAAGGATAGAGTCATATGGAGAGGTGGCTGGTTTGAAAATAAACAAAGATAAAACAAAGATTTTGACAAAGAATATGTTATTGAGACAGAGAGAAGAATTGGCAGATCTTTTGAAAATTCAAGTTACAAATAAGGTTAAGTATTTGGGGATATATTTGACAACAAGATGTAGCACATTAAAGGAGAATAATTATATTAAACTTAAACAACAGATAACTACAGATTTGAAGAAGTGGGAAAACTTGCAATTGTCATTAATAGGGAGAATTTCAACAATTAAGATGAATATCTTACCTAGAATTTTATTTTTGTTTCAAACAATACCAATTAGGCTTGGAAAAGACTATTTTGAAGATTTAAATAAAATTATGTTGAAGTTTATATGGCAAGGTAAAAAAGCGAGAATAAAGTTAAAGCTTTTGCAAGATGCTAGAATTAGAGGAGGTTTTGGTCTGCCTAATTGGGAATTGTATTATCAAGCTGCAAGTTTGATGTGGGTCAAAGAATGGATAACATTAAGGAAACATAGGTTGTTGACACTAGAAGGGCATGACTTGCTGTTGGGTTGGCATGCTTTTTTATGGTATAAGGGAACTAAAACACAGGGTTATTTTAGAAGACATTATGTACGGGAGTCTTTGTGGTTAAATTGGGAGAAGATAAAAAGACAATGTTATTTGAAAATTCCAGTTTGGTTATCGACCATTGAAGCATTTTCCTATCCTATAATTTACAAGAAGGAACAAACAGTTAGATATGGGGAACTTTTGGATGAAAAGGGTGAACTTAAATCGATCCAAAACTTAGAAGAACAAGGTATAAGGATGAATTGGTTTTCATATGCACAAATACACTCAAGGTATGATGAAGATTCTAAAACGGAGGGATTTTATGATAAACAGACTGATTTAGACAAGATCTTGATGGGTACTGATGAGAAGGTGATTAAAAAATTATATGGTTATTTACTGGGAATGAAATTAGAGGAAGAACAAGTCAAAGAAACTATGATTGTTTGGGGGAAGAATTTTGGATATGGGATTGATTTGGAGAAATGGCAGAAATTGTGGTCTCAAAATTATAAAATGACAATGTCAACAGCATATAAAGAAAACTTGTATAAGATGTTTTACAGGTGGCACTTTCCTCCGACAAGAATAGCAAGAATGTTTAAGAACAAATCTGAAAAATGTTGGAAATGTCATCAGATACCCGGCTCGTATTACCATATGTGGTGGACTTGTGAGGATGCTAGAAAATATTGGACTATAATTCGCATGTGGTTGGAAAAAATGACAAAGAAACATATAGATTTGAAACCAGAGATCTTCTTATTGGGAATTTTACCTGATATATATAGTAAAGATTTGAAATACCTGATTGTAAATGTATTAACAGCGGCCAGGATTGTATTTGCTAAAAATTGGAAGAATGAGAAAATACCATTACAGGAAGAAATTATTAAGAAAATATTGGAATGTGCTGAGATGAGCAGATTGACATTTGAAATTAGAGAGCAAGAGGATAAACAATTTTACGAAATTTGGGATCTTTTTTATAAATGGCTAGATGATAAAATACGATAATAGAATATTTAGAATGCTAGAGAGTAAGGATTATCTTTATTTTGTCATTATTTTGCTATTTGATATTATATTTATAAAGGATTTTTTAGGATTGATTTGATATGATTAGATGATTTGTTATAGAGTAAACTGGTTTAAAGTATTGTTAGCTCATTAAGCATAAATGATTAAAAATATAGTCAAAAATTTCTTTTTTTAGTGATATTAGGATATATAATTTTGGATTGACAATATGAGTTGTTATGTAACATAATTGTAATTGAGACTACAGAATGAATGCACAAAAATGATGAACCAACTGACACACTGGATGTACATATAAGATTTGATGTTTTTATGTTTTGTTTGTCTTGTTTGTTTGTAGAAAATTAATAAAAACTTTTTCAAAAAAAAAAAAATTAAAAGTGCCCACCTCAGGGACCGAGGGAGAGATGTTGGCCTTATTGGACTCGGGGTGCACAAGGTGCATAATTAACATGAAGGTAGTAAAGGATATGGGCATCGGACTAAGAACTTTAAGAACACCCATATCCTTTTGCCAACTGGATGGATCTGAGGTGGGAGGTTGCCCGCACATTTTGTAATGGAACCCTTAGAGATGACAATGGGATCCCACCGCGAGACCCTGTGTTTTATTGTGGCCCCCAGGATGGAACAGCCTCTAATATTGGGATTGCCCTGGCTTCGGAAGTGGAATCCCCATGTGCCCATACCTGAACGTCCTCATGAAAACCCCAATGTCCAATCGTTGAGCGATTGGATATCTCAACTTCAACTTAATTGGCCAGTCACTCATAAAGCCTTGGAGGAGGTGCACCAGTCTCATAAGAAATTTGCTGACAGAAAGTGAGCCCTGCAGATGTCATATCAAGTAGGTGACAAAGTATTCCTCTCGACTAAATATTTACAGACTACCCAGAAATCGAAGAAGTTGGGTCCTAAGTATGTGGGCCCTTTCCCCATTGAGCGGATTGTAAATCCTGTGACTGTTCAGTTGACTTTACCAAAGACTCTTCGTCGTATTCATCCGGTTTTCCACGTCAGTTTGTTAAAACCCGAACATACTTGTACTTTGAGACCGGCCCAAACAGATCCCCCCGTACCATTGTTGATTGAGGGAGAACAACATTTCGAGATTAAAGAAATTCTAGACTCTAGGAAATGGAGGGGTCGTATCCAATATCTTGTAGCTTGGAAACATTTTCCTCCGTCTTATGCTGAATGTGTTAATGAGAGAGACATTAGGGCTCCTGAACTGCTCAAGAACTTTCATACCAAATACCCTGATAAACCTTAGAGATGTATACAAATGTTAACCTATGTTTATTTTGTTTTTTTCCTACAGGGACTAATGTCCTTCTTCTAGGGGATCCGAATGTCAGCCTCAAGATATCCATAATATGTATAATCTGCATTCTAACTATTGCTTTTCTGCTGCTATACTAATTTATGTCTTTCGGCTGTCAATAGCAACAGAGGGAGGGGGGAATTTGAACGGGAAGAAAGCTGGAGGTATTTTGCATTCCTTTGCTGGGTTAGCAAGGGGAGGGGGGATTCTTTTCTTTAACTTTCCATTTCTTGGCTAGCTTCTGTCCCTTTTTGCTCAACAGCGAACTTTTATCAAAATATGTCAAGGTCAAGTGACAGCAGTCTCATCACCACCTGGAGATGATCACATGATCATATTCAGAACTTTTAATTGGAAGACTCATTTGGACTTTGGGGGGTGGGAGCATTTTCATCCCTTTGTATATGTGATCTACGTGCCAATTTCTCAGATTTGGAATTAAATCTGAAGCTTTCACTTTATTTCCCAGTAAAAGGATAACTTTGCTTTAACCATGAAGTCTGAGTATTTCTTTCTTAGGATTTGAAATGAGCACAGACTGACATAGTCCTTAACTTACAATCACAATTGAGGCCCAGAATTCTGTCACTGTGTGAAACATTTTTGTCCCATTTTAGGGCCCTCCTTACTACAGCTTTTAAGTGAATCCCTGCAGCTAATAAATTAGTAACCCAGTTGATAATGCTTCTCTATTGTTTTTGTTTGTGAGAAGGTTGCCAAAGGGGATCATGTGAGCTTGGGACACAGCAATGGTCATAAATATGAACCATTTGCCAAGCATCTGAATTTTGATCACATGATCACGGGGAAAGTTGCAAAGGTCATAACTGTGAATAACGGCCATAAGTCATATTTTTCAGAGGTGTTGTTACTTTGGTCACTAAATGAACTGTTGTAAGTGGAGGACTAGCAGTACTGACAGATACCCAGAGGGTTTTCCCCCAAGAAATGCAAATTAAATGCTCTTTCTCAAATCTATTTTAATAATGCTAAATTGATCAATGTCTTTATTACTAATTTTTATTTCAGATAAAAGCATTGATATCTCCTCTTTATTTTGCCTTCTCAGCCTTAAAAATAAAACCCCAAAGCAAACTGAATTATAAGCTTATTACTGTATAGGTAAAGGTAAAGGTTCCCCTCGCACATACGTGCTAGTCATTTCCGGCTCTAGGGGGCAATGCTCATCTCCCTTACAAAGTCAAAGAGACCACTCTGTGGTCATGTGGCCAGCATGACTTAATGCCAAAGGCACATGGAACGCTGTTACCTTCCCACCAACATGGTCCCTATTTTTCTGCTTGCATTTTTTACATGCTTTGGGACTGCTAGGTTGGCAGAAGCTGGGACAAGTAACGGGAGCTCATTCTGTTACGCAGCACTAGGGATTCAAACCACTGAACTGCCGACCTTTCTGATCAACAAGCTCAGCATCCTAGCCTCTGACCCAACACGTCTCCTTATTACTATATGTTGGTGAATAAAATGTACAGACCTCAAAAGTGAGTTATCCCAGAGATATTATAAATAGCTGTAAGAATAAGAATATTTTCTCTTTTGTAAAAAGGAAAAAAAAGTATACACATTTCTCTCTACTTTGAAATAATTTTTCCTTGGAAAATGCAAGATTAAAACAGCACCCACACAAAAACACACATGCACACCCACACAAGCTGGTCCTCTTACTCTACAAACCATTACTTACAGAAAATGGATTGTCTCTCTGAAAGGCACCACTTACCAAGAGTCATTTTATTTCTAGTTGAGAGTTAAACATTTTTTAAATTACCGATTCTGAAAGTATCATTAAAGTGCCAATTTGTCTCTGTCAAAGTTATGTCTCAAGTTTCATGCTGATCCTTTCTTTCTTCTATACTACCCCAGATTCCAGGGTGGTAACTTTTAAAATTGAAATTGAAAGCTGTCCAAGTTACAAAAGTTCCCATCATCCTTAAAGGAAAACCAACATCTGATTCTAGTTGTCATGATAGTACTAGCAATTAGACTTATATACCACTTTATAATGCATTACAGCCCTCTCTAAGCGGTTTAAAGAGTCAGCATATTGCCCCCAACAATTTTGGCTCCTCATTTTACCCACCTCAGAAGGATGAAAGACTGAGTCAGCCTGGGAAGATTCGATCTCTCAAATTGCAGTCAACCAGCAGTCAGCAGAAGTAGCCTGCAGTACTGCACTTTAGCCACTGCACCACTGTGGCTTATACAATGAGCTTCATATCAGGTTCATCATAAATGTTGGGAAACAGAGGTGGTATTCAGCCAGTTTGGACCAGTTCTGGCACACTGGTAGTAGAAATTTTGACCAGTTTGGAGAACTGGCAAATACCACCTCTGGTTAGCTCCGCCCCTGTGGTTACCTCTACCTATATTTCCTTGTTTTTTTAGCTCAGCTGATTGTCCCGCCTCAGCTGAGCTAAAAAACATTGCACATATAGAACTGGTAGGGAAAAATTTAGAAACCCACCACTGGAAGTGAACCTAATAATATGATGGGGGCATAGCATACGAGGTAAGACTCATATTTTGCAAGCAAAGACCGCCAAGTTCTTGCCATAGCTACATCATGCTAAAACACATCAGGCAAGCAAGCATTAGGACATAAAATTATAGGAAGGAACCTTGGAGAATTTCTAATCCAACCTCCTTCTGAAGACAGGAGATGTTATTCCATCCCTGTCAAATGATTGCCCAGTATATTTTTGAAACCTCCAGGGATGGAGCGCTCACAAACTTTAAAATTTAGCTAAATTTCTTCTGTGCTGCTTTTCAGTACAAAAGATACCGAAACTACATAGCTATACCTAAAATCCAGTTTTGGTTACCACTATATAAAAAAGATACTGAGACTCTTGAAAGAGTGCAGAGAAGAGCAACCAGGATGATTAGGGGACTGGAGGCCCAAAGCTTATGAAGAATGGCTGCAGGAACTGGGTTTGTCTAGTCAAGTGAAAAGAAGGACGAGGGGTGTTATAATAGCAATGTTTCATTTTCTAAGGGGCTGCCAAAAAGAAGAGGGAGTCAAGCAATTCTCCAAAGCACCTGAAAGGCAGGACAAGAAGCAACGGGTGGAAATTCATCAAGGAGAAACCCAACCCAGAATTAAGAAGACATTTCCTGACAGTGAGCACAATTAATCAATGGAACAGCTTGCCTCCAGAATTTGTGAATGCTCCAAAACTGGACGTTTTAAAGAAGAGATTGAATAATCATTTGTCTGAGGTGCTACAGGCTTTCCTGACTAAGCAGGGGGTTGGACTAGAAGACCTTCAAGGTCCCTTCCAACTCTTGTTCTATTCTATTCTATTCTTCTCTTCTCTTCTCTTCTCTTCTCTTCTCTTCTCTTCTCTTCTCTTCTCTTCTCTTCTCTTCTCTTCTCTTCCCTTCCCATCCCATCCCTTCCATTCCATTCCATTCCTCTCTTCTCTTCTCTTCTCTTCTCTCCTCTTCTCTTCCATTCCCTTCCATTCCATTCCATTCTTCTCTTCTCTTCTCTTCCCTTCCCTTCCCTTCCCTTCCCTTCCCATCCCTTCCTTTCCCTTCCATTCCATTCCATTCCATTCTTCTCTTCTCTTCTCTTCTCTTCTCTTCTCTTCTCTTCTCTTCTCTTCTCTTCTCTTCTCTTCTCTTCTCTTCTCTTCTCTTCTCTTCTCTTCCCTTCCCATCCCTTCCATTCCTCTCTTCTCTTCTCTTCTCTTCTCTCCTCTTCTCTTCCATTCCCTTCCATTCCATTCCATTCCATTCTTCTCTTCTCTTCTCTTCTCTTCTCTTCTCTTCTCTTCTCTTCTCTTCTCTTCTCTTCTCTTCTCTTCTCTTCTCTTCTCTTCCCTTCCCATCCCATCCCATCCCTTCCATTCCATTCCATTCCTCTCTTCTCTTCTCTTCTCTCCTCTTCTCTTCCATTCCCTTCCCTTCCCTTCCATTCTTCTCTTCTCTTCTCTTCTCTTCCCTTCCCATCCCTTCCCTTCCCTTCCCTTCCCTTCCCTTCCCTTCCATTCCATTCCATTCCATTCCATTCCATTCCATTCTATTCTATTCTATTCTATTCCATTCCATTCCATTCCATTCCATTCCATTCCATTCCATTCTATTCTATTCTATTCTATTCTATTCTATTCTATTCTATTCCATTCCATTCCATTCCATTCCATTCCATTCCATTCCATTCCATTCCATTCCATTCTATTCTATTCTATTCTATTCTATTCTATTCTATTCCATTCCATTCCATTCCATTCCATTCCATTCTATTCTATTCTATTCCATTCCATTCCATTCCATTCCATTCCATTCCATTCCATTCCATTCTATTCTATTCTATTCTATTCTATTCCATTCCATTCCATTCCATTCCATTCCATTCCATTCCAAATAAACAACAAAACAAGATAACCAAACCTGGCTGGCTGTAGAGATAGAAACAGTGCACCAACAATTTCTTCTTTAAAGAAACATCTTCAAAGAAAAAACAGAAAATCCAGTTGCCTCTTGAAAAAGCACCTTTGGGATACCAATACTTTACATTTCTATAACACAGCATCCTAAATATTCAAGTGGATTTCCGCACTCCCACACATGTACGTTTGACTTCTTCCATTTTTGATTTTTTTTTAAGGGGGTGGAAATGATAGACTTGCTTTAGAGATGATTTGAAGGCACAATTGGTTCAGCTTAACAGAGATACCATAAAACATCTCAACATTTTTATAGGACCAGAGGTGTTGTTTGTTTTAATTACTGTTCACAGATGGAATTTTTAAGCAACCTTTTGCCGCCTTCTAAGTGAAAGAAGAAAATAACAAGTAAGTTGCAGGGATAGCATGGTGAAAAATTTAATTAGTTTAACCTCATTAATAGACAATTTGATCAGATATACTTGATTGAGCGAGACCACTAGTAGGGACCTGGCCTGAGCAGACAATTATTCATGACTAATGAGACAATGGCGGCAAGATTTGTGTTTGGTTTTGCTTTTAATGATTCCCAGCCCCATTTGTGAAAGATAAATTGATCAATGTTTTTGATTAGGCGAGCTAAATAAAACTTCAGTGACTTTCTGAGTTTCATTTATTTATTTAAGGACTCAGTAAAGGGGTTCAATTTTTTTACAACCGGTTCTGTGGGTGTGGCTTGGTGACTCGGTGGGTGTGGCAGGGGAAGGATACTGCAAAATCACCCTTCCCTCCCCACCCCACTAACCTGCTTTCCAGCTCCGTTCTCCTGTGCAGGGCAACCAAAGAAGACCCAGCCAATCAGCTGGGACTCAGGAAGCAGAGAATAGATGTGGGGCAGGGGCAGTCAGAGGTGGGATTTGCTGGTTCTCCGAACTACTTAAAATTTCTGTTACTGGTTCTCCAGAACTGGTCAGAACCTGCTGAATACCATCTCTGTAAAGACTGCATACGGCCACCCACTTCCCGACAAGGACTCTGGGTGGTAAAGAATGCTTGAAAGCAATGATGAAAAACAAGAGACAGGAGAATAGAGAGAGAATGGAATAGAATTGGAAGGGACTTTGGAGGTCTTCTAGTCCAGCCCAAACAGAAGACGCTATACCATCTGAGACAAGTGACTGTTCAGTCTCTTCTTAAAAACCTCCAGTGATGGAACACCCACAACTTCTGAAGGCAAAACTGTTCCACTGGTAAATTGGTCAGAACATTTCTCCTTACTTCTAGTTTGGTTCTGTTCTTGATTAGTTTCCATCCATTGTTTCTTGTCCTGCCCTCTGCTGCTTTGGGAAATAAATTGAACCCCTCTTCTTTGTGGAAGACCTTCAAATATTGGAATGCTCCTCCTCCTCCTCCTCCTCCTCCTCCTCCTCCTCCTCCTCCTCCTCCTCCTTCTTTCTGGAAATCTCACTCCCTTGTAGCACTGATGATGTTACCTAGTTACAGTAATGAAACGTCTGCAAGAAAACAACTAAGCTCAGAGAACACCACTCGATTTCCACATTTTTGCCCTCCCCAAATCTCCTTGGCTATATCCAGGTAGTCATCAGTCATCAAGCAATTTTAGAAGGATTGCTCCTACAGCTTTAAATTTGCACCTCTTTTGGTCAAAATAAATAAATAGAAATCCAGTATACCCTTTCTCCATTTATTTCTCTTATTACCAAGACTATGAAAATAAAGAAAAATAAAGGGTCCCTAATGCAGTTGAGAAAACCTGAAATAGTTGATGCTTGATCAAATAAATATGTCGACATCACACAGAAGCTTATTTCATTTTAGTCCCTCTCTTTATCTTTTTTTTTTTTTTTTAATGCTTATTTGTTGTGCAGGAAAGACATTGCAGCTCTCTTAAACTGTAATTCCATTCATATATTTTTTTTATAAAGAACCCAACAAACCGATAATTATGCAGACTTTGCTCAGTTTGGAAGACATTTCTACACAATATCTGTCATTGTCAAAATAAACTACTGCTTTTAGTGGAGTAGAAACACATACATATACATATACATATACATACACACACACACACACATTTATATATATATATATATATATATATATATATATATATATATATATATATATTCTTAAGTTTTCGCGGGACACTATATCTATACACTTTACATAAGCCTGATGATGGCAGATGAGATTCTGCTGAAACGTTGCTACAACTTTAAAAGCACAACTACCATGACGTGGGAAAATACCCGAACAAAGCTGAATGTCATACATACATACATACATACATACATACATACATACATATTTGTGTGTGTGCGCACACACGTGTGCATGTTGTGTACAAATGAGTGATCAGCAACTTGAAAGGCTGGTACGAGTTGAAATAAAGTATTGTAGTACTCAGATATGCAGACACTGAAAACAGAATGTTCCCTAATTATTTAATTTTATGAAGTCCATATGCGGCACATTTGAGGTAGCCAAATTGCTGGGAAAGAAACAACATTTTATTTTGATGCTGGAATTCCATGGTGTTCTTAAAACTAGTACAGGTCCCAATCTCTCTCTTTCTCTCTCTCTCTCTCTCCCTCCCTCCCCCTTCTCTCTCTCCATCTCTTCATTTCTCTCTCCATCTCTTCATTTCTCTCTCTCTCTCTCTGTCTCTCTCCCCGTCTCTCCCAGTGGTGGGATTCAATTTTTTTTACTACTGGTTCTGTGGAAGTGGCTTGGTGGGCATGGCAGGGGCAGGATACTATAAAATTTGCTGGTTTCCTGAACTACTCAAAATTTCTGCTACCAGTTCTCCAGAACCGGCTGAATACCATCTCTGGTCTCTCTCTCTGTCTCTCTCTATGTCTCCGTCTCTCTCTCTCTCTCTCTCCCCCCTCTCTCCCCCTCTTTCTCTCTCTCTCTCCACCTCTCTCTTTCCATCTCTCCACCTCTCTCTGTCTCTCTTTCCCTCTCTCTCTCCATCTCTTTGTCTGTTTCTCTCTTTCTGTCTCTCCGTCTCTCTCTCTGTCTCTCTCCATCTCTCTCTGTCTCTCTCTCCCCATCTGTCTCTCTCTCCATCTCTCTCCATCTCTCTCTCTGCATGTCTCTCTTTCCTCTCCCTCCCTCTCCCTCTCCCTCTCTCTCTTTCCCTCCCTCCCTCTCTCCTCCTTATACATTAACAAAGATCTGCAGCCAAAATGACCACAACTCAAATTCAAATGCCGCTAGAGAAAACACCAAATAACTCCCACAAGTGTGATGCTGCATACAATCTTATCGGAGGGGGGGAAACGCTCTTTGCAACCAGAACATTCCATTTCTAAAAATAGGGGTGTTCCGAACATTCTGGAAAACTGTTGCGGTCACTATGACTGCGGGTCTGTGCATGTGTTAACGTTGTGAAATCTAAAATCTCAGTTGTTAAATCTTACATCTAACCAAGGAGAGAAGCAAGAACTAGAACTAAGGAGACATTTTCTAACGGTGGGAACAATCAACCAATGGAACAACCTGCCTTCAGAAGTTGTGGGTGCTTTGATGGAGAGATTGGGCTTCCATTTATTTGGGTCTTCTGCTTGAGCAGGAGCTCTTTTCCAACTCTGTAATTCTATGTTCTGTGGTGTGAACTCATAAC
The DNA here is from genome assembly GCA_033807585.1 of Hydrophis major. Classification (NCBI taxonomy): domain Eukaryota; kingdom Metazoa; phylum Chordata; class Lepidosauria; order Squamata; family Elapidae; genus Hydrophis; species Hydrophis major. The sequence continues at coordinate 69,537,714 of CM066333.1, forward strand.
TGCACTGAAAAATAATTGTCCTTGACGTTACAACTGTTGTACATCTCCACTGTGTCATGACTGTGATTTGTACACTTGGCAACCATCTCACCTTTACAATAGTCACACTATCCTGCAGTGATGTGATCTCAATTGGCAACAAATCATTTCCAACAAGCAGAATCAATGGGGGAAACTGGATTTGCTTAGAAATTGTAACGATTTGCTTAACGGCTGTGTTAAAAAATGGTTGTTCCATTGGGTCCCACGATGATTTGCTTCATGACCACATCACTTAGTGACCAAAATTCTGAACCCTATTGCAGACTCCTTGTACTGTTACTATATCTTTATTCCCTCGATGTTACTGATAAGGAGATTAAATAATTTGTCTATCAAGACCATTTGTGTATATATGCAAATCTGAGACAGCTATACTGTAACTCCTACAATTCTATGACTCTTGAAGTGGAACTAATCTTCCTTCCAATTATCCAGACTGCTCCCAAAGGCAGTTATGAGCTTCTTATTAAGTGCTCAGAATTGTGAAGTCTCCAGAAAAATGGACAAATTTTGTGCTGTAGCAATAGCACAGAGGTACTACTGCATCCAAAGGTAACTTAGATACCACTTAGTTTCTGTTGCAAATAGGAATTTTTGCTGGATATTTTATATCAGAACTCTGTTTTTTTCCTTCCGCTTAAAATTGTACAAAAACTTGAAATTTTTCTATTGGGAATGATAAAAGGTTAGTACTTAAAAAAATTAAATACCTATACATAATCACCGCAGCAAGAATAGCTTTTACACAATGCTGAAAGGTTGATCGAATACCAACAAACAACCTGATAATCCAGAAAATCTATGACTGTGCTGAAATGGACATACTTACCCAAAAAGTAAGAGACAAGGCAGACTCAAAATATTGTACAGTTTGGGAAAACTGATACAATTGGATTAAGGATAAAAACCAGTGAATAAATAGATAAGGAAAGGAAAGAATAAAGAGGTTAGATTAAGAGTATTTACCAGAAATAGGAAATGAATATTAGAAAAATTTTTGGGATAAGAACACACCGTCTAAATAATTAGAAATATATGTTTCGTGTTTATTGGTTTTGTCTTTCTCATTGGTTTCGTTTTTAACAAAATGTGTTGTATTATGAATTGCACACACACACACACACACACACACACACGCATATATATGTGTGTGTGTGCGTATGTGTATGTATGTATATGTATATATGTATGCCAGACATGTAAGTACCCGCGAAAACTTAAGAAAACACATATATATATATATATATATATATATATATATATATATATATATATATATATATATATCTGGCATTCAGCTTTGTTCGGGTATTTTCCCACGTCATAATAGGGGTGCTTTTAAAGTTGTAGCAACGTTTCAGCAGAATCTCATCTGCCATCATCAGGCTTCTGTATGGTGTTTGTGAGTCAGACTTTTACAGTGGTTTCAGATTTAAATTTGGGGCAGCCTATTGCTGTGTCAGAATGGTTTTTTCTTCCTCCTAATTGGTTGAGAGTCTTGGTCTGTGTTTATTGGTCTTGGAGTTTGCTGTGTTCTGCTACTAGTATCTTCTGTCTGTTTTTTTGGGGGGGGGGCTCTTTTTGTATCTTGATTGGCTGGCAACATTGTGTTACTTTATTGGAGGCCTTTAGTGCAGCTTGGCTTCGGGTAAATGGACGGCTATCATTCGTTAGGAAGCTGGGTTTCATCTGGGTGCCTGGTTGGGGTGTGTTTGAGCTGGAGGTATCAGGGGGGATCTGTTTGTGCCCAGGTGTTTGCCTGGCTTGTGGTGTGGAGATTTTTTTGTTTGTGAGTGCAGGCTTCCAAATGATTGACAGCCTGGTGGAATCATCTCTTCTGTTCATGCTTTCTGGTCTTTTTTCAATCTCTATGGCTTCTCTGATGATTCTGTGGCTGGGATTTTCTATGGTGGCTAGGGTTTTGGTGCCATTGAAGTTGATGTTATGACCTGTGGCTTCCATGTGTTGGACAAGTGAGGAAGTGTGTTCCAGCTTTTTGACTGCATTTTTGTGTTCATCTAGGCGGGTGCTTATTCTTCTATTGGTCTGTCCAATGTATGTGGCCGGGCATGATGCACAGGGGACTTCATATATGCCTTGGTTTTCCAGGTCAATTTTGTCTTTGGGGTTCCTGAGGATGGCTGCTATTTTTCTGTCTGTTTTGAAGGCAGTCTTGATGTGGTGTCTGTATAGAATCTTACTAATTTTGTCTGTAGTGCCTCTTATGTAGGGCAGGACAGCTGTTCCATGGGTCTGTTCATCTTCTGGGTCTCTATTATGTCTCAGTGTGTTTTTGTGGATCAAGTTGGTGATTTTGCTTTTGTGGAAGCCGTTGTCTGTCAATATTTTAGTCAGGGTGCATAGTTCAGTCTTAATGTGTGTCTTGTCTGCCAGGCGTTTGGTTCTAGTAATTAGTGTTTTAGCCATGGAGTTTATCTGTGCTGGGTGGTGGTGGGATTGGGCGTTGAGGTAGCGGTTGGTGTGTGTTTTCTTCTGGTATATGGTGTTGGTTTCAGATTTAAATTTGGGGCAGCCTATTGCTGTGTCAGAATGGTTTTTTCTTCCTCCTGATTGGTTGAAAGTCTTGGTCTGTGTTTATTGGTCTTGGAGTTTGCAAACACCATACAGAAGCCTGATGATGGCAGATGAGATTCTGCTGAAACGTTGTACAACTTTAAAAGCACCACGTGGGAAAATACCCGAACAAAGCTGAATGCCAGACATGTAAGTACCCGCGAAAACTTAAGAAAACAAATATATATATATATATATATATATATATATATATATATATATATATATATATATATATATATATATATCTTTCATAAAGTTTATTTTTAAAATTCAAAAAAAATGTACAAAAACTAATAACCATATTAAAAAAAAAACATGATTTAGAAGAAGGTGTCAACTCGTAAAGCATTTCTGCCAGGCTCTTGAGTTCCCATAGGCAGAAGTGGGGAGAACTGATGGAGAAGCTCATTTGCTATGACCAGAAACACATTCCATGCATACCTTTCTCCAGATTGTATCTAGAGCAAGCAGGAAAGGTGTGTTTTCTACAGCCTGTGAAAGTGCTCCATTGGAGAATGTGATTGATGACACACCCTGGGAGGAGGGGGGAAACAGGGCCATAGGTGGGCCATAAATTATTTGGGGCAGAACAACTGCACTTGGGAAAATACTGACATGTTGCTTGTAATAAATAATTGGATTTCTTTTGAAACTTGGCTCAAGGCTCATGAATTAATTAGGGCATCTGTTGGAACCCTGACAGAAGGTCTGGTAGAGCTTGGGGAAGGGTTAAAAAAGGAATCAGCCTGGAATATTACGATCACAAACTAAGTCCAACTCCCCTTGATTGTCATTGACCCTTATCTAACACTAACCACACATTGACCATTAGTTGAGAAGATTCCTGCACATAGGCTTTTATCAATCAAGCAGTTTAATTGGGCCTTCATGTGTGGGCCTGGATTTTTAGGCCTGACACATCTATGGGAAAATGTTTTGAGGTGTAACCATGATTCCAGATCCTCTGCAAGCATGGACTTGATTATTAGAGGAGCATTACAAGCAATCATTGTCTCTTTCAAGTATACTGATTTCTCTTTGATAGAAATCACAGCTGTAAATACCAAACAATGCAATGGCTTAGTTTTCTCTAACTGCCTTGAGGCTTCTAACTTTGTAACATTAGGTTATGAGATTGCTGGAAAAAAACCGCACTGAACAATATTTATCCAATATTTTAGAACTCAGCTATTATACTCTGAGATGTTCTGACTCTCTTGTTCAGTTTGAAATGAAAAGAGCAGGTTAAATATTATGACTATTTCCACCTCCCCACCAAGTAAGCATTTATTAGATAATAAAACAAACCTGGAATGACATGAGTGTCGGAATTCTTGGCCTTTTTTCCAGATGGTGGTATGCCATTTTAACCTAAATAGGAGGCTATATAAATAAAATGGAAAACTAAAATAGTGGTCCTCTTCCATAGGTTGTTTTCTGTATAAATACAAGAAAAGGTAAAGGCTTGCTATCTGTTTTAAACAGCTCAAACAAATCTATTAAATTAAGTTTGATTGCTAATTCAAAAAATTATGCATGTCTCTCTGAATAGCACATAGCGTATCATGATTTCGAAAAGAAAGCATTGAAAACGAAAGTGGGATGTTTTGTCTCTATTACAAGGACATTTCCGACTGTTAACTCTTAATTGATTTTTCTATTTATTTCATATTTAAAATTTGAGTTCTGTTGTTGGTTTACACCCTAGAGGATTCTCCCGTTTCTGCTTCTAAATTCAATGAGTTATTATAATACATTATAATAACATGAAGACAATTCTTCCCCCAGCACTTAGAAAAACAAACCAATAAGGTGATAGTTTTCATTTTTAAAGTATGTGTTTCTTCAATTCCTTTCCCAAATGATGTCTTAAGTCAATATCATTTCTTCTTTATCCTTCCTTGATTAGCCATGCAAGTAAACCTAGATAATTACAGATCAAGGAATGAAGATAACATATAGGAAATCAGTAATATGTTAGCCAAATCTCTTGGTAATAAGAAAAATGCAACTACTTTACTCATAGGAGGAAATCACATGGAGGAAATGATAATACATGGAAGGCAGTAATATCTAGAGAATTAATATCTGGAAAATTTGATTTGCTCCAACATGAATAGAGAAAGATTCCTTTGGGGTATATGATTGTATGGGATTTTTTAAAAAAATGGTTCTTTAGCTTTGGAATATTTTTCAGTACCATGATTATTATTTATCTTATTTTTGTTGTGTTGATCCTGTTTACCAATCAGTGATTGGAGCATTGTTGTAAAAGAAACATGGAACAAACAAATATATAAATAAATAAAAATGTAGTATTGACTTGAGAATAAGCCTAAAGGATAATATGAAGCTATCAGAGATATGCAATGTCAGAAAAAGGAACCAGGCCACCAAAGAACATTGTCAACTCATAAAACATTTACATTGCCATTTTAGAGTTGTCAACAGAAAGGGAGGGGGGGAAAGGGGTTTGAAAGAGCAGTGCGGCAGCTTGGAAATTGAAACTGCATTCCATACATAGTTTTTCAGAGATTGTAACTTGGTGACTGAAGCTTCTGCTGTGCAAAAATCTAACTAGAGAGCATGATTGATGACTCTGGGCTACGGATGTGTCCCACTGGAGAATATGAATTATGATACACCCAGGGGGTGGGGGGGAAACCATGGTCAAGGGTAACAATAAATTATGTGTCTCAGAGTCGGCTGCACCCAGGCAGTGCTAACGTTAACTTCCAATAAATCTTGTTTAGTTTTGGAAGTTTGGCTTGGGACTCATGATTTAATTGGGGCAACTGCCGGAATTCTATTTATTTATTTATTTATTTATTTATTTATTTATTTATTTATTATTTATTTATTTTTGTCAATTGCTTACAAGATAATAGGTATAAGTAAAAACATAGTTATGGGTACATATACATGGATACATATAAGTAAAATAAAAAAATAAAAGAAACAACAGGACAGGGACAGTAGGCATGTTTATGCACTTATGCACCCCCTATACAGACCTCTTAGGAATGGGGTGAGGTCAACAGTAGACAGTCTAAGGTTAAAGTTTTTGGGGTTTGGGGAAGAAACCACACAGTCAGGCAGAGTATTCCAGACATTGACCACTCAGTTACTGAAGTCGTATTTCCTGCAATCAAGTTTGGTGCGGTTAACCTTGAGTTTGTATCTATTGTTTGCTCTTGTGTTGTTATGGTTGAAGCTGAAGTATTCATTGACAGTAGGACATTGCAAGGTATGATTTAACATACTATACTTAGATTGGACCGAAGGCAGCTTAGTCCTAGGTCTTCTAGGTCTAGAATTTCGAGTCTGGTGGCATAAGGTATTCTGCAATGAGTAGAGGAGTGGAGAACTCTTCTTGTGAAATATTTCTGGACTTTCTCAACTGTGTTAATATCAGATACGCAATGTGGGTTCCAGACTGATGAGCTGTATTCGAGTATTGGTCTAACAAATGTTTTGTATGCTCTAGTTAGTAGTGTGATATTACCAGAGAAAAAGCTATGTAGGATTAGGTTAATAACTCTTAATGCCTTTTTGGCTATGTAGTTACAGTGGGCTCTAGCACTTAGGTCATTTGAGATGAGTACTCCAAGATCCTTGACAGAGTCTGGATCATCAATAAAGTCTTGACTATTCAGCCTGTATTTAATTTTTGGATTTTTTTTTTGCCAATATGTAGGACAGAGCATTTATTTGTTGAGATTTGAAGTTGCCATTTGTTTGACCATTCTGATACATAGTCAAGCTCTTTTTGAAGAGTGGCAGTATGGTCTGTGGTGTTGAATAACTTTACATCATCAGCAAAGAAAACACAGTTGCTCTTAATATGATCAGAGAGGTCATTTATTTAAAGTATGAAAACAGTTGGTCCTAGAACACTGCCTTGGGGGACACCATTGTTGACAGGTACAGAATTTGATAGGACACTCCCAATTTTGACCATTTGTTGTTTGTTTGACAGACAACAGTTATGCAGGTGTCCAGAGATATCGTAAGATTTTAGTTTTAGGAGTAGTTTGTTGTGTACTACTGAATCAAAGGCTTTACAGAAGTCTATGTAGATTGCGTCAATTGCTTTGCCCTGATCGAATTGTGTGATTGAATGTAGTATAAGAGTTACAGATGCAGTGTAAGAGTTCCAGTGTAAGAGTTGCAGATTACATGATAGTTTTTTCCTAAAACCAAATTGTTTATTAGAGAGTAGTTGTTTGTTTTTAAGTGGAGGATGATGGATTGATTAATAATTGATTCCACGACTTTACAGGTGATGCAGCATAAGGAGATTGGTCTGGAATTTTCAATTAGGCTGGGATCTCTCTTTTTGAAGATGGAGATGACCGTGGCTTATGACCATAGTTTTGGCAAGGAGCTGGTCCCGAAAGATTTTTCAAAGATTATGCTTAGAGGTTCAGCTATGGCAGTGGATAGCTTTTTAAAAAAGTAGGCACATATTCCATCTGGTCCAATAGATAGAGATGGTTTTAGATTGCATAGTGCTTTTTCAACACTGTCTTCTGTAAAATCGATATGTATTAGATATTGTAGTTGTCTGTGGTTCGACAAGGAAGTACTGGGCTTGATCCATTGGTGTTTACAAATACTGAGCCAAAGAATGTTAAAGAAGTTGGCTTTAATAGTGTCGTTGTTGCAGTCTTTACCATTAGGTCCTTTCAGGGGTGGGGTGGACCTTGAGTCTTTTAGTTTGTTGTTTACAAAACTGTAGAAAGCGTGGGTGGAATTGGTGCGTAGAAGGTTTGTCTCTTGTTTAATGTGGTAATTGGTGCATTCAGTCTTCATCTGGTGGCATAAATTTTTGTATCAGCTTTTGAAGTTGGCAATGTGACCAGATTTGTTTTTCCGCCAAAGTGATTTCTTTTTGGATTGAAGCTTCCTTATTGTTTTGGGTAATTTGTTTTTTCTGGTTTTTGGAGTTGTTATTGGTACATATAGTTTGATGACTCTTTTGACTTCAAGTAAAAATATGTTGTTAATGGTCTTCTGCAGTATTGCATCCAGAGAATAGAAATTGCCAATCAAGGGATGAGAGATCGTTGTTTATAAAATCATAGTTGCCTTTTTTGAAGTTATAATTGGGGATTCTGTCATTGTGATGATTTCTGTGTGGACAAATGTTGAGACAAAATTCAATTATGTTGTGGTCACTGTTGGAAAAGCATTCTTTAATTTGTATTCCGTAAATTCAATTCAAACTATTGCAGAAGATGAGATTGAGGCAATAGTGAAGTCAAGTGTTGTTGGTTACTAGTTGTTCTAGTCCCAGATTTGTTACTGCATTGTAGAAGGTTGCATGTGTGGGTTTAGTTGTACATTAATTAAGGGTCCAGTTAATATGAGGTAGATTGAAGTCACCAAGAAAGATAAAAGCGTATGGGCAGAATGCTGCCCATGTTAGTAGTGTATTTAGTTTGTTTGCATGTTCAATGTCATAATCAGGGGCTCTGTAACATAGTAAGAACAGAAATGTGATATTTAAGTACAGTTCATAGATGATGGTCTCAGGGATAGCAAGCTCCTGGGTAACTTGGATGTTTTTTAGATGTAGGGACTTTTTATAGAAGATAGCAACACCACCTCCTCTATGGATTTCACGATCTGATCAGTAAACATGATAGTCTATTATTGTGGTAATGGAGTCAGGGAGAGATATGTTGAGCCTTGTTTCACAGACAAATATAATGTCGTATTTAGTGAGAGGAGAAATTCAGGTATTTTATTTACAAGGCTTCCTGCATTGAGTAGCTTGCATTTAATTGATGTAATTCTGACAAACATTATAGCTGGACACCCTCAAAGATGACACCAAACAGACTATAGCAAAACTCAAAGAATGCAAAATCAGAAGAAGTGGAGAGACTTGGCCCATAACATCACCAAGAATAAGACATGACTAAATGGACATCATCATTATCATGTAATATCTATGAAGATTCATCCAGGTCATAGTTATCCCAAAGATTCTTTTTCAAAAGGCAACTGAAATTTGTTTCTCCTTGAAGGCATTTTGTTTCTCATCGGAAAAGCTTCTTTAGTTCTGCCTGAAAAATGGAGAATGAATGGAATTATATTATTTGCAGTCATCTGGTCACCAGCACTCATTCTGAGAGACGTTGAGGCTACTTGGAGGTTTATCTGCGCCCTCAGGGTCACCTGAATCAGTGTGCAAATGGATGTTGGAACGGCTGAAAATTCAGCAGTGCAGCAGACTCAGAAACAGTGCTAAACAACCAGGTGACTGCAAGGAATATAAATCTTTCCATCTTCCACCATACAGTCAGAATTGAAGCAGCTTCTTGGATCATAAGAAGCGAAATGCTTTCAAGGGGAAAAAAAATCCGGCTGTCTTTTGAAAAGCATCATGTAACCTTGAAGAGCATCATGTAATGCCAACTAAGCTTTTCCTCTGTCCTCTACACCCCCATATCCCAGAAACATAAAGTCTGTGAAAAACCTTCAGATCATCCCTATTCAGAATTCTTTGCATTCAGAAGAACTGTTCTAAAGATGAACTTTATGTAATGTATCCTGTGTCAACCTTGGAAGCCATTTGTCAAGCCTGAAATTGACATAAGCGTAGCCATTTTAGTTAGTCTTAGTATATATTCTTTTTCTTACTTTCTCTGTGGCAGTCATGGGGGGAAGGGTTTTGGGCTTGCCACATTCCTAAGTGGGGGGGGAGATAGAGGGAGTTGTTTAGGCTAGGTGATTCTTCTTCCTGTGGAAAAACGAGCTGTCCGTGCTTAGGCCCCTTGAGGTAGAGATTTATGACATCAATCAACATTGAATTACTTCTATTGGAAAATATGACTTTTGGGGGGTTGTTTCTAACTTGTAATATTGTGGGGTAATTCCAGGTTGTGTCAGATCCAGAATTACCATGGATTTTGCCAATTTGATGCTTTCCTAAATAAAAGAAATATTTTTTTTGAAGATGGACTTTGTTTTTTTCTTTTTAAATGGATTTTATCACTTGGAAACGTGACACCATTTTTTTAGTTGGAAGCTTCATGGCTGACACATTTAGTGCCTGGGAATTTGGGAGGGGGAATTTCATACTGAGGTAGGAGATTAGACACAACAACATCTTTTCTCAGAGAGTCAAGGGCATGTTGCCCTGCACCTGGAGAGGATTGTCTGGAGGAATGTCTCCAGTTTGGACAACAATTTGATTGGGCCATGTGATGGACTGGTGGGTGCAGGGGATGGATCTTGGGTTTTCTTTTGGGAAGGGAAAACCCAGAACTCTCAGATTCAGGTTTTCCCAGTTGTGCCAATCTGACAACTCTAATAAAATGGAACTTTGAGGAAATGCTTCTTGGATTTATTGGTTTGAAGTTGGTTAGTCAAAATGCTGACACCCTGTGCATAATCTGGGACTTTCCAAATGTAGTAAGGACTCTCAGTTTGCTCACACCTTGATTTCTTCTGAACCAGTTTCCTTTGTTTTAGCAGAAATGATTTCTCTTTATCAGGAGATAGCAAAAAAGATGGACATTTTCCAGAGATGGATGGCTTAGATCTTTTCAATTCTTCATGCAAACTTATACTGAAGTCATAGCACCTTCAACCAAGGAATGGGGCCAATGAAATTTGATGTGATAGGCGTCATTGGAGGTATTGTCCAACTTCAGGGACTGAACATTTTATTTGGACCCTGAAGCTTTAAATGGATCAAGTCCTTGAAGTTTAAAATGATGAATTTTGGAAAAACAGACAAGGGGTCACTGAACTTTTTCAAACTGCCAGGTTATGAAGGTTGATTGAAGCAATGGAAATAACACCAGAAGCATTCATTTCCTTTACAAAGGCTTTTTTCCCTCCTCAGAATATAGATGAACAATCAAAGAGATGTATTAAAGTTCTTGGAATCTATTCCCCATATAGAAGAGAATAAATCTGATCTTCTGTATTGTTGCAGCAATCTTGATAGCTCTGGATAAAGCATGATCCTGGCAGCTGTTTTTTAATTATATGAGTCTTTAACTTGGCACCTAGTGAGAAAAAAATGAGAAAATTTCCTGAGAAGTTTCCTGAGAAAAATATGTTTTATTGTAAGGACATTGTGCCTATTTTTGTTGTGGGAATGAGATATGGTCTTCACATTCAGTAGATTTTCACACAACATATATGTAGCCCTCAACCTGGGATAGTTTCCCCTTAATGACCGCAACTGGGAGACCCAGGACTGTGATCATTGAGTGAAGCAATCACATAGCAGATACAGATAATCAGAGTTGGAAGGAAACTTGTAGGTCATCTAGCCCAACCCCCAGCCCAAGCAGGAGACCCTACACCATTTCTGACAAATGGCAGTCCAATCTCTTCTTGAAAGTCTCAACTGATGGCGCTCCCATAACTTCCAAGGGCAAGCTGTTCCATTGGTTGATTGTTCTCACTGTCAGAAAGTTTCTCCTTATTTCCGGGTTGAATCTCTCCTTGTTCAGTTTCCATCCATTATTCCTTGTCTGGCCTTGGAATGCTTTGGAAATTAACTTGACTCCTTCTTCCTCTCTGGGGCAGCCCCTCAAATATTGGAAGACCGCTATCATGTCTCCCCTGGTCCTTCTCTTTACTAGACTAGCCAAGCCTAGTTCCTGCAACCGTTCATTGTATGTTTTAGCCTCCAGTCCCCTAATCATCCTGGTTGCTCTTCTCTGCACTTTTTCTAGAGTCTCAACTTCTTTTTTATAATGTGGTGAGCAAAACTAGATGCAATACTCTAGGTGTGGTCTTACTAAGGCTTTATAGAGTGGTATTAGTACTGCCCTTGATCTTGACTGTATCCTTCTTTTAATACAACTTAGGATTGCAATAGCTTTTTTGGCAGCGGCTGCACACTGCTGGCTCATATCGGCATCTCACTTCACTCCACAACTGAGATCTGGTCCCAATTGAGGCAATAAGTTGAGGAGATTTTTTCTTCTTCAGATGTACATAGCTGTGTATGCATGTGTTAATCTTTAGCTTTTCTCTTCTTGACTAATAAGCAGGCTCAAAGGGAGACCTTTGCAACTGAAAGAGTAGATCATTGATAGTAGAGGATGTGCACAATGCCATGACACAGCTACAAAAGTGGCAAAGCCCCAAAAGTGATTTTTCAGGAGGCAACTGGACTTTCTGGATTTTCTTTGAAGACATTTCTCTTCTCATCCAAGAAGCTTCTTCAGCTCTCACTGGATGGTGGGAATTGGAAAGATTTATATTCCTTGCAGACAACTGGTCATTTATATTCCTTGCAGACAACTGGTCATTTATATTCCTTGCAGACAACTGGTCATTAGAGGGTCGTTGAGGCCACTTGGAGGTTTGTTTGTGTCCCCAAGATCACCTAAGTAGTTCTCCTGGTTCCTGTAGTCTGCAATCCATCTGGAAATCTGTTCATACTCCCACACCATTTGAAAGGTGTTCATCCCAAATTGCATAGCTAAAAGTCTGTAGATATTCTCAGTCATCCAGGTCATGGTTGTTCCAAAGATGATTTTACAGGAGGCAACTGGACTTTCTGTTTTTTCTTATTCTTTCTTTGAGTTTTGCTTCTCATCCAAATGTCCTCAATGACTCTCTAAAAGGAAGGATGCAAATGACCAGCTGTCTCCAAGGAATATCAATCCTTCTATTCCTCACATCCAGTCAGAGCTGAAGAAGCTTCTTGGATGAGAAAAACAAGAAAAACAAGGAAGTCCAGTTGCCTCCAGAAAAAAAGTACCTTTGGGACAACCATGACCTGGATGACTGGAAATCTCTACAAACTAAAAGGGGCAAAGCTTGTGAGACACCTGTGCAGTGCTGCCTTCATTCTTTGTCCCCATTGTGTGTATCTCTGATTGATAGTCCAACTCAAGGATCTTTAAACTTGGCAAGTTTAAGACTTGTGGACTTCAATTCCCAGTATTCCTGAGCCAACATGACTGGAGGAGGAATTCTGGGAGTTGAAGTCCACAAGTCTTAAAGCTGTCAAGTTTGAAGATCTGTTGAGGTTAGCTGGCAGCAGGTGCAGATGGCTGAGGAGAGCGATGACTCTGATGAGGGGCCAGGACCATCAGGGAGTGGACTGCTGCCTTCAAAGATTGTGGGGGCTGGCAGCAGCGATGAGGAGGTTCCCAAGGAGCCTGTGCCAAGTGTGCATGCACGAAGCATTACTCGGAGGAAACAATTGCAGCAGCACAGGTGACTCGGGAGTAAGGCTGCAAGGTAATGGCCCCTCCCTCAAGAGGATAAAAGCCAGGTTTGAAAAAGTGTTCTTTGCAGAAAGCAAAGAAGCTCTGAAACTCAATTGGTGGATATCTTAGTTCGCGTTTGGAGAATTCTGTAAATTAGTTCTTATCTCTGGGTTTTTGGCATCATTGACAAACAACTTGGCAAGGCTCTTTCTTGTCAGAGCTAATTGTTGGAAAGCAGCTTTTTATCTGTAAAGGAACAGAATTGTGATTAAGCCTTAAAAGGTGTGTGTGGGGATGCCTTTATCTGTGTTTGTTCTCTGGGAGCCCAATTGGGTCAGAACAAGACTTCTAATGTAACTGGATGTTTGAATTACATTATTCACTGTGACTTTCCCTCAACTTTTTTTTTTTTTTTTTTTTGTGGCTGATAGAAAATCATACTTAAAATTTCTGTTTGGCACAAATTGTCTCATTGTGGCATTGATGGAGGAGACTGATTTCTCTGGGGCTTCTACTATGTAATACAGGGTAATGTAAATCAGTTCAGGGCATAGCTAAAAAGCACAATTTCTCCTTGTTTTACACAAAGTTACTCTAGAATTTCCATAAGCCTGCTGCTCTTCCCCAGTCTGTCACAGTTAGAGAAACTGCAATTTCTCAAAAGGGCTTTCCCCCTCCTCCCTGCTCAGAGAAAGAAATTTCTGTTTTCCATTGTAATTCTCAGTGTGATTTTTGAATTTCTTTAGGGCTGTTTTTGAGCTGCTTTCATTGATGCAAAGTGGAAAGCTGCTACCTATTTCATTGTTTCTTGCTTACCATCCCTTCATTGTTCCACAGACTTACTTGCTGACTGACTCTTCATGTTCTGAGACAAACAAACAACAAACAACAAGCAAGCAAGCATCTTGGGAAGCACACCATCATTATAGATCTCACTTGCAATTTAAAAGAGCTACAAAGGCCAGGAAGGCTGCAGCTGGTGAAAGGATTATGCTCAGTGGTGTGTTTCAGATTTTTTACTACCATGGACATGGCTTGGTGGGTGCACTTTGAGCGTGTGTACACACTTTATGTGCACAAGCGCACCAAACACACACTCTGTGCAGGCACAGAGGTGTTTTGAGTCACCTCCTACAATCCTGCACTCTCCCTGAAGCTTCAGCAGCTGCTGCGTGGCAATTGCTGTATCGCGCAAAGCAGCTGTGCTTCAAAAGCAGGACATAAAGGTCCCATAACTGGAAAGAGACAGTTACACCAAGTGAAAAAGAAGTCATAAACAAAATCTTGCAATGCGCTAAAATGAACATATTAACTCTAGAAATGAAGAACAAAAATGAATCTGCATAGTATGCTATTTGGGTATAAATTCTATCATTGGTGGGAGCAGAGAGGAAGGTCTTAAGTTGGGAAAGGAGTTGTTGAAAGGGTGCATGATTGGATGAGATGAAAAGAAGACAAATGATGTTAGAAATGTAATATATGAATGAACAAATGTGTATGTGTGTGTATGTATATATATATATGGATCTTTGGTTATTCGGGTTTTCTCCCACGTAAGATTGGAAGTATCTAGGCAACGTTTCGATGAAGTCTCATTCATCATCTTCAGGCTTGTGTCTTCAGCTCTGTGCTTCTCAGATAATCTGTTACTGGAATTCTCACTCTGAGAAGCACTGAGCTGAAGACCAAGCCTGAAGATGATGAATGAGACTTCATCGAAACGTTGCCTAGATACTTCCAATCTTACGTGGGAGAAAACCTGAATAACCAAAGAGCCACATACAAATACCCGCGAGAACCTCAGAAAACATATATCTATATCTATATCTATATCTATATCTATATCTATATCTATATCTATATCTATATCTATATCTATATCTATATCTATATCTATATCTATCTATCTATCTATCTATCTATCTATCTATCTATCTATCTATCAATCTACTTGAATAATTGTTTATAGGAATATGTATGTATGTATGTATGTGTGGTATTCAGCTTTGTTCGGGTATTTTCCCACGTCATTATAGTTGTGCTTTTAAAGTTGTAGCAACGTTTCGGCAGAATCTCATCTGCCATCATCAGGCTTCTGTATTGTGTTTGTCAGACGAACTGTGAAAAACTATATGTGCCCCCTGAATCATCACAATTTTTGCTTCCAAAAAATCAGCAGCAAAAGCACTGCCTTTCCAACAAATGGGAATGGTTGGTGTTGTATTGGTTTTAGCACAGATTTTATTTAATCTTAAATAAAAACAAGGCAAGTTGTTTCATGTTCCAGGATATGGCTAACAAAGCTAGTTATGCCTGGGTCTACAGTAACTTCTGCACTGGATTAATGTCTCAAGAATAGCACTGAAGACAGATTGATTTGCACGCTGACAATGCCAGCACAAAGTTGAATGTTGGAGTGCCAGACAGAAACAGAACAAATCCTTCTTCTGCAGTGATTCAGTTCCTCCTTATGACAGCTGAGCAGCCTAGATCTACAAGCTCCTGGCACCAAGACCCAATTTAAAATGATGGGTTGTTTCTGCTTTACAGGAAGAAATGGAGAAGAAAGAACTTGAATGTAAGCCATTGGGCAGGAAAGGGATGAAAATGTTAGGGAGCCAGGAACAACTCTATAAGCAGCAAAACAATACAGCACCCAAAAACAAAACAAAACAAAACAAAACAAAACAAAAGCAATCTTCCAAAGTTCAAATTCAGAGATACTAGTTATTTCCCCTCTTTCTTCTCTAACGTTTCTTACTCTGCTCAAGCATGTGGGATCTTGGGCAGTGAATCTAACTTCAAGAGGCATTAGGAGGGAGCAATATTGAGGCACTAGTGTAGGAGATAAGCAGGCTGAGCTTGAGGGTGGGGTTAAACATGTCATCAGTTTGGAACCATTATGTTTCCACAAGAGACTCAAGTCTGTTGAGCTTTATCTGGTGCCAATTTGGCTTGATCATTTGTAGATCAGATTCATAGAATAGAATAGAATGGAATGGAGTGGAGTGGAGTAGGGTGGCGTGGCGTGGCGTGGCATGGGGTGGAGTAGAGTAGAATAGAATAGAATTAGAAATAATAGAATAGAGAATAGAATAGAATAGAATAGAATAGAATAGAATAGAATAGAATAGAATAGAATAGAATAGAATAGGATGGGATGGGATGGGATGGGATGGGATGGGATGGGATGGGATGGGATGGGATGGGACGGGACAGAATAGAATAGAATAGAATAGAATAGAATATTTGTATTGGTCAAGTGTGGATATACAAGGAATTTGTCTCTGGTGCATAAGCTCTCAGTGTACATACAAACAACAAAGTAGTAATTCATAGATCATAAATTATAAGATACAAACAAGTGAGAAATCATGATGCCAATATGAGAAGGTAGTAGGAAAGATGAGAGGATGAGAAGGATAATCCTAATATAGGCCTATTCCATGGTTAGATATCCTTAGTCATAAGACAGGACTGTGGGAATTAAGTGTTTAGCAGAGTAATTGCATGGGGGAAGACTGTCTTTGTGTCTAGTTGTTTTGGCATTCAATGCCCTGTAGAGTGGTAAGTAGGTAGCAAGTAATAAAACATTGATTTAATGCTTTGAACTCATCTCCTGTTCCTGGTTACTTGCACCTGATAGTTAGCCCAGAATACCTAATGTGGTAAAAAGATGAATTTTGGAGATTGGTAAATCCTATGCTCAGAAGTGATGATCTTCCACGGGAAGTAAAAGACAATTGAAGAATGGGCTATATAGACCTCAAAAATTTTGCTTTAAGAGCACCATTCTTCTTAGAAAGTTTTATCACTTGAAAATTTAGAAATATTCACCAGACCAAATAGGAACACCTCACAATTACATTCATTCACCTTGTCATTCAAGATTATAATTTCCCTTGGCCAAGCTTGTGCAGATAATTACAACACCAATATCATATGTCATTGCATTATATGGTCCTTCATTCTACTATTGTCAGACATCATTAGAAGGAGATGCAAAGGGAAGCAACTCTATTCCATCAAGTTTGATGGAGTCGAGATGTTTAGATTGGATTTGGCATTATTGTCCTCATAACCAGTCTTTTCCCAAAAATCTGGGATATGCAGATGCTATTGTTTAATTATATTACAGGTTTGATCACTGTAGAGTCTGTCAAAGATGCTGTGTAGATGAAGGTCATGATGCATTGTCATTATTCTGACCTAGGCTTCCAAAAAGCACGAAGCTGACTCCTCATCCCGATAAAACCCTTTTTGTTTAGTGTAAAGTGAATTCCTCTCCAGCAAAGTCCTGGCCAACACTCTTTCAAGATATTTCACAACTACAGAACTTTATCAGACTGGGAGAGTTGCCAGGCTGATATCTTCCAAACGCCACTCTGTAGCAGACAATACTTGGCAAGAAGTCAGGAACAGATCTTCACACTAATTAAACGAACTAATTGTCTCCTTCAAACACCACTCCCCTTTTGCTCCTCTTTATTCCCTATGGGAGGGGCCATTCACCGTCCATCTGTGACTTTACTCCTGAGTTGATCTTTGTTCCTTAACTGTTCCCCTTCTACTGGCAGCTCTGTGCATGTGCACACTGGGAACAGGCTCCAGCTGTTCTTCTGCACCACTGATGTCTGACTCCAAAGGCAGCTGATAGCTGTCAGATGGCCTTGGCCCCATCTCTGCCTCCAATGCAGAGTCCTCATCAGAGCCTTCCCCAGACTCCAGGATTGGCCCATCTCCCCAACCTCCTCACTGTCCGAATCTGCTGCCAGCTCTGCTGGCTACTGGTGGGCCACAACAAATACTTTTCTTTTTTTCTTTTTTCTTTTTGTAAAAGTTTTATTGATTTTTAACAACAAACAACAAATACTTTTCTGATCTTCCACCTGTTGATCACTTTGATGTTGTTTTCTCTGCTGAGTTTGACTTTTAAGATTGTCTTCAATCTCATGATGCATTTACTTCCAACCTTCTTTTTGACTTCAGCGTGCTTGACGTTATCAGTGTGATAGATGCCCAGGTATTTGTGATCTTCTTCATCCAGATACTTAATTTCCATAGGGCATCTTGATTCCTTCAGTTTTCACTATTTTCCATGGCTGATAGCAAGAATAGCTCATTTGTTCAGTCCAAACTCCATTGCAATATCATGGCTGTATATTGTTGAGCAGCAACTATTTCAGATAATGTTCTCTCATACATCTTCAAATTATTAATGGGCAGGAGGAGGTGGAAGAAGTTTTGCAGGTGTTTTTGATGTTTCAGAACCAAACTTGTTCGGTATTGTTGACGGAGGAATCAATGTAATAACAAACAGCATTTGTGATAGTGATAGTTTGCTTTTGTCTTGACCTCTAAGAGCCTATTGCCACTGACCAACAACTGTGTCTTACATTCTGCCATTGATCTTCACACAGAGCTTCTGATATTTCTACTGACTCCTATTATTTCTACTCACTTCCTTATTCAGCCATGTGGCAGGGAGTTGAATGCCTTATTGCAATCCAGCCAAACTATCTTCATGTTGGTCTTCCTTCTCTTGCAGTTTTCCAAAAGCATTTTTTCACTTAGGAAATGATTGTGTGTGTGTGTGTGTGTGTGTGTTCTTCTGCTGTTTGGGTAGTTCCCTTTCTGCTCAGGTAGAAAGAGCTTGTTTACAGCTAGATGCTGTTGGACTGCACACAATAACCCACACAATAAGAGTCATGGTGGTGCAGTGGTTAGAATACAGTACTGCAGGCTAATTCTGATGACTGCCAGCAGTTCGATTCTCACCAGTTCAAGGTTAACCCATCCTTCCATCCTTCTGAAGTTGGTAAAATGAGGACTCAGATTGTTGGAGGCAATAGGTAAATCGCTTAGAAAGGGCTGTAAAGGGCTATGAAGTATAATATAAGTCCAAGTTCTATTGCTATTGTTATATACTGTGAGCCATGGTGGCACTGTGGTTAGAATGCAGTACCACAGGCTACTTCTGCTGACTGCTGGCTGCCAGCAATTCAGCAGTTCGAGTCTCACCGGCTCATGGTGGACACAGCCTTCCATACTTCCAAGGTCAGTCAAATGAGGACCCAGATTGTTGGGAGCAAGAGGCTGACTCTGAAAAACATTTAGAGAGGGATATGAAGCGGTATATAAGTCTAAGTGCTATTGCTATTAGCAATCTGAAAGTTGTTAGTAAGCAGTTAATTGGAAGTTGCTTGGTTCTGCCCCTTTTGTTGAATCTAGATGTTAACTAATCTCCAATTTTACCTCTTTGCAGGATTTTATTAAACTGTTAGGAAAGCGTGGGTGTAGGTCAATCAGATATTTAAACTAAAAACCATGCAGTTCAACTTCACTTATTTTTGACCAATTCTTGATCCTTCCTATCTTTTTCTCCAGGTGTGGGAACAATGGTGCCTTTCATTCATCTTTCATTTCTAAGCCAGATCTAAAGAATGTCATTCCATACAGATAGAAAGTAATCTACAGTACATGTAATCCTTACAACCACAACCGAGCCCAAAATTTCTGCTGCTAAGTGAAACATTTGTTAAGTGTCTACTCATAAAGCATACCTGCCCTGCTCTTGAGTTGCCATAAGAAGGAGGGTGGGAGATCTGATGAAGCAGTTCTGTTGCTATGATCAGAAGCACATTTCACGCATACCTTTCTTCAGATGGTGTCCCAGATTACCAGAGACAAGCAGAGAGGTGTGTTTTCTACAGCCCTTGAAAGTGCTTCATTGGAGAATATGATTTATGACACACCCTGGGAGGAGGGGAGAAACAGGGTCATAGGTGGGCAATAACGACATAGGGCAGAGCCGACTGCACTTGGGAAAAGTGCTGACATGTTGCTCCTAATAAATAATAGGATTTATTTTGAAACTTGGCTCAAGACTCATGAATTTGTCAGAACCCTGACATTAAGTAAGTTTTGCTCCATTTCATGACGTTTTTGGCCACAGTTGTTAAGTGAATCATTGTAGTTGTTAAGTTGTTAAGTTGTTAAACATAGTTGTTAAGTCAATCTGACTACCCCAATGACTTTGCTTGGCAGAAGGTCACAAAAGGGGATCCCAAGACCCTGGTACATGACAACCGTCATAAATATGAGACAGTTACCAAGCATCTGAATTTTGATCATGTAAACCAATGGGGATGTTATAATGGTGCCTAGCATGAAAATGGTCATAAGTCACTTTTTCATGTGCCGTTGTAATTTTGAGCAGTCAGAAAATGAATTGTTTTAAGTCAAGGACTACCTATATGGAGGTTGATTTTGCCTCTCTTCTTTTCACTCCTCCCAAATCTTGTTCTCTTTGGAAGAAACTCCACGGAACTAGCTTAAAACCCAACAAACAATTCCATTTATTTCATCTCCTTTTAACCTTAGTTAAAATGATTAGTGTAGGGAAGCATATTTGAAGCGTAAGCATTTGAGTGGCGTTAAGGAGGTTTATTTCTGCCAAAAAATGTCCAACCCTTATAACAGCTTTTTGTTTTCTGCTAGTAGTAAGGTCAAAGTATAAGACAGGACTAATATGACGGTCATTGAATTCACATATTTCAATGCTATTTTTATCGTACTTTATTTCTTTGGCAAATATTGGTCAGGAGCCTCGTGAGTTTTCATGCAGTTCAAAAGAAAAAAAGAAAAAAATATAAGATAATGGATAGCACTCATTTGAAACCACAATGCTTTCATTAAAAGCACTTCAGCACCAGATGGATCATAGCTATTGGTTTCCTTTCTATCCTTTTTGTGGTGAATTGTTTAGGGAAACCACAATAGTGACAGAGAGTAATTTTCAAACAAGGTTAATGCACAGAAGCTTGGAAGGAGGAGGAGTGGAGGAAACACATCCAGTTTTATTTTCTTTCTTACCCCTTCCCTTCTCTCCATCCTCTTGTGAACTAAGTTTATATATTCTTTCTCTAGAACATTTGTGTCTAGCAAAAACCACCCAGAAAATATTCATTTGGCTATACTGAGATAGGTTTCTTACTTTTTTTTCCCTCCCAAAATTGAACTTTTTAAAACACACTTCCCAAGACATTTGATCATAATGAATTGGCCACTGCAAAAAATAAAATAACTCTCTAAATGAAATGCAAAGGTTTAAGGCCCTATAAATTGCCATGATGGGTCCGAGGGATGCTTAAAATACAAGATTAGGTCTCCATATTTGGCATGAACCAATAGAAACTATTTGTCACAGATATTTTGCATGACAGTTATTCAAACTGTTTGGATCCATTCAGCTTGTTGAACATTTCAGTAATGGAATGTTGCTCTAACTAAATAATAATAATAATAAGATGAAGAATAAGTGTTTTTTTTTAGCATAGACATAGAAGTGGAATTGAGCCTAGACACATGTGCTAGGGCAAATCATGTACAGTAATAGAACTGAAATGCCAAATGACTGAACCATCAGGAACCAACAGAATGAATGATTATTTGGGCGTTTTAAACTTGGATAACATCAAGCATGAGCAAATTAAAATTTTGATTAGAAAAGAATACATCCAAAGACTTTGAAAATTACAAATGATAACATTGAATGACAGAAAAACTATCAAAGCCATCAATAGTTGGACCATACCTGTGATGAATTGAATGGAATGGAATGGAACGGAACAGAATGGAACAGAACATAACAGAATAGAATGAAGACTTGACTAGACTAGGAATAGGAGTAAAAATAGGAAAAGAATAGAATAGAATGGAATGGAATGGAATGGAATGGAATAGAATAGAATGGAATGGAATGGAATAATGGAATGGAAGGAATAGATTATAATATTCTTTATTGGCTGAATGTAATTGGATACACAAGGAATTTGTCTCTGGTGCATAAACTCTCAATGTACATGCAAACAACAAGGTGATGAGTCATAGATCATAATTCAGAAGATACAATCATAAATCATAAGATACAACCAACAAGTGATAGTCATAAGGTATCAATAGGAGTATGAGATGATATGCTGCTGGATTAATTAACTTGACACAAGCTGAATTGGACAGTTTTGTCTGAAAAACAAGAAAATGCATAACTATTCACTCTGCATAACATCCTCGTAGTAATGTTGACAGATTATACTTGCTCTGCAGAAATGTTGGCAGAGGTTTACTCCAGGTCAAACAAACAATCGATGAAGAAAAGCTTGGATTGGTTGATTATGTAAAAAAAAAAAAAAAAACAGTTGAGACCAAGCATTGATGCAAATTAAAAATAGTGATTTACTAAATGTACCAGAAACAAAAAAATGAAAACCAAAATAATGTATTAAGAACACAAACAGAACACTAGCAAAGAACAGGATCACATGGTGCGCTGGATATGTTCACAGCCTTGAGTTCTTTGTAAAAACAATAAAGGTAGGAAAAAAATAATGAATGTATAACTAAAAATATGTAGCAGTTGCATAAACCAAGACAATCGTCTGTTTGGCTCACTTGCTATGATGGACAGGAGAACCAATTCTGAAAGACAGTTGGCCACAGTAAACAAAGATGATCTTCCTTTAGAGAACCTCTACTCTTTGCCCAGTGGTGGGTTTCCAAATTGTTTCTTACTGGTTCTATGAGCAGTTCTATGCAAGTGCGCTTTGCCTAGGGCTCAAAGACCAACCTCTGTCAATGCTGGTAAGCTGAGCTCAGCTGAGGCATGGTAATCCAGTCTGCCATACAAATCAGCTAAGCTAAAAAACAAGGGAATATAGGAAAGGTAAAGGCAGGGGCGGGTGTGCGGGACCAACCAGAGGTGGTATTTGTCGGGTTCTCCAAACTAGTCAAAATTTCCACTACCGGTATGCCATAACTGGTCTGAACCAGCTGAATTCCACTCTGTCTTTGCCCCGAAGCTCTCTTGACATCAAGAAGGAAGCAGAGAGAAGAAGATCCCTTATTACCATAGGGGTGGAAAAACCCAACACAGAGAAAGAAAAACAGTTGAATCAAGATCAAAGCAAAAAAGATAGCTAGCTCACTCAAGGGTAGCAATTCTTACAGGAGTTCAATGTTTTGCTTGTTTTTAAATCTCTGTAGAAGGTGGAAGAAGCAAACACTTTTTTATTCCTAGCATGGTGCTTTTTCAGGCCAAAGGTTGATCCCGAACCTCAGGCGAAAAAAAAAAAAATTGCTTGGTGTGAAGGGTTCTAGTTGGGTCAAGTGGACAATTTTTTTTTACCTTTTTTTCCGTCTCTATCTTCTTCAGCTTCCCATCACAACACCCGCAGCAATGCTCACAGCAGCACATGGTCCAGTCACAATAGGTGGAAATCATCAGATCATGCATTACGGGGCTGACACTTAGCAATATTGTAGTTATCCATTATAATCCCCTTTAATTCTCACAGCGGTAAGATAATGTCCAAGGCGGGAGGGGAGAGCAGCCAGAGCACAGCTGTGATTGATGAGGAATTAGCCTTATAGCTGTTTAAGTGAACTTACTCTATGCCTGCTCAGGGTTTGGTTTTGACTCTTAGAAGGCTGTGGTTGGTTTTTTTAAAATTCCCTATTACAGGAAGTCCTCCAGGTACAAATGCAATTGAGCTCAAGATTGATGTTGCTAAATGAAGCAGTTGGGTGTTTTTTTCTTGCAATCATTTTTCTTGTTCTTTTTCACTTTTTACACATATTGATCTTAATTTTAACAGTGCTGTGTCACCATTATTACACAAATTGTTCTGTGTGAGAATATGATAAAATAAAACAACAGACTGTGATAATCAGAATCCGTAGAAGACTTTTAATATAAGAGATATTGCAATAGCAGCCCCCAACCCTAAACAAC
Source organism: Hydrophis major (assembly GCA_033807585.1). Classification (NCBI taxonomy): domain Eukaryota; kingdom Metazoa; phylum Chordata; class Lepidosauria; order Squamata; family Elapidae; genus Hydrophis; species Hydrophis major. The sequence goes on from CM066333.1 coordinate 69,561,321, forward strand.
AGTTTAGGAGAAAGGAGATACCCCCTTCCAGTAAATACAGCCTTATATAGGATGATCACATTTAAAAGATTACATAACACTTCCTGTTTTTCACATATAGACATTTCAGAGATTCTCATAAGAAAGTCCCATCCTTTCATGGAAATCCCCCCAATTTTCTCCTCTTCAGATTTCCTGTTTTTCACTTAAAAGATTACACAAGAGATCATTAATAATTCCATAATGTCACGGCAACCTTTTATGAATCTCAAACCAAGCCAAGGACATAATATTTTGCAATTCTACAGAACTTTATCAGAATAACAAGTTAATAACAAGTTAATATGTGTTTTGATCTCTAGCAGGTCAGATTAAGAGCAAACATGGAGTCTGCCTTGCTCTTTATATTCTCATGTATATAAGGTAAATTTTCACACATAACATTCTATAAGCCAAGCTCATATCAATATCTAAAATTATATACCTTTATATGTATTCATATACATTTATCTATACTTTTCTTATCTCCTTTATCCATATTTCTAGTGTTCAACCATTTATACCAATTATCCCAAATTTTGTAATACAACTCTTCTTTATCTTTTAATTTTAATGTCAATTTGTCCATTTCGGCACAATCTAGAATTTTTTTGAATTACTAATTCCTCCGAGGGTGTGTTATTTTGTTTTCAACATTGTGCATATACTATCCTTGTTGCTGTCAAAATACGAAGTAAAATATATTTAATCTTTTTTCCTATAATTCCCTTCAATTATAGCAGTTATTAATGGAGTTTTCCCCTCCCATTTTACAATTTTTCGTGCTGCATTCGTTAAGTAAATCACGGCAGTTGTTGAATGAGTAAACCCGGTTGTTAAGTGAATCTGGCTTGCTCCTTGTCTTTGCTTTGTCAGAAGATTTGCAAAAAAAGGGGGGACATGACAATTGCAGGCAGTTATCCATGCATCTGCACCATGCCTTTTGTCCAGGAGAAGTCCATCTAATAAGCGCTGATAGGGACTTCTGCTTTTTCTGCTCTCCGACTTTTGAGAAGTCTCATCCAATCAATGGTGAGCAAATGAAGTTGCACTTGAGTTCCATTGACCAAGAGATTTATTCAGATCTAATCCCAGGTAAAGGAAAATAGAAAGTTGTGATTGGTGGTTCTTCCTCCTCCTCCTCCTCCTTTCTCCTGTTCTTCTTCTATTTCCTCTTCCTCTTCCTTCTTTCTCCTATTTTTCTTCCATTTCCTCCTCCTCCTCCTCCTCCTTTCTCCTATTCTTCTTCCATTTCCTCTTCTTCCTCTTCCTTCTCTTTTCTCCTCCTCCTTTCTTTCTCCTATTCTTTTTCCATTTCCTCTTCCTCCTCCTCCTCTTCCTCTTCTTCTTCCTCTTCTTCTTTCTTCTACTCTCCTTCTCCTCCTCCTCTTTTCTCCTCCTCCTCTTTTCTCCTCCTCCTCTTTTCTCCTCCTCCTCTTCTCCTCCACTCCTCCTTTCACTATCAGAATATAAAATGGCCCCAAAGTAGCTGAGCTGACAAGGTTTCAGCATATGATCCTGCTACTCCCTTTAAACCAGCAACTAATCCGTCTGCAGTTCAGATGCATCAGGATTGCTGCTGTTCTGTGAAGTGTGAAATCAGACTTGGCTCATGTAAGCATGAGTGAAATAAAATCCCCACAAGTTTCTCTTTTTTGCAGAGCCGAGTATCCTCTCACAAACACCCAGTAACCCAGCAAAAATAAAAACAGTGGGGGAACAGATCCAGTGCTATTGACTTCATTTTCTGTGCTCCCAAGATTATTCAAGGGTAACCTGGTGTGCAATGATGGAGACGTAGATTCTCTAAAATGCAATTACCTGTTGAGAGAGAGAGAGAGAAGGGGGAAAAAAATCTGTTGTACTTTTAGGAAAGATGCACAGTTAGAACTGAGTTTTGTTCCTTCCAATCAAATGCAAATACCCAAGAGGTTGGAATTACTGTCTGAATGGCGTTTCAAGTGAGAAAACACTTTTGCAGAGAGTTGAACAAATTATCTCTCTATTTGGGAAATTATGTCTACCATGGAAATATCTATCCAGCTGTTTTGATTTCGGGTGTTATCTTTGGAGAACTAATTTCACTTTTAAATCTTCTGACTTCTTTATCAGTTTGACACAAGCTGAATTTTGCTTTTACATGCTGGCATGAATGGTCTCCTGTGGTCTCAAAATATACCGGATGAAAGACAACTTTATGATCAAGAGATGGTGGGAGGTAATTCTCATGCTACAGACTTTCCTCTGCTTTATTCAAAAGACCAGTTCACACAAATAGGTTGTTGACAGAAGCAGAAAGAAATAAGTCCTGTCTGATGATTTTATGGTTTCATAGGAAATTTGCAAATACTGAGGGCAGGGCCAGGAGTAGGCACTATATTATTGAATTATGTCCTAAGAGACAAGTACATTATATTTAGTTTTTAATAGATACCATACCTTTCCTCCAAAGTTGACCATTTTGGGAAAATGGAGATTACACTAAGAAATCAGTGGAGAAAATCCCTGAAATAGAGATGACAAATCATTGCTATACCAGCGCCAAGAAAACAAGATATACACATGGCCACACTGCATTTAGAAGAGAAGAGAATTCTTTATTGGCCAAGTGTGATTGGACACACAAGGAATTTGTCTTTGGTGCATAAGCACTTAGTGCACATAAAGAAAAAATAAAATACATTCATCAAGAATCATAAGATACAACACTTAGTGATAGTCATAGGTTACTAATAAGTAACAAATTATATTAGCAAACAAATAAAACAGTATAAATTGTAAAGATACAAGCAACACAATTATAGTCATAAGAGGAAAGAGATGGGTACTAGGAAGAGTGAGAAGAATAATAGAATACAGTCTTACCAAGTAGTTTGACAGTGTTGTGGGAATTAGGTGTGTTCTATCTCGGAGGGTAGGCGCAAGAACGGACGAGACATCGGATAGTGACTCCAAACTCTTTATTAGTGACTTCAGGAACAGAGCTAAAATGTATGGCAGCAACAGCCCTTTTTATAGAGCTGGCTGCTGTCAAAGCGTCCAATGGTTTAAGTTTGCCGCGCTTGGAGCGTCCAATTGCAGCAGCCCATTAACTAGCCAATCGGATCAGCCTTGAACGACCAATTGCGACCCGCTGTTAGTGGACCAATCAAACTTGCAGGATTACGAGCCTGCTGTGGAAAAGACCAGTCAGGTTTGCAGGCTTTCGAGCCTGCTAGTTTGGAACACCCCTCCCCTCTAGGTTTTGCCTAAGGGGTGTGGTGATGTATTCGCGCAGGTAGGCAGGTCTTCGTACCTGTCTACCTGACTTGCATTGATCAACCTGCCTTTGCTCGGATTCTGGTTCTGGTGGGTCGTTTAACGGTGACCTGGCTTCACTGCTGGGCAACCCTGGAGGTGACTCAGGGATACCCTCAACGTTTCTGTCATCTGGATTTTCCAGACTCGCTGACCCCGCTCGGCTGCTATTGCCTGGAGAACCGACCAACTGCCACGGCTCCTCTTCAGCAGGTAAGTATGCTTGGCTTGCTTGTTCGGTCTGTGGGTTTGCGTGGTTTGGGCCAGGTGTTAGTTCGTTTTCAAAATCCTTGGCTTCCCTTCCCCCTCTGGTTCCGAGTTCAGAATTCGTGGAGGGTGTAGTTGTCAGCCTGGAACGCAGCTGTTCGATGTGGCGTTTCCACAATCTTCCATCTGTGGTTTCTAATCGGTAGGAACGGGGACCTGTAACTTGTGTTATTTTGGCAGGGACCCACAAAAGGTTACCTGTAAAGTTCTCTGCGAATACAAGATCTCCTCCTACCTTAAACGTGTGATGTTTGCTGCTGGAACCCAGGGGCTTTTCTGGGGTGTACGCAGGGTGTATTCGGTCTAGGTGCGACCTAAGTTTCCTGCCCATCAGGAGTTTGTTTATGGTGCTGCTTGGTATAATATGTTGGAGGAGGAGCATCCTGGTGACTCTGTCATGGATGTTTCCTTGGTCCATTTTGTGCAGGGTTGTTTTCGTGAACTGAACCATTCGTTCAGCCCTGCCATTGGCCACCGGGTGAGCAGGTGATGTCAAGGCGTGGTGTATCCCCCAGTCTGCTAGATATTGTTCAAACGTCAGGGCGGTAAACTGCAGGCCATTGTCGGAAACCAAGACATCTGGAAATCCGTGCGTTGCAAACAGTCTGTTTAGTTTTTTGATGACCGCTTCAGTGGTGGTGGTCTTCATCTTGTTCACCTCGAGCCAATTCGAGTATGCGTCCACTGTTATTAGGAAGGTATGCCCTTTTGTAGGTCCCACAAAATCGATGTGGATGCGGGACCATGGACCCCTGGGCATTTCCCATTCCGTTGGTGGTGCTTTTGGTGCAGTCGAACGTGATTCTTGGCATTTGCTACAGGTGGCAACCCAGGCTTTGATTTGTTTATCCATAACTGACTACCAGGTGTAGCTCCTTGCCAGCGCTTTCATCCGTACGATGCCTGGGTGTCCATCGTGTAGCACTTTCAGGACTCTGTGTTGTAGCTTTTCAGGAATGGCTACTCGGTCTCCCCACGATACACACCCTTTTTGGGAAAACAGTTCTGTTTGTCTGTTTTTGAAGGGTTTGAACTTGTCGTTGGCTTCGATTTCTGGCCATCCCCTCTCCACCCAGCTGAGGACCCACGATAAACAAGGGTCTTTTTTTGTTTCCAATGCGATGTCTTGTGCAATTAGTGGAGGTGAGGGAAGCATTTCAATTTGTAGCGTGGATACCATAGGAGCTGGATCGTCTGGAAATCAGGCAATGGTGAACGGCTTTAGGCGTCAGCATAGGGAATGGCTTTTCCCGGACGATGTGTTAACAGGTAGTCATAGATGGCTAAGAACTCTGACCATTGTGTCATTCTTGGCGATAGAATATGGGGAGTTGGTTTATCCCCTGCCAAAATGCCAAGCAATGGCTTGTGGTCTGTTATTATAGAAAATGATCTTCCATACACGTATTCATGGAACTTTTCCATGGCGGATACAATAGCAAGGGCTTCTTTATCTAATTGACTATAGTTTCTTTCAGTTTTAGACAAGGTTCTAGAAAAGAATGCAATAGGTGCCTCTGTACCGTTTGGTAGAACTTGGCTCAATATAGCTTCTACTCCAAAAGGTGAGGCATCACAAGTCACAGTCAAGGGTAGTGTCTCATTATATTGGATTAACACTGCATCTGATGTTAAAAGATCTTTGACTTGCTGGAAAGCTTGCTCCTCTTGACGTCCTCAAAACCAGGAAGCCTTCTTGTCGAGGAGCCTATGCAGGGGTTCAGCAACAGTCACCTTCTGGGGTAGGAAGATGTTATAAAAGTTCATAAGACCCAAGAAGGCTTGGAGGTCTGTCTTGTTTCTAGGTCTTGGAGCGTTTTAAATAGCTGCCAATTTCTTTTCGGTTGGGTGAATACCTTGTTTGTCAAGAAGGTAACCAAGAAATTCTACCCTCTCGGTGCATAACTGGCACTTTTCCTTTTTTACTTTGAGTCCTGCATCTTGGAATTTTTGCAGGACAGTTCTTAGGCATTTTTCTAATTGATTTCGTGTTGGGGCGGCTATCAATACATCATTGAAATAAGGTACAACTTCTCTTATGCCTTGCAGCAACCTTTCCATCAAACTTTGGAAAATGCCCGGTGCTACGCTTACTCCGAATTGGAGTCTATTATATTTGAACGCACCCCTGTGCGTGACTATGTTTTGGGCTTCTGCTATCTTTGCGTCTACTGGCAGCTGCTGATACGCTTGGGCTAGGTCAAGCTTTGTGAATACTTTTCCACCCCCAAGCGAGTGAAGAAGGTACTGGACCACAGGTACAGGATATGTGCTCTGTTGAAGTGCGTGATTCAGGGTGGCCTTGTAATCCCCACAGATTCTCAAAGATCCGTCAGGTTTTATGGGGGTTACAATTGGGGTCTCCCATCGGGCATGGTTGATGGGTTCTAACACGTCCTGTGCTATTAATTTGTCCAATTGCTCATCAATTTTCAGTTTGAGAGCAAAAGGTACTCGGCGTGGCTTTCGACGGATGGGTGCGATGTCAGGGCAGAGATTAAATGAAATGGGGGACCCCATGTACTTGCCTAATTGCTCGGAGAAGACTTCTTGAAAGTCCCAGATGAGGGCCGCCTCCCAATCTTCGCTTATGGTCTGGTTGATGCCTGCCAATTCTATTCCTAATGACGCGAACCACTGTAGTCCCAATAAACTGGGTCGGTCCCTGTCAACGATGGTGAGAGGTAGAGTTGCGGTGTGGTCTTTAAATGAGACCTGCACGTGACTAGAACCAGCAACCGGGATTCGATTGCCTTGGTAGTCTTTTAATATAAGTGTCTGGGTGCTGAGGTCCTGGCGGTGGATGTTAGGGATCAGTTGCTTGAGAGTTTTCCAGGAGACCATAGATAAGGAAAACCTGGAGTTGACTTCCATGATGCACGGTCTGTCTTCAATGGTGACCTTTACCTGAATTTTTTTCGCATCCACTGATGAGGCGTGGCCATTGGTGATGGTCTGATGTGCCTCCTCTTGTCTGGTAGAGGTAGCAGGTGTTCGGTTTCTGTTGTACTGGTTCCACTGGTGGTTAGGGCCGTCCCAGTTTGATGGGTGGTTGCCTGTTGTCTGCCAGAAATTTGCTTTGTTCCTCGTGGGGCTAGATCCTCATTTGCTTCTGCAGACCTTGGCGATGTGGCCCCTTTTATCACAGGAATGACAGATGGCATCTAAGAATCTGCAGTCTGCTCGAGGGTGGTTTCCTCCGCATCCAGAACATTGAAAACTGGTTCTATGACCTTGCTGGTCTTGCTCTGATCTGAGTCTGTTGACTTCTTCCTCTTCACTTTCTGATGAGGATTCGATGTCTTCGTGGTGGGCTGTTGACGTGTGTCTCTCTGAGGGCATTGCAATGTCACTGGGGGGTTGGCAGTTTGTTCCATTCGCTTGGCGCATTTGGGCTGCTGACTTCCTGATTGCTTCTGCTGCAGTAGCATCTGCTATGGCATCTGCGAGGGTGATGTCTCCCTTTTCCATAATCTTGCTTTGAACGGTGAGGTCTCTTAGACCTAGGACAATACGATCTCTCATGGCTTCTTCCAGATTTGCAAAGCCACATAGACCTCCCAGATTACTCAGATCAGCTACAAAGTCCCCGATGCTTTCACTTTCCTATTGGTCCCTCTGGTAAAACTTGTGTCTTCTGATGAGGGTTGGGACTGCTGGGGTGTAATGAGCCTGGAGAATGGGAGCAAGGGTGTTCCAGTCCATAGTTTTGACTTCAGCTGGTTTCGCTAGTGCCTTTGCCATTTTGAAAACGGCAGGTCCGCAGTACGCTAGGAACACTGTGCGTTTCTTGCTGGGCGTGGCATCCTTCAGGTTGTTGGTCTCCAAGAACATTTGGAATCTGTCCATGTAGGAGTCCCAGTCTTCGTTTGCTGGGTCAAATGGAGCAGGTGGTATTGCGCTGCTAGTCATTCTGCTGTCTCTGCGCGTTGTCAGCCACGTGCTCTGTCACTACTTCGTGAGTGTTCAGTCAGCTCTTATCGTTCCGCATTAGCTCTTATCATCTCCGCATCCCATCCTCGTCGCCAGTGTTCTATCTCAGAGGGTAGGCGCAAGAACGGAGACGAGACATCGGATAGTGACTCCAAACTCTTTATTGGTGACTTCAGGAACAGAGCTAAAATGTATGGCAGCAACAGCCCTTTTTATAGAGCTGGCTGCTGTCAAAGCGTCCGATGGTTTAAGTTTGCCGCGCTTGGAGAGTCCAATTGCAGCAGCCCGTTAACTAGCCAATCGGATCAGCCTTGAACGACCAATCGCGACCCGCTGTTAACGGACCAATCAAACTTGCAGGATTACGAGCCTGCTGTGGAAAAGACCAGTCATGTTTGCAGGCTTTCGAGCCTGCTAGTTCGGAACAAGGTGTTTACAGAGTGATGGCATTTGGGAAAAAACTGTTCTTGTGTCCAGTTGTTCTGGTGTGTAGTGCTATATAGTGTTGTCTTGAGGATAGAAGTGAAAACAATTTATGTCCAGGATGTAAGGGGTCTTCAGATATTTTCACAGCCCTCTTTTTGACTCATGCAGTATACAGGTCCTCGAATGAGGGCAGGTTGGTAGCCATTGTTTTTTCTGCAGTCCTAATTATTCTCTGAAGTCTGTATCTGATTTGTTTGGTTGCAGAACTGAACCAGACAGTTATGGAGGTGCAGATGACAGACTCAATAATTCCTCTGTAGAACTGGATCAACAACTCTTTGGACAGTTTGAGCTTTCTAAGTTGGCACAGAAAGAATGTTCTTTGTCATTTGGGAGTTGAGCTCAGTTCTTGAAAGGTTTCATTGACTGTTTCTATTGATTTCATAAAATTCATAAAATGAGTGTAGCTCTTTTTTGACTAGAGACTACTTGACTAGGATTTGGAGTGGAAATCTCAGAAAAAAACTAGCTTTGCTTGTCAGAAGGTCATAAAAAGAGATCTCATGACCCCAGGACAATGCAACTGTCATAAATGAACTGTTGCCAAGTATCCAGATTTTGTTCCTGTGAACATAGGGATGCTGCAAAAGTTATAAGTGTGAATAAATGGTCATAAGTCATTTTTTTTCAATGTCATTGTAACTTCAGTCACTCTGAACTGTTGTAAGTCGAGGCCTACCTGTACTGATAAGAATGGAAATGGAAAAGAATGGAAAGAATGGGATTGAAGTCCAATTTTCTGGAAGTTTTCCAGCTGAGAAATATTGGGTGGTGATTTATTATCAGATAACTAGGAAAACCAAGAAGTTAAAAGCATGAGATAAAAGGCTGATTATAAATCATTATAATTGATGAATATATTTTATGTACACTGAGAGCTTTCGTATCGAAAACAAATTCCTTGTGTGTCCAATCACATTTGATCAATAAAGAATTCCATTCCATTCCCTTCCCTTTCCTTCCATTCCATTCCATTCCATTCCATTCTATTCTATATTCTTCTATTTTATTATTCTATTCTGTTCAGTTCTGTTCTATCCTATCCTATCCTATTCTATTCTTCTGTTCTGTTCTTTATTCTTCTATTCTATTCTATTCTATTCTATTCTATTCTATTCTATTCTGTTCTGTTCTGTTCTGTTCTGTTCTGTTCTGTTCTGTTCTGTTCTGTTCTGTTCTGTTCCGTTCCGTTCCGTTGCATTCCATTCCTGTCATTACATTTTAATCTCTCTCTTTTTTTAGCGTTTGTTCCTTCTGAAGTTCTCTTTTGTGCAGTTCATCATCCCATTCTGGCACAGAAGGAAATAATAATAATAATAAATACATAAACATACCACTGGATAATTTTCTTTAGCAAGGAGCATTGCAATAAATCTAATTAGCATCCAAATTAAATTCTAGGACTCCTGATTATTATACCATAAAGTAATGTACTGCACTCAGAGATGATTTATTTTAGGAAGAGATCAGGAAATTAATATCTGGTGTCCATTTATATATATTTGTCCAGGCTCTAATTGTGCATAGAGAAAATAACAAGTTTTAGTAAAAAAAAAATAAGGCTCAGAACAGATATATTAAGAAAATGCATTTTTCATTAAGATAAAAAGGCTCTCAGCTGCTAAGCTACTGTCGAAGCCAAAATGTTGTGGTCATTTATCTTTGGCTGAATGCAATTATTTATATCAGCTTTCTCTTTCCTTTCTTTTATCCCTCTTTCTTCTCTCTCTCTCTCTCTCTCTTTCTCTCTCTCTCATTGTCTCTCTTTTCTCAATCTCATTGGGCAAATCAACAAATCAAGTACAGGATAGTCCTCAAATTACGGTAGTTTGTTTAATGGCAATGGCACAGAAAAGGGTGACCTACGGCTGTTTCCCCCCATGATCATGCGATCAAAATTCAGACCCTTGACAATTGACTCATATTTATGACGGCTGCAGTGATGTGACAAGCAAAGACAATGGGGAAGCCAGATTCATTTTACAACCATGTAACTAACTTAATAACTGTAGTGATTCTTTTAATAATTGTGGCAAGGAAGGGGCAAAACTCATTTAATAATGGTCTCACTTAACAACAACAGACATTTCTGGGTCAGTTATGGTCATACGTTGAGGACCTACTTCTGACTTGAGGTCAGAAGTTGTGGGTGTTTCATCCCTGGAGGTTTTTAAGAAGAGACTGGGCAGCCACTTGTTTGTATAAGGTCTCCTGCTTGAGCAAGGGTTGGACTAGAAGACCTCCAAAGTCCCTTTCAGCTTTATTCTGATTGAATGACTATTTGTATTTGTTCATCCACCATTAGCAAAGCCAGCTATTGTACCTGTTTTAAGGGAACATCTTGCCCATATGAACTTGCTTTACTTCTATTTCCTGCCCTCGAAGGTTTTTAAGAAGACATTGGAAAGTCTTTTGTCTGAAATGGTATAGGCAGAAGATTATATCTTAGACATAGAGATAGATAGATAGATAGATAGATAGATAGATAGATAGATAGATAGATAGATAGACAGACAGACAGACAGACAGACAGACAGACAGACAGACAGATAGATAGATAGATAGATAGATAGATAGTAGGTAAGTAGGTAGATAGGATAAATAGATTAGATAGATAGACAGACAGACAGACAGACAGACAGACAGACAGATAGATAGATAGATAGTAGGTAAGTAGGTAGATAGGATAAATAGATTAGATAGATAGATAGACAGATAGATAGATAGATAGATAGATAGATAGATAGATAGATAGATAGATAGATAGATAGATAGTAGGTAAGTAGGTAAGTAGGTAGATAGGATAAATAGATTAGATAGATAGATAGATAGATAGATAGATAGATAGATAGATAGATAGATAGATAGATAGTAGGTAAGTAGGTAAGTAGGTAGATAGGATAAATAGATTAGATAGATAGATAGATAGATAGATAGATAGATAGATAGATAGATAGATAGATAGATAGATAGATATGACAGACAGACAGACAGACAGACATAAACTGAGATAGATTTATACTGGTAGTCCTTATCTTACAACCACAATTTAGCCCAACATTTTGTTGTGAAGCAAGACAGCAGTTTAGTTAGTTTTGCTCTATTGACCTAAAGCTTTAATCTTCCATCCATTTGCCAATGATACATGTTGTTTACTAGTGGACATCTTTACAAACCTTTTTTATCTTTAGTAATGCATTGTGATGCTCCACAAATCATGGTTTACAGTTGAATTGCTAGACATAGCTAAACTAACATTCTTCTCAGCCTTCTGGTGTTTGCCAGTATTCTGTTGTTTTCCCGTCTTACAGAATTTAACTATATGTCCCCTAGCCCCACAAGAAAAACATTTCCTAACAGTATAGGCAGTTGAAGACAAATCCTCTTCTTATGGTTGTTCCTTCCTCAGTTGGTCCCTATCCAGTTGTCTTCTTGCTTCTTCTAGCAACTTTCCAGTTATGTCAGTCAATGTCAGTTTATCTCTGGGAAGGACTTCCAGTGAAGATACATAATCATCATAATTTTCATCCAATGAAGAAAGAATGATGTAAACTTGATGCAGCTCTGAAAATATCAGTTCCTTTTCATATAGCTCTTGAAAACTTCTTTTCAAGAAGTTCAAATGAGCTAACATATCTCCACCTTTCAGAAGATGTGCTCTAAACAGTTTACATGTAAGATGTATGTGTGCACCTACACTGTCACAAACATAAATCCTCTTCAAATTCTCCCAACACCTAGCAGCAGACTCTTCTCCACGAATATGGACTAACTTCTGGTCACTCAGTGTTAGTCCAATAATACAAAGAGCTCGTTCGTTGTTCTGTTTAAAGTCAGAAAGCTTCTTGGTGTCATCCTCATTTTCTGGATCCCAAGCATTTACATCCTGTGGGTCTTGAACTACATTCCATAAACCTTCTCTACTCAGAAGTAGATTGCACTTCATAGACCAGGAAACATAGTTTGTTCCATCCAACCGGATTATCAATGATAGACATGTTGAAGTGACTTGTGCCATCTTTATCAGGATAGTAAGCCACAACTAAACAGTAAACAGCTGTCTGTATACAGTACTGTGCATTCACACTAACTCTCAGTTATCTGAGCCTGGTATGGCCCATAACCAGTGTTGAGGTAATTCCCTATTAGGAGAATGAGCGTATACCAGGAGTATTTGAGAGTAGTGTTTGAATAATACACATACAGCACACAGATACACTGTACAGTAAATGTAGGTGTTTTTTTTGCCAGAAACGTTAAGCAAAGTCCAAACAAGCAATCCAAAGTCATTGACAGGTAAATCAGTCAGTTTTTTTTCAATCCAGGGATAATTCAATAACAAAGTCCAGTGTCAAAAACAGTTCAGTATCAGACTTACATTAAATCCAGAAATATCAGTCAATTAGGAAAAATGGCAATACTCTCAAACAGAAGGAAACAGAGACTTACTCACACTCTCTTCTGAGACTCAGACTAAGATTAAAACAACCTAGGTTTCTGGCTCCATCTTATGGCCATTTGAGAAACCACACCCAACTACAGTTTTGCATTTTCTTAAAGATACAGTTTTAAAATGTCTATCCTGGTTTATATATTTCTAATCCAACCTACCTGTTAGGTGACTTGTATTCCTAACACATTTTACAACCTTTTTTTTTGCCACAGTTGTTAAATTAATCACTGTAGCTGTTTTTAAAACTTTGCTGAAGAAAAAGAAACTCTTGGATTTGGTGATCAGGATGTGTGATCACAGTTTTCAGATGTGTGCTGAAATCATGTGATGCAGACAGATAATGTACTTCTCTTGGACTTCCAATCAAGATTTGTGATTATATTCAAATGATTTTTTAAACCATTCTTTGTCAACAAATCAATTAACAATTGTTCATTTACTCAGTTAAGTTTTCTTACTGGTCTAAATTCACTTACTCAGTTAAAGTTTTCTTCTTATCCTTTATTTGCTTTAAATAAACAAAATAATGTTGTTTTAATTGTCCTTTCCCTTTCTTCCTGGCAATTAATAGGAAGGGAGGGAGGAGGAAGGAAGGAAGGAAGGAAGGAAGGAAGGAAAGAAAGAACAAAAGAGATGGGAGGAAAAATAATGAAAGAAAAGGAAGGAAGAAAGAAGACAAAAAGAGCAGGGAGGGAAGAAAGGAAGGAAAAATGAAAGAAAAGGAAGGATAAAAGAGAAAGGAAGGGGATATTTGAACTGTTTTAATATATTTTGCATTAATGACAGAAAGTTATTTTTCATCTTCTTAAACCAGGAATGAGTCAGAACCTATTTGCCATTGGATTGACATCAGATTAATAAGATTATTTCCAGAATGTGAAGTTCACCTATAAAAAAGATGGGAGTGATCTTTTGTCAGCCCTGATTACATATATTAAGTGATAACTTCTTTTAAAATTTTGTAATGGGATGGAAAGCGCTGGAGGTTACCTATGACAGCTTGACCTTTACAGAAAAATAATCAACAATAAACATATACACATCCACACATGCGCAGAGAGAGGGAGGGGGAGGAGAGTGAGACTAAAATAGTACTTGGTTATTATATCTAGCTTAACACATATTTCACTTATTTATAAGCATCCTACAAAACTATATATGAGAAATATTGCTCCCTGATCTAAATTCTGCTTCTCCAAGGTGGCAGCATTTGGAGACAAACTCTATTCTTGTATACTCTCAGAAGTTATACATCTGTCACCGCTGAAGCCATTTTGAGCTGAAACCATTTTGGGAGCATCTTCAGGGCTGCCACAGCCTGGCCAGTTGGAGCTGTGAGAACCTAAGGTGTGGGTGTGTGATAGAGATAGCTGGGAATCATGTGTAGCCAAAGCAACATTCATCTCATGCAGTGGTAGAATTCAAAAATTTTTACTACTGGTTCTGTGGGTGTGGCTTGGTGGGCATGGCAAGGGAAGGTTACTGCAACATCTCCATTCCCTCCTCACCCCACTAACCTACTTTCCAGTTCCGTTCTCCTGTGTAGGGCAACCAAAGAAGACCCAGCCAATCAGCTGGGACTCTGGAGGCAGAGAATAGATGGGGGCAGGGCCAGTCACAGGTGGTATTTGCCAGTTCTCCGAACTACTCAAAATTTCTCCTACCGGTTCTCCAGAACTGGTCAGAACTTGCTGAATACCCCACCTCTGAGCCTGTGGGAGCCCAGGACATCTATCAGGTGTTGGCAAGGCCTCTCTGCTCAAAATGTGAACTTTGCCATCTTCAAAAGAGTGGCCCGTGTCTTTTAAATACAAATGGACTGCTGAATCTAGTCCTGATGTGTTTGTTCTCCTATGTTGCTTGTGAAGTGGTTGTTTTGTTTCCCCAGTGTATAGGTCTGCACATGGCTCATTGCCTTGTACTGCATGTATCACGTTGCTCAGGTTATGTCTGGGTGTTTTATCTTTGGGGTGGACAAACTTCTTCCGCCTTAGTGTGTTCTTGAAGTATTCTTTGAAGTGTGCAATATGCTTTGTTGCCTCTTAAAAAAAAACAAAAAAACAAAGCCCAGTTGCCTCTTTAAAAAAGCACATTTGGGACAGCCATGACCTGGATGACTGAGAGTCTCCACAGATGAAGTCATCCATTTTGTTGAAGAAATAATATTTTCAAAAGTGAGAAATAAGAGCCGGTAGAAACAATGAACTTCAAACTCTTTATTTACATGGTGTGACAGCTCAGCTCGAGGGCTGCTATAGCCTTCCTTATATAGGCAACTTATTAACTATTCAACCAATAGCAAACCTGGAGCGCTAGCTCCGTTAACTAATGGGAATGGCCTGTTAATGGCCAATCAGATGCTCCTGAATGGACCAATCCGATCCTGCCATTAACAGCCAATCAGAAGTGCAGGGCCAGAACCCTGCACTTGACATTAAGCTCAATATAACTTTATTAGTATTATTCATTCACAACACCCCTTTCCCCCGGCTTCTGCCCACAGGGCGCGGTTACATAGTCTATCAGGTAGGACGGCTGTTTTATTAGTCTTTTGGATTTTCGCAAAAGAGCCTGGAGGTTGGCTGCACTTCTGCTGAGGTAGATCGTTGTTTAACGGTAGGGGTGCCTCTGGTTCCGAGTTCGCATTCCCGTCGTCACCAATATCACTGGCCACTCCCTGAGGTGAACTCACTCCGGTCCCTGGTTCCTGTTCCTGCGTTTCAGTTCCATTATCAGTCTCATCGAAAAGGGTTCCCTCTAATTGTAATTCGCTTTCCTCTGTATCTCCCTCCCCTCAGTTTGGTCACAAGGGAGTTCGGAATTGCGAGACGGTAGCTGTGATCGTAGTTGATCTATGTGGCGCTTTCAAAGTCTGTCATCAGGGCACTGAATGAGGTACGATCTTGGGCCAGTTACGCGGATTACGTTCGCCTCTACCCACAGCGGATCGCCAGATAAGTTTTTAGCAAATACTAAATCGCCTACCTGGAAGGTATGGCATTAGCCACTGGATCCGAGTGGCTTTTCCGGTTCGTAGGCTGGGTGTAACCGATCGAGGTGGGAGCAGAGCTTTCGTCCGATTAGCAGCTCGGTAGGAGTTTTGTTGGTGACGCTGTGAGGTGTGATGTGCTGCAGGAAAAGGATCCAGTTGATTTCCTCATCGATGTTGTCGTAGTCTAACTTTTGGAGAGTCTTTTTGACAAATTGTACCATGTACTCAGCCCTACCGTTGGCAGCAGGGTGGCAGGCAAAGTGAGCGCATGTCGAATACCCCGGTCAGCTAGGTACTGCTCAAAAGACAGCACGGTAAATTGGGGCCCGTTGTCAGATACCAGAACGTCTGGTAATCTGTGGGTTGCAAAAAGTCTTTCCAGTCTTTTGATGACCGCGTCAGTGGTCGTGTTGCTCATTCGGTGAATCTCGAGCCAATTCGAGTAGGCGTCGACGGTTATCAAAAACGTGTGGCCTTTGGTTGGCCCAGCAAAGTCCAGATGCATGCGGGACCAGGGTCCCCACGGCATCTCCCATTCGGTTGGGGTTGCCTTTGGTGGAGCGTTGCTTACTTCTTGGCATCTCTTGCAAGTTTTAACCCACGATTCGATTTGTCTGTTGATGCCTGGCCACCATGCGTAGCTTCGTGCGAGGCCCTTCATGCGCAAGATGCCAGTGTGGCCATCGTGCAAGGTTCTTAGCAGTGTCTGTTGGAGTCGTTCTGGGATAACGACTCTATCGCCCCAGATGACACAGCCCTTCTGTGAGAACAACTCTGTTTGATGACTTTTGAATGGTGCAAAGTCGTCTGGTCCTTTGTCCAATGGCCATCCGCATTCCACCCATGTGAGGACTCGCGCCAAGATGGGGTCGCATTTTGTTTCTCTCGCGATGTCATGGGCAGTTAATGGCGGCATGTGGAGTGTCTCGATCTGCAACGCTGTCATCATTGGTGCAGGATCATTGATAGTTTCAGGGACCGGTGTACGGCTCAGCGTGTTGGTGTGGGGAATGGCTTTATCAGGACGATATTGTAGCCGATAATTGTAGGCAGCCAAGAATTCTGACCAGCAGGTCATTCTGGGAGAAAGTATGTAGGGAGTTGGCTTGTCCCCAGCATGATCCCCAGCAATGGTTTGTGGTCAGTTACAATGGTGAAAACCCAGCCGTACACATACTCATGAAATCTTTTAACAGTGATACAATCTTCTTTATCGATCTGGCTGTAATTTTGCTCGGTTTTCGAGAGCGTCTTTGAGAAGTAAGCAACAGGGGCTTCGTTACCATTAAGCAACACATGGCTCAAAATGGCGCCCACTCCAAAGGGCGATGCATCGCATGTAATGTTCGTTGGCAAAGTTTCATTGTACTGCATTAGTACGGCGTCCGAAGTCAGTAGTTTTTTCACATTACGGAACGCCTGCTCTTCTTTGTGACCCCATACCCAAATTGCTTTTTTATCTAATAGACGATGTAAAGGTTCAGCGACAGTCGCCTTGTGCAGCAAGAATACATTATAGAAATTGATGAGGCCTAAGAACGCCTGGAGGTCGGTCTTGTTCTGGGGTCTGGGAGCGTTTTTTATTGCTCTCAATTTGCTATTGGTAGGGTGAATACCCTGACTGTCAATTAAGTACCCTAAGAATTCAACACGATCGGTACACAATTTGCACTTATTTATTTTGACTTTCAGGCCTGCTTCCTGGAATTTTCATAATACCAGTCTTAAACGCTCCCGTAAGATTTTTGGAGTGGGGGCAGCAATGAGTACATCATCAAAATAGGGGACAACGCCCTTGATCCCCTGCAATAGTCTCTCCATTAGGCTATGAAAGATCCCTGGGGCTACACTGACTCCAAATTGGAGCCGCGTGCACTTAAAGGCACCTCGGTGTGTTACGATAGTCTGTGCCTGTGCTGTTTTTTCGTCAACCGGCAGTTGCTGATAAGCCTGAGCCAAGTCTAGTTTAGCAAAGACTTTTCCGCCCCCCAGGGAATGGAGGAGATGTTGTACCACTGGCATCGGATATGGGTTCTGTTGCAGGGCGTGGTTTAGGGTGGCTCGGTAGTCCCCACAAGTTCTAATTGAGCCGTCTGGGTTAATTGGTGTCACAATAGGCGTTTCCCATGCGGAGTGGTCAGTTGGCTTTAAGACTCCCTGGGCAATCAACTTATCAAGCTGCTTGTCGATTTTCAGTTTCAGAGCGAACGGAACTTGACGAGGCTTAAGGTGGATGGGAGCTATCTTTGGATTAAGACAAAAGGATATCGGGGTCCCCTTGTACTCGCCTAGCTTTTCCTTGAAGACATCCCTGAACTCGTGGGTGAGGTCTTCCTCCCAGTCACTGCCGCCGATTCGGTTAATGCCTGCCACTTCAATGCTGAGAGGTGCGAACCATTGCAGGCCTAACAGACTAGGCCAGTCCTTATCGATTATCATCAGGGGTAAGTGTGCCGTGCGGTTCTTGAATGCAACCCGGACTTGACTGGATCCTGCGACTGAAATTCGGTTCCCCTGGTAGTCCTTTAACACAAGCCATTGGAATTGAAGGTCTTGGCACCGGATAGTGGGGATGAGTTGCTTGAGGGTCTTCCATGAGACCATTGAAAGAGACAATTCCGAGTCAACTTCCATTTGGCAAGGCCGATTTTCAATGTTCACGTTGACTCAAATTTTCTTAGTGTCTAGTGAAGAGGCATGGCCAATAGTGAGCATTTGGTGGGCCTCTTCCCATCTCGCTAGACAACTCACGGGTCGGTTTCTGTTGGAGTGGTTTACTGGTTCTCGCCTTACAGGGTGATTCCCTGTCGATTGGCAGAGATTGGTTCCTTTCGAGGTCTGGCTGGGTCCGAGGAGGCTTCGGCAGACCCGTCCGATGTGGCC
This sequence comes from Hydrophis major, assembly GCA_033807585.1. Taxonomy (NCBI): domain Eukaryota; kingdom Metazoa; phylum Chordata; class Lepidosauria; order Squamata; family Elapidae; genus Hydrophis; species Hydrophis major. The sequence continues at coordinate 69,579,650 of CM066333.1, forward strand.
TCACTTCCCGCACTCGTGGCAGAGCGCGTCGTGGAATTTGCAATCGGAGCGGTAATGGTTGGCCCCGCAGCCAGTGCATGGTTGCTGGGACTTCGGGTATCGGTCCTAATCGGACCGCAGGCAATGGACCTCTTCTTCATCGCTGTCTGACGACAAAGAGAGGTCCTCATGGTGGGCCGTCGGTAGCCGCCCTTCTGCATTAGGTGAAACTTTGCCTGCTGGTTGGTGTGTTGGAGCACGATTTCGGCGTAGTTGGGCAGCCGACTTCTTGGTCGCCTTCGCTGCTGTAGCTTCAGCTATGGCGTCTTTAAGGGTGATGTCGCCCTTTGCCATTATTTTGCTCTGTACGTTTTGAGCGTCTAACCCAAGAACTACTCGGTCTCTTAAGGCCTCCTCTAGGTCGGCGAAATCGCAAAGGCCTCCCAAGTTCCGGAGGTCTGCAACGAAATCGGCAACGCTTTCTCCTTTCCGCTGGTTTCTTTGATAGAACTCGTGTCGTCTCACGAGCGTTGGAACGGTTGGTGCATAGTGGGCCCTTAGCAACGGTTCAAGGACGTCCCAGTCCATGGCCTTCACTTCAGCTGGTTTCGCTAATGCCTTGGCCATTTTGAATACCATCGGGCTGCAGTGCGTTAGGAATACCGCCTGTTTCTTCCCGGTTGTGGCATCCTTCAGATTATTCATTTCCAAAAACATTTGAAAACGATCCATGTAGGACTCCCAGTCCTCTTGAGCTGGATCGAACGGAGCGGGTGGTACTACGCCGCCGGACATGGTTCCACGTGCTTAGTTGTCTTTCGTTAGCTCGGATGTCATCCAATCCCACCTTCGTCGCCAGTGTTAAGTCTGGAGCATGGGTGTGAATGATGGAGACAAGCTGGTAAAAACAGTGAACTTCAAACTCTTTATTTACATATTGTGACAGCTCAAATTGGAGGGCTGCTATAGCCTTCCTTATATAGGCAACTTATTAACTATTCAACCAATAGCAAACCTGGAGCGCTAGCTCCATTAACCAAGGGGAATGGCCTGTTAATGGCCAATCAGATGCTCCTGAACGGACCAATCTGATCCTGCCATTAACAGCCAATCAGAAGTGCAGGGCCAGAACCCTGCACTTGACTTTAAGCTCAATATAACTTTATTAGTGTTATTCATTCACAACATCGTCCATCACAAATATCTGCCAGAGGTTTCACCATTTTTGGAGAATCGGTAGTGGAAATTTTGTGTAGTTCACAGAACCAGCAAATACCACTCCTGATTGGAGATTTTACAGTATCGTCCCCTTGCCACGCCCACCAAGCCATGCCCACAGAACCGGTTGTAAAAAAAATTGAATCCCACCACTGAACAGGGGTCTTCAAACTTGACAGCTTTAAGACTTGTGGACTTCAACTCCCAGAATTCTTCCTCCAGTCCTGTTAGTTCAGGAACTCTGGGAGTTGAAGTCCACAAGTCTTAAACTGGCCAAGTTTGAAGACCCTTGTCTTAGGCCGAAAATCTAAGGTGCTATAGTAGAAGTATCCAAACTTGGCAGCTTTAAGACTTGTGGATTTCAACTCCCAGAATTCCTTCCCCAGTCATGTTAGCTCAGGAATTCTGGGAGTTGAAGTCCACAAGTCTTAAACTGGCCAAGTTTGAAGACCCTTGCTGTAGAAGATGACACCAATGGGCCACTTCTAAACAACAATGGAACCCCAAACTTTCTGTGGCTAAGCGAGACTGTTAAATGAGTCTTGCCCCATTATTGATTTTTCTTGCCACAGATGTTAAGTGAATCACTGCAGCTGTTAAGTTAATAACAGGGTTTTTTTAAGTGAATTCATCTTCCCCATTGACATTTGTGTTCTGACCCAGCTCCCCGAATACTTTATGAACTCTGAAGTGACTCAAAATATTCCTTTATTGGGAATGCCAGCAGCCCTGGAAAAAAGTTTATCTCGCACGCTAACAAGTCTGTCCAGCCAGAAGATGAATAGTTGTCTGCCACACCTGTTCATCTCTGCCCCCTGCCTTTTATCCCCAAGAGGGCTTCTCTAGCAGTGGTGGCTCTTCCTTCCCAAGGCCGGGTCCACAGATTTCCACTGCTCTCCTCTCCTCTGCCTTCTGCACATCCGTGCATCAGGCACTGGACCCAGCTGTTCCTCCTCTTCTTCATCAGCCACCTCCAGACCTGGGGGCTGTTAACTCTCCATCTGAGGGCTGACAGATGGCCCAGGCTCCACCTCTCCCTCTCTCTCTCTCTGCCAGCTCCATTCCCTCTTCCCCCTCGGAGCTCTCAGGTTGCCTTGATGTTGACCCCAATTCCCACACTCCTCTGATTTCGCTGCTGGAGAGGCCGGCAGGCAACAGGCCACAACAGGTGGTCACAAAAGGGATCACATGATCCAGGACACTGCAATCATCATAAATATGGGTCAATTGCCAAGTGTCTGAATTCTGACCACATGACCATGAGGATGCTCCAACATTTGTAAGTTTGAAAATAAGTCACCGTAAGTCCTTTTGTTCAGTGCTATTGTAACATCAATCTCCACAAGCTGAGTTTTGACTCAAGGAAAACTTCCACTTTTACATTCAGAGTGAAAGAGTTTAAGCCTTTTCCACCTCAACATGTTCACTTTGAATTCCCATCTTCGTTTTGGTCCCGTTTTCTAATATCTTGGCATTCAGATTTAATTTCAAAGCCTCTACAATCACATTTAACTCACCGGTTTAATAAATATGTAGAAGTCAACCAATCCAGCCTTAAAGCGCCCAGTCTCCAGAAAGCCAATTAGACTGGAAGCAATTTATTTCATTTTGGTGGTATCAGGAACAGATCTCCACGCAGTGCCAAACAAAAGGAAATAATAATCCTTCAAATCTCAGTAAGAATTATTGAAAAGTAAAGGGTTCTGCTATCTTGTATCTGCTGTCTGATATTCTTGGGTGCTCCTTTATTAAATTCACAAGAGATAATATTGTCTCCCAGATAACCTGCTTTGTTGGCATTTGCTCTGAAATTTAATTTCCTAAGCTTTTTCTCCTCCCCTTTTCCTTGCAGATAGCAAACAAAGTTCTTCACCTTTGCTTCAACAGGGTTAATTTTCTCAAAACTGACTATAAAACCAAAAAGGACAGCTGTTGACTGAAAGATAACCTTTCTCTGCACGCCATCTAAAAAATGCCAAATCCATTTTCTGGGCCAAAGATAGCATTCCGACGCAAATCTTTCTCAACCTCAGTGAGCGTAAGGTGGATGGACTTCAATGCTCAGAATTCCCCTGCGGGATTAGGAATGTTGAAGTCCATCCTGTTAAATGTGCTGGGGTTGAGAAACCCTGTCCTATGGCAAGCTCATTTGGGTAGAACCTTTTTGCTGTCATCTGTAGGGTGGGCTACATTTTGGGAGACTTCCCATTTCTCAGTAAGGACTAGGACTACCCTGGTTTTGTGAGGCACATTCTACATGGTTGTCCCAAAGGTGCTTTTTCAAATGCAATTGGAATTCCTTTGTTTGTCCTTGAAGACTTCTCATCTAAGAAGCTTCTTAAGTTCTGACTGAACAGAGAAGGATGGAAAGATTTATATTTCTTGCAGTTGTCTGGTTGTTAGCACTCTTTCTGAAGTCATTGAGGCCACTTGGAGGTTTATCTGTGCCTTCAGGGTCACTTGAATAGTAGAAAAGGGTGTAAAACCTTCTTGGAACTGGGTTATAAACAGGAGATGGGTGGTGTCATATCCCTCCCATTCTATTGAGAGAGAGATGCTCAGTCTTAATGTAGAAGGCCTCTTTCAAACTAGTGGTCCTCTAGTGGACTTTGCTGACTGAGGATCTCTATAGATCTTCTGTATGGTTGATTGCCAAAATTGAGTTACAAGATTAGGCTTGTAATTTTAATGCTTCCAATGCTACACCATGCTGTATTTTTCAAAAAAAAAAAAAAAATTACTGACTGAACTTCTATTGTGTGAATTTTCCCACCATGCCTCAACTTTTGGGCAACTTAGCAATATAGATGCTTCCAGTAGCTTCCCTTCACTAAATCTTATGGGCTGATAAATTGATACCTTCCCCTTTTTATTATTTCTTTCCTTCTGTTTCCTTTTTCCTGTTTTTTCTTAGCTGGATAAAATTGATTAAATAACGGGAAAAAAAACCTGCACTAGTGACATATTACGTTCTAATGGGTGTCATAAGCACATTCCTCTTGTGATGTACCCCCAGAAACGAAGGAAATAAAACATTAGCAAAATAGTATTCAAGAGAAGTATGTGGTGTCCAAAATGGACCTATGAAAGTCAACCTTTGCTAATATTATCATGTTGACGTAATGGGAACAGGGACCTTAAGAATCTATTTTCAAGAACCTCGGCTTATTTTATTGTATTTTTAATAACCCAGTTATATAATGACTTTCATTTGGCTGCACTTAAAAGTTAACGAAAGCAATTGGATAGACCTTAGGTCAATTAAATAGGACATGATTTCAGATGTAATTAGACAGTCATTTCAAGAAAAGGAATAGAAAACTTTTCTATAGAGACAAGCAACTGAATATTATAGTACAATGAAACATTTTATTTCTCTATCTGAACAAAATCTACTTAACACAATACCTTTGAATAAACATGTGTGGTAAAGCATCTGGTATGCGTTGTCTTTGAGAGGCTTAAATTGAATTTCGTTGCATTAGCCTCAACAATTTTAATATGTAAATGCTTGTCTTCAAGGCAGAAGCTGGTGAATGATTTAAATCTGCAGGGAGCTTGAAATACATATAATTGTTTTTTTTAATTCATCGTATTGTGTCATATTGCATTTTACTTGTTGTAGGGCACTGCATGCCACATCTTTTTACTTCCCCGACATTTATTCTTTCTCACTCTCAAATATTTAAGAATTACCTTATTGAAATAGTCAAGGGTTTATTAAAAAAAGAAAAAAACAATAACAATGGCAAATAGATATCATTGTGATATAGCCATTTAAGCTCTGTGTTCATTTAAAATCTCCCCTCCCTTTACAAACTACCATCCTCCATAGAAATAAGGAAACAAAAAGAAATGTAGACATATTTATGCTATTTTGAGGATTTCATTTTTGCCTCCCTGAAGTATCTTCTTTAGAAAAAGGAGCAACAAATAATTACTGAGTAATTGCTTCAGAATTAATTGGACTTCAATGAAGAAATACATTATACATCTATATTTATTTTACCGGCTCTCTCATCTCTTTGTAATTTGTTTATCTGGCATTAAATCTATTCCAATTGTTTTGCTTTATATTTTTTTTACTTCCAGTTTAAAATTTTATTAGTTTAGAATATAAAATACAAAAGAAAACAGTAGGCAAATAAGAGAGGGAAGATAAAAGCAGAGGTGGCATTCAGCAGGTTCTGACCAATTCTGGAGAACTGGAAGAGGAAATTTTGAGTAGTTTGGAGAACCGGCCAATACCACCTCTGACTGGCCCTGCCCCCACCTCTTCTCTGCCTCCCATTGAATCCCAGCTGATCACCTGGGTCATGCACAGGAGAACGGAGCTGGAAAGCTGGTTAGTGGGGTGGGGAGGGAATGGGGATTTTACAGTAACTTTCCCCTGCCATCCCACAAAGCCAAGCCCACAAAGCCATGCTCACAGAACTGGTAGTAATTTTTTTTTAATCCCACCACTGGATAAAAGTGTAGGGCAAAAGGAAAAAAGAAAGAAAAGGTGTTAACTCTCAACCCCTTTTGGTGCAGTAGGATAAGGTAATAGCATCAGACCTCAACTTTTTACTTTTGGAAGAAAAAGTGTTGGAAGAAATATCCATCTAGTTCAGTTCCAAGCTGGAAGAAAGACACTGAAAACACGGAGGCTGATTGGAAAGATGGCTTATTGATGAAGCAGAACCACCAGGGCTTGTGGTTCTGGGCAGCTGACAAAGTGGAGTTGAGAGTAGGGGGGGGTTATATGATTTTTTGGGCTTTCTGTTTGAGCTTCCTTTTCCTGTGCAAGAACATGTCCTTTAGTATTTTATTGGCTGTTGTCAGATTCCTAGGGATTAAGCAGGGATTATGTAGGGGTCATAGCTGTCTCTATAGGCAAAAAAAAATATGCAAATCCTGAGCTAATCTGGTCAACCTCTGGTTTATTGTTTATCTGAGGTCCCAAGTTTGAAGTTTGGATTGCTCTGGGATAATGCAATGAAGGGGCTTATGTTCTGGAAGGGTGTTGGACAATTCCTATTGTGGTTTAATATTTTTTGTCTTGTTTTGGATCTTGCTTGAAGGGCTGCTTCTAATCCTACCACTCTGCCTTTGTTTCAACATATTCTGTCTTGAATGGATTACTAAATCTGCATTCTTAAAAGTCGTCTCCTCATTTTCTGCTTGGGGGCAAGAAGACTCTGCTTCCTGCCTCTGAATATGCTTCTCCATTTCTCATTCAGGGAAATATAATACTCTGCCTTTTTAAAATATTCCTCAAAATACTTTATTCTTCTAGGAGAGCAGGGCTTCCCACAGTAGTAATATAAACTACTCTGTTTCCTCAAAAATGTGACCTACCCTGAAAGTAATTCCTAGCTTGATTTTTACATGTGGGCCCAATATAAGCCCTACCCCCCCAAATAAGACCTAATTAAGATCCCACTCACTCCAGAATGGATGGGTAAAAACTAAGCTAGGGTGGGGATGGAGGGGGATAGAGCTTCCCTATTACTTACCTTTGGACAGTTATGGACAGGCCTCGCGCACCCCAACACCTGCCTTGCTGGCCCATTTCTTATGCAGCCAGCAAGGCTGACAAAGCTTTCCTGAAGGCCTTTATAGCTCTGGATCAATCCAGAGCTCTGTTACCGGCTGCAGAGGCTGTCAGGAAAGCCTTGCTGGCCACAGAAGAAGAAATTCCTGAAGGTCTCTGACAGCGAAAAGGAGGCTGGGGGTGATGCACTTAAGTGAGGTTAGTCAGTGGTTGATGTCCTCTGAAAATAAGACCTGGTGCCTTTTTTGGGTAGAAAAATACATAAGACAGGGTCTTATTTTTGGGAAAACACAGTATATAACAACAAACTATCTAATCGGTAAAATCCAAAATCAACATTACATTTTGCCCCACTCATCTTGAGCACAAAGTCCAGAAGTGTTTCCAAGTATTAACAAAAGTAGTCATGTTTTTTCTTTCTTTCTTTAAATCAAAGCAGTTGATTAACCATCTCTGCTAACTCCACCAACTTTTGCAGCCATTTGTCCATTGTGGGAATCAAAGCATCCTTCCATTTTTGTGCACAAAGTCTCATTGCAGTCAACATACATACCATCAAAGTTCCAATTTTTTGCCCAAGTCTTTTTTCCATTAAGCCCAAAAGAAAGTTTCTGGTATTATCTTTATGTTCACTTTGAGAATATCTGTTGTGGCCCGACAGTGGCCAGTGGAGCTGGCAGCACCTTTGAGGAGGTTGGGGAGGAACATAGGCCAGTACTGGAGTCTGGGGAAGGCTCTGACGAGGATTCTGTATTGGAAGCAGAGATGGGGCCAGGGCTGTCCGACAGTTATCAGCTGCCTTTGGAGTCAGACATCAGTGATGCAGAAGAACAGCTGGAGCCTGTTCTTGATGTGCGCATGTGCACAGTTGCCAGAAGAAGGGAACAGCTGAGGAACAAGGGCCAACTTGGGAGTAAAGCCACAAGTGGATGGTGAATGTTCCCTCCCCTAGAGAATAAAAGAGGAGTAAAAGGGGAATGGAGCTTTGCAGGAATTAGTTCACTCTGGCATGTTTGCCAAGTATTGAAGTGTCTGAAAGATATCGGCCTGGCCACTCTCCAAATTTGATAAAGGTCTGTAATTAGGAACTATCTTGAAAGACTGTTAGCCTGGACTTTGCTGGAGAGGAAATTCATCGTAAATTAAATAAAAGGTGTTTATGGACAGAAATGGATAAATTGATGATGTTATTGAAAAACAAGAAAGAAGGAGAGTATTATGAAGTATGAGATGTTTGGTAGAAATAGCTAAGGAGGCACAAAGGCATCAAATGATAGTGATGAGAGAAAGAGTATAAAGTAATATCGTATATATTATGCATATATGTACAAAATGCTTAAAGTGAGGAAATATCTAATATAGCAATAGATAATACAGTTAGAGATGTTATTAACTGATGTAAACACTGTTACAGTATCATTGCAAAATGTGGAAATTTGCTTTTAATTGTTGAAATATTGAATGAATGAATGAATGAATGAATGAATGAATGAATGAATGAATGAATGAATAAATGTATGTTGTGGTTCATCGGCAGCAGGTGTGGACAGTTATGGTCTTGGAGAGTGAGGACTTAGAAGAGGGGCCTGCAGCTGCAGCAACATGGGTGACTCAAGAGTAAGGCTGCAAGGTAATTGGCCCCTCCCTTAAGAGATAAAAGCCAGCTGAGAAACTGCAGTTCTTTGCAGGAAGCAAAGAAGTTTTTGCGCTCAAGCCTTGTGGACATTCGGACTATCTTAGTTTGTGTTTGTCTTTGTGTTAGAAATATTTCTTGGCAACTTTATCTAGTGTTCTTGGAAGCCTTGCACAACCTTGGCAAGGCTTGTTCTTATCAGAGACAATTAGTTTTAATAGCCTCTTAACTGCGAATGAATGGAATTTGTAGATAGGCATTAAAAGGTTTTGCTGTTACGTCTGTTTGATGTTTGTTTCCTTGGAACACGGTTTGCGTCACAACAATAAATAAATAAAAGGGGTTTATCAAGACTTGGCTTCATGCTGTTGGGCAAGCCTAGGTCAGAATAATACCTGGCATCAAATCAAGAAATGTAGTAATTTGATTTGAATTTGGCATCATCACAGTTTCTTCTTACTGTTACTGTAATTGTTCGAGCATTCATTTCAGACAAATTTGGATAAGATGAGCTCTTAAGAATGAAGGAAAAAAATAAGTTTCTTGATTTAATAATTAGGCTATACAGATAAATCCTTGACTTACGACCAAATTTTTTTTTGTTGCAAGAGAGAGAGTTAAGTGCATTTTGACCCATTTGATGACCTTTCTTTCCACTGTTGTTAAGTGCATCATTGCCGTTGTTAGATTAGTCACACCATTGTGTCATGAGTCAGTTGCCAAGAGTCTGAATTTTGATCACGTGACCATGCAATGGTCGTAAGTGTGAACAACAGTCAAAAGACACTATTTTTTTCAGTGCTGTTGTAACTTTGAATAGTCACTAAAAGAAAAGTTGGAAGTCGAGGACTTCCTGAAAATATTACACCTGAAAAATGTTGAATTACAACAGGATTGCATTATCTGAATTTTTTCCATTCGTTAAATTGCCCGTCATTAGCTACACATTTATATATTAATTTAATTGGCAGGTATTATATTTTTACATTAATTATTTCTTCAGATATGGTCCATCAGATATAGACAGTAGCCAGTTTTACCAAGGAGAGCAAAATGCAGAATTGTTGAGTGGTTTTTGCTTACATTGTTACAGACCTTCTTGTTACAATTAATCACCATAAAGTTCTGCATAAAGACATTTTGAATGCTCCAATTATATAGTTCCCCAAAGAACAGTTATCCAGTCTTTTCTATTTGGATTTCTTAATCAAACCAAAAGGCAGCAAACCTTACATTTTGTCTGAATTCTGTAGAGCAATTTCCTAAGGAAGGTGTGTGTGCATATGTGTATGCACACATGGGTATGTGCAGGCAGGCAGGTAGACAGACAGATGATAGATAGACAGATGATAGATAGATAGATGGATGATAGATGATTGATAGAGAGATAGAGATAGATAGATGATAGATAATGATAGATCGATGATAGAGAAAGAGAGATGATAGATCGATATGATAGATAGATGATAGATGATAGATAAATGATCATGATCATGATAGGATAGATAGATAGATGGACAGATGGATGGATGATAGTGAGAGAGGTGATAGGTGGTAGATAGATATGATGGAGAGATAGATAGACAGATGATAGATAGATAGATGGATGATAGATAGAGATGATAGATGATTGATAGAGAGATAGAGATAGATAGATGATAGAGAATGATAGATCGATGATAGAGAAAGAGAGATGATAGAGAGATGATAGATCGATATGATAGATAGATAGATGATAGATGATAGATAAATGATAATGATAATGATAGGATAGATAGATAGATGGACAGATGGATGGATGATAGTGAGAGAGATGATAGGTGGTAGATAGATATGATGGAGAGATAGATAGATAGATGATAGATAGATGATAGGTAGATGATGGGTAGATAGATGATAGATAGATAGATAGATAGATAGATAGATAGATAGATAGATAGATAGATAGAAGAAAGACACAGAGAGAGAGGTGATGGATGGATGGATAGATAGATATACATGTATTATATATGTATGTATGTGTTTGTGTGTACACACACACACACACACACATATGAAAATTGCTCTGCAGAATTCAGATGAAACATAAGGTAGTTGTTGAGTTTTATCCCATTTTTATGAACTTTCTTCCCAGTTGTTAAATGAATCACTACAGATGTTAAGTTAGTATCTCCAGTTGTTAAATGAATCTGGTTTCCCCATTGACTTTGCTTGTCAGAAGGTTGCAAAAGAAGATCACATAAACCTTGGACACTGCAACTGCCATAAATCTCAGCCAGTTGCCAAGCATCTAAATTTTGATCATGACTATGGGAATACTGCTATAGTTGTAAGTATGAAAAACGATCATAAGTCATTTTTTTTCGGCACCGTCCTAGCTTCAAATGATCAGCAAACAAACAGTGGTAAGTCAAGGATTACCTGAATATGATAATATGTACATTATGGAAAGGATCCAACAAACTGGAAGTTAAGCAAAATAACATAATGTTTGCTTTTAATTATGCTAATATTGTTGAACAGTTGTTAAGGAAAATGGTGTAGAAAATGGCAGAAAAATGCATATGAATTCTACACATGCCCACATGGAGATATCTGTAATTGTCAGACTGATGCCAAGCAGTGGTGGGATTCAAATTTTTTTACTACTGGTTCTGTGGGCATGGTTTGGTGCGTGTGGCAGGGGAACATTACTGCAAAATCCCCAATTATTGAGTCTGTCATCTGCATTTCTATAACTGTCTGGTTTGGTTCTGCAACTCAACAGGACAGACACAGACTTCAGAGGATAATTAGGACTGCAGAAAATAACAATGGCTACCAACCTGACTTCTATCAAGGACCTGTATACTGCAGGAGTCAAAAAGAGGGCTGTGAAAATATTTACAGACCCCTCACATCCTGGACATAGACTGTTTGAACTCCTTCCCTCAAAATGACGCTTTAGGGAACTGCACACCAGAACAACTAGGCACAAGGACAGTTTTTTCCTGAACACCATCACTCTGCTAAATAAATAATTCCCTCAACACTGTTCGACTATTTACAAAGTCTGCACTACTATTACTGTTAATCTTCTCATCGCTCCTTATCACCCATCCCCTCCCATTTGTGACTGTATGACTGTAACTTTGTCGCTTGTATCCTTATGATTTGTATTGACTGCTTCCTGGTATGATTTGATTGCTTATTGTACTCTATGACTATTATTAAGTGTTGGATCTTATGATTCTTGACTCATGATGAATGTTACTTTTCTTTTAGGTATACTGAGAGCATTTGCACCAAGACAAATTCCTTGAGTGTCCAATCACACTTGGCCAATAAAGAATTCTATTAAATTCTACCTAGTTCAAGATTGGTTCTCTCCTTAATTGGTTTCCATCCATTGATACTTGTCCTGCCTCCAAGAGCTTTGGAGAATAACTCGACTCCCTCAGATATTGGAACACTGCTATTATGTCATCCCTGCTATCATGACAAATTCCTTGTGTGTCCAATCGCACTTGGCCAATAAAGAATTCTCTCTTCTCTAATTCCCTTCCCACCCCACTAACCTGCTTTCCAGCTCTGTTCTCCTGTGCAGGGCAACCAAAGGAGACCCAGCCAATCAGCTGGGACTCAGGAGGCAGAGAATAGATGCGGTTGGCGGGGCAAGTCAGAGGTGGTATTTGCCGCGTCTCCAAACTACTCAAGATTTCCGCTACCGGTTCTCCAGAACTGGTCAGAACCTGCTGAATGCCCCACCTCTTGGCATTGCCAAGAGTGGATGCATCAAAATAAAGACTAGGTAAAGAGAGAAGTCAAATTTGTTAGAGTCGTTCCTTTTCTTTTTTATAGAAAGACATATCACTCAGCAATTGCCTGCCAAGGAAGGAAAGCTCAAATTTTCAAAACCAAATTTATCTTCCTTACAATGAATTCCACTTCACTAAAGTGCCTGATTAAAATAGATAATATTTAAGGAGTGGAATGCTTTGTGTGGGATTTATTGTACACTCGTAAGCTGTTTCTGCCACTTATTTTGTTTATACTGTTAAGATAAAGAAGTCCAGTTATATTTTTGGTTACCTAGAGAAAAGTCACAGTCAAGTGTTCGGAAATTAGATTGTATTCTTTGGGTTACTTACGTTTCCATGAAAACACAAAAGAAACAGTGAAGAGGCCATTTAGTTAGGTTTCAGGTCAATATCCAAATGGAAGAGAACTCAATTACTCATGTCTGGTGTCTCCCAAAGCCTTTTGCATGTGATTGGAATAAATGGTCCACTATGGATCTTTTTAATATTAATATTAAGGGCTATTCTCTCTGAGCGACGTGGTGGCTTTGAGGTGGACCTCTTGCCTCACAATTAGGCGGCTGTGAGTTTGATCCTAGGTAGTAGCAGATATTTCTCTCTCTGGGCGCAAAGGGAAAATGTCTGCTGTGAGCTTCGGGTAGGTATCAAGAAGAGCATTCAGACAGCAAATGCTCAGCTCCATTCAGTCACCCTGACTCCATCTCAGTGCAAGGGAATAAAGGAGAAAAAAGAGAGCTATTATCTCTCTCTTTCCCTCTCTCTCTCTCTCCCCCCCCTCTCTGTATTGAATTAGTAAACTCTCTAGAGAAGGGATCCCTCAGCCCTGGTCCACTAATGGGCCATAACCAACTTACAACCGGCCTTACACAAGTCCAGCTGTGCATACAGGGGCATGCAAATCACCCCACCTTTCTCACAAGTTGAGTTGCATGTGCACACGTGTATATTGGTCCACCACTCACACAGACCAGTTCCCCTCCTTCTCCCCCTCCCCTGGGCTGCCAAATCAGAAAGGTTCAGATATGGTCTGTTGCTCTAGGGGTATATACTGTGCCTTGGTTAATGTGGTAGAATATGAATGGGTCCATCCAAGTTCAAATCTACTACTTCTATGGAAGGTGATCAGGAGGCAGGTTATTATCTCTAGCTCAACTCACTGAAGAGAAAGGTAATTAATAAATGATAATAACATGTGAGCAAATGCTTTTAAGGTAAGCAAACAGTTCTAAAGGACGCAATAGGAACTCCGTATGCTACCCACACTCATTTCTTTAATCTTATTGCTGTTTGTGATAATGAATTTCAAAATCAACTTTCGAAAGCCTTATTAACCAAGACAGGTGTGAATTTGCTTTATAAACAGTTTTCAAGCATTTTGCACTCCCCTTAATTTGTTCACAATGAATTTTCCATTCAATCACAATCTAAGACTCCCTTTCCGTTTTGCTTTCCTGGCCATTGTGTCTGCTGAATTCCTTGCATTTTACACCTAGACAACAAATCATATCTATCTATCTATCTATCTATCTATCTATCTATCTATCTATCTATCTATCTATCTATCCATCCATCCATCCATCCATCCATCCATCCATCCATCCATCCATCTCTATCACTCTCTTTCTCTCTCTGTCATCTCTATCTCTATCTCTCTATCCAATTATTTATTTATCATCTATCTATTATCAATCTATGTATCATGTATCTATCTATTACTATCTCTCTCTCTCATCAACCAGTGAACTTTAATAAATGTCACCTTAACTGATGTCTTCAGGAATGAAATGATAATTAAACAAGCAAATAAATAAAACCAGCAAGCAAATAAATGAATAAAATCCAAAGTATTTGGACATCTGCACATCCTTTTGATTTTTATATTGTGGATCTTTCTTTCTTTAAAAAAAAACCCAAAACCTTCTTATAAGGTCTGTTAGGGATAACATTGTTTTACCCTAACTGGTTTAGGTAAATAATAATATGTAATCATAGTTTGCAAGTTAAAGTGTCTGCAACTTTAACTGTGGAACAGTAATTAGGGGAGTGGTTGTGAAAGCACTTTAAAAGAAGCAAGGCGACAGCTTGCTCTCTCTCTGGCTTTGATGAAACCTGATTACTGCAAGGACACAAGACTGCATTGCTCGAACGGGAGAGAAAACAAAGGACTGGCTTGTAAGTGTATTGACATAGGGTATTCAACACGGACTTTGCTAACTGAATATCCCTGAATGGACTGACTAAATGATACATGACTATTGGACTGTTATTTTGACTATGCTATGAACTCATAATGGAATAAACTATATATTTGATAGCACAAGCGTATCTGTCATTTTTACTGTATGTTAATAAACATACAAGCTTAGCTCACTCATTTATCTGTGTGCCTATCTGACTAAGCTGCACATTCTGTTTAGCTTGTCTCCCTAACCCTGGTTGGGGAAACCAGGCTTAACACTGGTTATGGGCCCAGAGGCTGCAAAGTCAGTTTAACTAGGATAAAACAGATTTATGTAAAAGTGAGAGTTTGTGTTGTTATACATTACAGTAAACAGACAGCTGTGTTTTATTAATTATAGTTTTATATCCATACAAAGAAAACATGGCACAAGTCAATTTACAAAGTTTGTCCCTTATATCCAAGCTGGATGGTACAAACTATGTATCATGGTCTATGAAATGTAGTCTGCTTCTATGAAGAGAAGGTTTGTGGAACATAATTGAAAATCCACCAAATGTAGAAGAATGAGATCCAGAGGATGAGGAAGATAAATTAAAGATAGAAGAATTTATGCATAAAAATGAACAAGCAATTTGCATTATTGCTTTAACCTTAACTGATAAACAACTTGTTTATATCCATGGAGAAAAAACAGCTGTTGGGTGTTGGCAGAAGCTGAAGAGGATTTATGTTCGAGATAATGTTGGTGCTCACATAAATCTAACACGGAAACTTTTCAGTACACATCTCCATAAGAATGGTGATATGCTGAGTCATTTGAAAACTATGAAAAGCATTTTTCAAGAACTGCACGAGAAAGAGCTTATTTTCTCTGAACTACACCAAGTCTATATAATTCTATTTTCCCTTGATGAAACCTATGACAACTATGTAACTTCACTTGAAATATTGCCAAAGGAAAGCCTAACTTTAACTGACATAACTGGAAGATTGATTGAAGAGGCCAGAAGAAGGCTTGAAAGAGATGAGTTAAGGAGGCAGCAACCTCAAAAAGAAGATAATGAAACTCCTACTGCATACGCAATTAAAAGGTGCTTTAATTGTGGAGGAAGAGGACATTTGGCAAGATTTTGTAAAAAAGCAAAGAGCCAGAACGCTTGCCAGAATACTAAAAGTCATCAAAAGAAAAATAAAAATTTAGAGTTAGCCATGTATACTAACGAAGCTGTAAAAAATAATTTATGGGTGGTTGACAGTGGAGCATCACATTGTACAACAAATGATAAGAAACATTTTATTAAAATGTCCAAGAGTACACAGCAGATATCGTTAGCCAATGGCTGGAAACTGAAAGCTAAAGGTCAAGGTATAGCATATTGTTCTTTTATAAAAGAGAATGTAAAAATGTTATATGTACCACAACTTAAGTTTAATTTAATTTCAGTTAGAATTTTGGTTAAACTAGGATATGTAGTTACATTTAAAGGAGATAACTGCATAATTGAGAAAGAAGATAAGAAAATTACTGCATCTTTAAGAGGTGAATTATATGTGTTAAATGATGATGGTTTAAAGGTGGCTAACACAGTTTATGAAAATAAGAAACCTCATGATGAATGTATTCACTTGTTACATCGAAGGCTAGGGCATTTAAATTTTAAAATGCTTAAGAAAACTGTTGAATTATCTAAGGGAATAAGTTTGAAACCTTGTAATAAGTATTTGCAATGTTCTATCTGCAATCATAGCAAAGCCAGGGTTACACCTGCTAATAGAGTTGATGGATTTACTACCAAAGAACCTTTAGAGGTAGTATTTGCAGATTTAATAGGTCCTAAAAAACCAAGTGTAGGAGGAGCTCGTTACATACTAAGTATAATGGACCATTATTCTAGATATGGGTTTTGCTATTTAATGAAGAGCAAAACTGAAACGTATCAAAATCTCTTCAATTGGATTAAATTTGCAGAAAGGAAAACTAAAAATAAATTAGTAACTCTTATAACAGATAATGGCACAGAATTTACAAATAATAAATTCCAAAACAGACTAAGAATGTTAGGAATTCAACATAAAAAGTCTACACCATATAGGCCACAATATAATGCATTTATAGAGAGAAGAGGCCAAACATTACAATCAATGACACGAACTATGATGTCTGATTCAGGATTACCTGACAATTTGTGGGGAGAAGCAATAATGTGTGGTAATCATATATTAAATAATGTTGTTAATTCAACAACAGGTGAATTACCATTCACACTGTGGCATGGTACAAAACCTGATTTAAGTTACATGCACACATTTGGAGCACCAGCATGGGTGCATATCCCTACACAACTTAGACACAAAGGACAGCATAGAGCTAAAAGATTATATTTTGTAGGATATACATCTAATCATAGATCTTATAGATTCTGGGAACCAGGTACATGTAGAGTTTACACCAGTGCTACTGCAAAATTCCTAGAACATGTAGGATGGAATAGATTAGAGCAAGATTTAAATAATGAAGTAATTTTTGAATCCTACAAAAGGCAGAAAAATCAGAATAGTTATAAGAAGAGTCCAATTAAAGAAGAAGTCCAAGAAGAGCAAATAGGACCAGAACAAGAGGAAACAGTTGATCAGGAAGAGTTAGATAATCAAGAAGAGTTAATAAATGAAAGTCCACCTGTAAGTCCTGTAATACCTAGACGTACTACACGTGTAACTAGACCACCTGATAGGTATCAAGCAAGTATAGTTTGCCAAGTAACTAAAGTTCCAACTAGTGTAGATGAACTTAAGATGTATCCTGCTAAGGATCAGGAGAATTGGCAAAAGGCAATGAAAAAGGAACTAAATTCATTAAAGGTAATGAAAGTTTATGAAGATGCTTAATTAGCTCCAGGAGAAAAATCCATTGGGTGCAAATGGATATTTAAAGTAAAAACTGGAAATGATGGGACTGTTACCCATAAAGCTAGGTTAGTAGCTCAAGGATTTAATCAAACTGCATCTGATTACGATGAAGTTTTTGCACCAAGTCTTAAAGCAACATCTTTAAGAGCAGCATTAGTGTGGGCAGCTAAGAAAAACTATGTCATTAACCATTTAGATGTAGAAACTGCTTATCTACATGCACCATTGCAGCACACTATATATTTAAGAAAACCAGTAGGTATAAAAGAAAATAAAGTAAATAGTAATGATTGTTGGAAACTCAAAAAGAGTCTTTATGGGTTGAAACAATCTGGGTTTGAGTGGAACAAATATATTGTGAAAGAGTTAAACAATATAGGTTTTAAATCTGGTTTAGCAGATCCATGTGTGTTTAGAAGAGAAAATAATGGAACGGTGTCATTATTGTTATTATTTACAGATGATATTGCTTTGATAACTAAGACTAATAATGAAGCTAATGAGATTATATCATTATTAGCCAAAAAGATAAAATTAAAGCATTTAGGTGAAATTAAAAAGTATTTAGGATTGACAATTAACAAAACAAAAAATGGTTTTAAGATATCTCAAGAAGATAAAAATTTGCCAATTAATTAAAACGTTTAAAATGGAACTTTGTAAACTGGCAAAGACTCCAATGAGTCAGGAAGTTTGCCAAACTGATGATCAAAGTCCCAAATTTGATAAGTCCATATATCAATCTTTGATTGGCAGCTTATCATATATAAGCAATTGGTCTAGGCCAGATATAGCTTATAGTGTAAATCAGCTGGCACGTTTTAATTCAGATCCACATCAATGTCATTGGCAATCATTAAAGAGAATTTTAAGATATCTTAAAGGAACAATGAACCATGCATTGTATATAGAACCAAAGGGTGATTTGAGTCTTAGTGCCTATGCAGATGCAAGTTTTGCAACTGATATAAACACTAAAAAATCAACATCTGGGATGGCTATATTATTTGGTAAAACACTAATAGGGTGGAGGTCAATCAGACAACAGCATATCAGCTTGTCCACGATGGAAGCAGAATTTTCATGTCTGTCATTATTATGCACTGACTTGATTTTGTACAAACAGTTATTATTAGACATGGGTATAACTGTAAAAGATTCCATTATTGTGTACGAGGATAATCAAGCAGCTATAAAATTAGCTACTAGTATTGCTGTTAAAACTAGATCAAAGCATACTGATTTAAGATACTTAAATGTTAGAGAATCTGTAAAGAATGGGCTAATTAAATTGGAATACTGCATGACGGAAGAAAACATTGCAGACCAATTTACAAAAGCTCAAGGAGTAACTAAGTTTAAAGAGAGTTGTAACAAATATGATTTAAAGATGTAAATAGTTATATTTATTATTATTTCCTAAAAGGGGAGAATGTTAGGGATAACATTGTTTTACCCTAACTGGTTTAGGTAAATAATAATATGTAATCATAGTTTGTAAGTTAAAGTGTCTGCAACTTTAACTGTGGAACAGTAATTAGGGGAGTGGTTGTGAAAGCACTTTAAAAGAAGCAAGGATGCAGCTTGCTCTCTCTCTGGCTTTGATGAAACCTGATTACTGCAAGGACACAAGACTGCATTGCTCGAACGGGAGAGAAAACAAAGGACTGGCTTGTAAGTGTATTGACATAGGGTATTCAACACGGACTTTGCTAACTGAATATCCCTGAATGGACTGACTAAATGATACATGACTATTGGACTGTTATTTTGACTATGCTATGAACTCATAATGGAATAAACTATATATTTGATAGCACAAGCGTATCTGTCATTTTTACTGTATGTTAATAAACATACAAGCTTAGCTCACTCATTTATCTGTGTGCCTATCTGACTAAGCTGCACATTCTGTTTAGCTTGTCTCCCTAACCCTGGTTGGGGAAACCAGGCTTAACAAGGTCCTTTATGAAGTATCTAAGATGGGTAGGGAAAGTAATATAGTATGAAGATCTTTATATCAAAATATATGTTATTCTTTATACTGTTTTCATCTTCCTTTAAAACAGAGGTATCAAACTTGATTTCTTTGACAGCCACATCAGGATTGTGTATTACCTTGGGAGGGTTGGGGTGGGCACTGCCAGCTCAACATCACCCATTCAGGAGGCGCCTGTGCATCCTGCCAGCGAAAACGGGCTCCTGAGCTCCATTTTTGGCTGTGATGGCCTCCTGCAATATTCTTTTAGCAAAAATGCACGCGACCCTCCCGAGCTATATTTTTGCAGGCAAAGGTACCATGGGCCAGATCTAAGCACCCCACACACCTTGAGTTTGACACCCCTGCCTCAAAACAGAATCCACAGTGGACTGAGAATCAGAGTCTCCACCAGGTAATTGATAGTCAAGGTGAAACTAAATTTATCAAGTTAAAAATAGCAGACAGGGGAAAAGCTTTATTCAAGCTTTCTCAAACCCCCAAATAAGTTATCCAGACCTAATCCACATATCAGATAACAGATAATCAGAGTTGGAAGGGACCTTGTAGGTCATCTAGTCCAACCCCCAGCCCAAGCAGGAGACCCAACACCATTTCTGACAAATGGCAGACCAATCTCTTCTTGAAAGTCTCCAGTGGTGAAACTCGCACAACTTCCAAGGGCAACCACTGTTCCATTGGTTGATTGTTCTCACTGTCAGAAAGTTTCTCCTTATTTCCAGGTTAAATCTCTCCTTGTTCAGTTTCCATCCATTATTCCTTATCTGGCCTTTGGGTGCTTTAGAAAATAGTTTGACCCCTTCCTTTCTGGGGCAGACCCTCAAATATTGGAACACTGCTGTCCTGTCTTCCCTGGTCCTTTTCTTCCCTAGACTAACCATGTCCAGTTTCTAGAACCATCCTTCACATGTTTTAGTCTCCAGTCCCCTAATCATCCTGGTTACTCTTCTCTGCACTTTTTCTAGAGTCTCAACTTCTTTTTTTATAATATGGTAACCAAAACTGGATGCAGTACTCTAGGTGTGGTCTTACTAAGGCTTGATAGAGTGGTATTAGTACCTCACTTGATCTCGATTGTATCCCTCTGTTAATGCAATTTAGGATTGCATTGGCTTTTTTGGCTGCTGCTGCACAATATTGGCTCCTATTTAGCTGGTTGTCCGCTAAGACTCCAAGATATCAAAGGATAAGGTAACCACAGAGTTAATTAAATCAGCTTTCATGTCTTCACAAGAATAAACATACTTATCTGGCCACATGTCCCATGAGTGACACCCTGGAACTGGCACGTAGATACTTCCACACCCAGGACCTGTAACTATTTAACTGTGTCACTTTTCCCCATTTCTCTGCAGCTGCCCCTAAGGCAAACTGTTTTTTTTTTTTTTTTTTAAATAAATATGTTTTCTTTCCTCACAGCTCTCTGGATCTCATTTTTATTCTCCACAAACCTGGCTCAAGCTGGAGCTCCAGATTATTCTTCTGACAATAGGGATATTCATAAACAATATTTCAGCTCTTGTAAGTTTTAAGCAAGAGACTGACAGAGCTTCTTTACCACATGAAATAAATCCAGGAGTCAATTTCTCAACCAATGGTTTAGTTCATGCTGCAGGAGTCAAAGATCTATAGGAGGGGTGGCAAACTCGCGGCCTGCGAGCCAGATGTGTCACACACTGGCCACGCCCATGTCCAGTTTAGTAAAGGGGGGGAACGTTATGATACGTCAAGTGATGCTACTATGACGACGTGAGGTTTACACCTCTGATCTATAGGGAAAGCACAAGGTTTGATTTCAACATGTCTTTTCTGGGTAATGTCAGACCTGTCCCAACTCAGGCCCTTAGGAAAGAAAGACCCTTAACTTCATCAGGTTGAAACAAAAGATTATTTTACTGAAGGAAGTTAGTTGCAGTAAAATCAGCCTAGCTTTAGGATTTTCCAATGTGAAAAAGATACCAAAAAGATTTCTTTCTTCCTTCCCCCTGTGATCAGCCTTTGTTTTGCCAGTTGGAGTTTGCCAAGATGTTCTGAGAATGCTGAGATGTTTTGGGGCAATTCACATTTTTTCGCAGAGTGCATGGCCTTGGTGCATATACAATATACATATACAATATATACATATATGTTGTGATTCGGAGGTTTGAGCCTGCTCTGTTAAAGGACACAGACTTGGACAATGAGGAAGAGGAGGATTTGGCTCTGAGGTTTAAGCCTGCTTTGTTAGAGGATTTGGAATTGCCTTCCTCACCAGGACTTTCCTCTTCGGCAAGACTTTCCTCCCTGGTTGTGCCTCAGGTGTCGGCAGATAACCAGGAGGGCGTATCAGAGCCTCTGACTAAGGAATGTTGGTTTGATGTGAGGCAAAGACGCAGGCAAAAGCGTGAGATGCAATGCAGAAAGAAAGGACAAATCAGAGAATGAGATGAGGGACTGACACGCCCCACAGGGAATAAAAGTGGATGTGTTAGCTCTGGGTTCTTGTTTGGGACAACATGTTATTTAGTGAGAGAAGCTTCAGCTTGTGTGTGGCGACAGCTTGTGATTTATGTTCCTGCTTCCTTATCGGACTTGGCAGACAGCTTGCGTGAGACTGCCAAGAATGTTATCGGCTTAAGGAATTTAACCCTGTAATTACTGGACTTGCCTGCTTATTTGTGTTTCAGTTGGAAATTTGGACTTATTACTTTGTTTGTACAGGTGAGACATAACACATATACAATATACATATACAATACAGTACTCTGATGTTCATCACTTGTAATTTCCCATGACCCATACACAGTTGTATTGCCCATTTGCCCACCTGGCTTCCCCCTCCAGCTTTTAATGGCAGGATGCCAGCAAGGTGCCAGCCAGACTTAATAGACAGGTTCTATCAAAAGAAAAGTTAGAAATTCCTTATTCCAAAGATAATTGCTGGAAATAAAAACAACGATCCAGAAAACAAAAATGAAAACCAGAGTCTTACAGAAGCCAACTCTCTCTTGTATAACTTGCAATAATCAGAAGAAAAAGTACTAAGTCTTCTTAATACTTGTATGCCATTTAAAAAGCTGCTAATGTTAATCCATTTACCTGATTTAAATAATTTAAGGCATAATGGAATTTTATCAGTTTTATTAATACTTCATGCCTGTTAATAATTTTTGAAAGATTGTGCTACAGAAACAGATAATAAAATATACCCCCCCCAATAAATATAGTATATATTTTTCTTCTATTTAATTGTGTCTGATTCTCAGAGATTGACTGGATAAATCCCTACAGTTTTCTTGGCAAGATTTCACTGGAAGTAGCTTGCCATTAGCTCCTTCCTAGGGCTGAGAGAAAGTGGACTGGCCCAAGATCACCCAGCTGGTTTTGTGCTGAAGGCAGAATTTTCAGTCTCCCAGTTTCAAGCTTCATACACTAACTGCTATACTGGCTCACTTAAATATGATATTAATATGAAAATGGTGGAATTAAGTGAATCACAATTTTGTTTTTGCACCAAAACAATTTGGAACCAATTTTATTTTCTTATGTTTCATAACCAGACATAGCACTCATGTCCAGCCAATTCTTATAGTTAATCTTATGTCATTTCAACTGAAATTTAAATCTGCAAATTTGGCTTTTTGGTTGTTGTACAGTAGAACGTATGGTGAAGATACACACCCTGCCCATGGATTCATGCCCTTTCCAGATGCAAATTTGTGTCTTTTATTTCAAAAGTTGGTCTTGAGCAGATGGCAAAATCCTGGATGAAATTAATATGTGCACTAGACTGAAATGAGATACACTGCCAATAATTCTCCCTTTGTTTGCATTTCTGTAGCAATCTGTGTCAATCTGACTTAATTGACTATAAATGTGAACAATGTCAAGGAACAGAAGGAGGAAAAATCTCTGAAAGATTTTTAAAAAACATTACAATACAGAGCATAAGTTTGAGCACTATGAGGTGCTTCAAAGGACTGATTTTAAGGCACCGTTTTTCAGAGGCGAGGCGATCAAGCCAGCCTTTCCACTTGAACCTTTGAATTGAATCTCTGTAGCTATTCAAAACATTGAACCAAACCAGGTATCTTTGAATAAACTTTGGAGAGATTCAAACATAGTGTATAGATTTAATGACCCTCCTTCCTTTGTGACTCTTGCAGCTTTCTTCATATGGATGGACAAATCAATGTTTACTTCTGCTTTACAAGAGTATTTCATACAGACTGATTCTGTACAGACATATCACAACTTGTGTTTTCAAACAACACTGCACAAATAATGCTTACGTTAGTTGCTGGGGGAAGGGGATGCAAGTAAAAATCAAAGGTTGGGCAGTCATGGATGAAAGTGTGGTTATTTATTTAGTCTATGATACATATGGTGATATTATATGAGCCAGGAGACTATTATGTTAATGTAAAGAAGTAGTTTGGCTTCCTGTTTGCTAGGCCTATTTAGTTGCATGCTTCCCAAGTGTCTATGGAACAATGTGGTATATGCAGTACAATGCAGTGAGCCATGTGTAGATATGTACATTGGGGAAACAAAACAACTACTTCATAAATGCATGGCACAACATAGGAGAACAAACCCATCAGGACTAGATTCAGCAATCCATCTGCATTTAAAAGATAAAGGCAACTCTTTTGAAGACAGCAAAGTCCACATTTTGGACAGAGGGAGCCTCTGGCTTGAAAGAGGAGTCAAAGAAGCCATCTATGTCAAAATTGAACAGTCCTCTCTCATTAGAGGCAGAGGGATATGACATCATCTATCTCCAGAACACAGTCCTTTCAACTGTTCCAGTAATGCTCCATACTCAATTGCACCACTCGAGTGACCTTGAGGACACAGATAAACCTCCAGATGCCCTTACTGACTCACTAAAAGAATGCAAATGACCAGCTGCCTGCAAGAAGTATAAATCATTCAATTCCCCATCATCCAGTCAGAGATGAAGAAGTTTCTTAGATGAGAAGTGAAACATCTTCAAATAAAATCCAGAAACTCCAGCTGCCTCTTGAAAAAGCACTTAGGGGACATGCTTCCCAATATATCCACAGGAGGGCGAACTAGTCCCACACCAGAAAGAAAAATTCATGTAGGGGTTAAAAGCAGTGTCTAATGTCTCTTAGGCATACCAGGATAGAAAAGGGAGTTTAGAAACCCCCGCTTCTTTCAATGTGTATTTTGTGAAACAAAAGCCAATGTTTATTCCACCCCCACCCCTCCTGAAGGAACGATCTTTTTCACAGTTTCCCAAGCATACATCTCACTGGAATTTTTATGGTCTTCTCATCTCCTGGCTGTGCCACTCAGAGGTGTTAGGTTCCAGCCATCTGGGATACATGGATCTAACAGGAACAACTTGCCCTCAGAAGTTGTGAGAGCATCATCACTTGAGACTTTCAAGAAGAGATTGGACTGCCATTTGTCAGAAATGGTGTCGGATCTCCTGCTTGGGCTGGGGGTTAGACTAGATGACCTACAAGGTCCCTTCCAACTCTCATTATCTGTTATCTGTTATCTGACACAAGAAGAAGAAGATTGATCAAGGATCCTGCTTCATTCAGAATCTGGATTGTGCAATAACTTGGTGCATGTTGCAAGGAATACATCTCCAGCCCACCTTCAAGTCTCATAGCTGAACACATAAAGTACTTCCCCAGTGCAGTTCAGTTCTGCTTTGAACTGTAGATGGTCCAAGCTGATGAAGACACTTCTGGATTTTTTTTTATTGATCAGACAAAACTTTGCATAAGATCAAGAGCTAAGCTAAGGTTATAAAAATACAGTAAGAAAAAAGATCATTAAATCATTTGGTTGAGTCGATTTGGTTGAGCCTTAAAGTGGAGTTTAAGTGGAATATTAAAGTTGGCACAGTGGTTAAAATGTAGTACTGCAGACTTCTTCTGCTGACTGCCGGCTGACTGCAATTTGGCAGTATGAATCTCACCAGGCTCAAGGTTGACTCAGCCTTCCATTGTTCCGAAGTGGGTCAAATGAGGACCCAAAGTTGTTAGGGACAATATGCTGTCTCTGTAAACTGCTTAGGGAAGGCTGTAAAGCATTGTGAAGCTGTTGATAAGTCTAAGTGTTATTACTATTGGTAAAGTTGATCCTCAGTCCAGTTGTGTAGCAAATTTTGGTTAGTCTGCAGATAAGTGAACACTTTATTTTATATTCAAGATCGTCACACATCTGATGATATTCTCCTTCAACCATACAATTTGGAATGCTCTGCAATTTGGTCTGTATGATTGGTGTTATCCCTTCGATGACATCTCTCCAATGAAGACTGGATGGATGGAACTAAATGGATTGTCAAATTGATATTGTAAAATGTAATTTCTGCCTTATGCATTCACAATTCTTCTTATTCTCTCTCAATCTGCTACACAATTAAGGTCTAGAATCCTGTAGGGGTAAGAATGGGTATCACACCAGGGAGACAATGCAATTCGTATCATTGTGACATTGGCTGGTCAAAGGTTTTTGCGTTATGTTGCTGCTTTCAAGAAGTAACTGGAAGAAATTAGAAAGAGGATTGAATTTGCACCAAAGAATGATGCATTGGTCAAAGGCGAAGCTCTTGCCTCACAATCAGGAGGCTGTGAGTTCGATGCTAGGGTGAGGCTGATATTTTTCTCTCTGGGCACATATCTGCTGGATACGCAACAGGAAGAGCATCCGGCCAGTAAACACTCAGCTCCATTCAGTTGCCTAGGCTCCACCCCGCAAGGGATTATGGGGTCATTAAAAAGAGATGATGATTGAATTTGCACCAAAATCTCATCTGGTTATTGGAATTGCTGGTGAAGATTTCCAAGTGGAGCCTTAAAGTGGAGCAATTCATGACATCCTTCAAACACCAACCTTTCTTGAAACCAGGTATTCCATGTACCCTGGGGTGGATTGGTGTTCATTGTAATGAACCTCATTTAATTATTTTTGAAAACCTCACTGGAGATTACACAGAGACTCCTG
This sequence comes from Hydrophis major, assembly GCA_033807585.1. NCBI lineage: Eukaryota > Metazoa > Chordata > Lepidosauria > Squamata > Elapidae > Hydrophis > Hydrophis major. The sequence goes on from CM066333.1 coordinate 69,605,876, forward strand.
CCTTGAGCAGGCTTTGAACTAGATTGGCTCTGATCTTCCACTCCCCACCATCCAGTCAAAGCTGAAGAAGCTTCTTGGATGAGAAGCGAAACATCTTCAAAGAAAAAGAAGAAAGTCCAGTTGCCTCTTGAAAAAGCACTTTTTTTTGGTAAAGCCCTATTTTTTTTTTAATTTGTGACAGACCCTGGCATTTTATAAAGCAGTCATACTATATTCTCATTTTCTTTTTTTCAGAAATTACTTGTTTGGTATCAGGTCCTTGAATGCTTCTACTATGAGTGTTTGCATTAGGGAAACTGTAACTCCAAATGGGTTTATTTTAGGAATATTAACAATGCTTTCCTGCAGCAATGCTAATTTATCGATCATTCCCCCCCCCCCGGTGCCATTTTTCTTTTTGGTACAGATTCATTTTCAAGAGCTTTTTCACTGTACAAATATCCACTGGATGATAAATCACATTTTAAAATCTATTAGCTTTTTAAAAAATCTTTTCATGATAACCCAAAAGCAGGAACTGAAATTCTTTATTGTTCTTTCCTATCACAGTTTAAGACTAGGGTAGGGATAGAATAGTAAACCTTTCCTGTGGTTACTTTTTTAAAAAATCATTGCTTGTTTTATTAACTTGGACTATTATGATGGTAACACGTGAGTCTTATTACAGGTAGTATGATCAAAATTGATCCCAAAAACACTCATGTGTGTGTTTGTGTGTCAATTTGGTCAGGCTTAGTTTTTGAGGAGGGGGTAATGTTCAAAGCAAAGTAAATGCTTTGAATTGTTTTTGCCACTAGAAGTGAGGCAGACCAATGCAAATATTTGTGGAACAAAACTTGCTCGGTGTTTTGCTCATGTATGAGTTTCTGCTGTGTTATAAGGATTGTAATGAGCCACGAGGGTGCAGTGGTTAGAGTCCAGGCTACTTCTGCTGCCTGCCAGCTGCCTGCAATTTGGCAGTTTGAACCTCACCAGGTTGATTCAGCCTTCCATCCTTCCTAGGTGGGTAAAATGAAGATGCAGATTATTGAGGGCAATATACTGACTCTGTAGACCACTTAAAGAGGGTTGCAAAGCACTGTGAAGTGGTATATAAGTCTACGTACTATTGCTATTGTGGTCTTCTAAGATTCTTTTTTACTGAAACGATCTTCAAATCATTTACTTAGAATATCATACAGGAGCATGCAAGGATAGGCCAAAGATGGTTGAAATAATAGTTCTTTCTCGGACTTTAAAAACGACAACAACAATTCTTTGTTTTCATAACATGGTGAAGCCTGATGGTGACATGTGAGGCTTTTGGTGTGGTGGCCTGTCAGTGGCCAGAGAGCTGGTGGCAGATTCAGACAGTAAGGAGGTTGCAAAAGGAACATGGGCCAGTCCTGGAGTCTGGGGAAGGCTCTGGCAAGGGATCTGAATTGGAGGCAGAGATGGGGCCAGGGCTGTCTGACAGTTATCAGCTGCCTTCAGAGTCGGAGATCAGTGGGGAAAAAGAACAGCTGGAGCCTGTTCCCAGTGTGCACATGCACAGAGCTGCCAGTAGAAGGGAACAGTTAAGGAACAAAGCTCAACTCAGGAGTAAAGCCACAGATGGATGGTGAATGGCCCCTCCCATAGGGAATAAAGAGGAGCAAAAGGGGACTGGTGTTTTCAGGAGACAATTAGTTCGATTCATTAGGGTGAAATCTGTTCCTGACTCCTTGCCAAGTATTGTCTGCTACAGAGTGGCGTTTGGAAGATATCGGCCTGGCAACTCTCCCAGTCTGATAAAGATCTATAGTTGTGAAATCTCTTGAAAGACTGTTGGCCGGGACTGTGCTGGAAAGTGAATGAGAGGAATTTAAATAAACTTAAATAAAAAGGGTTTTATCGGGACGAGGAGTCAGCTTCATGCTTTTGGGAAGCCTAGGTCAGAACAATTAGATGGTGTTGAGTGATAATTGGTGTTGTGCTGAACAAGGGATGTACTTTTTTTTTCCCACATTTTTTTCCCCTTCCCAAGGGAAGGCTTGGGAAAAATGGGAGGGTGAAAGGAGGAATGAAACCATGACCAGTGCCACTACTCAGCCTGTGTAAATATAGGTGCTACATTTGGTAGAGAAGAGCATGGAAGTTGTGATAAATACTTACGAACCAGCCAGCTTTCCATTTCCTCCTCCAGGCAACACTGCTGGAGTTTCTTGATCAGATCTGGCTAAGCTGTTGCTGAATGTCAGGTTAATAAATACAAAACTGCACCTGGTATTTTGCAATTGATCCTGGATGAGTAACAAAGAGTCTTTAAGACCTGGCTTGCTAGTGAATTTCTTTTTCTCCAAGTGCAGCTTCCTGCAATGCAGAAGCAGTTCAATTTTCTAAACTGCCAGTTCTGTAAATTTCCAGATTCTTATTTGTTTGTAGGTTGTTGAGTTGCCAAAAAGGAATTTATAGCCAATTGTCTGCTTGCCTGAGCAGACTCCTTTGTCGTTCAAGATGTTGATTCCAAAACCACTGGAATGCTTCCAACGAGATAATTAAATGTTTTTGAATCAACTGGAACCATCATGCTACATGTGGGTAGGATAAAAAAGAGATGTCACGATGGTTAGGATGCTCAGGTGATCTGCATTGTTTTATATATACCTAATGGCATGTATACAGGGGGCAAAATAATTCCACCCTATGTGATAAGATATCCAGTATGTTTAAGAGCAGATTTAAGAAAGCTGATGAAGATAAGATTTTCTTGCAAAAGCACTAAATACTTTACAAAGTTGTAGAACATAAAGAAGTTGAGCACATTTATATTAGGGGCAGGTTTGCCCAATTCTGTTATACTAGATAGAACAAATCTATTAGAGCAGGGGCATCAAACTCACATCATCAAGGCAATGTCACATGACATAGTGGGACTTTTTCATAGTGGGACTTTAAACTGGGTGTGTGGGCATGGCCAGCATGTGACACATCCACCCCTGGGCCAGAAGTTTAACAGTCCTGTGTTAGAAGGTATTTCACTGTTAGAAGAAAATATTGGTTCATTCTGGGCTGGGTTCAAAGAAAATAGGACAACTACTTGAAGCAAAATCCTCATTCCCTCCGCACCCGTTAACCTGATTTCCAGCTCTGTTCTCCTGTGCAGGGCAACAAAAGAAGACCCAGCCAATCAGCTGGGACTCAGGAGGCAGAGAATAGATGGGGACAGAGCCAGTCATAGGCGGTATTTGCTGGTTCTTCACACTACTCAAAATTTGCACTACTGGTTCTCCAGAATTGGTCAGAACCTGCTGAATAGCACCTCTGTCCTGAAGATTCAAACTTGATAAACCAACTGCTTTACAATACAGTCAACTATCATTTTGGAAAGCTATATAAAGCATATGATTATATATCGAAAGTGATCTGGTATCCTAAAAGCTATGCTTAATCTGGGAATCTTTTTCTTCATCAGCCTTTCTATGGAAGGGAAGGGAAAAAATTCCTCCATGGTTGTATTTATAAGGAGAAAAAAGAAATCAGAAGTTAAGCATTTTAGAATGTCATTCCCCATGGATTCAGAATGATAACAATGGTAATATTTAACATTCTATGTTTAAATTAAACATATGAGAATTTTCTCATAGGCACTAAACCTGAGATCCCATATTCCTGAAGTGTGCCTTCTACTAGGTAGCACTGAGTCATCTTAGGGCAAACCATTGAGAAGAATATAGACTTTTCACTGGCTTGCTCTTCAACATTTATTTTTCATTTTGGAGAACAGAGTTATTTTCAACAGTATGAAAATTCCAAATACCAGCTAACGGTCACACAGATATTGTTTGCCTGATAAATATCTTTCCTGGAAAAACTCCCAAGCCATGGGTGCAATGGTGGATTCAAAATGTTTTACTACCGGTTCTGTGGGCGTGGCTTGGTGGGCGTGCCGGGGAAGGATACTGTAAAATCTCTAGTGAGAGGTGGTATTTGCCAGTTCTCTGAACTACTCAAAATTTCCTCTACTTGTTCTCCAGAACTGGTCAGATCCTGCTGAATACCACCTCTGCATGGGTGTCAAACTCAAGGCCCATGGGCTGCATCTGCCCTATGGGGTGATTAGATATGGTCCATAGGACCAGCCTGAAAATATCGGCCCATTTTTGGCCTCCATAGCCTCCTGCAGCACTCTCCAAGCCAAAAACAGGCCACGCAGTGGCCTTGCAAGCCTCCCCCCAGCCTGTTTTTGGCCAGCAGAATCCTATTGTAGACTGGAGAAGCCAAAAACAGATTGCATGATGGCCTTGCAGGGCCTCCGTGTTCCCCATTTGGGCCAGTAAAGTGCTGCAGGAGTGTTCTGATGAAGGCTTCCTGAGACTACAATTAAGCACATGCTTAGTCCAAACAACACTCTTTTTATTTCAATGCTGGGAATTATGCTCATTCCCAACCCGTAATGAGTCCCAAATAGCCCCTTGAGATAAGCACCCACCTTTCTCTCCTTTGAAGTGCTGCCAACAACTAAAGAGCCAAATTAACTGAACAAAAACCCAAACGAAGTACAAAGTCCACGCAGAGCTTCAAGGTTTAATCTGAACAGAGTGAACAAAGTTGCTTCCTGCAAAGGTTTCTCTACCTTTGCACTTCCTTTATACTTTAGGGGAGGGGCAGTCACCTCCAAGCCTTACTCCCGAGTCTCCCCTTTTGTCTTAGCTGCTCTTGCCTTCTAGCAGCTCTGCGCACATGCACACTGGAAACAGGCTCCCCTTGTTCCTCTGCCTTGTTGCTGTCAGATTCTGGAGGCTCTGGAGTCAGCCCATAACTCCCAGATAGTCCTGGCCCCATCTTTGCATCGGATGCAGGACCCTTGTCTGAGTCCTCTCTTGACTTCCAGACTGGTCCCTGTTCTTCCCCACTATCCGATTCTGCTGCCATCTGCACAGGCTGCTGGCAAATCACAACAAGGAGGCTGTTCAAGCTGAAAAAGGGGTAGAGGGGGCTGAGTGCAGCCACATGCCTCATTTTGGTTGGCAGGGTGCTACAGGAGGCATCTATCCCATCTTCCCTTGTTCCTCCCCCCCGACTGGCCCACGGAGAACTATAATGTTGATCCGGTCCTCGAAGAAATCCAGTTTGACATCTCTGTCCTAAGCAAAGACATTGAGGCCTGATAAAGGAAGTAGAAAAGATATGAGAAACTTCGAAAAGCTGGAGGATGGGCAAAGGTGATCAATCTGTGCAGAGCACTTAAATTTAGCACATATCATGATAACGTTGACCCACAAACATTTTAATTACATTTTAACTGTGAAGGGATTGGTCCCATGAAGCTGCTCACACCAAAAGATGTGACCCCAAAAGGTACGACCAGCGATGGGTTCCTTATTGCTTGCAATTTTCAGCAGCTTTAGAAAAATTAAATTATACTTTTGACAGTATGTTCAAAGTGTCTTGAAGGCATTAAGAGGGGGTCCACCTATTCTCCAAAGAATCTGAAGGGAAGTCAGGAAGGAATGGGTGGAAACTAATCAAGGAAAGAAGCAACCTAGAACTAAGGATGGATTTCCTGACAGGATGTACAATTAATCAGTGGAACTACTTGCCACCAGAAATTGTGGGTGGTCCAACACTGGAGGTTTTTCAGAAGTGATTTACAACCATTTGTTTGGAATGGCTAGGGTTAGCGTTAGAGTTAGAGTTAGGATTGGATTCGGGTTCAGGTTAGGGTTAGAGTAGGCTTAGGGTTAGGTTTAAAATTAGCATTAGGGTTAGGGTTAGAGTAACTAAAAAGAAAGAAAAAAGAAAGAAAGAAAAAGGAATGGTATAAGGTTTCCTGCCTGAGCAGAGGGTTGGATTAGAAGACCTCCAAGGCCCCTTCCAACTCTGTTACTTCTCTTCTCTTCTCTTCTCTTCTCTTCTCTTCTCTTCTCTTCTCTTCTCTTCTCTTCTCTTCTCTTCTCTTCTCTTCTCTTCTCTTCTCTTCTCTTCTTCATTCTTGCCTAATGTAGTCCAGTCCAGTCCTGTCTTGTATTCCATTCCATTCCACTGTATATAATACAGGCCCAAAATTGTGCGGTTTCAGAGAACTCTGCATCAGCATTTGATTAATAGTCTGTCAGTAGCTGAATGTGTCTTACAGCAAGTGCCATATGGTACATTATCACTTTCATTATCAATTGCATCTTAGTGACAAGGACTGTTCCTGACAAGCAGGGAATCATTTAATAAGAAATCAGAGCATAATTTGCAGAAGTAGGATTTGTTTGATATCCTAGGGCACGGCGGCTGACTTTGGGTTAAAGTGTGTAGTTTGATTCACAACACTAACATATGCCACAAACAGGAGGAGGAAAAAAAGAATGTTGCTGTTATTCAAAGCAGTCCTTTGAGGAAGTTGGTAGTCTGGAAGATGGATAATATTTAATGCGGCTGTCATAATGGGAAAGGCTGAAATACATTTATCATCACCATGTTAGGGAGAATGCCTTGGAGATGGTAACTTAACATATGACGCAGGGAAACAGGGATCCATTAAAAAGAGAAATGGTAGCAGGTTTAAGATCTGCTAAAATGGCACAAGGACGTGAGCAAATGTTTGATTTTTCCGTAGATTTCTCCACCCCTTTGTGTGAATCTTTCTCTCTGTGTCTCTCTATCTGTCTCTCAATCTCTCTCTCTCTCTCTCTCTGAAAAGAAGAATATGCAAGCAGGAAAGTTCAGCAAAGTTCTATATTTTCCCCTCACTTTCTTTGGATTGAAGACAGGATGACATGCTGTATAATAGTATATTGTTGTTCCTTATGATTCTTGACTCTTGACAAATGTATCTTTTCTTTTATGTACACTGAGAGCATTTGCACCAAGGCAAATTCCTTGTGTGTCCAATCACACTTGGCCAATAAAGAATTCTATTCTATTCTATTCTATTCTATTCTATTCTATTCTATTCTATTCTATTCTATTCTATTCTATTCTATTCTTGTTCTTGTTCTTGTTCTTGTTCCTGTTCCTGTTCCTGTTCCTGTTCCTGTTCCTGTTCCTGTTTCTATTCTATTCTATTCTATTCTATTCTATTCTATTCTATTCTATTCTATTCTATTCTTTCTATTCTATTCTATTTTTATTCTATTCTATTTTTATTCTATTCTATTCTTATTCTATTCTATTCCCTTCTCTATTCTATTCTATTCTTTTTCCTTTTTCTATTCTACTCTATGCTATGCTATGCTATATAGACAAATAATGTAACAGTGAAAGGGACCTAGTAGGTCATCTAGTCCACCACCCCCACCCGAGCGGGAGACCCTACACCATTTCTGACAAATGGCAGTCCAATCTCTTCTTGAAACTCGCAACTGATGATGCTCCCACAACTTCCGAGGGCAACTTCTGTTCCATAGATTGATTATTCTCACTGTCAGAAAGTTTCTCCTTATTTCCAGGTTGAATCTCTCCTTGTTCAGTTTCCATCCATTGTTCCTTGTCTGGCCTACAGGTGCCAGAAATAGCTTGACCCCTTTCCTCTCTGTGGCTGCCTCTCAAATATTGGAACACTATTGTCATGTTTCCACTGGCCCTTCTCTTCTAGCTAGGCCCAGTTCCTGTAACTGTTCTTCATATGTTTTAGTCTCCAGTCCCCTCATCATCCTGGTTGCTCTTCTCTATACTTTTACTCTGTACTCTGTACATATAAAGAAGAAGGCACTAACAAGGTACTTCTGTAGAATTACATGGATTTGAGTCAAACACATCTCTTTTTCTTACCATTATCCATATAAGCAATTCAAGCGAGTTGTACAACCAGTAAAACAACTTGCCTCCAGAAATTGTGGGACCTCCAAGATTGGAGGCTTTTAAGAAGGGACTGGACATGGCATAAGATCTCCTGCTTGTGCAGGACAGTTGGATTAGAAGACCTCCAAGATCCCTTCCAACTCCTATATTCTTCAAAAGAGACAACATAGAGAAGAACATCAAAGTTAATTAGGGTGCTGGAGGTTAAACCATAAGATCAAGGGTCTTCAAATGTTTCAAGTTTAAGACTTGTAGACTTCAACTCCCAGAATTCCTGAGCTAACATGACTGGGCGATGAATTCTGGGAGCTGAAGTCCACAAGTCTTAAAGCTGTCAAGTTTGAAGACCCCTGCATAAGATGAATGACTGAGGGAACTAGGTATGTCTTCTTTCTAATGAAAAGAAGAATCAGGGGTGATATGATAGCAATCTTCCAATATCTAAGGGCTTCCACAAAAAAGAGGAGGTTGACCTATTGTCCAAAGCACCTGAAGGCAGAACAAGAAGCAATGGATGGGGCTTCCAGTTTGAGCTTCTTTGGCAACAGACAGAAATCTGCGATCGTGTTCAGTTTCGGTCTGGGCTCGCCACTGGACACCCTGAGCCAGCTCGTTTTGGGACTAAGCCACCCCGTAGAGGTAGTGAAGTGGGGGGAGACTGCCAGCAGGGTTGAGGAAAGCCGCATCTCTCCTCCTCAGCTGGCCATGACTCCCTTTCCCGAAGGTGGTTGTAGCGGTGGTCAGAAATGGCCACCTCAAAGAAGAACTTGACTGGGTTCCAGTTCTGCGAGGCTTCGGTGGCAGCAGGAATTCATGACTGTCCGCGATTCCTGTTGCGCTTGCTGCTGAGGTGCCCCTGATCCAAATGGGTCAGGGGGATATGACTGCCCTGTAGAGGCAGCCAAAGAGAGAGGGGAGCCAGACAGGGGGTTGGGGGTGTCGCAGACCCCCTTCTCACCCAGAAAAACCCCTTTTTCCCAAGGTGGTGGAGCGGCGGTCAGTAATGGCTGCCACGAAGAAGCCTACAACTGGGTAAGATTGCGCTGGAGGAAGCAGGGAAAGTGAAAGTGCTGGCTGAGCCGGGTCAATCAACAAATCTTAAATATTCTGGAATTGAATTGTTTGAACTGCTGGAAGATACATTGTATCCCTAAGAAGATCGTAAAGTGGCGAAGAAAGCTGTTAAAGGGAAGAAACTTTTCTTTTCTTTTTTCTTCACTCTCCCACCCCATAGAAACAGCAGATGAAGATTCGAAATTTATTTGGGCACTGAAAGCCAAAGGACAAAGGATTCCTGGACATTGGATTTAATAATTTAAGAAATCGGAAAACCCTTATTGGAGGTATGGATTTCTGAACATTTAAAAGAAAATTGTTGTTGTAAGTGGGAAGGGAGAGGAAAAAAAATTGGAGCAGAAGTTGAAAAAGGAGGAGATTGCCTAGAATTCTTAAGAAAGATATATTGTAATTGGACCTCTCTGATTAAATAGTAACCCCAGAAAGAGAAGTAGATGAAAGAAAGAAAAAAGTATTAACTTTGGATCTTTTTTGGAATTATTCTTGATTAAAAATACTTGGGTGGTTGTTTTGGAAAAAGCTTCTCTCTTCATGATGGCATCATTTGTGGATGAATTAAAAACTGAATATAAAAAAATATAAAAAAGAAGAACAAGATGGAAAAGATACTTTGGGCACTCTATTTCAATTTCTAGAAATGGTGGTATGCACTTATGAAAAGTTGATTACACCGCAGGACAACTGGGACAAAGAAGAAGAAGAAGCCATCTTTGATGAACAATGGGTTTTTTTTGAGGAGGAGGAGAAAGAGGATAAGAAAATGGGGATTTTAAGGTTTGAAAAAACAACCAAAAAAGAGAAAAATGAGATGAAAGGTGGATGTAAGGTTAGAAAACAACGGAAAGGGAGTAAGAAAAGGGAGGAGGAGAGACAAAGGGGTAAAAAGAGCAAGGAGAAGAATAAGCAAGAGAGAAAGGGGGGGGATGAGAAGTCTTAATGCTGGGAAGCAAGATTCAAAGAAACAAAGCTTATTCAGAGACAATGGGTAAATTTAATTGAAAAAAAAAGGGATTCTGGAAGGTACATAAGATTGTGTTTTTATATGTGTATCTAGAGTAAAATACTTAAGATATAAATGAGTGTTAATATATATGATTAGTTTTCTTAATGATATGGATAGTGGTTATATCGGATTTTATTTAGTTATTGTTGTGTTTTTACCCTTCTCATAAAAGTTATTGTGTAACTTTAGAATGTACTAAACAGAATCCCAATATAAATTAAGTGTTATAATAAGTAATTTTAAGTTAGGGCAATGAGTTAAAGGCGTCACTCCAATCAGTGTACAGGAGAAGTATATTAAAAGAAAAAAGATGAATGGATAGCTGGAAATAGAACAGACAAAGAATGATAAGTATTATGAACTGAACTGAGATAAAATAAATAAAATAAAATTAAGAGAAATAAAAGAGGGAAGAAGCTATATAGAAATTTGGAAATGGTAATAGATATGGAATGATATATAAAGTGAATATGATTTTTGAGTTTGTGTTTGTGTGAAGAGATTTAACCCGGGATCAAGCAGCCTTCAGAAAAGATGTTTTAGGGTTTTTTTTTAATGTTTTATGTTTTGTATTGTTTATGAAAGGCAATAAAATTTTAATTAGCAAGAAATATAATTTGGATAATTAGAATGAAAAGGAGAAGTTGGGATAAGATATGAAGTTAAACAGATAACGTAAATATCTATATTACAATTTGGAATTATTTTGTATGTTCTATTGGGTTTTTTTTAGAAAAGATTTCTTAAGTTGTTATGCCTTGATTGTTTGTGTATTGTTTTTGTAAAACTAATAAAATTTGTTAAAAAAAGAAGAAGAACTTGATTGGAAAAGAATGTGCAGGAGGAAGATAAGAAGTAGAAGTTCTGGCTGACTGGGTTAAATTGCAAAAGCAACAACTAAGGTACCCTGGAATTTAAACTAAAAAAAAATAACATTGTTCCCAAAGAAGTTTCTGAAGCAGTGAAGGAAAGTGAAAAGGGAAAGGTTTGGTTTTTTTTATTCTTCTCTTCCTTTCCTTATACTAACAACTAAGAGACTTAAATAAGAAATTGGGAAAAAAATCCACTTTGACATCAACAGGCTATTAAGCTGAAAATAAAATAAAATGTCAAAGGGATAATAAAGATTTCTGGACACTAAAAAATTTTTATAAGCAGGAAAGGAAAAAAAAAGAACAAAAGGGCAGGATCTGGAAAAAAAGGAGGAGACTGCTTGGAATTAAAAGGAATTTACAGTAAAACCTCAATGTATCTTCTAAAAGACACGTTTTAACTCAAACTTGGCAACTAAATAGTAGGACCCCAGGAAGAGAAAGTGGAAAAAAAGCAAAAAGAAACAGCTTGTGTGTATTTGGATTACTTGGTGATCTTTGGATTCTTGGTTATTACACTTGAATGACTAAAATCATTCGGGTGGTTGTTTAAAAATTTATACAATGGCATTACTTCTGGATGAATTGAAAATGGAACTTAAAAAGTACAAAGAAGATGCACAAGAAGGGAGAGGTTCTTTTGGCTTCGTTTTTCAATTCTTAGAAATGGAGATTTGGAACTATGAGAAACAACAAGAAACGTCTGCAAAACAAGAAGACTGGGACAAAGAAGAAGCCATCTTTAATGAACAAGTAATTCCATGTGGGGAAGAAAAAGGAAAGGGGGGGGGAAGAGAATGGAGAATTTAAGATTTAAAAAAACAACCAAAAAAAAGAAAAATAGTTCAAAAAATAAGTATAATATTGGAAAACAACAGAAGAGGGGAATACAGAAGAGAGAAATAGAGGTAGAGAGACAAGGGGGTAAAAAGGGGAGAGAGAAGAAGAGAGGGAAGAAGGAAAGGAAAAGAAGTTACAAAGGACAGAAACAAGATATAGAGAAACAGGGTCTATTTAGAGATAATGGGTGAAAATTTAACTGAAAAAGGGATTCAGTGAAGGTACATAAGATTGTATTGTTATATTAGTAATAGAAATAATTTTAGAAAATTGGAAACAATGTATGATTAAAATGAGGGATAAAATAGTTACTGTAATCTAGTGAAATGTTTGTTAATAAAATAAATGAAATAAAATAAATGAGAGAATTGAATTAGGAAGGGACAGGAACATTTTAATTAGTTAATGTTTTATAAAATATAAGTGAAGAGGAGGGGGGGAATTAATTATGGAAAGCTTATAACTGTTCCCATAGAAGTATGATATTTAATTGAAAAGTAATGTTAAAAAAGTTAAGATTTTAATGAATATTAACATTAATGATAGAATTGAATTGGAATGGAATGTGTTGTTTTAACTATATATTTATAATCTTTTTTTTTTTAAAGAATATAGTGTATATTTTAAGAATTTTGCAGAATCTGAATGGAAGTTATGTATTATATTAAATGTTATAACTTTAAGGTATATATTGAAGCTTAAATAAGAGTTAAATGGATAAAATTAAAAGATATAAAGGTATCATAATCAGCAACTACAGGAGAAACTTGGTTTAATGAGAAAAAATAACAAGAAATTGAAACAGGACAGACAAAAAGTATAAATATAATGATTTGAATTGAGATGAGATAATTAAAATAAAGTTGAGAAAATTAAAAGAGGGGAGAAGCTACGTAGAAAATGTAAAACAGTAATAAGATATGGAATAGAACATAAAAATGAGCATGAAATTGAATTTGTGTCTGCACGAAGAAATGTAACCCGGGATTATGCTACTTTCAAAAGAGATGTTTTATTTATATTTCTTTGTGAAAACTCAAATAAAATTTACAAAAAGAAAAAAGAAGAAGAAGAAGAAGCAATGGATGGAAACTTACAAAGGAGAGAAGCAATCTAGAATGAAGGAGAAATTTACTGGCTGTGAGAACAATTAACCAATAAAATGAGTTACCTCCAGAACTTGTGAACGCTCCAACACTGGATGTTTTGAAGAAGGGACTGGACAACCATTTGTCTGAAATGGTATAGGGCAGGAGCTAGCAACCCTAAACACTCAAAGAGCCATTTGGACCCATTTCCCACAGAAAAGAAAACACCAAACCCTTTTGATATCTAAAATGAAGATAACACGTTTTTTTAAACCTTTATAAAAGGTTTTATAAAGGTTTAAAAAGTCATTTATAAAGCTTTAAAAGAAACTATAGTATTTATGAAATAAAAAGCCAAACTTAAATTATCCACCTGCAGCAAACCAAAAATGCCATCTGCTTCTGTGTGCCATCATCCTCAATAAATTGTGTGATGGCGAGTGTTGCACATTGGCAGTTATGATGCATATTCTGAGCAACAGTGAGCTTTAGCAGAGGGGTGAAAAGAGCCACATGTGGCTCCAGAGGCAGGGGTTATGACCCCTGGTATAGGGTCTCCTATTTGGGCAGGGGATTGGAATAGAAGACCACCAAGTTCCCTTCCAAACCTGCTTTTCTGTGAAATATTCTTGGTGACAGAACAGTTGTTACTGTTTTGTTGTTGTTGCTATTATTTACATTGAGGGATATTGGTTTCATTTTGCTTTTGTTTGTTTACATTTTTGCTGGTCATAATCAACACTGTTGATGGATTATGAGATGAAAGAGAGTAACGTGATTTGCAAGTGATTGTTTTCAGCATTTATTTATTTTTTCTGTTTTTCGGCAACACAAGAAATCTAGACTTCAACCCAGCTAGGATCTCTTCCGACCAACCATCAGAAAGTTTCATTTTTTCCCATTGGTCTAACTGAGCAGTCTTTAGGGGGTTTGATTTTTCTTTTCTTTCCATTCATCACTGAATTCCAAAGGCAGATATTTTTCAGCTGAGGGCAGCATTGGTTTAGGAAACTGCAGCTTTATATATTGTGGGAGAAGAGGCGATGTTATTTTCAACTATGTTTGTCTTCATGCACATTGTGATACCTTGGAAAAAGAAGAAAAACCAAGGGGCTCTGCCTCAGTTTTTATAAAAAGAAGAGAGAGAAATATAACTGTACAAGGTTTTGTGAAATGCACAACATTTATAGAGCAATAGCAATATTCCATAAACATGAGTTAATAATCCATCAACAATTGGAATAAAATATAGTAGCATTATCTTTCCCGCAGGTTTTTTTTTTAACCTTAGTAGCACACTGCACTATAAAACACTGCAATGACTCTTTGCACTGTTATTATTTCTGTTTTCCTGAGAAATACAAGTCCTTTTATTTGAGGATAGGAAATAATATAGAGCTTTGTCACCCAACCACAGCCAATTATTAGACAGATTTGATTCCAACTCTCAAGATTTCTTACCTCATGTGGTTATGGCTGAGAATTCTAGACATTAAAAAATTGACATAGCTAAAATTTATTATGATTTTTTTTCTTTCAATTGTAGTTTTTCTTTTCTTTTAACTGTAGCCCCTTGGATCAGGGTGGAGTTGGAGGTGACTGAATGGTGCTTGAGGATTTACTGGCCTGCTTCCCTTCCTGAGGCCTATGTGGAGCTCACAGCAAACAATTATTCACTGCACCCAGAGACAGAAATATCTTTTGCTACCTATAGGATCGAACTCGCAATCCAACTCAAACCAATGAGCTATGGTGGTTCAGTGGTCAGAGTGCAGTACTGCAGGCTACTTCTGCTGCCTGCTGGCTGCCTACAATTTGACAGTTCAAATCTCACCAGGCTCAAGGTTGATTCAGTCTTCCATCCTTCCAAGGTCAGTAAAATGAGGACACAAATTGTTGGGGGCAATAGGCTGACTCTATAAACTGCTTAGAGAAGGGCTGACAAGCAATGTCTTAGTGCTATTGCTACTGCTAATCTCCCAGATGTGGCAAAAACTCCACCTGTAGGCCACTGTTGATAAATTTTTATTATGCTCTGTGAAATTAGGCCAACTTTGATTATCCACTGATGAACCTACCTGCCAATTGTAATATTTTACCTTGCTTTGCTTTTACTGTATTTTCATTTTTAATAAGTTTCATTTGACATTCTGGCCAGCGACTATAATAACAATATTCAAAATATAAGTAAGATCAAGGTCACATAAGAAGATGGACTGAACTTAGAGACATAGAGTATTTCCATAATAATTCTTTGTATTTTACCATCCTTGTGATCCCTGGTGATGTGAAGATGTCTGAAAGGATAGGGCCATGACTTAAAAATTCATTGATAGGAGGAAAAAGCAAGCATCATCTCCAAGGAATGAAGATCTGGACTTGTATTGCAGGGATGAGATTCTACTGGTTCAGTCTGGTTTGGGCGAACTCCTTGCTATGAAGATCAGTTGGCAGCAAACCAGTTCACTGCAATGAGCAGGTGGGCCTGCCTATCCCTGCTCTTTCCTGTGCTTTATTTTCTTTGTTTTGTGATGACCCGGGGCATGGCACAAAGGCAACACAGATAATCAGTAGGAGTCTCTTTTGTTAGCTCCAACTTTGTCCCCAATGTCCTGATTACCTTCTGGCTGGAGAAAAAACTTTCCCAGGAACAGCCTTTGGCTGCAGAGAATCAAGTCCAAAATGTGGTCAACAAAAACTGTAATTGTAAGTCCAATCGATGCAAAATGAGATAATTAGTTTGGCAGGACATGAGAAGGAATTCCAGACATGAAGGAAGGGCAGTAATTCAACGCAGCTGGAAGATGCCAGGAACAGATAATCAAAGTCAACATAAGGTAGACTCACGTTTTGCTCCCAGCAGCTGCCACACTCAGCATGCATCTGTTTTAAATTCCCTTCCCAGATGTGGTTAATGAAGGGAATCAGGGCCCTTTCCTCCCCCATAGGCCCTGTAAGCCATCCTCTCTGTGTGCCCTAGGATGAAAAGGGGCTGGGCTTGGGTCTCCCTCTGAAATCCCTCTCCCTTGTTCTACCTCTTTCCTGCTCTGCCCAGCCAGACTTTGCCCTTCCCCAGTTTCCTCCACAGCCAATGGAGCCACACTCCCACTCCCTGTCAGCTGTTCATCTTCCTCCTTGGATTTGGACTCTGACAGGGGCATGATAATTTAGAGCTGTTGATTCACGTGGCAGAGTGGTTTGCCAAACCTCAGTTGTTCTATTCATAGGGACTGCTATGGAAGGTAAATATTAGAGCTTTTCTAAATGCGGAGCGTACACGCAAATCACGTGATCACCAAACCAGTTGTTATACTGGTGGAATCCTACCCCTGCTTGTATGTCATTCTCAAAAAACTATAACTCCCCAGAAACTTACCATGGTAATTGCCAAATAGTTAATATAATGGAAGGGAAACATTATTGGATACATGATTGGAGAGTAATCATTAGTAATTCCAATCCATTTGAATTATATTGCAATGTAATTTTATTTTTGTCATACCATCAGACACTATGTGTGGTCTTTGACCGAAGACCATAATTGAGCGCAGAATTTATATCGCTAAGTAAGAAATTTGTTAAGTGAGTTTTGCCCCCATTTTATCACCTCTCTTGCCACATATATTAAGGGGATTGCTGCAGTTGTTAAATCAGTCACATGGTTGTTAAGTGAATCTGGTTTCCCCAATGACTTTGCTTGTCAGAAGGTCACAAAAGAGGATCACATGACTCCGGGACACTGAAACCGTCATAAGTGTGAGTCAGTAGTCAAGCCTCCAAATGTAAATCACATGACCATGGGATGCTGCAATGGTCATAAGTGTGACAAAATGGTTCTAAGTCACTTTTTCCAGTGCTGTTGTAACTTCAAGTGGTCACTAAATGAACTGTTATAAGTCAAGGACTAACTGTACTTTGGGGTGGTATCGTCATTGAATGGTATGTTGTAGGACAAATTTGCATCATCACATTTATTTATTTTATTTATTGATTGATTTGATTTGATTTGTCAATTGTTTACAAGACAATAAGTATAAGTGTAAACATAGTTATGAATACATGAAATGGGTACATATAAGAAAAATAAAATAAAAATAAAAGAAACAATAGGACAGGGACGGTAAGCACATTGGTGCGCTTATGCACGCCCCCTATAGACATCTTAGGAAAGGGGTGAGGTCAATAGTAGACAGTCTAAGGTTAAAGTTTTTGGGGTTTGGGGAAGAAACTACAGAGTCGGGGAGAATATTCCAGACATTGACCACTCTGTTGCTCAAGTCGTATTTCCTGCAATCAAGTTTGGTGCGGTTAACCATGAGTTTGTATCTATTGTGTGCTCTTGTGTTGTTATGGTTGAAGCTGAAGTATTCATTGACAGGTAGGACATTGCAATATATGATTTTATATACCATGCTTAATCAAACATTTAATTTAATTAAACATCATCCCGTCACATGATGTATCATGATTTGTTTTCCCCTGGGGATGGACATGGCTGTAATGTGACACGTCTGGCCCACGGCCCATGAGTTTGACACCCTTGCTGTAGGAGAAGAGACAGAAGGGTGGGTGGAATCAAGTCAGTCATCAATTTAGAGTCATTACATTTCCCCAAATGGTCTTAGTCAAGGGTCCCCAACTTTTGCTCCATGAACCAGCACCGGGCTGTGGCATCCCAGAAACTGGACCATGCAAACAAATGAAGTTCCATCCGTGGGATGCAGGCAGCATGTGAAACCATGCCCACTCCAGTCCATGGAAAAACCTCTCTCCATGGAACCCATCTCTGGTGCCCCAAAGGTTGGGGCCCACTGATCTAAGTCCAACCCCTCTTGAATTTCGGTGACCCTTGTCTAGTGTAAATTTCATACTCTTAGTTGACTCTAAGTTCACTAGATTCTTATGTATAAGGTAAAGATTCCCCTCGCACATACATGCTAGTTGTTTCTGGCTCTAGGGGGCGATGCTCATCTCCGTTATAAAGCCGAAGAGGCAGCGCTGTCCAAAGACATCTCCATGGTCATGTGGCTGGCATGACTAAATGCCAAAGGCGCACGGAATGCTGTTACCTTCCCACCAAAGTGGTCTCTATTTTTCTACATGCATTTTTTACATGCTTTCAAACTGCTAGGTTGGCAGAAACTGGGACAAGAAACGGGAGCTCACTCTGTTACTTGGTGCTAGGGATTCGAACCGCCAACCTTTCTGACCGACAAGCTCAGTGTCTTAGCTATTGAGCCACCGCATCCCCTTATTACATGAGCTAATAAATCATCTTAACTGGCCGTTAATGTGTGAGGTTGATAGACAATGTGAAGGTCAAACCAAGACTTTTGTCCAGAAATATTATTCAACTCAAGGAAGGGTAAAGGAAAAGTGGCTAGATGTGGGCCAAGGTCATGGTTTGTTTTAGGGAAGACAGAAAAGTTAGTGCAAGATCAACAGTGCATAGAAAAGGATAAAGTGTTGAGTTACCCCTAAATAAAGTGGTATTTAGATGCAGAAGAAGGTCTTGGGTGTAGAATCTAAAAAAAGATTAGTGAAAAACAGAGAAAGGGATGGTAGTGGCTTGCAATCTTTATAAGGAAGAACTCTATAGTTTGTTGAATAAAAGACATGAAAGCAGACAGCATATCAAATCAAGGCATCTTAATGCAATTAATGTGCCAGATAATAAGCAAAGCCTACTTCTCATGCAGTGAATAAAAGGCTGAAAATTCATATTCAAAAGATACTTTTGTTTACTAATATATTGATGTCAAGATTGCACTCATAAAAACAGAGCAAACACTAATAAATCCATCCTTTCCCCCAATGGCTCTGCAGAGCTTTGGGGCAGAGAAATCGGCAACAATTAATACTCAAACACTTTGCAATAACATGTTCCTGTAGTTTAGAGTCATTGCTTCCCTTATCAACTAATTAAAAACAACTTGAGGCTAAGTTACCCAATAAATAGTCTGAAGAAAACAAACAGAATAAATGTAAATATATTCTCCTCTGTTAGGCTTCTGGAATTGGTGGTGCAGGATGCATTAATTTGTATTGAATGAAAGAGCATCAAAGCCCCGAGCAGCTGTTAGTGTGTGTATATACATACAGAGAGACATACATATATACATATACATGTATACATATATGCATCTCTCTGTGTGTCTCTCTCTATCTGTCTCTCTGTGTGTCTCTGTGTCTCTATCTCTGGCTCTCTCTTTTTTCTCTGTCTCTGTCTCTATTTAGCTACACACACACACACACACACACACACACATATATAATTACATATATTATATGTACACACACACACATATATACAGACAGAGAGAAAGAGACAGAGACAAAGAGACAGAGAGACAAAAAGAGAGACAGAGACAGAGACAGAGACAAAGAGAGAGAGGAAGAGAGAGAGAAAGAGGAAGAGAGAGGAAGAGAGACAGAGAGAGAGAGGAGAGGAGAGGAAGAGAGGGGGGGTAGTTACAATAGTTCATTTAGTGACTGTTCAAAGTTAAAACAGCACTGAAAAAAGTATCTTATGACCAGTTTTCACATTTAGGAATGGAACCAAAGCAGCGCCAAGAGTGGAGAGACAACAATTTTTTTAAAAAAAACCTTAAGCATAACCCTAACCTAACCCTAACCTTCATGCATGGGTTCATAAGAAGATAATCCCCCTACTTTATTGGTGACAGAATATGTTGGTGTAATCTTCTAACTGTAACTGTAACAGAAGGTTGGGGATCCAAACCACATCCTAATCTATCCTTAAATGTTTGGGATTTGAAAGCAGTTTCTTATTCATTGTCCTTCTTTGTGAGCTTCTCAGGATTACAGGGGCGTGGTGATGTAGTGATTAGAATACACTACTGCAGGCTAACTCTGCCCACAATCTGGAGTTCGATCTATTGTGATTTAAGATTGTCTCAACCTTCCATCCTTCCAAGGTCAGTAAAAATGAGGACTCAGATTGTTGAGGTCAATGATTCTGTATATCAGCCTTGGAAGCCACGTTTTACTCAGAAGCTTCCAGTCTGCCACATTCAGTGTCTGGCAATTTGGGAAGGGGGATTTCATAATGAAGTAGAAGATTAGGCACAACAACATTCTTTCTCAGAGAGTCAAGGACGTGTTGCCCTGCACCTGGAGGGGAGTGATTGGAAGGATGTCTCCAGTTGGAATGAAGATTTGATTGGGCCATGGGATGGACTGATGGCTGCAGGGGATGGATCTTTGATTTTCTTTTGGGAAGGGAAATCCCAGAACTCTCAGATTCTGGTTTTCCCAGATGTGCCAATATGACAACTCCAATAAAATGGAACTTTGAAGAAATGTTTATCTCAGAGTTTATTGATTTGAAGTTGGTTAGTTGGAATGCTGACAGTGTAAACCGCTTAGAGAGGGCTGTAAAGCACTGTGAAATGGTATATAAGTCTACATACTATTGCTATATCAGTTGAGAATACTAAAAGTTCTTTGACAATTTTTTTTATAAGACACTGATCATAAATGAAGTATCAGAGTTCTTTCCTTGGTATCTTGGTGGGCACATAGCTCAAAAGTTAGGAGAGAATATATTTCATTCTCTTTTGCATTTATGCAGTCTGGCTGGTATCACTACAATATTTCAAACACTCTCACTATGCTATCAGCATGCATATGGTGTAACTCTACATGGAAGAGTCTTAATTGGATCTTCATGAGGCAGGTACGATCTGTTTCACCCTTCGGGGATGAAAATTCCATGGTATATTCTATGGAAAACTAGCAAGGGGAGAGATGGGATGACACTGCTTCTACCAGTCCAGGGTTTGGCAACCAGAATTGAACAGGGGACTCTTTCATCCCACGGCTGCAACTCCCTGTCAGTCAGTGCTTATGGTTTGTCAGGGTGGGGAGAAGCACGACATGCCAGATTGTGGGCAGAGTTGTCCTGCAGTACTGTATTCTAACCACCTGTGCCACCACGCCTTGTAATCCTGAGAAGCTCACAAAGAAGGAATAAGAAACTGCTTTCAAATCCCAAATATTTAAGGATAGATTGAGGTGTGGTTTGGATCCCCAACCTTCTGTTACAGTTACAGTTAGAAGATTACACCTTCTTCTTCTAACTGTATCCAATAATGTGGGGGGAATTATCTTCTTGTGAACCCATGCATAACCCAACCAAGGTTAGGTAGGGTTATGCTTAAGGTGTTTTTTTTTCTTTTTCAATTTCTTGTCTCTCCATTCTTGGTGTTGCTTTGGTTCCAAGATACTTTTTCCTCTGCTGTTATAACTTTGAACAGTCACTAAATGAACTATTGAATGGAGGGCTTTCAGTTAGGATCTTTGTGGTTCTTGGAGTGTTTAAGGTTGCCGAACCCCTATCCCAGGCAATTTCTTGGCCTCTCAAGATATGTTTATTTATTTATTTGTTTTGTTTTGTTTGTCAAATATGTACAAGAAAGCAAGTATCAGTATGAATATAAACATGAACAAAGGAAGTAAATCAGAGGTGCTATTCAGCAGGTTTTGACCAGTTCTGGAGAACCGCTAGCGGAAATTTTCAGTAGTTAGGAGAACCAGCAAATATCACCTCTCACTAGCCCTGCCCTCATCTCTTCTCTGCCTCCCATTGAGTCCCAGCTGATCAGCTGGGTCTTCTTTGGTTGACCTGCATAGGAGAACAGAGCTGGAAAGCAGGTTAGTGGGAGGGGAGAGAATGGGGATTTTTCAGTATCCTTCCCCTGCCACACCCACCAAGCCGCACCATGACCACCAAGCGACACCGACAGAACCAGTAGTAAAAAAATTTGAATCCCACTACTGAAGTAAATCAGATAAATGGGGACAGTAAGAAAGGGGCAGTAGGCACTCTGGTGCACTTATGCACGCCCCCTTTAAGGACCTCTTAGGAATGGGGTGAGGTTCAGAGTAGACAATTTGAGATTGAAGCTGTGAGGGTTTGATGCTGCAACAATGGAGTTGGGTAGTGAGTTCCAGGCATTGACCCCTCTGTTGCTGAAGTCATATTTTCTGCAATTGAGTTTGTATCAGTTTATCTTGAGTTTGTATCAGTCATTTGCCGGTGTATTATTGCGGTTGAAGCTGAAGAAGTTGTTGACAGGTAAGACGTTGCAGCAGACAATTTTGTGTACTATGCTTAGATCAGACCACAGGTGGCGCAGTTCCAGATTGTCCAAGCCCAACATTTCAAGCTTGGAGGCAAAATGTGACTTGGAAGCCTGACACTAAAACCTATTGGAGACTTTTCCATTCTCTTGGGAAGATGAAGCAATGAACAGGAGAGGTTGAGGTTCATATAATTCAACATATTTATGATAATATAGTTTTATGGAATTTTCCCAGTGATGCCATGAGGAAAGTGAAAATGGTGAGAACAAGGTCAAACCTTGAGACTCACGATAGTTGTCTGCATAGGAGCAAACTTCAGCAGAAGGATAGGTGTATCCTGGTTGATGTAACTTATCATCCCAGTCTTGAATCTGTTAACATGTGTTACATATGTGTCAGAAGCTCTGGAATTTCAATCACTCCTGCTGTACCCTCCATTTGATATAGTTAGCTCAAATATCTCTGTGTAGTGATCTCACTGGAATGGTGGTGTCTGAGCTTGGCTATTTTCTTGCAGACCTTTCATCACCAAACCAGGTAACATCATCAATGCTAGATGATGTTATTTAGTTAGTAATGAATCCTTTGCAAGAAAAACAACCAAACTTAAGAAATGAAGGAACCCACTGTTCAAACACCAAACTAAAATATTATCTTCTATCAGTATCATTGGAACTTTTTATTTTTTTCTTTCTTTCTTTCTTTCTTTCTTTCTTTCTTTCTTTCTTTCTTTCTTTCTTTCTTTCTTTCTTTCTTTTTCTTTTTC
This sequence comes from Hydrophis major, assembly GCA_033807585.1. Classification (NCBI taxonomy): domain Eukaryota; kingdom Metazoa; phylum Chordata; class Lepidosauria; order Squamata; family Elapidae; genus Hydrophis; species Hydrophis major. Next base: position 69,628,382 of record CM066333.1, read on the forward strand.
TTTCTATGATCTCTTCTGATGAGATATTTTCTCATAATTGATTGTTTTATTTCTTGGTGTTCATTCACCATGAAAACGGAAACAAACAAACAACTACCATTCCTAGATGTACTAATCTACAAAAAAACAGATGGCACACTAGGACACACCATATACCAAAAGAAAACACACACCAACCACTACCTCAACACCCAATTCCACCACCACCCAGCACAGATAAATTCCATGGCCAAAACACTAATTGCCAGAACTAAACGCCTGGCAGACAAGACACACATAAAGACTGAACTATGCACCCTGACTAAAGTACTGAGAGCCAACAGCTTCCACAAAAGCAAAATCACAGGCCTGATCCACAAAAACACCCTGAGACATAATGGAGACCTAGAAGATGAACAGACCTATGGAACATCTGTCCTGCCCTACATAAGAGGTACTACAGACAAAATCAATAAGATACTACACAGGCATCACATCAAGACTGTTCAAAACAAACAGAAAAAGAGCAGCCATCCTAAGAAACCCCAAAGATAAAATTGACCTGGAAAACCAAGGCATATATGAAGTCCCCTGTGCATTATGCCCTGCCACATACATTCTATTGGACAGACCAATAGAAGAATAAGTACCCGCCTAGATGAACACAAAAATGCAGTAAAAAAGCTGGAACACACTTCCTCACTAGTCCAATGCATGAAAGCCACAGGTGATAGCATTGACTTCAATGGCACCAAAACCCTAGCCACTATAGAAACCCCCAGCTACAGAATTATCAGAGAAGCCATAGAGATTGAAAAAAGACCTGAAAGCATGAATAGAGGAGATGACTCCATCAGACTGTCAATTATCTGGAAGCCTGCACTCACAAACAAAAAAATCTCCACATCACAAGCCAGGCAAACACCTGGGCACAAACAGACTCCCCCTGATACCTCCAGCTTAAACTCACCCCAACCAGGCACCCAGATGAAACCTAGCTTCCTAATAAATGATAGCTGTTTGTTTACTTGGAGCCAAGCCGCACTAAAAGCCTCCAATACAAGAAACACAATGTTGCCAGCCAATCAAGACAAAAAAACCCACAAAACAGACAGAAGATATTAGAAACACCAATCAAGCAGAACACAGCAAACTCCAAAACCAATAAACACAGACCAAGACTCCCAACCAAACAGGATGGAGACAAAACCATTCTGGCACAGCAGATGGCTAGCACGAAATTTAAAACAGAAACGGCTGTGAAAGTCTGACTCACAGACGAACACAATACAGAAGCCTGATGATAGCAGATGAGATTCTGCTGAAACGTTGCTACAACTTTAAAAGCAAAACTATAATGAAATGGGAAAATACCCGAACAAAGCTGAATATCAGGCTTCTGCCATACATGTAAGTACCCGCGAAAACTTAAGAAAACAAATATATATATATATATATATATATATATATATATATATATATATATATATATATATATATACACACACACATATATACATATATATGCATATATATACATATATATACATACATACATACATATACATACATACATACATATATATATATATATATATATATATATTCTTAAGTTTTTGCGGGTACTTACATGTATGGTATTAAGCTTTGTTCGGGTATTTTCCCACATCATTGTAGTTGTGCTTTTAAAGTTGTAGCAACGTTTCGGCAGAATCTCCCCCCCTCTCTCTCTCTCTTTATAGATATATATATATATATATATATATATACATACACACACACACACACACACACACACACACACACACATATATATATATATGGATCTTTGGTTATTCGGGTTTTCTCCCGCGTAAGATTGGAAGTATCTAGGCAACGTTTTGATGAAGTCTCATTCATCATCTTCAGGCTTGGTCTTCAGCTCTGTGCTTCTCAGAGTGATGTGAGCTTGCAGCTGCTTCTTCCTTTTAACTGCTAGTGAGGGTGTGACTTGATTGGGTGGGGGCTTGGCTGTGTTCTGATTGGGTGGGGGTGTGTTCTGTTCAGGTAGGGGCTTGGTTGTGCTCAGGTTAGTCTTAGTTGCTGGGGGGTTTCGTATACTCCTTGATTTTATGAAATCCTTTGCACTGCCTTCCCCATCACATACATTGGACAAACTAACAGAAGAATAAGTGCACGCATTGGTTCAACACCTCAAAGCTACAGGACATGAGATTGACTTTAAAAATACCAGAACTATCGCCAAAACCGAACACTTCAGCAACAGAATAATCCGAGAAGCCATAGAGATAGAAAAACACTCACACAGCATGAATAAACGAGATGATACCTCCCGCCTACCAGCCATTTGGAAACCCGCCCTCATGAACAGACGAGTACCTAACATGAAGAATGACACCAGACCCACACCCCTGAGAGCCACTCAAGATGACACCACCACACTTCCACATAGAAAGCAAACTCACACCCACACAGAAGATGAGACACGACCACGGACCAGAAGCCGCACTGCAGCTGCATCACTACCCACTTCAAACCCCTCTGAGCCATACACGAAGCGAACTGACCCCACCATGAAGATGCAGCACGACCACGAACTCAAAGCCAAACAGCAAGATCACAGCTCACCAGCTCAAATCCCCCAGCAACTAAGACTAACCTGAGCACAACCAAGCCCCCACCTGAACAGAACACGCCTCCAGCCAATCAGAACACAGCCAACCTCCCAACCAATCAGAACACAGCCAAACCCCCAACCAATGAGAACACACCCCTACCCAATCAGAACACAGCCAAGCCCCCACCCAATCAAGTCACACCCCCACTTGCAGTTAAAAGGAAGAAGCAGCTGCAAGCTTACATCACTCTGAGAAGCACAGAGCTGAAGACCAAGCCTGAAGATGATGAATGAGACTTCATCAAAACGTTGCCTAGATACTTCCAATCTTACGCGGGAGAAAACCCGAATAACCAAAGATCCATATATATATTTATATATATAAACACTATACAGAAGCCTGATGATGGCAGATGAGATTCTGCTGAAACGTTGCTACAACTTTAAAAGCACCACTACTATGATGTGGGAAAATACCTGAACAAAGCTGAATGCCATATATATATATATTGTATGTATGGAGGTTTTGGCGTTTTCGGGTCTTTTCCCATGTAAGATTGAGAGCATCTTGGCAATGTTTCAATGAGGTCCCACTCGCCATCTTCAGACTGGTGCTTTAGGCTTCGTGCTTGTGCGAGCAAAGTATGATCAGAGCTGACGTCTCTCTATAAATACTGGTGGGGAGGTGTGGTGTGCTGGCTCTGTTGTAAGCGGGCTAGTTGGCTGTTGGTTATTGATTGGTTGATGGAGTAGATGTTTGCAGATCGTTGGCTTTTTTGTAAGAACCTGTGTGGCTGAGGTACTGGCTGTGTGTCTATCAGCCTCCTGTGTTGTAACAACCTGGGTAATCAGCTGTTGTTACAACACAGGAGGCTGATCGACACACACACACACATTGCATCTGCTTGCTTGCTATAGTAGCCTGATTTTTATAATAATACATGAGAAATTAATAAGCATTCATGATGAATAAATGTGGGGACAATTTAATGACTATTCAACAGCAGTTCATGCACAACAAATCCAAATGTTTATCAAAGATGTTCATAAACTTGTTATATGAACATTTTTAATGAACTACAGAAATCTTAATCAGCATTCATTTATGCATTCGACTGAAGCAGCATTATCCGAGGTGTTTTATGGGCCAAAGTAATGGGGCTAAGCTAAATAGGGACAAAATAAAAGAAAAAGAAAATATCACACACTGGAATATGATGCAGTTACTTTGTTTTAAACTTTCAATGGACCATAGAGAAGAAAAACAGAGTTGGAAGCGATCTTTGAAGTCTTCTGGTTCAACGTATTACAATTTTTTCTCCAAGGCACCAGAAAGCAGGACAAGAAACAATGGATAGAAACTAAACAAGGAGAGAAGCAAATTGGAATTAAAGAGAAACTTCTTAACAGTGAGGACAATTAACCGGTGGAACAACTTGCCTCCAGAAGTTGTGGGTGCTTCATCACTGGAGGTTTTTAAGAAGAGACTGGACAGACACTTGTCTGAAATGATATAGGGTCTCCTGCTTGAGCAGGGGGATGGACTAGAAGACCTCCAAGGTCCCATCCAGCTCTATTCTGATTCTGCTTAATCAGGAGAGCCTATATGATTCCAGAAAAATGGCTCTCCAATCTCATTTTGAAAACCTCCAGTGATGGATGTCACAAAGGTGTTTTTTTTTTTTTCAAAAGGCAACTCAAAAGAGACAATAAATAGATATGAACATCCTAACTATGGTTTAAAAATGCTAGATATTTCATGGAATCCTGAAAACCTGGCACTCAATTGATGTTTCTTATCTAGGCAGGAAAGCTAGGGCAAATCTAGACAGTCTACTCAAAAGCAGAGACATCCCCTTGCCAACAAAAGTGTGTATAGTCAAGGCTACGGTTTTCCCATTTGCATGGCTGTGAAAGTTGGACCATAAGAAAGGCTGAGCACCAAAGAATTGAGGCCTTTAAACTATGGTGCTGGAGAAGACTCCTGTGAGTCCCTTGGACTGCAAGGCGATCCAACCGGTCAATCCTAGAGGAGATAAACCCTTTAGAAGACCAGATCCTGAAGAGGAAACTCAAAGACTTTGGCTACCTCATGAGAAGGAAGGACTCACTGGAGAAGAGCCTAATGCTAGGAAGAGAAAGAAGGAGACAACAGAAGAATGAAGTGGCTGGATGGAGTCACTGAAGCAGTCAGCGTGAGCTTAAATGGACTCCAGAAGATGGTAGAGGACAGGAAGGCCTGGAGGAATGTTGTCTATGCGGTCATGATGGGTCAGACATGACTTCACAACTAATAACAACAACAACCTGGGCAATGAAATGTCTTTTTAGGAACTGTTGATGACACTGGAATTAGAAAATGCAATCATATTTCTACCAGTACACATCAGAACTATGGAAAGAAAAGGGAATAACAGAGATAAGCATTTTGGAACTTTTTTTTTTTTTTTGCCTATGGTTGGATATACTGTATATTCCACATTCTGCCTATTGTAGACCTGGCATATGTTAAAGTGAATGATTCCTCCCCTAAGCAGAATAAATGCAGACAATCAAGAAATCCATTAATCAGGGGAATGTCAAAAGAGCGATACAGAATCCAAAAAGTTTTGTGACACCAGCTCATTAGTCTTTCTGTTCCATTTATAATTCTGGTTATGCATCTAGTTTAAATTAAAAGGATAAAAAGTTCTTATGGTTACAAATTGCATCTCACTCCAAGTGATTATCATTTCAATGCCAAGGCCCCATCCTCGCTAAGTCATGAGCAAAGACGAATCACTTCACAGTCATTGTATACTCTAATGCCATTCAGCTGAGTTGGGCTTAGCAGAATAACAGAGTTGGAAGGGACCTTGGAGGTCATCTAGTCCAATGCCCTACTCGGGCAGGAGATCCTATACCATTTCAGACAGATGGTTGTTCAATCTCTTCTTAAAAATCTCCAGTGTTGGAGCATTCACAGCTTCTGGAGGCTAGTCTTTCCATGGGTTGATTGTTCTGACCATCAGGAAATTTTTTCCTGAGTTCTAGGTTGCTTCTCTCCTTGATTAGTTTCCATCCATTGTTTCTTGTCTTGCCTTCTTGTGCTTTGGAGAATAGGTTGATTCCCTCTTCTTTGTGGCAGCCCCTTGGATGTTGGGAGAGTGCTATCACACCCCTAGGTTAGGGGTCTTCAAACTTGGCAAGTTTAAGACTTGTGGACTTCAACTCCCAGAATCCCTGAGCTAATGACTGGAGGAGGAATTCTGGGAGTTGAAGTCCACAAGTCTTAAAGCTGTCAAGTTTGAAGACTCCTGGTCTAGACCTTCTTTTCATCAAACTAGACATACCCAATTCCAGCAACCCTTCTTTCTATGTTTTTGTCTCCAGTTCCTTAATCATCATTGTTGCTCTTCTCTGCACTCTTTCTAGAGTCTCAACATCTTTGTCATATCGTGGCAACCCAAACTGGATGCAGGATTCCAAGCATGGTCTTTCCAGGATGTAGTTAACTTAAAATCCAGCAATCCTGTTTACTTGCCCTTATGAGAATTAAAGTCCTAGAAGGAACTTTAAGGAGGAGATTATAATTGCTTTCCTCACTGGGAAATCAAGAGAGAACAAATGCACCAAGAGAAAAACTATACAAATGTCGCAATATTCTGCCAAGTCGAAGCGCCACAATTCAATTTTTATAGGTTGTAGATGGGTCATGAAATTAACTTCTGTTCTTCCCAGGAGGAATCCAGAGAGTTTGACCCTGGAGCTGGTGATCCTTTATGTTCAATTGGTAGGTTGTATGGTAGAGAAGAGTAGTTGTAAATGAAAATGCTAATAACATTCCCTTTATCAGGTCCGTTTATATGGTGACATATTAAATGATAATTGCTTATAATTTGGAAATTTCTTGTTTTGCACCTAAATCTCTCCACTCTCTCTCTTTCTCTCTCTTTCCCCCTCCCTCTCTCTCTTTTCTCTTCTCTCTCTCTCTTTCTTTCTCTCCTCTCTCTCTTTCTCTCTCTCTTTCTTTTCTTTCTCTTCTCTCTCTTTCTTTCTCTCTTTCTTTCTCTTTCTCTCTTTCTCTTTGTCTCTCTCTCTCTTTCTCTTTCTCTCTCTCTCTTTCTCTTTATCCCTCTTTCTCTCTTTCTCTTTCACTCTTTCTTTCTCTTTCTCTCTCTCTTTCTCTCTCTCTTTCTCTCTTTCTCTTCTCTCTTTCTCTTTCTGTCTCTTTTTCTCTTTGTCTTTCACTCTTTCTTTCTCCCTTTCTCTCTCTCTCTCTCTCTCATACACACAGAAACACACACGCTTTCTTTTTCTCTCTCATGCGCACACATACAAGTAATCCTTGACTTACAACACAGTTCATTTAGTGATTATTTGAAGTTACAACGGTGCTGAAAAAAGTCACTTGTGACATTTAGTGATTGCAGCATCCCAAGGGTCACGTTACCAAAATTTGGATGCTTGGCAACTGACTCATGGGATCATCTCCCGCAACTTTCTTTTCGCTAAATTAAACACACCCAATTCCAGCAACCGTTCTTTCTATGCTTTAGCCTCCAGTCCCCTAATCATCTTTGCTGCTCTTCTCTGCACTCTTTCCAGAGTCTCAACATCTTTTTTTTACATCGTGGCAACCAAAACTGGATGCAGTATTCCAAGTGTGGCCTTACAGAGCATTATAAAATGGTATTAACACTTCGCCTGATTTTGATTCTATCCCCCTGTTAATGCAGCCTAGAACTGGGTTGGCTTTTTTGGCAGCTGGCTCATATTTAAATGGTTGTCCACTAGGACTCCAAGATCCCTCTCACAGTTACTACTATTGAGTAAGGTACCACATATACTGTACCTGTTCTGACCCAAGCCTTGTTCCAAGGAAACAAACACAAAACAGAGGTAACAACAAAACCTTTTAATGATTCTTTATGAATTCCATTCCTTCCAGTTAAAAGGCTGTTTCAAATTAATTATGTCTGATAAGAACGAGCTTTGCCAAGGTTGTGCAAGGCTGCCAAGAACACTAGATAAAGTTACTAAGAAATATTTCAAACACAAAGAGTCTCCAAACACCAACCAAGATACTTCGAACATCCACAAGGCTTGAGTGAAAAAACTTCTTTGTTTCCTGCAAAGAACTCTGGTTTCTCAGTTGGCCTTTATCTCTTAAGCAAGGGGCCATTACCTCGCAGCCTTACTCCTGAGTTGCCTGTGCTGCTGCAGCTGCTCTTTCCTTTGAGCAGCCCTGCATGCACGTGCGCTGGGAACAGGCTCCTCGGGGATCTCTTCATTACTGCTGCCAGCTCCCACCATCTCTGAAGGCTGCACTCCACTCCCTGATGGTCCTGGCCCCATCTCTGCATCACCCGCAGGCCCCTCATCTGAGTCCTCACTCTCCAAGACTTCAGCTGTCCTCACCTGCTGCCAACGAACCACAACAGTACCTGTACATTTGGGTTTCCTTGCCTAAATGTAGAACCTTACTTTTTTCACCATTGAATTTCATTTTGTTAGATAATTTTTGGAAAGCCCAGCAAATTTGAAGACTTTTTAAGGACTATATGTCAATTTTTCACCTGTATCCTAGTGCATGCATGTGTGCATAGATGATTTAAGAAATGTCAATGGAGATCCTCAATCATCCAGGTCAAGGTTGTTCCAAAGGTTCTTTTACAAAAGGTCACTGGACTTCCTTGTTTTTCTTTGAAGACATTTCACTCCTCATCCAAGAAGCTTCTTCAGTTCTAACTATCAGAACTAAGGAAGCTTCTTGAATGAGAAATGAAACCTCTTCAAGGAAAAGCAAAACCCACTTGCCTTTTGAAAAAGCACCTTTGGGATGACTTAAGAAAGTCTTCAAAGTAGCTGTGTCAAGGATGCTAAAAAACTTGAAGCTCTGGAGACTAATTTCATGGTGTTTGTGGAAAGACAGAGTGAATAACATTTTTTCCCTCCTCCTCCACACTTTCATTCATAGATACTATGTTCTCTGTAGCTGTTGTCCAACAATGTCTTCAAGGAATAAAACATTACATTCTTATTATAAAATAATATTGGGCCTTTTCTCAACATTCTTTCTTTGGCCATACATGAAGACTCAACTATTGCTGGTTACACAGAAATCTTTCTTTTCTAACAAAGTGAGTTTTTGCTTTGGTTTTTTTTTTTTTAATTTCCTTCTGGAGTTCATTTTGTTTGTTTATTTCCCAGTTTAGTTATATCCTGGGAGTTTTGGCACTTTTCTACCCAATTAATAACTAGATTCAACCTTGACTAACTTTTGTCCAAAGTCAACAAAACATTGCCAGGTTCTACGGATGTCTCAAATCCACCTCAGATAATTGGTATAGGTATAAGTTGGCAGCAAGAAATCAAGTATATCTCAGAAGTTCTAAGGTATATGTGCTGTCAAAATATTTTGACAGACTGAGGAAAAATAGATTAGCAGATTTACTGTTTTTTTTAATAGGGTCAAACATTCAATGCTGAGCTCTCAACAAGTTCAGTTGGCATTGAACCATAAATCTATGTTCATCGTTAAAGACTTGAAATTGCTATGAGAAAGATTCCATGCTCCATAAATCCTGGCAAAAGCAGAATACGAAGCAAAATATCCTTCCCTCGGAAAAAACACATGGGGAATTAAAAAAAAAATATCAATAAAAGCTGTATTAGATATTGCGTGCAACTCAATCTATAACAATGTAACCCTAATAATTGTACTCATTATAATATCTATTTTCCAAACTTCAATAACCCAAGTTGGCAATTTACCATAATGCTGGGTTTTTTTTTGGTAATTCCAAATGTTGCCAGCGTCTCAACTTTGTTTTGGCAACTTTCATCACTGTTTGTTTTATGCACAGTGAAGCATACACATGTGTTTTTACAAGTAGTGAGATGCCTGAAATTATAATGTGTTTGAAATTGTTCTTCATTGTGGAACGAAGCAAAAAGCGTGAATAGTGTGCTGCTCATTGCAGATTGAAAGATGTGCAAGGAAGGATGGCAAAAACAATCAGGGATAAATCTTGCAGCCCTAAAGCTATGTGTTGTTTTTTTTTCTTTTTCTTCTCTTCAGTATAAACAATACAGGCAGTGGTGGGCTGCAACCTGTTTAACAACTGGTTTGGGGAGTCCATGTTACGCACATGCACAGCATTCAAAAACTGCCCATTTTAAGCTTAAAAACTTACCTTCCATATCAGTGCTGGTGAATAAAACAGCTGAGGCATGGCAATGCACAGTGCTCTGTGAATCAGCTGAACTAAAAAACAAGGAAATATAGGATAGGAAAGGGCAGGGTGAGTGGGCTCACTGGAACTACTGGTTCGCTGGAATCCAGCTGAACCGGCAGGAGCCCATCACTGAACACAGGCACAAATTATAAAGTTTTTAATGGCATGCTTTAGGTTTTGAGCTTATGTCTACTAGAAGACCTCCCAAAATTACAACAACCCACAGCAGGGCCAAATTTCCACTGTTCCTGGGTGGAGCTCTCTACTTCATCATGCATTCATTTCTACAATACTATAGTAATATATTAATGTGAACCCATATTCACACAGACCGGGCAGCTCCTGACATAGCTTTCAATGTTTTTTTTATTTTATTTTTAGCCACCAGAAGTGCTTGTTGACTCATAATAATATGTCTATGGTCTTTTTATATTTGCCAGCAGAAAGGGAGTGGGGAAAGGGGTTTGAAAGAGCAGCTTGGAAATCGAAAGTGAATTCCATAAATGGTTTTCAAAGATAGTAACTAGGTGGCTGAAGTTTCTGCCATGCAAAATTCTAACGAGAACATGATTGATGATTCTTGGCTATGGATGTGTTCCACTGGAGAATATGAATTATGAAACACCCAGGGGTGGAGGGAAAAGCAGGGTCAAGGGTGACAATGAATTGTGTGTCTCAGAATTGGCTACACCCAGGCAGTGCCAGACATGTTAACTCCCAATAAATCCTTGTGATGTTTTGGAAGTGTGGCTCGAGACTCATGATTTAAATGGGGGTAACTGCTGGAATCCTGACAGTAGGGTTTTCAGGAATGCTGATAAAATCAGCTGCATAGCAGGTGTGGGGAGAACTGATTTAACCTCCATTTCACTCTGTGCCAAGTCTCCAGCCTGCATTAAAGCGGTTCACATGACCAATTGTGTGACATGTTGTGAGCTCGGAATGTGAGACCTAGATCCAGGTGTTCATATCTGGCACCTGCTAATGATGGAGGAAATATTAATTGAATAAGAACTCCCTTTTAGAATTCTGAAATGTTGACAGTCTCAATCAAGAATATAGAGAAGAAATTCTTTGAAGATTGATGAAGTTTTGTTATTCAAATAAGCCCAATGGTAAGATTCTTCTAGTTTGCACTGGTTCACTAGCTTCATTGAGTAGTTGGCCTCACCCAGCCACCCCGCCCTTTCCTGTCCTATATGTTGTGGTTCACCGGCAGCCTGTGCAGATGGTAGTAGAATCAGACAGTAGTGAAGAACGGGGACCAGTCCAGGAATCTGGAGAGGACTCAAATGAGGGTCCTGCATCCAATGTAGAGATGGGGCCAGGACCATCTGGGAGTGGGGTGCTGACTCCTCTGCAGTCTGGCAGCAGCGAGGCTGAGGAACCAGGGGAGCCTGTTCCCAGTGCGCATGTGCGCAGAGCTGCTAGAAGGCAAGAGCAGCTGAAACAAAAAGGGCGACTCAGAAGTAAGCCTGGGGGGTGATTGCCCCTCCCCTAAGGTAAAAAGGACAGGCAAAGGTGACAAAATCTTTGCAGGAAGCAAAGTTGTTTATTCTGTTTGGATTAATCCTTGAAGCTTTGTGTAGACTTTGTACTTCAGTTGGTTTTTTATAATTCATTTGGCACTCTAGCTGTTGGCAGCAATTCAAAGGAAAGACAGGTGGGGGCTTATCTCAAGGGACTATTTGGGACTCATTACCGACTGAGAATGAAAATAATTCCCAGTATTGAAATAAAACAAGATTTGATTGAACTAAGCATGTGCTTAATTATGGTCTGGGGAAGCCTTGGTCAGAACACTATATTTCTGTTCTGGCCCCCTTTTCCAATAAAACAAACATGAACCAAAGGGAACAGAAACCTTTTAATGATTCTTACGACTCTCTGGTTAAAAGGCTGCTGCAAACTAATTAACTTTGATAAGCACAAGCCTTGCCAAAACTGTGCGAGACCGCCAAGAATAATAGATAAGAAATATTTCACAACACAAGAGTCTTCAGATACCAACTTAAGATACTGCAACGTCCACGAGGCTGAGTTTCAAAACTTCTTTGCTTCCTGCAAATGTTTGCTTCACAGCTGGCTTTATCTTCTTGAAGGAGGGCCCATTACCTTGCAGCCTTACTCCTGAGATGCCCATGCTGCTGCAGCTACTCTTTCCTGCAAGCAATCCTGTATTCACACACACTTGGCACAGGCTCCTCAGGAACCTCCTCATTACTACTGACAGCCCCCACAATTTCTGAAGGCAGCAGTCCACTCCCTGATGGTCCTGGCCCCTCATCTGAGTCCTTGCTCTCCTCAGCTGTCCGCATCTGCTGCCAGCTAACCACAACATTTTTTTTGTTTTTTTAGCTCAGCTGGCATGTGGCAAAGCACATTGCCATGCCTCAACTGTTTAGCTCACCAAGACTGAATAGAGGGTAAGTTTTGAAGCTTAATATCGGTGGTGTTTGAATGCTGTGAAGTGTTCTCTCATAGAACCAGTAGTAAAAAAAAAAAAGGTTGAATCCCACCCCTGAATAGACCTCTATCTCCCTAGACTCCAAAACAAAGCAAACCAGCAAAAAAATAGCACCGTATAATTAAAATATCTCAATATGTTTCTTAGAGTGAAAGTCAATATATAATTACATTAATTAATAAGATGCAGTTGGTACATCTAAAAAAGACTTTTCCAGGGCTAATAGAAACAAATCAGAAAAGGTAAAGATTCATCCTTCTCCAGGGTCTGAAGAAAGTATATGTCGTTAAAAAGACACCAGGGCTGAATAAAAAAATTAAACGTAAGCCATTCTCAGCATCAGATATAATTAGCAATCCTCATCTGCAGGAGGGGAGGTCTTATTAAAATATTTAAGAAAAGAAGACATAAATCTACATGCAAATGTTGAGTTGCAATTCTCAACTGCTTCACTCTGTGTGAAGCATTAGATCCATTTGTGAGAAATGCATTGAACATTGTTTTCCCATGAAATCTGGAACATGAGCCATGGTGGTGCAGTGGTTAGAGTGCAGCACTGCAGGCTAACTTCTGCTGACTGCCTGCTGATTGCAATTTGGCAGTTTGAATCTCACCAGGCTCAAGGTTGACTCAACCTTCCATCCTTCCGAGGTGGGTCAAATGAGGACCCAAATTGTTGGTGGGCAATATGCTGACTCTGTAAACCACTTAGAGGGGCTGTCAAAACATTGTGAAGTGGGATATAAGTCTAAGTGCTATTGCTACTACCAGGAGACACTGCTCACCTAGCTTATCGAGTGGATATTCCTGCATTGAAAGCAACATTAAAGATCTTTGAGCAGAATCATCTTCCTAAATTCCAGTGCATCCCTTGTTATTAACCGAATCACATTTGTTCCATTCATTCTACCTCTAAATGTCTGGATTTTGAGTCCAAAATGTTTGTTGCTAAGCAAGGCAGTTGCTTAGTGAGTTTTGGCCCATTTTACAACTGTTTTACCACAGTTTCTAAGCAAATTGCTGCAGTTGTTAAGTGAAGGACAGAATAACAGAATGACAGAGTGACAGAATGACAGAATAAGAGAATGACAGAATGACAGAGTAATAGAATGACAGAATGACAGAGTGACAGAATGACAGAGTAATAGAATGACAGAATGACAGAGTGACAGAATGACACAATGACAGAGTAATAGAATGACAGAATGACAGAGTGACAGAATGACAGAGTGACAGAATGACAGAATGACAGAGTAATAGAATGACAGAATGACAGAGTAATAGAATGACAGACTGACAGAGTAATAGAATGACAGAATAAGAGAATGACAGAATGACAGAGTAATAGAATGACAGAATGACAGACTGAAAAAATAACAGAATGACAGAGTAATAGAATGACAGAATGACAGAATAAGAGAATGACAGAATGACAGAGTAATAGAATGACAGAATGACAAAATGGCAGAACAACAACATGTACAAATAGGGGGCAATATAAATTTCCAAATAAATAAATAAATATTGTTGCTCCAGAATACTGACCGTTTTAGGCATGTGTGTTGACACACCTAGAAAATGGACAGGGCATGGATCATGACAATGAGAAGCTATTCACATCAGCTGCTTCCTATCTGCAGTAGAAACAGGAATCTTTTTTGTGGAATGGAATGGAAGAGAACAGAACAGAATAGGACTAATGGAAGGGAAGGGAAGGGAACAGAAGAAGGGAAGGGAAGAAAAGGGAAGGGAAGAGAAGGATGGAATGGAATGGAATAGAATGTTTTATTGTCCAAGTGTGATTGGACACATAAGGAATTTGTCTCCATTGCATAAGCTCTCAGTGTATACATAGCAACAAAATGACAGGTCATATGTCATAAATCATAATTACCATAATTAATCACAAGATACAACAACAAGTGATAAATCATAGATACCAATAGGAGAAGGTACTAAGAGAGAGGAGAAGATGAGAAGGATAATAGCAATACAGCCTTAGTACATGGGTAAATATCTTTAGATCTTTAGAGACAGTGGAGTGATGGCACGGGGGAAAAACTATCTTTGTGTCTAGTTGTTCTGGCATGCAATGCCCTATAGTGGCATCCAGAGGGGAGACATTGACACAGATGATGTCCAGAATGTGACGGGTCTGTAGATATTTTCTCAGCCTTCTTTCTGGTTAGTGCAGTTCACAGATCCTCAATGGAAGGCAGGGTGCAATTTTCTTCAGCAGTTCCAACTATCCGTTGAAGTCTGTTACTGTCCTGTTTGGTCCCATTGACATCAGGGGAGCCATATTAGACTCATGCTAAGAAAGAAATGGATGCCAGGAGATTTCAGGATCCATTCTTAACAAAGAAGCAAGTATTGATAAAATGTTTAAGGGCAAGCAAGTCGCTGGAATGCAATCATTAGTCAGATGCATGCACATGCTTTAATCAGAATGGTCTTATTGACACTGTATTGTAGTTTGAATCAGATTTTGCCAGTAGCTTGAATCAGATTTTCATTACAACTTGCATTTAGAGTTTTTTTTAATACTGTTGTACTTTTTATATATATAAAGAGGGCAATTAATATTGATCTGGTTTTACTCATGCTTTTCTAAAGTCACTCCTTGCTACAAGCTGTAGCTATGAGTTATTTTCATACAAATTGAGATATATGTGCACTGTAGAAAAAAAATATTAATGTCAATACCAACTTAATATGAGAGGGACCTATTTTAGTTTTTTATTTTATTTATTTAAGCCTGAGGTTCTCGAGAATGAAAGCAATTTCAGAATGATGAGGGATAACCGATAAGGTGACTATTCTTTTTTTCCCCTAATTAATGAAAATAAAATTCAATGCCATTGGATTTGTTAAACAACTAAGATTATATAGATAATATATGATTATACAAAGTGGTGGGATTCAAAATATTTTATGACCAGTTCTGTGGGTGTGGATTGATGGGCATGACATAGCTTGGTGGGCGTGGCAAGGGAGGGATACTGCAAAATCTCCATTCCCTCCCCACTCCTGGGGAAAGGTTACTGCAAAATCCCCTTCCCTCCCTACCCTAGTAACCTGCTTTCCAGCCCCATTCTCCTGTGCAGGGCAACAAAAGAAGACCCAGCTGATCAGCTGAGACTCAGGAGGTGGAGAATAGATGGGGATGGGGCCAGTCAGAGGTGGGATTTGCTGGTTCTCCAGAACTGGTCAGAATCTGCTGAATACCACCTCTGATTATACAGCAACAGACTAGGCCAAACTGACTCAATGCCAGTAACTGTGAGAGGGATCTTGGATTCTAAATGGACACTCACTTAAGTGTGAGCCAACAATGTGCAGCAGCAGTGAAAAGAGCCAATGCAATCCTGGACTGCATTAACGGAGGAAAAGAATCAAAATCACATGAAGTATTAGCCGGTATGGTCGTACTAGAATACTGCATCCAGTTTTGGTTACCATGATATTAAAAAGAGGTAGAGACTCTGGAAAGAGTGCAGAGAAGAGCAACAAAGATGACCAGGGAGCTGGAGATTAAGACATATGAAGAACAGTTGTAGGAACTGGATAATGTCTAGACTAGTGAAATGAAGATGTAGGGGTGATATGATCACAGCCTTCCAGTCCTTGAAGGGCTCTCACAAAGATAAAGGGGTCAATGTCAACTTATTTTCCAAATGCTAGAAGTTAAGACAGGAACTAATGGATGGAAACGTTGTGGCCCACTGGCAGCCAGTAGAGCTGGCAGCAGATTTGGACAGTGAGGAGGTTGGGGGGGGGAACATGGTCCAGTCCTGGAGTCTGGGGGAGGCTCTGATGAGTGTCTGCCTTGGAGGCACGGATGGGGCCTGGGCCATCTGACAGTTATCAGCTGCCTTCGGTGTCAGAGATCAATGAGGCAGAAGAACAGCTGAAGCCTGTTCCAAATGTGTGCATGCACAGAGTTGCTAGGAGAAGGGAATGGCTAAAGAACAAGGGTCGACTTGGGAGTAAAGCCACAGGTGGACAGTGAATGGACTCTCCCCTAGGGAATAAAAGAGGAGTAAAAGGGGAGTGGGGTTTTGCAGGAGGCAATTAGTTCATTCTGGCATTCTTGCCAAGTATTGTGGCATCTGAAAGATATTGGCCTGGCCAGGTCTGTAATTGTGAGCTATCTTGAAAAGCTGTTGGCTGAGACTTTTCTGGAGAGGAATTCACTGTATATTAAATAAAAGGGGTTTATCAGGATGAGGACTTGGCTTCATGCTGTTGGAGAAGCTAGATCAGAACAGGAATCCAATCAAGCAACCTAGAACTAAGGAGCAATGGTGAGAACAATCGATCTGTGGAATGCCTTGCCTTCAGAAGTTATGGGTGCCCTATCACTGGAGGCTTTCAAGAAGAGACTGGACAGCCACTTGTCTGAAATGGTATAGATTCTCCTACCTGTACAGATGGATGACCTTCAAGGTTCCTTCCAACACTGTTAATAATAACTTTGTTATTCTATGTTCTACATTTATATGTGCACTTGCCTGGTTTAAATCCCATTAACTTTCAACATGAATTCTATTTTATTGTGATAAAAAGAATCCCCAACCAATGTCTCTGTAGGCCCTCATAACATCCCCCATCAACACATCTGGAGAACAGCTGTGTGGGGCAGAACTAGTTGGAAATCCTCAGTTAGCTTCAAATTAATGGCTCTAAACTTGTCCTTTAGATCTTTTTTTTTATTATATCACTAAACATGGAAAAATTCAGTATTACCCACAATGGAGGAATGGTTGGTAAAGATGGCAGAACTTGTGGAGATGGCTAAATTTTATTCTTTGATCAGAGAAATGACATTATCTATGTTTAATACTGAGTAGAAACCCCTTATAGACTTTTCGTGTGAAGCAGAGAAAAATGATGTTATGATTTATAGTTTTTATGATTATACAAGATAGTTTATAGAAAGAAGAGAGCTTTATCATAATCATAGAATAAGAGATAAACTTAGAATTGAACTTAGAACCGCTATATAAAAAATGGGAAGCTATTTCTTTATATTCTCCCTTTTTCTTTCTTGCATTCGTGCTTGGTAACTTTTCTTTTCTTTGTTTATTCTTACTTTATATTAGTTTGGGTTAGTTTTTTTTTAAATTCTTATTAAACATCTTTAATAAAATTATATTAAAAAATTTAAACAACTGCATTAGAATTACTAGTGAAGGTTTCCCCCATGAGAAGATAGACATGATGAGCCTCTATTTATCTATCTATGATCACAACAATAAGTAATTTCTGGAGAAAATTAAAAGAGGGGAGAAGCTATGTAGAAAATGTAAAATAGTAATAAGATATGGAATAGAATATAAAAATGAGCATGAACCTGAATTTGCGTCTCTACGAAGAAATGTATCCCGGGATTATACTGCTTTCAAAAAATATGTTTTATTTGTATTTCTTTTCTTTTTGTGAAAACTCAAATAAAATTTCCCCCCCAAAAAAGTGATTATTATTAAAGGACTTCAGTGACTTCTGTAATGTTTATGGAGTAAAGGAAAACATTATTTCAAAAGGCTTGTTATTTCAAAATATCTTTTATCTTACAAGGTCGGTGATTTTTGCCAATCACTTTAAATTAGAATCTGAACCTTAAAAGCACTTCAGTTCCAAAGGACAATGTCCTTCTAACATCTGAAGATTCAAATTTGTGCTCTTTTTCATGTGGTGTTTTTTTTCTTGGAAAAAAAAAAACATTGATTTTTCTGTATTTAGCTTTTATTTTAAGCAATGCGTTCTTAGTTTAAAGAATATACACTAGGTCTATTGTAAGTTCTTAACATCAAGTTTAGGAAAGTTATCTGAACCTCTTTATGAGGAAGATGGGTAGTGAAGAAGTTTAATTGATGAATGAATGAATGAATGAAAGAAAGAAAATAAAGAGGCTATGTATGAAGGCAAAAGGAGTAGTTTTGTTCTGAATTTGGAACAAGTTTCCTTGGAGGGAATCAGAAGGAGCTACAGGTTATAATTAAAGGAGAAGTGTACTTACATTTGACATATTAATATGAAAATGGAACAAAATATTTTACCATTGAATGTATTAAAAGATATTTTTGATTAATGGACCCAGAAGTTAATTTTAAGATTCTCTGCCTCTATAGATAGATTGTATTTAAACTATGTGGACCAAGGAGAACCCATTTTGCTGGACAAGATACACACACATACTGTACATACATGACAATTAAGGGAATCAAATAGTTGATATATTCAAGAAAAATGTAAAAGGGTTAAGAAAGGGGTGAACTATCAGCTCCTTCTGAGGGTGTATACCACCGATGCTGTGATTGGTATCTGGCCTTAAACTACTTTGCAACTGTGCTCACAGGATCCTCAGAGGAGTAAGGATAAGAAAAACAAACAAGCAAACATGCCCAAGAGCTGAAAGCAGGGGTGGGATTCTACCGGTTCAGACCAGTTTGGGCGAATTGGATGTTAAGTTTTCATCTGGTTCGCCAAACTGGTATTTCAACCAACCAGTTGGCAAGTTTAAGACTTGTGGACTTCAACTCCCAGAATTCCTGAGCTAACATGACTGGAGGAAGAATTCTGGGAGTTGAAGTCCACAAGTCTTAAAGCTATCAAGTTTGAAGACCTCCTGCTTTATTCTTTTAGTGCATCTACTCCTTGATATACTCCTCAAATCAGGATGTCCTACTGTGTTTTTCTTTCTGTATTCTTCTATTGATTTGAAATTATTATATTTTATCCAGCCATAACTCCTAAAGATGTTGAGATCTGCAGGCTTACTGTATAATCGCCCCCAAAAATTTCCTTTCATTTTACCCTTAAGCCATTTAAAACCTTAACAGGAAGAATTGCTTTCTTTCCATCCCTTTCAGTTGTCTTTACTTGGGTTAACACAATCTGAGATTTAATTAAGGGCAGCAGATGAGGTCTCATCAGTTCCCACTCTCACCTGTCTTCTGAAAAATTTTCCTGATTGCAACAAAACTGTCATCACTAGTTTTTTTTTCCACATTTTTCAGAAGACAGATAAGATTGGGAACTGATGAGACCTCATTTGCTGCCCTTTTTGAAACAAAACAAAAGAAACTTAAAAAGTCTTCTTTAGCCCCACAACCAAACAAGACAGACACAGATTTCAACAGATAGTTAGAGCTGCAGGGGAAAAAATTGCTACCAACCTGCCTTCCATCGAGGACCTGTATACTGCATGAGTCAAAAAGAGGGCTGTGAAAATATCTACAGACCCCTCACATCCTGGACATAAATTGTTTTAACTTCTACCCTTAAAATGATGCTATAGGGAATTTTACACCGGAACTACTAGGCACAAGGACAGTTTTTCCCCAAATGCCATCACTCTGCTAAACAACTAATTCCCACAACACTGATAAACTATTTACTAAGACTGTATAACTATTCTTCTTCTCATCCTTCCTATTGCGTATCTCCTTTTCTATTTATGAATATAACTTTGTTGCTAATGTCCTTATATTATATTGTTTTATTTAGTTTCTTAGTATGATTTGATGGCTTATTTAGTATCCTATGACTATCACTAAGCGTTATATCCTACAATTCATGATGAATGTATTTATAATTACTATAAATACTTGATTTATATATAATCATGATTTATTACTTATATCTTTTATGTACACTGAAGACAAATTCCTTGTGTGTCCAATCACACTTGGCCAATAAAGAATTCTACATTAATGAGGCAGAAATGATTTTTCCATGACTTGCATGTAACGCTGTGTAAGAGCAGTAAAAATTATACAGGGAAAACTTCTCCTTTTTCTATTTTCTAAGAATACTTGTCATGTATATGAAAAGCTGTACTTTAGACAGTGGAACAAAAGACACCTAAAGACTGTTTTAAAATATAGCTAGAAATTGTGGCTGGGAAAGTGATTTTAATCTCACTTGGCACTCTGAAAAATGGAAGCATGACTTGCACAATTTCTACAGCTAGAGATGACAATGATATGGATCACTTTGTCATGTGATAATATATATTTTTCCCACTGATTCTAAATAACAATAATGTGAACTTTGTTACCCTGGTTGTCAGAAACTTGTTAAGGATGCATTGATTTGAGAAAACATCTAGGGAATCCCTCCATCTAAACAGATTTGCAAATTGAAGGAATATCATAGGAAAAAAAAAAATTGTATTTTTTTAAAAAAAGCCAATAGAATCCTTGGAAGAAAACCTGAATGAGGATAAATGGATCTAATAGAAACCTGCTAGGCTTCTCCTCATGCAAGATCTGCTGTTCCTCCCCCAATTTTGGAAGCATCTACAGTCCTAATATTGGTGCCATAGGTCCATACGGCATCTCTCATTTATTGTTGCAAGAGACTATGAGCAGCGGTGGGATTCAAGCGGTGTAACAACTGGTTCGGTGAGCCCGCGCGCACAGCGTTTGAACACTGCTGATTTTTTGGTCTAATACTTACTTTCTATGCCAGCTGAGGCATGGAAATCTGTTGTGCCACACAAATCAGCTGAGCTGAAAAACACAGAAATGAAAGACAGACTAGGGCAGGAGCGGGGCCAAATGATCACTGGAACAACGAGTTCGCCTGAACCGGTCTAAACCGGTAGAATCCCACCCCTGTCAATGAGAAAGAAAGGGAAAGGAGAAGATACAAAGAAAGTAACTCTTGAAGTTTTATTTTATAAATGGGAACTGAGACCAAGTGATAAAGAACCTGGAAGGAACCATTTGAGATCATTCAAAGACTCTGCCTTAAAGAACTCACAATTAATAAAGGTTTGAAACTCCTTTGGCATTTTGCAAGAGTCTGTAGATACAGGATCCAATCTAGGTCGGTCACCAAACCAGTGTACATTGATTCAGTTATAAGCATGAAAAATGGTCATAAGTCACTTTTTCAGTGCTGTAGTAACTTTGAAGGATCACTAAATGAATGGTTGTAACTAGCTGTGCTGATAATCACCTCCTTTTCCACGTCACTCATTGGCCGAGAACAGAAGGACCCATAACTTTCTATGCTGTCTTTTGGGGGAGAAGGAAGGAGTGAATGTGTGCGGTGGCAGCCAAAAAAACCTGTGCAATCTTAAATTGCGTGAACAGAGGGATACAACTGAGATCAAGGGAGGTACTAATACCACCCTATAAAGCCTTAGTAAGACCACACCTAGAGTACTGCATCCAGTTTTGGTCACCACACTATCAAAAGATGTTGAGACTCTAGAAAGAATGCAGAGAAGAGCAACTAGGATGATTAGGGGATTGGAGACTAAAACATAAGAAGAATGATTACAGGAACTGGGCATGGCTAGTCTAGGGAAGACAAGGACCAGGGGAGACATGACAGCAGTGTCCCAATATTTGAGGGGCTGCCACAGAGAGCAGGAGGTCAAACTATTTTCCAAGGCACCTGAAGGCCAGACAAGGAATAATGGATGGAAACTGAAAAGGAGAGATGCCACCTGGAAATAGGAGAAATATTCCAACAGTGAGAACAATCAACCAGTGGAACAGAAGTTGCCTTCAGAAGTTGTGGGAGCTTCATCACTGGAAGCTTTCAAGAAGAGCTTGGACTGCCATCTGTCAAAAATGGTGTAGAGTCTGCTTGGGCAGGGAGGTTGGACTAGATTACCTACAAGGTGCCTTCCAACTCTGTTAATCTGTATCTGTATCTAACCTCAAAATATTCAAAGAAATTGAATACTCTCTGCCATCAATTACTTCAATACATGGTTATTACAGAGCTATTCTTCACAATCAGCATCTGTGCAGCTAAAAAAATAATAATCAAAGGAACAATTAGTACCTAAATTAGAGCTGAAGGAGACTTGAGCCAGCTAATGCAAAAAGAGGCAATTTCTTCTATTGCCTCCTCCAGATGCATTTGTCCCTTTCCTTCATCACCGCAGTTCTGGTTTCTCCAAATTATCTGCAGTGTTTCTGTGAATAACCACTCAAAAGGAAGAGAAAGAATGCTAAGTGATGAATCACCCCATCAATCAATCAGTAGATTTTTCATGCTACAAATGAACCTTCTTGAAACAGCCTGCTAATTTTGGGGGTGTAGGAAAGGATGATTTACAATGCTCGAGACAGTATTTAAGTGTGGAATATCCAACAATGAGTGAGCAGAAGGGTATGTTGAAAAATAAAGTCAATAAGACAATAAGAATTATCATCTGTAATGTTCTAAGTATGCAATACTGTGGCATAATATACCATTGCTACACACTTACAATGGACCAGTGGGATGCAGGTTTAAGCTTGCAGTTAATACAGCAACTAGCAGATAACTAAATTGAGTCTGAAGGAGGGATCAAACCCACCATAAGTCACAAGTCCCTGCATACCAACAAGAGATCTAACGTCAGCCCACCTTGAAATGCCTTTCTCATCTCCCGCTCATTTCCCTTGACTGTTAGTTGGTCAGATTCTTGTAGAAATCTTAAGCTTGCAATACATCTTTATATTCATTTGAACTGCCTGAATCACCTGATCTCCCCAGTGCCTGACAGATAGTGGTTGACTTGAAGCAGTTTTTCTGAGCTCAAATAACCTCAGGAACTTGTGGGAATAACATTAGAGACATGTTAATATATGCTTGGGGTAATTCTTCCGATGGATATCTATCTATGTGGTCATTAAAAGTCAACATTGACTTGATGGCACGTAATCAATTGTTATGAATGTACACTGAGGTGCAATGGTACATGAGAGTGACTTGAGGGATGAGGGGAAGAGATATTGCTGAGGGATCAATTAGACAAAAGAAGGAGGTCCATCCAGAGGAACAACAGTGAGAAAAAGAAACTTAGAAAGACCTGAATGCCACATTTGTTCTAGTGGTTCAGTTTGGTCTAATAGTTTAAGAACCCCCAGGCTAGAAAGTGGGAGATTATGAGTTCTAGTCCTGCCTTAGATATGAAAGCCAGCTGGATAACTCCAGGCCAATCATCAGGAGACACTGAGTTCTAGTCCCACCTTAGGCACGAAAGCCAACTAGGTGATTCCAGGCCAATCTCCAGGAGACAGTGAATTCTAGTCCCACCTTAGCCATGAAACCAGGCTGAGTGATTTTGGGCAACTCCCAGACAGGATTGGTGTCATGGGGACAATGAAAAGAGGAAATTGTGAGGGATATGTTTGCTCGATTGAGTTATTTGTAAAAACAATGCAGGCAGGATACAAATCAATAAATAGTGGTTGGTAAATGAATCATTGTAAGTACATATTTTATTTATTTATTTATTCATTCATTCATTTATTTATTTGTTTTGTCAATTTCTTACAAGATAATAGGTATAAGTATATGCATAGTTATGAATAGATGAAATGGGTACATATAAGAAATATAAAAGAAACAAAAGGACAGGGACGGTAGGCACGTTGGTGCGCTTATGCACGCCCCCTATAGACCTCTTAGGAAAGGGTTGAGATCAGTAGTAGACAGTCTAAGGTTAAAGTTTTTGGGGTTTGGGGAAGAAACTACAGAGTCAGGTAGAGTATTCCAGACATTGACCATTCTGTTGCTGAAGTCGTATTTCCTGCAATCAAGTTTGGTGCGGTTAACCTTGAGTTTGTATCTATTGTGTGCTCTTGTGTTGTTATGGTTGAAGCTAAAGTATTCATTGACTGGTAGGACATTGCAATGTATGATTTTATATACCATACTTAGATCAGACCGAAGACGGCATAATTCAAGGTTTTCTAGGTCTAGAATTTCAAGTCTGGTGGCATAAGGTATTCTGCAACGAGTAGAGGAGTGGAGAATTTTTCTTGTGAAATATTTCTGGACTTTCTCAACTATGCTAATATCAGTTACGTAATGTGGGTTCCAGACTGATGAGCTGTATTTGAGTATTGGTCTAGCAAATGCTTTTTTTTAAACAAATTTTATTAATTTTCAAAAACAATACACAAGCCAACAAAACATAAAACGTAAGAACATAGAACATCTTTTAAGAAAGCAAATACGACATCTTAATTAAGTACAACATAATTCCAAATTATCCCATTTCCATACAAAATATGCATCTTATATATTTCAACTTCATATCTTATTACTCTTTTTCCAATTTCTCACTATTTTTTCCCTTTACTTCTATTCAGTTTTGTTCATTACACTTATGCTTTCATTTATCCTATTTACAATTTCATATGTTCTCATCCAACAATCTTAATTCTCAATAAGCAAACATAAACAAACAAAACACATAACATAAAAACATAAAAACATAAAACTTCTTTTTAGAAAGCGGCTTAACCCCGGGTTACATCTTTTTGTACAAACATAAATCAAATTCATGTTCACCTTATATACTATTTCAATCTTATTTAACATTCTATATTTTCTATATGTCTTCTCCCCTCTTTTCACTCTCTTAATTCTATTTTATTTACTTCATCTCAATTTAGATCATTATACTTGTATCTTTTGTCCGTTCTTTTTCAATTGTCTATTTATCTTTTCTCTTTAATACAAAAAGTTTTCCTGTGGTTGAAGTATGATGCCTTTCTATGTTTCCCCCAATTTAACACTTAAAATACTACATAATTTCCATTCTGATTCTGCTTGGTACATTCTAAATAACATTTTAGAATAAAAAAAAGACATATAGTAAAAGCAATGTTCTATAACAAATTAATTAATTAAACTCTATTATTAAATCTTAGATATTTTACACATAGATATTAAGTGTTATTAAATCTTAGATATTTTGCACGTTCCCTACAGTATTCTATTAACACATATAATATTCCAGTTTTCTAACTCTATTTCAAATACAAATACTACAATACAATCTTATGTACTTTTGCAGAATCTCTTTAAATCATATTTTACCCTTTATCTCTGAAAAAAACCTGCTTTTTAGCATTTTGTTTTGAGCCTTTGTAACTTCTTTTCCCTTTTTCCCTTCCTTTCTTGTCAAATCTAGCCTTTTTACCCCCCCCCCATCTTTCAATCTCCACCCTTTTAGTCTCCTCTCTCAATTGTATTTCTCTTTTCTGTTGCTTTCTGACATTATATCGATTTTTCACCTTATTTCTCCCTTTCTTGGTTGTTTTTTTAGATCTTGAATTCTCCATTTTCTTTCCACCTTTTTCCTTTTCTTCATCAACTAAAATAGTTTGTCCATTAAAGATGGCTTCTCCTTCTTCATCCCAGCTTTTTAATTGCTGTATTTCCTGATAAATAGAAATTGCCATTTCCAAGAAGTGGAAAACAGATCCAAAAGAGCCCTTGCCTTCTTGTTCCTCTTCTTTTAGCTTTTTAAATTCCATTTTCAATTCTTCCACAGATAATACCATTGTTTTATTTTTATTTTGTTAAACAATCCAAGTGTTTTTAAACTTTCAAAAAATAGTTTGCAAAAGTTCCAAAGTCATCAAGCAATCCAACCCAACCCAAATTGTTTCATTTAGCACTTTCTTCTTTTAATACTTTCTCTTCCTGGGGTAGAGTCCAATTACACAATTTCAAAATAATTTCTTAGAAGTCTTATTACAGTTAAATCTCTGATCTTATAAACTCCAAGCAGTCTCCTCCAGCAGAATTTTAATATAAATCATTTGCCTCTCCCTTCCCACTTATAGCAAATAAAAAAAAAAATGATTTTAAAATATCAGTGTTCAGAAATCTTTGATGTCCCCTTGGCTTTAATTTTCGAAATTAATTACCTTCTGTTGTCAAAGTGGGTGTTTCCGATTTCCATTGCTATCTCCGTAGGGAAGGCGAGTGAAGCAGAAAAAAACTTTCCCTTTTCACTTTCATCCGCAGCCTTTTAAATCTTCTTGGGAACAATGTATCCTTTAAAGAGCTAAGTTTCCAGGGTTTTCAGATGTTACTTATTGTCCCGGTTCAGCCAAAGACTTTCACTTTCTCCACTTCCTCCTGCACAAAACTTGTCCGGCTGAAAGGTTCTTTGTGGTGGCCATTGCTGACCGCCACTCCACCGCCTTTGGAAAAGGGAGTTTAGCCGGCTGGAGAAGGGGATTGCAATGTCCCCAGATCCCTGTTTGGATCTCCCCTGTCTTCAGTTATCCCTACAGGATAACTATAGCCTCCAGATCCAATTGGATCGGAGGCACTCCAGCAGCGAGCAAGGCAGGGATTGCGCAGGAACGCGAATTCCTGTCGCCACCGAAGCCTGCCAAACAACTGATGTTGTTTGACAGGAATGTAGCCAACATTTTGTCTTGCAAATGTTTTGTATGCTCTAGTTAGTAGTGTGATATTACCAGAGAAAAAGCTACGTAGGATTAGGTTAACAACTCTTAATGCCTTTTTGACGATGAAAGTTACAGTGGGCTCTAGCACTTAAATCATTAGAGATGAGTATTCCAAGGTCCTTTAAAGCGCTTGGATCATCAACAAGATTTTGACTATTCAGTTTGTATTTTATTTTCTGATTTTTTTTTTGCCAATATGTAAGACAGAGCATTTATTTGTTGAGATTTGAAGTTGCCATTTGTTTGACCATTCTGATACATCGTCAAGATCTTTTGATGATGTAAAACTGTTCAATACCATAGACAATGGTATTGAACAGTTTTACATCATCAGCGAAAAGAATGCAGTTGCTCTTAATATGATCACAGAGGTCATTTATATAGAGTACGAAGAGAGTTGGTCCTAGAACACTGCCTTGGGGGACACCACTATTTACAGGTACAGAATTTGATAGGACACTCCCAATTTTGACCATTTGTTGTCTGTTTGACAGGAATGCTTCTATCCAGTTGTGCAGTTGTCCAGAGATACCATAAGATTTTAGTTTTAGGAGTAGTTTGTTGTTTACCACTGAATCAAAGGCTTTACAGAAGTCTATGTAGATTGCATCTATTGCTTTGCCCTGATTGAGTTGTGTAGTCCATATGTTTTTGCAGTGTAAGAGTTGCAGATTACAGGATAGTTTTTTTCTGAAACCAAATTGTTTATTGGAGAATAGGTTGTTTGTCTCTAAGTGGATGATAATGGATTGATTAATAATTGATTCCATGACTTTACAGGTGACGCAGCATAAGGAGATTGGTCTGTAATTTTCAACTAGGCTGTGGTCTCTCTTTTTGAAGAAGGGGATGACCATGGTTTGTGACCATAGGTTAGGTAAGCAGCTGGTCCTGAAAGATTTTTCAAAGATTATGCTTAGAGGTTTGGCTATGGCAGTGGATAGCTTTTTTAAGAAGTCGGCACATATTCTATCCGGTCCAATAGATAGAGATGGTTTTAGATTGCACAGTGCTTTTTCAACATTGTCTTCTGTAAAATCAATTGTATTAGATCATTGTAGTTGTCTGTGGTTCAGCTAGGAAATACTGGGTATGATCCATTGCTGTTTACAAATACTGAGTCAAAGAATGTGTTAAAGAGGTTGGCTTTAATGGTGTCATCGTTGCAGTCTTTACCATTAGGTCCTATCAGGGGTGGGATGGACCTTGAGTCTTTTAGTTTGTTGTTTACAAAATTGTAAAAAGCGCAGGTGGAATTATTGCATAGAAGGTTTTCCTCTTGTTTAATGTGATAATTGGTGCATTGAGTCTTTATCCAGTGGCATAAATTTTTGTATCGGCTTTTGAAATTGGCAACGTGACCAGATTTGTTTTTCCACCAAAGTGATCTCTTTTTGGATTGAAGTTTCCTTATTGTTATGGGTAATCTGTTCTTTGTTGTTGTTGTTTTGGGAGTTGTTGTTGGTACATATAGTTTGATGGGTAAAAATTAAGCTAGGTTGGGGATGGGGAGTGGAGCTTCCATACTAATATTTGGATAGTTGCAGCCTGGCCTCACATAACTCGGCCCATTTCTTTCCTGAAGGCCTCTGAGCCGATAACAGAGTTTGCCTGAAGGGACTTTTTTGAAAGACCTTTCCTGAAAACCTCTGTAGCCAATTACAGAGCTCCGGATCAATTCAGAGCTCTGTTATAGGCTACAGAGGCCTTCAGGAAAGCCTTGCAGGCCTTGTCGGACAAAGAAGTTCCTGAAGGCTTCTGACAGCATAAAAGAGGCCAGGAGTGAGGCACGCAAGTGAGGTGAATCAGTAAATGCCACTCAACCCCGAAAATCAGACCTGGTGCCTTTTTTGGTGGCAAAAATATATAAGACAGGGTCTTATTTTGGAGGAAACACAGTAGCGATCATTTGCAATTACAACAGCATCAGAAAATGTGACTTGTGACCAGTTTTCTCACTTATATGATCATTGCAGCATCCCCAATGGTCACGTGATCAACATTCAGACAATTGGCAACTGACCCATATTTATGATGGTTGCAGTGTCCCAGGGTGGGGGTGGGGGTTGTCACCTTTTGCGACCTTCTGACAAGCAAAATCCACGGGGAAGATTAAGATTCACTTAACAACCCTGGTAAGAAAAGTTGTAAAATGGGACACAACTCACTTAACCAATGCCTCACTTGGCAACAGAAAATTTTAGGCTCAATTGTGATGGTAAGTCAAGGACCACCTGTATTCTGTAGAAATGGGAATGGAGTATTTATCAGATTTTTCACAAGAGCTTTTGTTTCAAGATATCGAGCAGGGATGAAGATTTGGGCATCTCGTTACTTCACTCAATCCATCGGAGTCAAAATGAATCTTAGAAAATTAGATAGATAGATAGATAGATAGATAGATAGATAGATAGATAGATAGATAGACAGATAGATGATAGCAACAAAACTTCACCAATAAATAAATGTTGAGGCCTGATAAAATGAATAAATGTCGCTCTTTAGATAGCTTTTGAGTTTTTCTCTTGGGATCTCAGTCTTCCAACAGAAGGAAAGTGAGGCAGTTCCATGCAGAATGCTAGCATGCTTTTTCTCTAAAAGTGTTATTATCCATCTTTAATGTCACATACAGCACACAGGCGTGAAGCCCATCACGGTTGCTGAGCAACGAAGGTAGCATCTCAGCTCAACCAACATTTATCTTATTTAAGGCCTATTAGACTCAATGTAACCAAATCTCACAATGAAAAGCACTTCACAGCTGGTTCTCACATTCTTTATCTGAAAGTTTTACAAAACCCTGTGTAACTTTGACAAATATTTGAAAAAGTTGGCTTAGGCACTCTACATCTTTACGAAGCAGAGCTAATGACACAATTTGTTCTGTTCAGTACGGAAGGTTTCCAGTGAATTCGCGGTGCTATTTTTTCTGCCTTAGTCTGATATTGAGGAAAGCATTAAATTAAGAATATACATTGGAAATATGACTGTAACTGATCCTGAATATACATGATCCATTATAGCTTAGTATATGTATTTGGAAGCTATTTTGAAACAAAATAGATCATGCTTGCAAGATTTAACTAATGCAAGGTATTTACAGAAAGATCACAATTGTTAATAGGAAATGCATATGCTTCTTCCAGTGATGCTCTCTGACAGATTGTAATAACTTTAGCTTCAAGATCTCAAAATTGCACTGTCAATTTAAATTTTCATAGAAGAGAATGACTTTTTTCATTCCTAGGGAATAGAAGGAATTTTTTGAGCCAGCGTAGTATCTATAAATTTTAAACAACATTTTTCAACTTCCTTACATAAATAGTGAAGTTATCTCTGGATAGATGGACTATGATGTTCCATTTTCAGAAACAAAATCCAACATCTCCATACCCTTTGAACATTGCATGAAATTTCCAGGAGATACTTCTAAAACCCTTCTGCTGTTAGATTAAAGGCTATTAGAGTAGCAAAAATGTTTCTTGCTGTGAAAATTGGAGTCAATTATTACATTTGGAAGACCTCAAATATTTTCATACTTCATCAGAGAAAAATCCAAAGCTGTTGAAGTGTAATCCAAAAAAACATCTGCATTTGGACTTTACTAAATTTTCAGCAAAGTTTAAAGCCTATTACTCAAATCATGACTTTTTCATGGAAAGATGTTAAATATTTGCATTTTTAAGTTATAAATAATGGAGTGTTAGAATTCTGCCAACCTTCCTCATCATAATGGAAATAAAGAACACCATGGATTTATCCCAAAGGTATTCATTGGAATCTGGGAAAGTTAGACCATAAGGAAAGCCGAGCACTGAACAATTGATGCTTTTGAATTGTGATGTTGGGGAAGACTTTTAAGATTCCTTTGGACTGTAAGGTGAACAAATCAGTCAAGGAAATCAACCCTGACTTCAGAAGGACAGACACCGAAGATGAAACTCAAATACTTTGGCTACCAGATGAGAAGAGTGTTGTGGCTCGCTGGCAGCCTGTGCAAACAGCAGTGGAATCAGACAGTGGGAAAGAACGGGGACCAGTCTAGGAGTCTGGAGAGGACTCGGATGAGGGTACTTTATCCAATGCAGAGATGGGGCCAGGACCATGCAGAGATGGGGCCAAGGAGTGGTGTGCTGACTCTGGAGCCTCCAGAGTCTGGTAGCAACAAGGTAGAGAAACAAGGGGAGCCTGTTCCTAGTGTGTGTGTGTGCAGAGCTGCCAGAAGAGTAGCAAGAGTAGCTGAGACAAAAGGGGTATCTCGGGAGTAAGGTTTGGAGGTGACTGCCCCTCCCATAAGGTATAAAGGAGGTATAAAGGTAGAGAAATCTTTTCAGGAAGCAAAGGCATTCTCTCTGTTCGGATTAAACTTTGAAGCTCTCTGTGGACTTTGTACTTTGGTTGGTTTTTACAGTTAGTTTGGCACTTTAGTTGTTGGCAGCAATTCAAAGGAGAGAAAGGTGGGTACTTATCTCGAGGGACTGTTTGGGACTCATTATGGGCTGGGAATGAGCATAATTCCCAGTGTTGAAATAAAACAAGAGTTGTTTGGACTAAATGTGTGCTCAATTATGGTCTCAGGAAACCATGGTCAGAACAATGAGAAGATTCACTGGAGAACATCCAATATTGGGAAAGATGGAAGGCCAAAGGAGAAAGGAACGATAGAGGAGAAGATGGTTAGATGATGGTGTCATTGATGGGGTGGGTATGAGTTTGGGCAGTGTTAGAGAAAGAGGGGAGAACAGGTGAGCTTAGCATGCTGTGGTCCATTGGGTTGCAAAGACAACTTAATGACTGAACAACAAAAACCCATCAGAATCACACAAAGCATGAAAATGATCCTAGGTGATCTAGATTTCTAAATAATGCAGGAAGGCATCTACTGTATTATTTCACTAAAAGTTGCAAATTCCCCCCCCCCCAAAAAAAAGTGGGTGGAAATGCCTGTGTGTCTTATAGAGCGAATGTTCCCGAAGCTCCACCCACCCACTGGCCCTCACCCTTCGGCTGTTATCATCCTCCATTTACCCCGTTTTTGACCTACACATGCCTGAATGGTGGTGGTGATGATAGCTGGCGGCGATGGGTGGCAGTAATCCCTGCAACCTGGAATGGCTGATCGGCAGTATTCTGGGAAGCTGATACAACCGGTAATCAGCTGCTCATGTTAAATCAGGCTGCAATAACATGCTGAAGCTGACCAGGCTATTTGCTGTTTG
Organism: Hydrophis major; assembly: GCA_033807585.1. Lineage (NCBI taxonomy): Eukaryota > Metazoa > Chordata > Lepidosauria > Squamata > Elapidae > Hydrophis > Hydrophis major. The sequence goes on from CM066333.1 coordinate 69,660,118, forward strand.
CTGCAAGGATGCTAACCAGATGAATATTGGATGGATGCTGAGGCAGATTCCCCCCCCCCTTTGTTTTCCTTCCCCAAAGCTAGGTGCGTCTTAAATTCCAGAGCATCTTATAGTGCAAAAAATAAAATAAAATGTTATATTAGATACCAGAAATATAAGAAGATGCTGGTGGCAAATGATCACTTTAATGATAACAGAGAAGGCACTGTGTGTGTGTGTGTGTGGGGGGGGAATACTGACAACAATCAAGAAACAAAAGAAAACCAACTGAATGTCAAGAAAGAGGAGAAAATTGGTTGACAAGAATGGAAGTTAAAATGAGGCAAGACTAAGGTCTCAGGAGAGAATTGAACAAACCACTTCAGAGTGCTGTTGCAAGAGAAAAGGAACAGCGTTAGAAAACAAGGAAAGTTTTCTTAGATGTCTTCAAACTCATTGGAAGATTCCAACCACAAATTCTATCCTAAAGTTGCTAATGGACCTACTGTAACTGATTAAAACAGTATTAAATAAAAATGGAAGCTGGATACTGAAATTCTTCACATCCAAGTTATTTGAAAGTTACAGTCTCTTCCCTGGTACTGCAAACTGAATTTAGATTAGCAGAGCAGTCATTACCCAGCTAGAATAGAGGCAACATTTACACTAATATGGAAAGCAACAAAAGAATCATCAGTTAAGTTTCTAAGCAAATTATGCCAGAAGATCTATAAGCAACACAGGGACCAATGTATTGGAAAAAGTCAAGACTACATAAAAGAAGACTTAGCACAGAATGCAAATTGTTGCGTAATACGTCCGTGGAAATTCTCAGTCATGCAGGTCATGATTGTGCCAAAGGTGCTTTTTTCAAGAGGCAACTGAACTTTCTTGTTTTTCTTTGAAGATGTTTTGTTTCTCAACCAAGAAGCTTCTTCAGCTCAGACCGGATGGTGGGAATGGAAGAATTTATATTCCTTGCAGACAGCTGGTCATTTGCATCCTTTTAGATAGTCGTTGAGGCCGCTTGGAGGTTTGCTTGTGTCCTCAAGGTCACCTGAGTAGTGCTAATGGTTGCCGTAGTCTGCAATCCCTCTGGAAATCTGTTCATACTCCCACAACATTCAAAAGGTGTTCATCCCAAATGCATAGCTAAAAATCTGTAGAGATTCTCAGTCATCCAGATCATGGTTGTTTCAAAAATGATTTTTCAAGAGGCAAGTGGACTTTCTTATTTGTCTTTCAAGACATTTTGCTTCTCATTCCGAGAAGCTTCTTCAGCTCTGACCGGATAGAGGGGAATGGAAGGATTTATACTCCTTGCAGACATCTGGTCATTTGCATTCTTTTAGCGGGTCATTAAGGTCACCTGGAGTTTTATCTGTGTCTTCAGGGTCACCTGAGTGGTGCAAATGGGTGTGGTGCCTTCTTGGAACTGTTGAAAGAAATGTGTTATAAATTGGAGATAGATGATGTCCCTCCCCCTCTGTTGAATTTTGATGGTCTCTTTAACCTCTCTTTCAAACCACTTATTCTCTCTGTTCAAAATATGGACTTTGTTGTCTTCAAAACAGTGACCTGTGTCTTTTAAATGCAGATGGATTGCGGAATCTAGTCCTGATGGGTTTGTTCGCCTGTGTTGCATAATACTCTTAATTCACACAAACAAACATCGTCCTTAAAATCATACAATGCATATTAGAGTCCTACATAAAAGGACAGTGCCAGAACTTCAAGCTGACTTTACAAAAGATAGATTGATAAAGAAACAAGTGTGGATAAGCATAGTTAACACAGGAAGAGAAAGGGCGGGGCAGGGGAGAAAGGGAGAGAGGAAGGGAGGGAGAAAGGATAAAGAGACACAATATTTACATTAATGCTACTGAGTCATCAACTGGAATGGAGAGTACTTGGCCATGGGGTTGGATTAGATCAGGGGTCACCAACCTTTTGGACCTCAGGGACCACCAAACTCATAATTTTAAATCCCGTGGACCACTAATGTGAATTTTGACTGATGGTGGCTTGCTGACGTTGGTGGGAAAGTCGGTCCCATATTCCAGAGCTGGCCCTTTGGTCATCCTGGAGCAGCTGCTCCTCTACCCAGGTTCACTAGCCTGCCATGGACTGGAGGAGCTACTCCGGAATGACCAAAGGGCCAGTCCTGTGACTACTGCAGCTCTGGAATATGGGACCGGCTTTCCCACCAATATCAGCAAGCCACCCAGGGCAGATATTCCTCCTCTGCCATTGGTCTTACCTTCCAGTTCCAGTTCGCATGGCTCTACTCAAGATAAGGTTTGGCTTGGCCAAAGGTTGGGGACTAGCGGATGGGTGGGCTATGTGGGTGGCACAGCCTTGTGTTACCATGCAGCCTGGATTAATGGCTTTGGGGGAAGTGCTTTGGGGGGGGGGACATTTCTCTGCAGACCGCTAAAATTTTCTTGTGGACCAACAGTGGTCCTCTGCCCACTGGTTGGCGATCACTGGACTAGATGTCCTACAAGCTCCCTTCCAATTCTGTTAATCTGTTAAAGTTTGTAACAAAGAAACATATTTTATAAGCTATCACTCCTAATACTGGCTGTTCCATTCTTTGTAGGTGAATCATTTCTTGATATTTGGCTTCATGGAGTAGCTATTTCTTCATAAGTCTGTTTAAAGCATTAATGCACTTTAAAAAAAACACCCTGTTTTAATAGGATATGTGAACAGCTTAAGAAGTGATCTAATATGTTCAAACTCAAAATTCTCATATTAATTTTCTCAAGACTCTTGAGCATTTTAGATAGTGCTAATTACATCTATTACTGGGTTATTTGCCCTGAAATAAGTATATTCCTCTTTGGAAATGGAAATCCACCATTTTGTTAAGTAATAAAGAAAGATCCATTTCAAAAAGCTCCTTCAGTCCAATGACTTTGATTTCATTTGGAAATAAAAGATTTAGATGCACAAAAAATGAATAGCACATCCATTTCATGCTGATAATTCTGTCAGCCTTCCAAGTAATGCATCCATTAAAAGCAGAATTCTGTGGCAGGCAAATTCCTCAAAGAACAATACATTGGATAGATCATATTGGCACAACTGGTGAAAGCCAACTCTGAAAGCTCCCATGGCTTTCACCTAATTAAAAAGTAAAAGTTTCCCCTTTTCCCCAAGTCACTTGGTCATGCTGTCCAATCAAGGCACTGGCTGGTTGCTTGGTTACTTCCATCCTCCTCTGGCCTGCCACCTGTGAGAATGTCCTTGGTTCCCATAGGAAAACTTTATTGTTTTGACTACAGAACCCCATCCTATCTATTTTCCCCCTCCCTTTGTTGTGTGGCAATCCTGAAGCTTCCAACATGGCCTCGGCCAGGTTCACTTCAGAATTGACCTAGATAGTTCTTGACTTGCAACAGTTCATTCAGTCACTGTTCAAAGTTGCAATGGCACTAACAAAAGTGACTTGTGACCATTTTTTCACACTTATGACCACTGCAGCCTTTCCTTGGTCATGTGATCAAAATTTAGAAGCTTGACAACTGACTTATATGTAAGACTAGACTAGACTAGACTAGATAGACTAGTTGGAAAAGACAGGCAACACTATACCATTTCAGACAAATGGTTATTCAATTCAATATTATTAAGAATATCCAATCTGAATAATAATGATGATGATGATAATGAATAATAATAATGAATAATAATAGTAATAATGAATAATGAATAATGAATAATGAATAATGATAATAATAATAATAATAATAATAATAATAATAATAATAATAATAATAATAATAATAATGTCACAACTGCCATCTGCCTGTAACAAAGAACTGGTGGGATCATAAGCCTGAAAAAATGGTTGAAAATGAGCATGCAAAACTACTGTGGGACTTCCGAATACAGACTGATTAAGTTTTGGAACACAATACCCTGGATATCACAATTGTGGAGAAAAAAAAAGTGTGGATTGTCGACATTGTCATACCCGGTGACAGCAGAATCGATGAGAAACAACTTAAAAAATCACCAGATATCAGGACTTGAGAATCGAACTGCAGAGACTTTGGCATAAACTAGTGCAGGTGGTTTCAATGGTACTCGGCACACTGGGTGCTGTGCCTAAAGACCTAGGCAAGCACTTGAAAACAATTGGCACTGACAAAATCACCATTGGTCAGCTGCAGAAGGCCACCTTACTGGGATCTGCTCACATAATCTGCTGATACATCACGCAGTCCTAAACGCTTGGGAAGTGTTCGAATAGTTATTTGTGATATGAAACCTAGCATAGTTATCTCATTTGCTGTGTATACTATACTACTACTACTACTACTACTACTACTACTAATAATAATAATAATAATAATAATAATAATAATAATAACACAGACCGATCATTGTTTGGAACACAACACACCAGATATCACAGTTGTTGAAAACCAAAACGTACAATTCATTGATATCACTGTACTAGGGAACGCCAGGGTCAAAGAAAAAGAACTGGAAAAAAATTATGAAATATCACGATCTGGCCATCGAAACTACACAATTATGGATGGAGAATGTAACAATAATACCATTGTCATCAGGGCATTTGGTACCATGTCCAAGAATTTTATGAAATACATCGAGAAATTGCAGCTTCCTGCAATAACACCAGGAGAACTGCAAAAAACTCTGGTACTCCAAACACCATATTTTTTAAGAAAATATTTGATTGATACCTAAGTTGCTATGCTGGCAACAACCCATATCAACCATTAGCGTGAGTCAATTATATTTGTGATACTTTTTTAAATGTTCAGCTGATTAAGTTTCATGTTTAATGAATAAAAGAGATAATAACAATAGCAATAATAGCAATAGTAGTATTTTGGAAGTTAAATTACTCTGGGACTTTATAATTTAAACAGACAGGCACCAGCCACATTATACCCCAGACTTAACAATTGTCAATAAGAAAGGCAAAAAAAAGTCTGGATAGTGGATGTGGCAGTGCTTGGAACCAGAGGAAGAGAAGAGAGAGAACTGGAGAAGATAACAAAATAGAAAGACCTACAAATAGAAATAGAATGACTGTGGCAAAAGCAAGCAAGAGTAGTACCCAGAGGTGGTATTCAGCAGGTTCTGACCAGTTCTGGAGAACCAGTAGCAGACATTTTGAGTAGTTTGAAGAACTGGCAAATAATACCTCTGACTGGAGATTCTACAGTATCCTTCTCCTACCACGCCCACCAAGCCATGTCCACAGAACCAGTTGTAAAATAAAATAAAATCCCACCACTGGTAATACCCATAGTCATAGACACCTTGGATAAAAATCCCAAAACAACTGGAACACCATTTGAACACCATCACTGGCAGTGACAAATTGGCCATCAGTCAATTGCAGAAGGCAGCTTTACTTGGAACAGCTTCCATCCTGCGGTGATATCTGTAACACCATGAAACTTGATAGGTAGACGAAAATGCCAAACCCAGTTTAAACATCTGATGAACTGTGCGATGATTAACAAAACAACGATGATGATGATGATGATGATGATGATGATGATGATGATGATGATGATGATGATGTGATCACATTGTTTTCTATGTTAAAATACGGGGACTATGCATCCCACATTTCTTGCCCATCTGGAAAACATGCCCAAGTGGTGAACCCTTCCAAAGTTTTTCCCATCTTCATTTCTGGACATGGAAAAGGAAACACCAAAGGGAATCACCAGTATAATATACAGATTGAGAAATGAGCAAGTAAAAAGATGCTGAATAAAGGGAAATACATTCATGAGAAAGGATTGAGAATTAGAAAACACCATGCAGACAAGGAAAGATTACACAGTTTAATTAAAAATAGGGAGAAATATTATTAATTCAGACAGCTTATATGTTATCTGAGCAATTGGAACCTCAGCTGGATGTGTATAATGCAGATTGTTTTGGGTCAATTAAATTATTCTCCGAGAGATTCCAAATATAAAGAATGCATATTATGAATTAATATAAATATATTCATCCTAGTCTTGTAGGATTATATTGTGCTTCTATCTGGTTTTGCTGTAAAGAGGGGAAATAACTGAACAAACTGGTGTTTTGCCAAAAAAAATTCCCCAATCGGATAACCCTGCAAGCTAATCCTTCTGGACAGTTCATTTTGACATCTTAACAGTGAAGGAAAGAGATCGGGCCAGGACCATCTGACAGTTATCAGCTGCCTTCGGAGTCAGACATCAGTGAGGCAGAAAAACAGCTGGAGCCTGTTTCCAGCATGTGCATGCACAGAGCTGCCGGAAGAAGGGAACAGCTAAGGAACAAGAGTCAACTTGGGAGAGAAGCCACAGGTGAATGGCCCCTCCCATAGGGAATAAAAGAGGAGTGAAAGGGGAGTGGGGTTTTTCAGGAGACAATTATTTCATTTGGTTGAAGATCTGTTCCTGCATTCTTGCCAAGTATTGTCTGCTACAGTGTGGCATCTGAAAGATATTGGTTTGTCAACTCTCCAAGCCTGAGAAAGGTCTGTAATTGTGAAATATCTTGAAAGACTGTTGGCCAGGACTTTGCTAGAGAGGAATTCACTGTAAACTGAATAAAGGGGGTTCATCGGGATGAGGAGTGGACTTCATGTTGTTGGGGAAGCCTAGATCGGAAAATGAAGACATTTCGATTCTTCAGCTGAGAGTAGATAATGGGGAATGGAAGGATTGATATTCCTTGCAGACTGCTGATCCTTTGAGAGGATCGTTGAAGCACTTGAAGGTTGATCTGTTTTCTTGGGGGTCACCTTAGTAGCGATCCTGGTTCCTGTTATTTGCAATTCCCCCACCTGTATTTCCACATTAGGGCCTTTTGCATACCTTTATTAAAAGAAAACAGTTTTGCTTTGATTTTGAATTATGTACTATTTCTAAAATAGTTGTGCCGTGTTGATACTCATAGGTACCGATAATTGGTAAGCAACGTTGTAAAAACTCATTCTTACATTTCTTTGATTCTATTTCTTTTTCCTTACACTTTTGTAGATTTCTTCCCAGTGCGGTTTGGTTTTAGTGCCATTAGTTTTACACAGCTACATTATTGCTCCTTATAAGAGAGAATATGCTAGTAGGAGGGAGGGAAACAGTGTCCAAGTTTGAAAAATCGCTTTCATATAACAATGTAAGCAGCGGACAATGCAGATGAGCTGAGTTTGAAATGCCATTTATATTCACATATCACTTTGGAACAGAATTGAAAAAAATCATCCAGTCATATATATACCGTTTTATGATTCCCTCCTGTCTAAAAGAAAATATGATGTTAATCCACAGAGAATTAGACCTCATGCTGCTTCAAATAAGATTAAAGGGACTTTCTGCAAGGGTTTAGTTCTATTAAGTTTATAAATATTCATGACTGTATCAAAACGCTTAAAGCAACCTGAATTTCATTTAATTGCACATGGAAAGCCATCTCTTTGAAGGAATATTGTTAATTCGATCTACAAGCTGGGAGAAAAAAAAAAGAGAGAACCCTTGATGGCCCTATTGGTTACTTAAGGTTGACCTTGATTAGTGTCTGCTTTTGAATTTGCCTGCTTTTGAGAGATTTAATCTTGCATTTAATGGTGACTGAATATCGAAACCCAATTACCCAGAGAAGTAAAGGGCTGTGTCATCATTGGATGTGTTTAAGCGGAGCTGGACAGCCATTCCTTGGAGACGATTTAATTTGAATTCTTCTAATGAAGAGGATGTGGTGTTTGAATCTGTGAATATGGTCCTTCCCATAGCTGAAGCACAACACAGACTTTTCAAAGCTCGTTTGTAAAGTTATATTGAGAAGTGACTGTGCCATAGAAGTTATCCAGAGATGGTATTTAGCAGATTCTGACTAGTTCTGGAGAACTGGTAGCAGAAATTTTGAGTAGTTTGCAGAACTGGTAAATACCACCTCTAACTGGCCCCTATCTATTCTCTGCCTCCCGAGTCCCAGTTGATTGACTGGGTCTTCTTTTGTTGCTCTGCATAGGAGTACAGAGCTGGAAAGCAGGTCAGTGGCGTGGGGAGGGAATGGGGATTTTACAGTATATCCTTCCCTTGCTATGCCCACCAAGCCACACCACACCCACCAAGCCATGCCTACAGAACTGGTAGTAAAAAAAAATGAATGTAACCACTGGAGTTATCCTGAAAAAATATTGTACTCCCTCTGTGTTTTATATATATATACATATACATATACATATACATATACATATACATATACATATACATATACATATACATATACATATACATATACATATATATATATATATATATATATATATATATATATATATATATATATATATATATAATCTTTTAATGACCCAATAATCCCTTGCATCAGAGTGCAGTTGGGGCAACTGAATGGAATTCAGTTCAGTAAACTAGTGTTTACTGGCCAGATGCCTTTCCTGTCACCAATGCAGAGTTCGCAGCAGATAGTGACTCATTGTGCCCAGAGAGAAATTTCTGCTCCCTCTTCTTTGTGGCAGCCTCTCAAATATTGGAAGACTGCTATCATGTCACCCCTAGTCCTTCTTTTCATTAGACTAGACATGCCCAATTCCAGCAACCGTTCTTTATGTGTTTTAGCTGCCAGTACCTTAATCACCTTTGTTGCTCTTCTCTACACTCTTTCTAGAGTCTCAACAACTTTTTTTACATTGTGGTAACCAAAACTAGATGTAGTATTCCAAGGGTGGCCTTTCCAAGGCATTATAAAGCAGTATTAACACTTCCCGGGATCTTGGTTTCCTTTCCTCTGTTTATGCAGCCTAGCACTGTGATAGAGAAATGAAACCGCTTGAAATTATATATTCATAGACTGCTGACATTTCCCATCACATTTTCACTTCCCATATGAATCAGTTTTGATTCATGACCCAACAGCCAAGGCAAACATTGACAAAGAACTCATCTCTGTAATCTACTGCTCCAAATTTGACATAGATCTGTCATGCCAGGTTATATATTAATTCCCTTCTATACATTAAGTCGCTGTAGTTTTGAGATGCTGATGTATGCCCTTGCCAGGAGCAACATATGCAGCAAAAGCTATAAATAATTCCCTTGATTTCAAACTAAAAATATAATAACAGCAGGACAGTTAGCTTTCTAATAGGCAGCTCGTATTGTAGTCATTCCTCACAAAGCAGTCGTGGAGGTAGCCAAGAAGTGAGAAATAAATCTTCTTGTTCTATTAACCTTATTTGAAATTAGACTGAAGCTTGTTTCAATGCTTTTCGTGTTATCTGTCAGAAGTACAACATAATGTTCTAGCTTGTGGCTGAAGTATGAGGCCAATTTGATTGTAATGAAATTATTTGCATTATTGCGAAGACTGCTCCATACATTGATATCTCTATAGGTAGACCTTGACTTATGACTGCAACAGAGCCCCAGATTTCCATTGCAAAGTGAGACAGATGTTAGGTTTTGCTCCATGTTATGATCTCTTCTACCACAGTTGTTAAACGAATCACTCATCATTCTTTTTTTAATGACCCCACAATCCCTTGTGGGGTGGAGTCTGGGAAACTGAATGGAGCTGAGTGTTTACCACACTCAGTGTGGCCAGATGCCCTTCCTTGATTATTCCTTGACTCCTGTCACCAATGAGGAGTTTTGATCAGCAGATATATTCTCATTGTGCCCAGAGAGAGAAATACCTGCCTCTACCTAGGATTGAACTCACAGCCTCCTGATTGTGAGGAGGAAGCTCCACCTCTAGGCCACCACTACACCACTCAAGTGAATCACTGAGGTTGTTAAATTAGCAACACACTGAAAAAAATGATTTATGATTGTTTTCACGTTTGTGACCATTGTAGCATCCACATGGTCACATGATCAAAATTCAGGAGCTTGGCAACTGGCATGTATTTATGACGGCTGCAGTATCCCAGGGTCAAGTGATCGCTGTCAGCATTCCAACCGACGCCCTAATTAAATCAGGAGCTTCAGGCCAAGCTTCAAAAGAAATCCAATTGTTTATTAGGAACTTCATTTCAGTATGGATCAAGTGGAGCCAACTCTGATCTCACTTAATCCGTGCTTTGGCTCTGACCCTCTTTCCCCCTTCCCCCAAGATGTGTCATTAGTCACATTCCCCAATGAAGCAATTTTGCAGGTTGTAGAAGTCACATTAGGTTTCCATGACATTACTGGCTGGAATGTGCTTTGTTTTGACTGAAGTGCAAGTTCCTTGATGCAGCTGTAAGGTTTGATTCCCCTTCCCCCTTGCCTATGGCAATTCAAGAGCAGGTCAGGGATGCTTCACGAGTCAACATTCAGCTTCCCTTACTTCCTGAAGGCGACCCGTGCAAAGCAAAGACAGTTTGAGTAAAAGTATAGATTTTAGGGGTGTGACCTCCTCCCTCAGCCTTATTTAGGTTGTCTTTGTGGAACTTAGCTTTGCAAGTTGACAGTCACCTTTTGTGACTTCCTAACAAGCAGGGCAATGGGGAAGCCAGATTCATTTAACAACTCTGTTATTAATATAACAGTTGCACTGATTCACAATGGCTAAGTGTTCTCTGAACAACTGTGGCAAGAAAGATTGTGTCGTGAATGCATAATACCAATAAAGTTATCATTGAGCTTGAAGTCTAGTGCAGGGTTCTGGCCCTGCACTTCTGATTGGCTGTTGATGGCCCAATCGGATTGGCCCGTTTGGAAGCATCCGATTGGCCACTAACAGACCATTCCTATTGGTTAAATGGAGCTAGCACTCCAGGTTCGCTATTAGTTAAGTAGTTAATGAGTTGCCTATATAAGTAAGGCTTGAGCAGCCTTTGAGCTGAGCAGTTACAATATGTAAATAAAGAGTTTGAAGTTCACTGTTTCCACCGGCTCGTCTCCATCATTCGCACCCATGCTCCAGTCATAACACTGGTGACGAGGGTGGGATTGGATGACATCAGAGCCAACTAAGCACATGACTGAAGCACAAAACGGCGAAACCATGTCCAGCGGCACCATACCACCCACTCCGTTCGATCCGGCTCAAGAAGACTGGGAGTCTTACATGGATCATTTCCAAATGTTCTTGGAAACCAATAATCTAAAGGATGCCACGGCCGGAAAGAAACGGGCAGTGTTTCTGACGCACTGTGGCCCAACGGTTTTTAAGATGGCTAAGGCGTTGGCAAAACCAGCTGAAGTAAAGACCATGGACTGGGACGTCCTCGAACTGCTGCTAAGGGCCCACTATGCACCCGCTGTTCCAATGCTCGTAAGATGACACGAGTTCTACCAACGGAACCAACGGAAAGCAGAAAGCATCACCGACTTTGTTGCAGACCTCCGTAACCTGGGAGGCCTGTGTGAATTCACCGATCTGGAGGAAGCCTTGAGAGACAGGGTAGTCCTAGGGCTCGATGCTCTCAACGTACAGAGCAAAATAATGGCAAAGGGCGACATCACCCTTAAGGACACCATAACTGAAGCCATGGCAGAAGAGGCAACCAAAAAGTCGGCTGCCCAATTACGCCAAAATCGCACTCAAGCCCACCAGCCGGTCAGCGAAATTTTATCTAACTCAGAAGGGCAGCTTTCCACGGCCCATCATGAGGACCTCTCTTTGTCGTCAGACAGCGATGAAGAAGAGGTCTGTTGCCTATGAACCAATCGGGAATGATGCCCAAAGTTCCAACTACCCTGCGCAGGCTGCAGGGCCAACCATTTTCACTCTGACTGCAAATTCCGCGACGCACTCTGCCACGAGTGCGGGAAACGAGGCCACATCGGACGGGTCTGCAGAAGCCTCCTTGGACCCAGCCCGACCTCGAAGGGAACCAATCTCTGCCAACCGACAGCGAATCGTCCTGTAAGGCGAGAACCAGTAAACCACTCCTACGGAAACTGGCCTGTGAATCGTCCAGCGAGACGAGAAGAGGCGCACCAAACACTCACTATTGGCCATGCCTCTTCACTAGACGCTCAGAAAATTCGGGTCAACGTGAACATTGAAAATCGGCCCTGCCCAATGGAAGTAGACTCGGGATCGTCCCTCTCGATGGTCTCATGGAAGACCCTCAAGCAACTCATTCCCACAATCCGGCGCCAAGACTTTAAATTTCAACGGCTCATCCTAAAGGACTACCAGGGAAACCGAATTCCGGTTGTAGGATCCAGCCGAGTCCAAGTCACATTCAAAAACCGCACGGCGTACTTACCCCTGACGGTAATCGATAAGGACCGGCCTAGCCTGTTGGGCCTACAGTGGTTCGCACCACTCAGCATCGAAGTGGCAGGCATTAATCGAATCGGCGGCAGTGACTGGGAGGAAGACCTCGCTCGTGAATTCAGGGACGTCTTCGAGGAAAAGTTAGGCGAGTACAAGGGGACCCCAATATCCTTTAGTTTGAATCCAAAGATAGCGCCCATCTGCCTTAAGCCTCATTGAGTTCTGTTCGCTCTAAAACCGAAAATCGACAAGCAGCTAGATAAGTTAATTGCCCAGGAGGTCTTAAAGCCAACAGATCACTCTCCTTGGGAAACGCCTATTGTGACACCCATTAAGCTGGATGGTTCCATTAGAATTTGTGGGGACTACCGGGCCACCCTGAACCACGCACTGCAACAGAACCCATATCCGGTGCCAGTAGTACAGTACCTTCCCCATTCCCTGGGGGGCGGAAAAGTCTTCGCGAAATTAGACTTAGCTCAGGCTTACCAGCAATTGCTGGTTGATGAAACAACGGCACAGGTACAGACTATTGTAACACAGCGTGGCCCATTTAAGTGTATCAGGCATCAATTTGGAGTCAGTGTAGCCCCAGGGATCTTTCAGAGCCTGATGGAGAGACTATTGCAGGGAATCAAGGGCGTTGTGCCCTATTTCGACGATGTGCTCATTGCTGCCTCCACTCAAAAAATTTTGTGGGAGCGTTTAAGATTAGTATTACAAAAATTTCAGGAAGCAGGCCTGAAAATTAAAAAAAATAAATGCAAAATGTGTACCGATCGTGTTGAATTCTTAGGGTACCTAATTGACAGTCAGGGTATTCACCCTACTGATAGTAAATTAAGAGCAATAAAGAACGCTCCCAGACCCCAGAACAAGACCGACCTCCAGGTGTTCCTAGGCCTCATCAACTTCTATAATGTGTTCTTGCCGCACAAGGCTACGATTGCTGAACTGCTACACCATCTTTTAGATAAAAAAGCAAACTGGGAATGGGGTCACAAAGAAGAGCAGGCGTTCCGTAATGAAAAGAAACTACTGACTTCGGACGCCGTGCTTATGCAGTACAATGAGACTTTGCCATTAAACATAACCTGTGATGCATCGCCTTTTGGAGTGGGCGCCATTTTGAGTCATGTGTTACCTAATGGTAACGAAGCCCCTGTTGCTTACTTTTCAAAGACGCTCTCGAAAACCGAGCGAAATTACAGCCAAATTGATAAGGAAGCCTTGGCAATTGTGTCAGCAGTTAAGAGGTTTCATGAGTACGTGTACGGCCAGAATTTCACCATTGTAACTGACCACAAACCATTGCTGGGGATCATTGCTGGGGACAAACCAACTCCCTACATAATATCTCCCCGAATGACCCGCTGGTCAGAATTCTTGGCTGCCTACAATTATCGGCTACAATATCGTCCGGGGAAAGCTATTCCCCACGCTGATGCGCTGAGCCGTACACTGCTCCCTGAAACCATCAACGATCCTGCACCAATGATGACAGCATTGCAGATCGAGACACTCCACACGCAGCCATTGACTGCCCGTGACATTGCGAGAGAAACAAAATGCCACCCCATCTTGGCGCGAGTCCTCACGTGGGTGGAACGCGGATGGCCATTGGACCAAGTACCAGACGAGTTTGCACCATTCAAAAGTCGTCAAACAGAGCTGTTCTCACAGAAGGGCTGTGTCATCTGGGGTGATAAAGTCGTTATCCCAGAACAACTCCAACGAATGCTGCAAAGAACCTTGCACGATGGCCACCCTGGCATCGAGTGCATGAAGGGCCTCGCACGAAGCTACGCATGGTGGCCAGGCATCGATAGACAAATCGAATCATGGGTTAAAACTTGCAAGAGATGCCAAGAAGTAAGCAACGCTCCACCAAAGGCAACCCCAACTGAATGGGAGACGCCGCGGGGACCCTGGTCCCGCATCCATCTGGATTTTGCTGGGCCGACCAAAGGCTAACCGTCGACGCCTACTCGAATTGGCTCGAGATTCACCGAATGAGCAGCACGACCACTGACACGGTCATCAAAAGGCTGGAAAGACTTTTTGCAACCCACGGATTACCAGACGTCCAACAACGGGCCCCAATTTACTGCGCTACCTTTTGAGCAGTACTTGGCTGACCAGGGCATTCGACATGCGCTCACTTCACCTGCGCACCCTGCTGCAAACGGTAGGACTGAGCGCATGGTTCAATTCGTCAAGAAGACTGCAAAAGATCAATTACGATAACATCGATGAAAAGATCAACCAGATACTTTTCCTACAGCACATTACACCTCACAGCATCACCAACAAAACTCCTGCCGAACTTCTAATGGGATGAAAGCTCCGCTCCCACCTTGACCGTTTACACCCAGCCTACGAACCCGAAAAGCCACTCGGGTCCAGCAGCCAATGCCATACCTTCCAGGTAGGCGATCTCATTATCGCTAAAAACTTTTCGGGTGATCCGCTGTGGGTGGAAGCAACCGTAATATGCGTAACTGGCCCTAGATCTTATCTCGTTCAGTGCCCTGACAATAGACTTTGGAGGCGCCACATAGATCAGCTATGATCGCGGCTACCACCTCGCAATTCCGAACTCCCTTTTGATCAAACTGAGGGGGGGGGGAGATACAGAGGAAAGCGAATTATTATTCAAAGGAAACCCCTTCGAAGAGACTGATATTGGAATGGAAACGCAGGAACAGGACCCTGGGACCAGAGTGAATGCACCTTAGGAAATGGCCAGTGATATTGATGACAACGAGAACGCGAACTCAGAACCAGAGGCACTCTTACCGCTAAACAAAGATCTACCTCAGCAAGAGTGCAGCCAACCGACTGGCACCTTGTGAAAATCGAAAAGACTAATTAAACAACCATCCTACCTTAAGGACTATGTAACTGTGCCCCGTGGGCAGAAGCCGGGGGAAAGGGGTGTTGTGAATGCATAATACCAATAAAGTTATCATTGAGCTTGAAGTCTAGTGCAGGGTTCTGGCCCTGCACTTCTGATTGGCTGTTGATGGCCCGATCGGATTGGCCCATTTGGAAGCATCCGATTGGCCACTAACAGACCATTCCTATTGGTTAAACAGAGCTAGCATTCCAGGTTCGTTATTGGTTAAGTAGTTAATGAGTTGCCTATATAAGTAAGGCTTGAGCAGCCTTTGAGCTGAGCAGTTACAATATGTAAATAAAGAGTTTGAAGTTCACTGTTTCCACCGGCTCATCTCCATCATTCGCACCCATGCTCCAGACATAACAGATTGTAAAATGGGGCCAAATTCACTTCACAAATGTTTCAGCAACAGAAATTCTGGGCTCAATTATGGTCATAACTCGATTTTCAAAAAGTAAAAAAAAAAAAAATGCTTGCAAAGCCATCCCTCCTACTTCATCTGAGAATTTTCAACAAACAACTGTTTCTCTTCTTGGAAAATCCAGCTGAGTCTTAGTTGTCTGATAACAAAACCAGCTATAAAGCTGGTCTTAGTTGTCTGACAATCATCATCTAAATCTTTCCCCTTGGAAGAATGGGAAAAGATCTGGAATGTGAATTTCAAAAACAACAAAATCGGTGACATAAAAGGAAAACCAACACAAACTGTTCTATCGTTGGCATTTGGCACTCTCAAGATTGGCTAAGATCTACCCAAATTTAAAACCAAATTGTTGGAAGTGTGGACAACAACAAAATACCTTCTTTTATTCTTGGTGGACATGCCCCAAAGCGAAAAAATACCGGAAAATGATTCAAACATGGTTAGAAGAGTTAACTAAAAATAAAATTGATTTTGTCCTGGAATTATTCCTTTTAGGAATTAAAAAAAAAAACCTATAACAGAAAGACACGATATCTAATATTACATATATTAAAAGCAGCAAGAATTTCATATGCTCAGTACTGGAAGAAAAACTCCATACCCCTGAAGGTTTAATAACCAGAAAAAATTTAGAGTGTGTGGAAATGGATAAATTGACTATGGAATTAAATGGGAAAGCAGATACAGAATACAATGTAGTATGGGAAACATGGTTTATTTGGATTGATAATAGATATAAGAATAGAAAATGTAAATAATGTATATAATAGATAAGAGGGTATGAAAGTATTGTGTATTGTAAGTTTTGATAGGACACATAAATTTATATATAATGTCACAGCGCTGTTTAATAACTATTGGCAATATGTATAAATGGAAAAAATCAATAAAGCATTACAAAAAAAACAGCTTTCCCGTATGCACAGAGTGAAGATTTAATGGGAAATGTGAATCCCAAAACTCCACTGGTTCACTCAGAACTACATATCCAATATGGCTAAATTCTTCCCAAGTTCAAGATTGACAGCTTGGTGCAGCTTTGCAGAAGACAACATAGAATTCTGGAATAGTTTCAGATCTTCACTTTCCACCAATGGAATGTTAGAAAGAATTGCAGAATAACAGAGTTGGAAGGGACCCTGGAGGTCTTCTAGTCCAACCCCTGCACAAGCAGGAGACACTATACTATTCTGGACAAATGACTATTCGGTTTCTTCCAAAAAACCGCCAGTGATAGAGGAAACAGAACTTCTGGAGGCAAGCCATTCCGCTGGTTAATTGTTTTCACTGTCAGGAAATTTCATCTTAGTTCTAGGTTGGTTCTCTCCTTGTTTAGTTTCCATCCATTGTTTCTTGTCTTGCCTTCTGGTGTTCTGGGAAATAGGTTGTGTACAGTATTAGCATACTCAGAAACCCTCGCACCCGATTGGTCCAGACCAGCGAAGACCTGATTGGTCAACAGGTCAGCCGTGATTGGAGTGCTGGGAATCTACCGCAATTGGCTGTGCCGATCGCGGGAGATTCAAAGTGCTGTCATTGGCTGCCGAGCCGCGAGCCAGCACTATATGAAGGGCTGCCGCGGCTCACATCCCCAGACCTTTACCTAAACCTAATAAAGAGCTGAACTCACAGGATGGTCTCGCGTCTCTGTCGAACCGATCTGCCTCCAATCTAACACTGGCGACGAGGATGGGATCGTGAGACAAAGAGACCACCCAGCACGTGGCGAGGTGGCACGCAGCAACCAGCAACATGGCAGGAATCAACTCGCCACCCGCTCCCTTCAACCCTGCTACTGAGGACTGGGAATCCTATACCGATAGGTTCCAAATGTTCCTCGAGAGTAGCAACCTCAAGGACGCCAACGGCCACAAGAAACAAGCCGTGTTCCTCATGCATTGCGAGCCCGCAGTCTTCAAAATGGCCAAAGCCTTGGCCAAACCAGTGGACGTTAAGACGATGGAGTGGGACAATCTCGAGCCCCTGTTGTGGAGCCACTACACCCCCATCGTGCCCATCCTCATCCGGCGGCATGAGTTCTACCGGCGGGATCAACACAAGGGCGAAGAGCTGGCCAACTTCATAGTGGCACTATGGGACCTGGAGGGGGTCTATGAAAGTTCACCAACCTGGACAAGGCCCTGCGAGACCGCGTCATTTTGGGACTCCGAGACCCCGTCCTCCAGAGCCGCATCATGGCAAAGGGAGACATCTCCCTCACCAATGCCCTTACCGAAGCTGCTGCAGCGGAAGCGGCCAAGAAATCAGCGGCCCGGATGTGACAATCGAGCATCATGCTGCGAGCGGCGACCAGAGAGGCCACATCGACCTCCGAGAGGAGGCCCGTGACAGACCACACAACCACACACTATGGCGACATCGACTCCTTCTCAGAAACCAAAGACGAGGAGGAGGAGATCCACCGTCTCCAATCAGCGCAGGAGCGGCGGGAACCACGAGGTCGTAAGTCAAGGTTCCAGTGTGCTGGCTGCAGTAACGATCACCCCCAAGCGGACTGTTGTTTTCTCGAAGCCATTTGCAGGCATTGCGAGAAACGGGGGCACATCGCCAAGGTGTGCCAGAATAAGAAGCACTACAGCCTGCGGCGACGAGATGCCAGCCCCCGACAGAGAGACGGCACCCCCACCAGGACCCGAGATCGGCAGTCGGAGAACCGCTGGAGCTGGGAAGGTCCGGACAGGTGACTCCGGGAGACGAGACAGAGAGAGGAAACGCACCAGACTGTTGTCATCGGCCATTCCTCCACCAGCGATGCCAGAAAGGTATACGTGACGGTCGGGATAGAAGACCAGCAATGCGACACATGGAGGTGGACTCAGGGTCTTTCCTCTCAATGGTCTCCTGGTGCATGCTCAAGCGCCTGGTCCCCACCATCTGCCGCCAAGAACTGGAAGACCAAACACTAACCCTCAAAGACTATCAGGGAAACCGAATCCCTGTAGTCGGTAGAGGCCATTTTAAAGTCACCTTCAAGGGCCACACAGAAGCGCTACCCCTGATGATCGTCGATCGAGATCGGCTGAGCCTGTTGGGACTACAGTGGTTCGCACCCCTGGGCATCGAGGTAACCGGCATACACCACATTGCAGAGGCAGACTGGGAAGCAGCGCTTGTGAGGGACTTCTGGGAAGTCTTCGACGACCAGTTAGGCAAGTACCGGGGGTCCCCTATTGCATTTAACATGCAATAACATAAACCCAAGCATCGCCCCAATCTGCCTTAAGCCCAGGCGAGTGCCATTTGCACTCAAGCACAAGATCGATGAGCAACTCGATAAGCTCATCGTGCAAGGGGTGCTGGAACCAATCGATCATGCCCGGTGGGAGACCCCAATTGTCACCCCCATCAAGCTAGATGGGTCAGTGAGAATTTGTGGTGACTACAAGGCCACCCTAAACCACGCGCTCCAATAAAGCGCATATCCCGTCCCAGTAGTCCAGCATCTTCTGCACTCACTGGGGGGAGGCCGGATCTTCGCAAAGCTCGACCTGGCGCAAGCCTACCAGCAACTGCCGGTCGACGCCACAACAGCAGAAGCCCAAACCATCATAACGCACCGAGGGGCTTTCTGCTGCAACCGGCTCCAGTTTGGAGTCAGCGTGGCACCTGGAGTCTTCCAAAGTCTTATGGAAAGACTCCTCCAGGGAATAGAAGGGGTGGTGCCCTACTTTGATGACGTCTTGGTGGCCACGAAAAATGAGAAACAACTAGAAGCCAGGTTGAGGGAGGTACTGCAGAAGTTCAGAGATTCGGGACTTAAAGTAAAGAAAGGGAAGTGCCAGCTACGGGCCGAAAGGATCGAATTTCTGGGGTACCTCCTAGACAAACAAGGGATTCACCCCACAGAAAAGAAACTGAGAGCCATAAGGGAAGCACCGTGACCAAAAAACAAAATGGAATTACAGGCTTTTTTGAGACTGTTAAACTTTTACAATGTCTTCCTACCTCAAAAGGCGACCGTGGTGGAACCGCTACATAGGCTGTTAGATAAAACAGCCGCCTGGACCTGGGGAGCACGGGAGGAGAGCGCTTTCAACAACACAAAGAACCTGCTAACATCCGATGCGGTACTAATCCAGTACAGTGAGACCCTGCCATTGACAGTAACTTGCAACGCGTCACCCTTTGGAATTGGCGCCATCCTCAGCCACCAGCTACCAGATGGGAGGGAATCACCCATCACTTTCTCATCAAGGACACTCTCAAAGCCAGAGCAGAACTACAGCCAGCTCGACAAGGAGGCCCTAGCAGTCGTCGCAGGCGTCAAGAAATTTTACGAATACCTTTACGGTAGGACTTTTACAATCATCATGGATCACAAGCCGCTGCTAGGAATCCTGGCGGGGGACAGGGCCACACCGAACATTCTATCACCAAGAATGATGAGGTGGTCCGAATTCCTAGCAGCATACAATTATACACCGGCCCGGCAAGGACATCTGATACACCGGCCCGGCAAGGACATCGCCCATGCAGATGCCCTAAGCCGGTCACCCTTACCGGACTGGGAAGACGACCCAGCACCCACAACAGAGGTACTCCAAATGGAGACAATATCCAACCCACTCGTGACCGCACCAGACATTGCCAGAGAAACAAATAAAGACAAATGGCTGGCACGAGTCTTGAGCTGGGTGGGAAAAGGGTGGCCGGAAGGGGATATAGACGAACTATTCAGACCCTTCCGGAACAGACAAACTGAACTCTTTACCGAAAAGGGCTGCATACTTTGGGGGGACAGAGTGGTAATTCCTGAAAAATTACAGGAAAAGGTATTGGGAATGTTGCATGAGGGGCACCCGGGGATGGTTAAGATGAAAAGCCTGGCCAGAAGCTACGCATGGTGGCCAGGAATGGATAAACAGATCGAAACCTGGGTTGCCAAATGTAAACAATGCCAAGAGTCCAGAGCCAACTCACCTGCCGCCCCAACCCAAGAATGGGAAAAACCAAGAGGTCCGTGGTGCAGAATTCATATAGACTTCATGGGGCCAACCAAGGGACACATGTACCTTATCACAGTAGATGCTTACTCCAACTGGCTGGAGGTAAGCACTATGAAGTCAACCACGGCGGAAGCGATGATAGGGAAACTGAGCAAACTCTTCACTATGCATGGCCTGCCAGATGTAATAGTGTCAGACAATGGGCCCCAGTTCACGGCACTGGCGTTTGAACAATTTCTGGCAGGCCAAGGGATACGCCATACATTAACCGCACCGGCAAACCCAGCGGCGAACGGGCGGGCGGAACGCATGGTCCAATACACCAAGAAAGCTATCCAGAAAGTAGAAACAGCCAATATACAGGACAAAATCAATAAAATGCTCCTCATTCAACACATTACACCTAGCGCAACCACAAATAAAAGCCCGGCAGAACTAATAATGGGCCGGAAACTACGCTCAACACCAGACAGAATGCACCCAACATATAACCCAGACAAACCCCCAAGTTCCTCCAGCAAACACAGAACATTTAACATAGGGGACCCAGTATACGCCAAAAATCTCACAGGAGAACCACTCTGGGTACCAGCTACAATCACCCAGATAACCGGGTCCCTATCATACCTATTGGAAACTAGCGAAGGAAAAAACTGGAAACGGCACATAAATCAACTTAGGACAAGAATAGCCACCACAAACAACCAAACACCCGAACAAGAAACTAGAAGGGGGGGGAACCAATAAGCGATAGAGAAGGAACCGAAGAAAACCAACTAACGCAAACAGAACACCCCCCACCAAGAATAAATGAACCAATAAACCAACAATACTCACCCGTAGATGCAGGACCAATGGAGCACGAAACCCCAGGGTCTTCACCTGGAAGGAGCAGCCAAACCAGCTCACCCGGCCAGGAAAAGCCCAGTGGGAGCGAAAGCGGCAGCTCAACCAGCCCAGGAGAACCGGGAGGGAACCACCAAGAAAGGCCCATCTCAACATTCCAGGCGGTTCCATTCCAAGGAACCGGAGCGACAGAAGAGGCATCCGAACCGATCGACGACCACACCAGAACTGAACCACGCAGGTCAAGGAGGCAGGGAAAAAGCCCTGCCTACCTACGCAACTACATCACTACGCACCGTTGGACGAAACCAAGAGGGGAGGGGTGTACAGTATTAGCATACTCAGAAACCCTTGCACCCGATTGGTCCAGACCAGCGAAGACCTGATTGGTCAATAGGTCAGCCGTGATTGGAGCACTGGGAATTTACCGCGATTGGCTGTGCCGATCGTGGGAGATTCAAAGTGCTGTCATTGGCTGTCGAGCTGCGAGCCAGCACTATATGAAGGGCTGCCGCGGCTCACATCCCCAGACCTTTACCTAAACCTAATAAAGAGCTGAATTCACAGGATGGTCTCGTGTCTCTGTTGAACCGATCCGCCTCCAATCTAACAGGTTGCTCCCCGCTTCTTTGTGATAGCCCCTCAAATATTGGAACACTGATGTCATTTTACCCCTAGTCCTTCCTTCTTTCATTAAACTACACATACCCAATTCCAACAACCAATTTTATATATTTTAGCCTCCAGTCCCCTAATCCTCTTTGTTGCTCTTCTCTGCACTCTTTCCAGAGTCTCAACATCTTTTTTACATCGTGATGACCAAAATTGGATGCAGTATTCCAAGGGTGGCCTTACTTCACGTGATCTTGATTCCACTATGATATCTACTATGATCTTGATTCTACTGAAAAAATCTCTTCTATGGAATATTTCATGCCATAAACCAGGTAGTATCTCTTCCCCTTCTTGGTATCCGCTCTGAGCCACCCAGAGTGCAAATTTGTTGAAATCTATTTTACTCAAAACACTGGAAGCAGAATATAATTGCAGCCTTAATGAAATAAAAACACTGCCACAATTGAAGACCAAAATGATCTGGCACGAAATGAAAGCAAGAGAAAATAAAGGCCTCACATTATTAACAATGAAGGTTATAATAGCTACTAAATCAGAAAGTAGAATAATTTAGTTCAAAATGTGATTTTCTAATCATATCATTACTATCTGAACTGCAGTCTAAATGAGCACCGATATGTCTATCTTTTGAACTCCAGTTCATAAACAGAACATGGAGGGGGGAAAAAGGGCGGGGGAGATGGAGATAAGGAATCATAAACATAAACTAAAGTGAAACTAAGACATTAAATAGAAAAGAAAGATGATAGATGATGATGAATGGATAGATGATGATGAAGATGGTGGTGAACATAGTTAAGATATGGATAGATAGATAGATAGATAGATAGATAGATAGATAGATAGATAGATAGATAGATAGATAGACAGACAGACAGACAGACAGACAGACAGACAGACAGACAGATAGATAGATAGATAGATAGATAGATGATATGTCTGTCTGTCTATCATTTATAAATCTATCTGTCTGTCATTCTATCTGTCTATCTATCTATCTATCTATCTATCTATCTATCTATCTATCTATCTATCTATCTATCTACTCATCCACCTATCCTGTAGTCATGATCAGCACACTAACTATCAATTATTATTTACAATCTTCATGTGGTCTAGTTTTGCCCACTGAGATGTGTGGTCTGTTCGGAAGTCTAACACAAAGCATGCACCATTTCAGGCAGGCATCACTGTTGCAAAATTTCACATAATGGTGTTTGTTATGTATGTACCATAGTTAATAAAGTATGAGCTTGAGGTTAAGTGCAGGGTTCTGGCCCTGCACTTCTGATTGGCTGTTAGGCGGCCAGATCGGATTGGCTAGTTCTTAGGAATCCGATTGGCCCTTAACAGAGGATTATTATTGGTTTAAAGTACTTGCATTCATAGCTCACTATTGGACAATTCTCACAAAGGTTGCCTATATAAGGCAGGGTTCACTGTTGTTGTTTTGAGAAGTCACTATGCTAATAAAGAGCTAAAAGTCACTATTCAGAGGCTGTCTCCACTCACTCCAACCCATGTCCAAGTACTTAACACTGGCGACGAAGGTGGGATCTGGAGACATCTGAACCTAAGAAGTCAGGAAGCAAGACCGAGCACGTGGAAGACAACGCCAACAACGGAACCATGTCCAGCAGCATCGTACCATCCGCTCCGTTTGATCCAAACCAAGAGGATTGGGAATCCTACATGGATCGCTTCCAAATGTTTCTTGAGACGAATAATTTGAAGGATGCCACACCAGCAAAAAACCGGGCACTGTTCCTGATGCACTGCGGCCTGGCTGTTTTTAAAATGGCAAAAGCACTCGCCAAACCTCGAGAAGTGAAAGCCATGAGCTGGGACGACCTCAAACCCATCCTCAGAAATCATTACGCGCCAAACAGGCTTACACTCGTGAGACGCCACGAGTTTTATCAAAGGAACCAGCGAAAAGGAGAGAGCGTGGCCGATTTCGTGGCAGACATCTGAAATTTAGGAGGCCTCTGCGGGTTCACCGATTTAGAAGAAGCACTAAGAGACCGAGTAATTCTGGGATTAGATGCGCTAGGCGTGCAGAGCAAGCTGATGGCGAAAGGCGACATCAGCCTTGCTGACGCCATCGCCGAAGCCACGGCTGCGGAGGCGACCAAAAAGTCAGCTGCACAATTACGGCAAAGCCGCACTTCGGCAACACAACCGATCAGTGAAATCTCACCCAACTCAGAAGGGCAGCTCGTTACGATGCACCACGAGGACCTCTCTTTGTCGTCAGACAGCGATGAAGAAGGGGTCCATCGAATGCGGTCCGACCGGGATCCTCGCCCTAAGCCCTTACGCCCTTGCGCTGGCTGTGGAGCAAACCATGCCAGGGCCAAATGCAGATTTCGTGACGCACTCTGCCATGAGTGCGGGAAACGAGGCCACATCAGCCAGGTCTGCCACAGCTTACCAGGACCCAGCCAGGCCTCAAAAGGGGCCAACCATCACCAATCAACAGGAAACCATCCTGTAAGGCGAGAACCAGTAAACCACTCCTACAGAAATTGCGCTTTGCAAAAAGAAGAGGCTCACCATACTATCACTATAGGTCACGTCTCAGTCATGGACACAAAGAAAATTCGAGTCACGGTAGCCATCGAGAACCAGCCTTGCCACATGGAGGTCGACTTGGGATCGTCCCTCTCGATGGTGTCTTGGAAGACACTCAAGCAACTTATCCCCACAATCCAACGCCAAGACTTCCAATTTCAATGCCTCATCCTCAAGGACTACCAAGGAAATTGAATCTCTGTGGTCGGGTCCTGCCGAGTCCGAGTCTCCTTCAAAAAACATACAGCGTACTTACCTCTAACAATCATCGACAGAGATAGGCCTAGTCTATTAGGCCTCCAATGGTTCGCGCCTCTAGGCATCGAGGTGGCCGGCGTGAACCGAGTCGGTGGTTGTGAGTGGGAGGAAGACCTTGTTTCTGAGTTCAGCGACGTCTTCGCGGACCATTTAGGCGAGTATAAGGGGACCCCAATCTCATTTAGTTTAGATCCAAAAGTAGCCCCAATTCGCTTGAAGCCCCGTCGAGTCCCATTCGCTCTTAAAGCTAAGATCGACAAACAACTCGATAAGTTAATTGCTCAAGGGGTGTTGAAGCCCATTGATCACTCTCCATGGGAAACCCCTATTGTAATGCCCATTAAGCCAGATGGGTCAATCCAAATTTGTGGGGACTACCAGGCCACTTTAAACCACGCCCTACAGCAGAATGCTTATCCAGTTCCGGTGGTGCAGCACCTCCTCCATTCCTTGGGGGGCGGAAAGGTTTTTGCTAAATTAGATTTAGCTCAAGCTTATCAACAACTACCAGTGGATGAAAAGACGGCTCAGGCCCAAATAATTGTAATGCACAGAGGTGCTTTTCAATGCACTCGATTGCAATTTGGGGTTAGTGTAGCCCCGGGGATATTCCAAAGCCTCATGGAAAGGTTGTTACAGGGAATCAAGGGCATGGTTCCGTATTTTGATGACGTATTAATTGCAGCCCCTACCCAAAAAATCTTGCAGGATCATTTGAAAAGTGTTCTTAAAAAATTCCAAGAGGCAGGACTTCAGGTGAAAAAAAATAAATGTCACTTATATACTGACAGTGCTGAGTTTCTAGGGTATAGGATTGATAGCCAGGGCATCCACCCTACCGAAAGTAAATTAAAGGCAATAAAAAATGCCCCCAGGCCACGTAACAAGGCCGATCTCCAGGCATTCTTAGGCCTCATTAATTTTTATAATGTATTTTTACCGCATAAGGCGACTGTTGCTGAACCGTTACACCAGTTATTAGATAAAAAAGCATTATGGGTATGGGGTTACTGGGAAGAACAAGCGTTCCGGAATGTTAAAAAATTGCTCACATCTGACTCTGTACTTATGCAGTATAACGAGACTTTACCACTAGTTATAACCTGCGATGCCTCGCCCTTCGGGGTGGGTGCCATTTTGAGTCATGTACTGCCTAATGGGAACGAAGTCCCTGTTGCATACTTTTCGAAAACTCTTTAACATGCAGAGCGGAACTTTGGACAAATTGATAAAGAAGCTCTCGCAATCGTTGCCGCTGTAAAGAAATTTCAGGAATATGTGTATGGGAGGACATTCACCATTATAACTGACCACAAACCGTTGCAAGGGATAATAGCTGGGGACAAGCCAACCCCCTACATATTATCCCCTAGAATGACCCGATGGTCAGAATTCCTCGCTGCTTATAATTATCGCCTTCAATATCGACCGGGGAAAGCCATTCCCCACGCCGACGCATTAAGCTGAGCACCGCTTCCAGAGACTCTCGACGATCCGGCACCAATGGCAACCACGTTGCAGATCAAAACACTCAACTCGCCGCCTATGACCGACCGCCCGAGACATCGCAAGAGAAACCAAATGAGACCACACCCTAGCCTGAGTCCTAGGATGGGTAGAATGTGGATGGCCATTGGACCAAGTCCCAGATGACTTCACGCCATTTAAAGCAAGACAGACTGAACTTTTTTCCCAAAAAGGCTGTGTCATCTGCGGCAATAGAGTCGTTGTCCCAGAATGACTCCGGAAGACGCTACTACAAACCCTGCACAAGGGCCACCCCGGCATCGTGCGAATGAAAGCACTCGCACGCAGCTACACATGGTGGCTGGGCATGGACCGGCAAATCGAGCAGTGGGTCAAAGCGTGTACCAGTTGCCAACAAGCCAGCAACGCCCCACCAAAAGCCATGCCTACTGAATGGGAAACGCCATGTGGACCCTGGTCCAGAATCCACCTGGATTTCATGGGGCCAACCAAAGGATATACCTTCCTGCTAACAGTCGACGCATATTCCAATTGGTTAGAAGTTCATCGTATGACAGCCACAACTTCTGAGGCAGTAATTAAGATACTAAATAGACTCTTTGCAACCCACAGATTGCCTGACGTCCTGGTGTCCGATAACGGGCCACAGTTCACGGCATTGATGTTCGAGCAGTACCTTGCTGACCGCTGCATCTGCCATGCACTCACCTCGCCTGCGCACCCTGCGACCAATGGCCGAGCGGAACGCATCGTCCAATTTGTTAAAAAGACATTGCAAAAAATGGACTATGACAATATCGATGACAAAGTCAACCAAATTCTCTTTTTGCAACACATAACTCCACATAGCGTCACCGGCAGAACTCCCGCAGAACTACTGATGGGATGAAGACTCTGTTCTCACCTCGACCAGTTGCACCCTGCTTACAAACCGGAAAAGCCAATAGGATCCAGTGGCCGCTATCGCACATTCCAGGTAGGAGACCGTGTTTACGCACGGAACTTATCAGGCAACCCGTTATGGATAGAGGCAACGGTAGTACGAGTGACCGGCCCCAAATCCTACGTAGTGAAATGCTGTGACAATAGACTGTGGAAACGGCATATCGACCAATTACGGTCACGACTCATAACGGCCAGTCAACAACTCCCCCATGACCAAACCGAGGGGGGGGGAGGTACAGAAGAAGAAGATGACGTTCCAGGGAACCTGCTCGAAGAGAGCGACAAATCGAGTGAGACTCAAGAAATGGATCAGGAAGGAGAATTGTTTGCACCACAAGAAATTGCACCTGAGCAAGAAGCAGAGACACTGCCAAACAACAATCTACCTCAACAGGATTGCAATCAACCAGTCCAACGAAAATCCGAAAGACTTAAAAGACAACCATCCTACTTAAAGGATTATATAACTACACCATAATTAAGAAGCCAGGGGGAAGGGGTGTTATGTATGTACCATAGTTAATAAAGTATGAGCTTGAGGTTAAGTGCAGGGTTCTGGCCCTGCACTTCTGATTGGCTGTTAGGCGGCCAG
The DNA here is from genome assembly GCA_033807585.1 of Hydrophis major. Taxonomy (NCBI): domain Eukaryota; kingdom Metazoa; phylum Chordata; class Lepidosauria; order Squamata; family Elapidae; genus Hydrophis; species Hydrophis major. Next base: position 69,687,942 of record CM066333.1, read on the forward strand.
ATCAGATTGGCTAGTTCTTAGGAATCCGATTGGCCCTTAACAGAGGATTATTATTGGTTTAAAGTACTTGCGTTCATAGCTCGTTATTGGACAATTTTCACAAAGGTTGCCTATATAAGGCAGGGTTCACTGTTGTTGTTTTGAGAAGTCACCATGCTAATAAAGAGCTAAAAGTCACTGTTCAGAGGCTGTCTCCATTCACTCCAACCCATGTCCAAGTGTTGTTACCTAAATTAAGTTTTCAAAATAGATGGGTGAATTTTTGACCATTCTGGTTATTTTTAAAGCCCAATGTTTTAAAGAGATTTTCAATATTTCAAAGGTATTGTTTTCTGGACACCGTGGCTGTGTCTACCATGTTGGTAATGTGCAGTGGTGGGATTCAAATTTTTTTACTCCCGATTCTGTGGCTCGATGTGGCATGATAGCGTGGCTTGGTGGGCGTGGCAGGGGAAGGATACTGTAAAATCTCCAGTCAGAGGTGGTATTTGCCGGTCCTCTGAACTACTCAAAATTTCCGCTACAGGTTCTCTAAAGTTGTTTCTTAGTAATAACAGAGAATAGAGGATGAGCAGCACCGTGGCCTAGATGTGAAAACCTCCCACTCAGAAGGTTGAGAGTTCAATCCTCAGAAGTGACAGATGTTTCTCTGACAGAGCATAAAGAGAAAATATCTGCTATGAACTCTGTATAGACAGCAGGAAGGGCCAGTAATTGCTCAGCTCCATCCAATCACCCTGACTCCACCCCAAATAAAATGGATTAAAGAGTTGTAAAAAGGAAATAAAAATCTCAGAATAGAGGATTTCTTTGTGCTAATTTTGTCACATGAAGACAGGATTCTGACACAAGGGGCACACTACACATTTCTACATAGTTGTGTTATTTTGGTAAGTTGAGGGAATAGATAATAAATATAAATAACTAACTCTATACCCATGCTTCACTACGAAATTATGTGGTTGGGCTTAGTATTTAGGGAAGAAAATAAGGAGAAAAAAATGTGCCTCTGCTTACCAGCATCCATCAGTATTCATCTGGCTAGCATCCTGTCAGTGTGTGAGAGAGTTGAGGGCTGTTTGGAAACTGAAACAGTATTTGTTATGTGAGTAAGAAGGAGACAGCAAGGAGCCTGAGCGTGGCTCAGCTCAACTGTTCTGTACTAAAGCTGCTTGGTACTCTGAAATTGAAATTCCTCTCCTCTTCTTGTGTTTTGCATTTGGAACAGATTTCTTTTCAGGTGGGGAGGGGGAGTAGAACTCCTTAGCATCAGAGCATGTTGTTAATAATAATAATAATAATAATAATAATAATAATAATAATAATAATAATAATAATAATAATATACAAAATATTAATACTCTGATGGTCATTTTGAAAAATCCTTTCTTCATGAGCACTTAATGGACATCTGGAGTTTGTTTTTCTTTGAAGACATTTCATGACTCTCAGAAAGAGTGCTAATGACCAGAGGACTGCAAGGAATATAAATCCTTTCATTCTCCACCATTCAGTTGGAACTGAAGGAGCTTCTTGGATGAGAGGCAAAACATCTTCAAGAAAAAACCATGTCCACTTGCCTTTTGAAGCAGTATCTTTTTTATTTAGAAATTGTGGCCAAATATTGAGAGGCCTAGGATAACTCCTTGGATTTATTTTGTTTGCCTAGAGTACAAGCACAATTAAATCCTTCTTTTTTTCCCCTCTGACAGTAATTTATCCATGTATAAATGATTATAATAGTATTAATTAATATTTGGTGGTGCTATCAAATCCTGTATCTCATGAGAATGTATTATGCATTTACATGATTGTCTGGATACTTTCTTGGCTATCAAAATTGAGAGAAATGATTTGTAGAAACAAGATTGAAGAGAAAAAAAGTTAATTGGCATAATCTAGCATTTTCTAGAACAGTATTTAGCCAAAAATATGACTATTATGAAATCAAAGTAATCAAAATCCACTCTTGATTAAAATAGACTGTTTTCTCCATTGAACAACATTTTTAAGCATCCTATTAATTTCAAGGTCCAGAGGGTAACATTTTGTGGTGAAATCAACAAAGACTTTCATAGCACCTTAAATGTTAAAAACTGTTATTGTCCAGAAATGAGTTGGATTACATTCCTCTTCATCAGATGCCTAAGAAGAAAATTCAAAGTGAAGAACAAGTAAAATGTTTCATCAGAAAAGTTTCTTTTTGAATTAGGGTTTTAAAAATCCTGTTTTGAGGTTGGTCACTTTAAAAGTCAGTGACAGAATACCCTGAATAGAAATTAATCACAGAAAGATCTTGAATATGTTAGTGGATTCTCTCATTTATTTGGGTTTTTTTTTTTTTTGCTTGCTTTCAGGGCAAAGAGAACAAAACATGCCAATTAACTTACAGTGTTTACAGTGGACACTAATTGATGGAACCCCTAGAAAATGAAGAAATCTTGTTAAAATGTCTGAAGAAATAAAGAGAGATTCACATATCCCTTCTCTTCCTCTTGACATGACTCTTGACTGATTCTTGATTTGACTTCCTTCCCTTCCCCTTCCCTCCTCTCTCCTCCCTTTCCTTTCCTTCCCTTCCCTTCTTCATCCATTTACTGTTTTCCCTTCTCTTTTGAAAACATTTCTAAAGCACACCTTTTGTCAGGGTTCTGGCGATTGCGCTAATTAAATCATGAGCCTCGACCCAAGCTTCAAAAAAATTCAAAATATTTATTAGATGCAACATGTCAGCATGATCCAATTCTGACACACGTAATTCATGGTCACCTGTGACCCTGTTTCCAACCTCCCCCCTGGGTGTTTCATAGATCAGATTCTCCAACGAAGCACCTTCACAGGCTGGGTATCATCAATCACACTCTCCAATGAAGGATTTTTGTGGGAAGAAGATTTTGTAGCCTAGCTACAATCTTTGTAAGATAAGCATGGAATGTAGTTTTGGTTTCCTTCCCCTAGTTTATGGTAACTCAGAAAAAGGCATGCTTTACGAGTTGACACTCTTTCATTAAAAAACATATTGGGGTAAAAATGTGGAGGATTTTTCTGTCTCACACTAAATCCCAGAAATTATATCTTGCTGGTTTTTAGATGCTGCTATTTCAAGGTCTCAGATCTCTGTTATTCCCCTCCTCTCTGCCCCAACCATTGGGGACAGCTTTCTACACTTCTTGGGGAAAAAAAAATAGAGAGATTGTTTTAGACCTAAAAAGTTGTTGATGATTCATAACCATCCATTATACTGCCTTATTAGTCTTGAAGGTGTCAAGAGATTCTTTATTGATTTCATTAAAGGAGCTGAACTCAAGTTTTAATCTTTGAAACTGTAATGTTCTGAGCATGGGCGCAAGGATTGGAGACGAGACGATGAACAGTGAACTTCAACTCTTTATTTAACATTGTGGAACAGAGCAAAAACTACGGCAGCAATAGCCCTTTTTATAGGCAAGCTGCTGATCAAATAACCAATAAGAAATGGGAAGCGTTAGCTCCCTTAACCAATGAGAGAGGCCCGCTAATAGCCAATCAGATTCTCCTGAACGGACCAATCAGATGTCGCTATTATCAGCCAATCAGAAGTGCAGGGTCAGAACCCTGCACTTTTCTAAAAGGTTTTAATAATCTTTATTACGCACTTTTACCAATTCACTTTTTTATTAATTCACAACACCCCTTCCCCCCGGGTTCCATTTAAGGGGTGCGGTGACGTAATCTTTGAGGTAGGCAGGTTGTTTAGATTGTCTGTTAGATTTTCGCTGTCCCCCCGGAACTTGTTTATAATCTTGTTTGGGTGGGACGTTTTCTGGCGAGGAGGGTGCCTCTGGTCTTTCATTTGAAAACTTAGTGCCGCTAATGTCCTCGTTGTCCTCTTGCCTTTGTGGGCTTGCTTCTGACGAGGTTTCTCTTTGAGGCAAGTCCACCACCCTCTCTGATTCTTCCGAATGCTCACTTCTTCCACTCGTGCTTTCTGCCGTTTCGAACTCGGTCAACTCGGCATCTCCTCCCCCCTCAGTTTGGAAGTTACCAGAGTCGCAGAAACAAGGTTGCAGCCTTGAACACAGCTGATCAATATGGCGCTTCCATATTCTTCCGTCGTGACTTTTTACTCGGTACAACCTGGGTCCTGTGACTTGGATTACAGTTGCCTCGACCCACAAAGGATCGCCAGAAAAGTTTTTAGTGAAGACTAAGTTGCCTGTCTGGAATTTGCGGCATTTCCCACTGGATCCATGTGGTTTTTCTGGTTCGTACAATGGGTGTAGTCGGTCAAGGTGGGAGCGGAGTTTTCATCCCATTAACAATTTGGCCGGAGTCTTGTTGGTGACGCTGTGCGGAGTGATGTGTTGAAGAAGGAGTATCCGGTTAATCTTATCTTCGATATTGCCATAGTCCATTTTATGTAGGGTTTTTTTGACGAATTGTACATGCGCTCGGCTCTTCCACTGGCCGCAAGATGTGCCGGCGAAGTTAGCGCATGGCGAATACCATGCTCTGCCAAATACTGTTCAAAAGAAAGCACGGTAAACTGGGGCCCGTTGTCGGATACCAGAACGTCTGGCAGTCCATGGGTTGCGAATAATCTGTCCAATATCCTGATGGCGGATTCGGTTGTGGTACTTTTCAATTCATGGATTTCAAGCCAGTTAGAGTAGGCATCCACCGTTGCTAGGAATGTGTGTCCTTTAGTAGGTCCCACAAAGTCAATATGAATACGGGACCATGGTCCCCTGGGTGTTTCCCGCTCTGTTGGGGTTGCTTTCGGTGGGGCATTGCTAACTTCCTGGCATTTGCAACAAGTCTTTACCCAGGCCTCAATTTGCTTGTCGATACTCGGCCACCACGCGTAGCTTCGTACAAGCACCTTAATGCGCATGATGTCGGGGTGGCCTTCATGCAAAGTTTTCAATACCGCTCGTTGCAGTCACTCTGGGACGACGACTCTATCCCCCCACATTATACAGCCTTTCTAGGAAAACAGTTCCCTCTGTCAATTCTTGAAAGGACTGAAGTTGTCAGGGATTTGATCCAATGGCCATCCTCGCTCGACCCAGCTAAGAACTTGCGCCAAAACAGGATCGCGTCTGGTTTTGATCGCGATATCTCGAGCTGTCAGTGGTGGTGACTGAAGTGTCTCAATCTGGAGCATCACAAGAGTTGGAGCTGGGTCATCAATGGTTTCTGAAAGTGGTGCATGGCTTAGTGCATCAGCGTGGGGGATGGCTTTCCCTGGGCGGTGTTGCAGTTTATAATTATATGCGGCCAAGAATTCCAACCAGCGAGTCATTCTGGGAGATAATATATAAGGGGTTGGCTTGTCCCCCGCTATAATCCCCAGCAAAGGTTTGTGGTCAGTAACTATAGTAAAAACTCGCCCATAAATATATTCATGAAATCGTTTAACAGCAGAAATGACAGCAAGAGCCTCTTTATCGATTTGACTATAGTTACGTTCAGCTTTTGATAGCGTTTTTGAAAAGTAGGCAATAGGGGCTTCACTATCATTTGGTAACACATGGCTCAAAATGGCACCCACTCCAAATGGTGATGCATCGCATGTAATCGTTAATGGCAAAGTCTCATTATACTGCATCAAAACAGTGTCTGAAGTCAATAAGTTTTTTACTTGTCGGAACGCGTGTTCCTCTCGATGTCCCCAGACCCAGGTTGCCTTTTTGTCCAACAGACGATGTAGAGGCTTGGCTACGGTCACTTTGTGGGGCAGGAATACGTTGTAGAAATTGATAAGGCCCAGGAAAGCTTGGAGATCAGTCTTATTTCTGGGCCTTGGAGCGTTTTTGATTGCCCTTAGCTTGCTATCGGTGGGGTGAATGCCTTGTTAATCGATTAAGTACCCCAAAAATTCTACTTTATCCGTGCACAGTTGACACTTATTTTTTTTTTACTTTAAGGCCAGAGTTTTTAAATTTCTGGAGAACTAACCTCAGGCGCTCCCTTAGTATTTCTCTAGTCGGAGCAGCAATTAAAAGGTCATCAAAATAAAGTACAACCCCTTTTATACCCTGTAGTAGTTTCTCCATCAAGCTCTGAAAAATTCCTGGGGCCACGCTAACTCTGAATTGGAGTCAGTTGCACTTAAATGCACCTCGGTGCGTAATGATCGTTTGTGTCTCTGCCGTTTTTTTGTCTACAGGCAGTTGTTGGTATTCCTGTGCTAAATCCAATTTAGCGAAAACTTTTCCGCCCCCCAGGGAATGGAGAAGGTGTTGTACCACCAGTACCGGGTAAGCGTTCTGCTGAAAGGCGTGATTCAGGGTGGCTCGGTAGTCCCCACAAATTCGTTACGATCCATCCGGCTTGATGGGTGTTACGATTGGGGTTTCCCAGGGAGCGTGGTCAGTTCGTTCTAACACACCCTGGGCTATTAATTTATCAAGCTGCTCATCAATCTTTGGTTTAAGAGCAAATGGAACTTGACGAGGCTTAAGGAGGATGGGAGCTACTTTGGGGTTAAGGTTAAATGATATCGGGGTCCCCTTGTACTCACCTAATTTTTCTGTAAAGACGTCCTGGAACTCCCGGACGATGGCCTCTTCCCAGTCATCACTGTTGGTTCAGTGAATGCCGGCTACTTCAATTCCAAGTGGGGTGAACCATTGGAGGCCTAAAAAACTAGGCCGATCCCTGTCGACTACAGTTAGTGGTAGGGATGCAGTATGATTTTTAAATGAGACATGGATTTTGCTGGATCCAACGACTGGAATTCGATTTCCCTGATAGTCCTTAAGTATGATTCTTTGGAATCTGAGGTCTTGCCGCCAGACGGTGGGAAATAATTGTTTAAGGGTCTTCCAGGAAACCATCGAGAGGGACGATCCTGAATCGACTTCCATCATGCAGAGCTGGTTTTCGATGGCGACCTTCACCCGGATCTTCTTGGCTTCTAATGATGAGGCGTGACCGATCGTAATGGTTTGGTGTGCCTCTTCTCGTTTCGTTGACTGGGCTAGTGGTTTGTTTCTGTAGCAGTGGTTGTTCCATCGGTGGGTTAAGTTTTCTCGATTCACAGGACGACTTCCTGTGGGTTGGCGGTAGTTGGTCCCCCTCTGAGGTGGGTTGGATCCTTGCTTGCTTCTACAGACTCTTCCGATGTGACCTCTTTTCCCGCACACATGGCAGAGCGTGTCGAGGAATTTGCAGTCTGATTGCGGGTGGTTTGCCCCACAACCAGCGCATTGGTACTGCACTCTCTGGTTACGTTGATGGCGTTGGTCTCGTTCAGACCGGAGCCGGTTGACCTCTTCTTCATCGCTTTCTGATGATGATTCGAGGTCCTCGTGGTGGGCTGTCGTTGCCTGTCCTTCCAGGTGAGGCGAGATTTCGCTGGTGAGTTGGCGGAGTGGGGCGTGGGTGCGGCGCATTCGTGCAGCCGACTTCCTGGTTGCTTCTGCTGCAGCTGCATCGGCAATGGCATCTGCAAGGCTAATGTCGCCTTTCGCCATCAGCTTACTTTGCGTTGCTAGTGCATCTAATCCCAGAACTATTCGGTCTCTCAGGGCCTCTTCGAGATCAGTGAACCCTCAGAAGCCTCCCAAATTCCGGAGATCCACTATGAAATCTGCAACTCTTTCTCCCTTCCGCTGGTCTTTCTGATAAAATTCATGTCTTTGAACAAGCGTTGGTACGGTCGGTGCGTATGGGCCCGTAGAAGGGGCTTGAGGACGTCCCAGTCCCTGGACTTCACCTCAGCCGGTTTGCTTAGTGCCTTGGCCATCTTTAGCACGGTCGGCCCGCAGTGAGTTAGGAATACCGCTCGCTTCTTTCCGGTAGTGGCATCCTTCAAGTTGTTTGTCTCCAGAAACATCTGGAATCGGTTCATATATGAGTCCCAGTCTTCTTGTGCCGGGTCGAATGGAGCGGGTGGTATGACGCTGCCGGACATGGTTCAGCCATTGGTGCGTCTTCAGCCACGTGCTCTGTTTAGCGCTCTGTAGTGCTCAGTCAGCTCTGACATCTCCAAATCCCATCCTTGTTGCCAATGTTATGTTCTGAGCATGGGCGCAAGGATTGGAGACGAGACGATGAACAGTGAACTTCAACTCTTTATTTAACATTGTGGAACAGAGCAAAAACTATGGCAGCAACAACCCTTTTTATAGGCAAGCTGCTGATCAAGTAACCAATAAGAAATGTGAAGCGCTAGCTCCCTTAACCAATGAGAGAGGCCCGCTAATAGCCAATCAGATTCTCCTGAATGGACCAATCAGATGTCGCTATTATCGGCCAATCAGAAGTGCAGGGTCAGAACCCTGCATTTTTCTAAAAGGTTTTAATAATCTTTATTACGCACTTTTATCAATTCACTTTTTATTAATTCACAACAGAAACAAATCAAGGACATAAAAGTCATAGGATTTTGTTGACTGAAACCAATTTATAATCCCTATTACAACAATTGAATCATAATCAAGCTAACAGTAATCAGAAGTAGAAATGTTTCACTTGTTTCCACTTCGATTTAAACATTCTTATCTAAATTAGTTTGTAGCTGTGAAACTATTTTTAGAACATGGAAACCCTGAGTGAATGTCTCCCCTTTTTTAATGTGTCTCAAGTTCAGATTAGATATTTCAAAAGAAAATGGTTATTTCTAAAGCACATTAATTGAATTTCTGCAATATCAGCAGTTTACAAAAATGCTACTAGAAGGATTCAAGCAAAGCTGTTTCCCCATGAAATCTCCTCCAGAAGAAACCATGATAGGCAAGGACTTGGTTTTGCTGGCAGACAGCTTACTTAACAGATCTGTTCACAGAACATATTGAAGTAGACAAGTGATGTTTATAGAAAATCGATTAAGGTTTTCTTTGGGGAGTGGAAGAGGGTTTAATTTTAGGTGAATTCAGTCCATTTGATTTGAACCAGTTTGTGGTTCGCTGAATTACATGGATTTAAAATTATAACTGATGTGGCGATACCCAGGAAGAGGAGAAGAATAGAAGGCAAAGAATTGGAGAAATTCACAAATTATCCAGATCCAAAAATTAGAATTGAAAGATTATGACATAAACTAGTAGTGGTGGGATTCTAATAGTTATTGGTACATTGGGTGGCAAACAAAGTGCCTTAGATGACAGATCTGGGCACTGATAAAACCTCTACCTGTTAATTGCAAAAGGGATCCGTAAATGTACTACACTGATAGATAGACAACATCGCAATAGCACTTAGACCTATATATCACTTCATAGTGCTTTACAATCCTCTCTACAGTAAGCGGCTTACAAAGTCAGCATATTGCCCCTGGGTGGTAGGTAGACAGGTAGGTAAGTAGGTGGGTAAAGCCCTCTACTTACAATAGTTCATTTCATGACCATTCAAAGTTACAATGGCAAAAATGACATGATAGTTTTTCACACTTATGACCATTGCAGCATCTTCATGTTATATAATCAAAATTTGAAAGCTTGGCAATTGTTTCATATTTATGATGGTTGCACTGTGCCAGGGAGTCATATATTAAACTTTTGTGACCTTCTGATGAGAAAAGACAACGGGGAAGGCATATTCATTTAACCATTGTGATCCTAGCTTAACAACTGTAATTTAACAACTTTGGCAAGAAGGGTTGTAAAATGGGGCAAATTCACTCATCAACTGTCTCATGTAGCAAGAAAAAGTGTTGGATTCCAGTGCATTCATAAGTCAAGGACTGCCTGTAGATAGGTAGGGAGGCAGGCAGGTAGGTAGGCAGACTGTTCTGACCAAGGATTCCAAGACTGTAATTAAGCACATGCTTAGTTAAAACAACTCTTGTTTTATTTCAATGCTGGGAATTATGTTCATTCCCAGCCCATAATGAGTCCCAAACAGTCCCTCGAGATAAGCACCCATCTTTCTCTCCTTTGAATTGCTGCCAATTTAACTGTAAAAAACCAACTGAAGTACAAAGACCACACAGAGCTTCAAGGTTTAATCTGAACAGAACAACTTTGCTTCCTGCAAAGGTTTCTCTACCTTTGCACTTCCTTTATACCTTATGGGAGGGGCAATCACCTCCCAGCCTTACTCCCAAGTCACCCCTTTTTGTCTCAGCTGCTCTTGCCTTCTAGCAGCTCTGTGCACATGCACACCGGAAACAGTCTCCCCTGGGTCCTCTGCCTCATTGCTGCCAGAGTCCGGAGGCAGCACCCCACTCCCAGATAGTCCTGGCCCCATCTTTGCATCAGACACAGACCTTTGTCCAAGTCCCCTCCAGACTCCCAGACTGGTCCCTGTTCTTCCCCACTGTCTGATTTTGCTGCCGTCTGCATCGGCTGACAGTGAACCACAACACAGACAGACAGACAGACTAGAAGACGTAATGTCTAAGAGGTGTTTTTTTTGCAGGGACTAATGGATGTAAACATTTGAGCAGAAGTAGGGACTTCAGCAAGTCATTCTGGACTCTAGTCAGCTAGAATCCATTAATTCCCCAGGAAGTGAAATATCTAGTGATATAAATAATGTGTTTTGAAATATGGCATTCTTTAATTTGAAACAATGAACGACAAGGAGCAGAGGTGGCCAGAAAAAATAAATAGGTTGTACTCTGGCTTGAGGGATGTTTTTTAGAGCAGCACTTTTAGTAGACATTTTTAATCACATTTTTCTTAATGTGCACTAAAAGGCAGAGCTAGAAGCTCTATGTAACAAAGCCTGCCTTTGAAATATATATAAAAGCTATTTATATATCTATATGCTTTGAAATAATAGAAAATATGTTTTGTTTAGCTTGAAGGATAGTTCTACTGCAGGCATAGCTTGTAGAGCGAAATAAATGCAGAGGGGGGAAATTTACTATTATGGTATTCAATTCTTACAGGGATGGAAGCCAACTTGGTATCTTTATAGGATTTTGGAATTACCAGCGTGGAGAAGGTGGAGGAGAAGGGAAGAAGGAGGAGGAGGAGGAGGAGGAGGAGGAGGAGGAGGAAGGGAACATTATAGAGAGAGAAAAAGAGAGAAAAAGAGAGAGAGAGAGGAGGAGGATGAAGAAGAAGAAGAGGAAGAGGAGGAGGAGGAGGAGGAGGAAGAAGGGAACATTATATATGGAGAAATAGAGAGAGTGACAGACAGACAGATCCTGTAAATAATGAAACTGTTCATTTTCAGAAAGGTGGTTAGTTTGTTTCCAGTTGCGTAGCTCTCATAACAGGAAGTGGCTCCTAATGTTCATATGCAGCAATGAAAATGAGATATTCTGGGAGAAGGTGTGGACGATGACATATATCTTGCATACCTTCCATTTTACACATTTTACATGACAACATATAGGGCTGCAGAATGATAAACCATCAACCTTGCATGACCTTCCATGAAAACACCAGTTTCCTGCCTTTACGTATGAAAATAATAGCTCTTGACATTTGTAGCTTATTCGTCAAATGACATTTTGGGTGTATTTACAAAGAAGAAAAGGTGAGGATTCATTCGACTGTACTTCATCTATATTTTAGTTCTGGACATTTCAAATGTAACAGTAATGAAGACAAGCCACCATCCTGAGTTAAGGTGGCATTTTGGGGAGAAAATCTATTTATTTTCTCTCTCTCATTTTTTTTTTTTTTTGAAACAAATTTTTATTAATTTTAAAGATAAAACAACACATCATTAACCATTAAATACATAAACACATAAAACCTCTTAACATTGTAAATCCTTACAAGTCAAACAAAACATTATTTTTATACAGCATAATTCCAATTTATCCCATCTCCATATGGACACACAAATATCTTCCAGCAAATTTCTCATTATTTCTCTTTACTCCTATTCAATTTCATTTCTCTTCCATATTTATCCATTTTATAGTCATCATATTCTTTTCTTTCTGGCTTGTTTAAATTATTCTCGTCTAACATTCCTCCAAGGTTTTATTGATTATTTTTTCCTTTTTTTTTTATAAAAAACAAATTTTGTTAGTTTTACCATAAACACAATACACAAACATACAAACACAAAACATAAACAAAACTAAAAGATCTTTTCTGAAGGTTGTCTGTTCCCGGGTTAAAACTCTTTACACAGACACAAATTCAAACATCATATTCAACCCATATCTCCTTCCATATCTTATTATCATTTTCTTTTATATATATATATATATAAACCATTTTTATCAGTTTTATAAGAACAATGCACAAAGAATCAAGGCATAACAGCTTATAAATTCTTTTCTAAGAAAAAATAATAATAAAAGACCAATAAGGCATAACATTTCCAGATTATAATATCAATATTTCATATAATATTAACTTCATATCTTGTCCCTACTTCTCTTTTCCATCCAAATTATTTATTAATTAAAATTTTATTGCCTTTTATCAATATACAAAATCCAAAAAAAAAAAAAAGCATATATATCCTTCCATATCTTATTACCATTTTCAACAACATTCTTTGTCTGTTTTATTTCCAATTATCCATTCATCTTTTTTTTTCTTTTACTATACTTCTCCTGTACACCAATTGGAGTAACATCTATAACTCATTACCCTAACTTAGAAATACTACATATTACAATCTTTCTTGGGATTCTGTTTAAAAGATTCTAAAATTACATAAAAACACAATCTTATATACCCTCCAGAATCCCTCTTTTAATCTAAATTAAATTCACCCATTGTCTCTAAATAAACTTTTTTTCTTTAAGTCTTGCTTCCCCCCATTAAGGCTTCTCCTCCCCCCCTTTCTCTCTTGCTTATTCTTCTCCTTGCCCTTTCTACCCCTTTGCTTTTTCCCATCGCTTTTCTTACTCCTTTTCCTTTGCTTTCTAACCTTGCCTCCACCTTTTCGCTCATTTTTCTCTCTTTTGGTTGTTTTTATAATTCTTAAAATCCCCTTTTTCTTATCCTTTTTCTCCTCCTCTCCGGAAGGGACCCATTGTTCATCAAAGATGGCTTCTTCTTCCTCTTCTTCCTTGTCCCAGTCCTTCTGCTGCGTAATCAACTTTTCAACAGAACATAACGCCATTTCTAAGAATTGAAACAAAGTGCCCAAAGTATCTTCTTTTTTATATTTTTGATATTCAATCTCTAGTTCATCCACAAACAATGCCATTATAAAAAGGGAAACTTTTTCCAAAACAACCACAAGTATTTTTAATCAAAGATAATCAAAAGCAATAAAAAAAAAAAAAATTCCAAAAGTTAATACTTTTCTTCCTTCTTCTCTTTCTCTTTCTGGATTAATTTTTAATCAAAGAGGTCCAATTACCATATATCTTCTTTTGGGATCCACAAAGACGTTCTAGACAATCTCCTCCTTTTTCAGCTTCTGCTCCAATTTTTTTTTTCTCCCTTCCCACTTGCAATGACAATTTTAAATAATCAAAAATCCATACCTCCAGCAGAGATTTTCCAATTTCTTAAATTTTTCAATGTCCAAAAATCCCTTTGTCTCTTAGCTTCAGCTTTCAAAGCAATCCACTTTCAATGTCTAATATATCCAAATATTTCTGCTTTTTCCGTGGGGTGGGAGAGTAAAAAAAAAAAGAGTTCCCTTTAACAGCTTCTCCGCTGCTTTTCGCTCTTCTTAGGGATACAATGTATCCTCCAGCAATTCAAGCAGCTCAATTCCAGGCAGTTTAAAAGGTGTTACTTGACCCGGCTCAGACAGAACTTTCACTCTTCACACTTCCTCCAGCACAGTTCTTACCCGGTTGTTGGCTTCTTCATGGCGGCCATTGCTGACCGCCGCTCCACCGCCTTGGGAAAAAGGGGTTTTCCCGGAGAAGGGGGGGTCTGCGACACCCCCACCTCCCTATCCGACTCCCCTCTCTCTTCAGCTGTCCCTACAGGGCAGCCATATCCCCCTGACCCGTCTGGATCGGGGGTACCTCGACGGCTAGCACAGCAGGAATCGCGAGCTGTTGCGAATTCCTGCTGCCCCGAAGCCACGCAAACCGGAAGTTTCTCTCTCTCATTTTTTAATATAAATTTTATAAATTGTCTATTGTTTACATGTATTAGTGCTTAATAAAGATTGTGTTGTCTGGGTATTTAATTTGTTTAACAATACAGATTACATTCTCTTTTTTTAATTATGAGAATACAACACAATACATCCAACTTAGCCTTGTTATACATATATACGTTTTACTTCATCATTTATAATCTCTTTATTAATATATTAATTACAAATTAATCTAATCATAACTACTAATATTTCAACCTTGTCTTCTGCTGTATAACCATTGATAAAATTTATTCCATGTTTTATAACATTTAGACTCTCCTTTGTCTTTTATTTCTAAAGTTAAATTATCTGATGCTGCACATGCCATAATTTTTCTTATTATTTCTATTTCTGAAGGTATGATTTCATTTTTCCAGTATTGTGCATATATTATTCTAGCCACCATCAATACATTTACTATTGGATACATTATTTCCTTCTTAACTTTTTCTGATATTACTTCTAAGAGAAAAAATTCCGGCTTAAATGGAATACACTTTCCCACCATTGGTTCTATCCATGTTTGGTACAGATTACATTATTACATTATTATTCTCCACCCCTTTCACCCTCCCAATCACTGGTAAAATAAATTCCATGTTTGATAATATTCCATATCTTCTTTCTCGTTAATTTTCAATGTAAGTCAATCCACAATCTAGTATCTTTCTGATTTTCTCTTGGGACACCCCCCCCCCCCCATATCAAAACAACTTACCTTATGCCTGGCCAGTATCTGAAAATAACATTTAACACAACAAAGTGGTTCAGTTGAAATCTGCCTATGTGGGACTGATTGGGATAGATCGCAGGAGTGACATCGAAATATACTTTTATCATATTTTATCTATGCCTTAAATTATTGTATTTTATTCCATATTTCATTTTAAATTGTATTTTGTTGTTCCAACTTCATTTAAAATTGCATTTTATCCAATTCCATTTTAAATGGCTTTTATCAAATTTTAGTAATAACTTGATTCTAGAATTCTGCACTTTGATAAGACCCAAGGCAGAGGTGGGCTATTTGGAGGTTCGTGGGGCTTCAGGAGAGTATCTAGCTAAGATTCTGTGTGGTTCAGAAAACCCCCAAATTCCACTCCTGACTGGCCCTGCCCACCCCTTTCCTCCCAGGAGTCCCCACGTGGCCCGTTTTGGATGCAGGTAAGTGTACGGAGCATGAGAAGGCTCGGCTCAGGAAGTTCAAGAAGGCCAGAAATGGGCCCATTTCCAGCTTCCAGAGACCATCCAGAGCCTGGAGTTGTTTTCGCTGTCCCAGAAGCTCAAGGAAAGCCTCCGGAGTCTGGGAAAAGCAAAAACACCCTCCCTCCACTGTGATGCAGGAGGCTGACTAGGCCACACCCAGCAGGGCCACGCTTACCCAGCAATTGGGCAGAGGACCCTTTGCTAAAAATATTTGAAGCCCACTCCTGGGCCAAGGGCTAATCAATAAAGATTGAATTGAATCTTCGTCTTGCGGCGTTTCTTCATTTTTCCAACATTGTGCGAATATAATCCTTGCTGCTGTTTATTACAGTTGATGAAAAGTGAGTATATGTATGGATGTCTGTGTGTGTGTGTGTGTGTTTGGGCGCATGTATACATACAGAAAAATAATATAATATTTTATTAATTGATTAAACCTGCAACCTTACCAATAGGATGAAAGAAAAATAAAACCTACAATCTGATTCTGGGATAAAATAGATGGAATATAATACAAGTATTAAGATATTGCAGCTGCCAGAAAAACCCAAGGCAGTCCTAAGTTGCATTAACAGGAATAAAAGTACCACTTTATAGTGCCTTGGTAAGACCATACTTGAAATACTGAATCCAGTTTTGGTCACCACGATATATAAACAAAAGACATACAGAGTCTAGAAGAGTGCAGAGAAGAGCAACACAGATGATTAAGAGACTGAAGGCTAAAACATACAAAGAATAATCTATATCTGTGGGATGTATGTAGAGAGTCTCAGCAATCCAGGTCTTGGTTGTCCCAAAAGTGCTTTTTTTCAGGAGGAGGCAACTGTACTTTTTTGTTTTGCTTCACATCCAAGAAGGTTCTTCATATCTGACTGGATGGTGGGGAATGGAAGAATTTATATTCCTTGCAGACAGCTGGTCATTTGCATCCATTTAGAGAGTAGTTGAGGCCACTTGGAGGTTTATCTGTGTCCTCAAGTTCACCCGAATAGTGCCAATGGTTCCTGTATTCTATAAATTTTCTGGAAATTTGTTTTCTGGAAATCCCTTTGAGACAACCATGATCTGGATGACTGAGAATCTCTACAGACTTTTAGCTATGCAATTTGAGAAAGAACGCCCTTCAAATGGTGTGGGAGTATGAACGGATTTCCCCCCCAAAAATTGCAGACTACATGAACCATTAGCATTACCCAGGTGACCCTGAGGACACAGATAAACCTCCAAGTGCTTCAGTGACCCTCTAAAAGGATGCAAATAACCAGCTGTCTGGTTGTTCCTTCCATTCCCCACCATCCAGTACTGAAGAAACTTCTTGGATGTGAAGCAAAACATCTTCAAAGAAAAAGAAAGAAAGTCCAGTTGCCTCCTAAAAGAAAGCACCTTTGGGATACCTATTGGATCTTGTATCCTTCCTTCCTTGAATAAACAAAAAACAAACAAACAAAAAACACCCCAACAGCCTGTCTATGCTCTCATAATTTCTGGAAACATTAGAATGTCTCACTTCGGCAACCTTTCAATTCTAGAACTTTTCAGAACTTTTTCATCTCTATAGCCCAATCAAAGCATCCATGTTCTCTTGAAATAATGTTCTAATTGAAGAGCCAGAGGGGGGCTATCATATTTTGCAAGTGAGTTTTCTTTTATTTTCGAACTGCTTCCTCGGAACTTGAAATTCAACAGGAATGCTGATTCTTAGCTCTCCAATCATGTCTAGAGCTGAATCCATCATTGATAAGATTGAGGTTGCTTGCCAGGGGTGGGATTCAAAAATCTCAGCAACTGGTTTGCTGCCCAGTTGCTTGGTGTGCGTGGCCATGATGACGTGGCCTACCAGAACTTCCTGTTTCCGGTTTCTGATGGGCCTCCAGACCCCGGGGGAGGCCCACCAGAAATAGGTCCATTTTGCCACTTCCAGTTTTTCCAGGAAGGCCATTTTTCACCCTCCCAAGGGTCCAGAGGCCTTCCCCAAGCCTTTGTGGGGGTGGGCGGAAATGGCCTCCCCCCGGCTCTGGAGTTCTTCCAGAAGCCAGAAACAGGCCTATTTCCAGACTTCCACAAGGCCCACTTTTCCACCTCCCAGGGCCTCTGTGCAGACCCTGCACTTATTGAAAATGGGCCATGTGGAGACTCCTGGGAGAGGCAGGGCCAGCCAGTCGGTTGAAATACTGATTCAGCGAACCAGCTGTAACTTTAACATCCAGTTCGCCTGAACCAGTCCAAACCAGTAGAATCCCACCCCTGTGGCTTGTGCTGAAAAACTGAATTGGGTTCTGTCACTGACCAATATTTAATATTACAATTTTTAATATTCTACAATTTAATTCACTTGCCTTAAAATCTTTTTAGATTTAGATTTTTTTTTCACTTGAATAAAACTGGCTTTGTTATTAGTCCCTTATCAGTTGTAAAAAATAAGACTAGAAGGATCCTTCTATTCCTCCTCTCTCTCTATTATTTCAATGCATTTTTCACTTTTTAAAAATGTTTTTGTTTCAGTTCAGACAAGGTGGAACACAACAACAACTGGCCTAAAAATACGTTAAAATTCTACTTCAGGAATCATGCAGCTTTTCAAGAAGCATAATATTAAAAATAAAAATACTGCTAAATGGTTATGCATAAAGAAGATAAGCCAGCAAGTTTCAATGCCTCATTTGTAAAGCAAAAATGTTATTCTATCTTTTAACTTAGCTAAACGGTTTCTTTCCCCAACTAGAGAAATGAGAAAAAGAAGTCAGAGAAAGAATCTTGGGTCCAGTTCAAAGCTGTAGTTGTTGCATTTTCTCTTGCAAATCATGCAAACTTGAAGTACACAATTGATAATATGGGAACAATGACAAAGGAAATGGAAGGTGGGAATTTGAATTGTTGGATATATATATATATTTTCCTTTGTGGATCTCTTTTCAAGGCAAGAAAAATGTTCTTCAAGCGTTGGGTCTCTCACTCAAGCCTACTTTATTTATCTGAAGAACCACTGAATCCTCTTTGGTACAATATTCTGATTTTTATGAATATGAAATACACTAAAGAGGAGTCAAGCTATCTGATTTGCTTCTAAGGTTCCTGCAAATTGGGAATCTCTTTTGTTTAACACATAAAGGGAGAGTTCAAAGAGACGAGTTCCATTATTTTCATTAAAGCAACTAGCTGGAGATGTGCTTTCAAATCAGACTGGAATGTCATCTGAGAAATGTTTTGCATTGATGGAGGAAAATTATTTTCACTCTCTCACTTTTTCCCTTTTCCTTGATGCTGAAGATGTACCCCAGAGGATCAGATAATTCTGATTATTTTACTCTCCAGTACATTCAGAAGCCTCCAAAGACAACACTTATTGCTTCAAATGTGAGTTGCTGCTGTGTAAATGAAATAGGTTCTCACGTAATAGGAGTGAGTTTTGGAGAATTGCAGAGCATTTCTTTGACATATCCTTTGCATGGGCTGGGTATAGAAGGAAGGAAGGAACAAGGAAGGAAAGAGGAAGGGAGGAAGGACAGAAAGAGGGAGGAATTGAGGAAGGAAGAAAGAAAGAAAAAAGAAACAAGGAAGGAAAGAGGAAGGGAGGAAGGACAGAAAAAGGGAGGAATTGAGGGAGGTAGGAAGGAAGGAAGGAAGGAAGGAAGGAAGGAAGGAAGGAAGGAAGGAAGGAAGGAAGGAAGGAAGGAAGGAAGAAAGAACAGAAAGAGGGAGGAATTGAAGAAGGAAATTGCTTTGTTTAGCTATCTTGTTTAGCTATCAAAATGTGGAGTTCAATTGTGGCCAAAAGACAAGGACTGCCTAGACATATATATACTTAGAGCAATATAATTTCTCAGAGAATACCTAAGTGCTCCTATTTTAAGCATCTATAATTTAATTAAAAGCACTTGGAAATACAATGAGCATTTAAAAATCAGTTTTAACTGATTTCCCCGGGGGAAAGGTTATACTAATTGTAAAATGAAGTTATAATAAATTCAAAGAAATAGAGTGTTTTATTGGCTTTCCATCCCAAACCACAATTTAATTAGACAGCAAAATATTTTACAAGGAGCAATGAGTGTGGGATTTATCTTCCCTTCCATAGCAGGAGAAAGAAAGGAGGAGAAAGCGAGGAAAAGGAAAATTCCCTACCTCATGGATTTCCGTGGCTTCAGTGAGAAGAGTTAATGTCATTTGAAATGAACTGAAATAATTATAGTAATGTCATCATTTTGAAGTCTACAATCATCAAACTCAAGGGTTACGATAGACCTAAAAGGTCCACTGACTCAGGCTTCATCAACACCCAACGCACTTGTGAATCATAGAAGAGCAGATATTATCCTATGAAGTAGCTGAGAAGAACACATGGAACTGAGATCTGCTCATGTCTAAAAGTTTCAGGAGTCTGTGGGGTCCTTGCGGTGGTGGGATTCATTTTTTTTTATTACTGGTACTGTGGGCGTGGCTCAGTGGGCATGGCAGGGGAAGGTTACTGCAAAATCTCCATTCCCTCCCCACTCCACTAACCTGCTTTCCAGCTCTGTTCTCCTGTGCAGGGCAACCAAAGAAGATCCAGAAGATCAGCTGGGACTCGGGAGGCAGAGAATAGATGAAGTTGGCTGGGCCAGTCAGAGATGGTATTTGCCAGTTCTCTGAACTACTCAAAATTTCCACTACCGGTTCTCCAGAACTGTTCAGAACCTGCTGAATACCACCTCTGGGTCCTTGGTGCTCTCTAAGCTTGGTGGCTTTCTTGCAGATGTTCCATTACCCAAGTAGGTAACATCATCAGGTCTAGAAGAGGGTGAGATTTGGTTTTTTTTATACACCACTGGTATCAAGCATGAAACACTTCTGAGCCATTTGAACCTTTATCGCTACTCCACTTGCCAACAAACAAGGAGGGAAGAGTGAGAAAGAATGCAGATGATCCAAGAATAGACTGTGTGAACCAAGTAGTCACCAAGGTCACTCCTGCAGGTGCCTGATAAAGGAACTGTTCTCAAAACAAAGGACTGTTCTCTTTTTTGGGTTCTCTAGTCGCATGGTTGACAAGTGGCTTGCCCTGTGAGTATGGGTAGGAAAAGTCTTGATTGTTCCTTGATTAGACTGTTGTTACCTTGTTGCTCTGAGTTGGTAGTTTCTTGATTGGATTATGGTTTCCATGAGTTAAGGCGAACTTTAACCTGAATCCTGCAAGTTCTAGTCCAACATCTTAGTTACTATACCCATAATAGTTTGAATTAACAACCCCCCCCCCCCTTCAACTTAATCAGCCTTATATTGTTACATGTAGTGATTGGCTGAATGTTATGTAGTCTTTGACTTTATTTTTTTATTAATGCAAACATGCAGTTCAGACTTTCAAAATGAAGGCAATTTGAAGAAATCACCAAATCAAATAACTTTCTAAAGGAAGCTGATTTGGGTCAAGTGTAAATACATTTGAATCAATTCAACAAGTTGATCTGATGGCTTTCCTGTTGCTAGGAATCAAAATTTTCTGATCTGAATATCTTATATTTAGAAGATAGTGTGTCTTTTTCCCTATCTTTTAGCTATACAATGAACTTTACTGCCTGAACAAGCCTTAGAAAAACATCAAAAGTCAAGAAATTGTGGGATAGAAACTGTAATCTAACAAGGTCAATAGCCTACAAGAGGAACTTGTATAAAATGTTTTATAGATAGCAACTACCACCAGCAAGACAAGCAAAGATGTATGAAAATGTATCAGCTAAATGTTGGAAATGATATCAGATACCAGATTCATATTACCATATGTGGTGGACATGCTCAAAGGTGAAAAAATATTGGACTAAAATACATACTTGGTTAGAAAAAATGATAAAGCAACATATAGATTTGAAACCAGAGATATTCTTGTATAACAGTATAATAAAGGGAAATATATATTTAACTTTACATGCATTAACAATGCAAGAATTGTGTTTGCACAAAAATGAAGAGATCCCTACTGATGAAAGTGTTCTTAAAAAAATATTAGAATGCGCTGAGATAGACAGATTAACACTTAGAAAAGAAAAGGAAGAAACAGAATACTTTTCAATATAGGACTTGTGTTTTACCAATGATTAATGATTACCAAATCATTAATTAATGATTACCAAAGATATGGAACTTTTTATGTATATTAAAAGAAGTATATTCTTTTAAAATACACATAAAAAGTTCCATATCTGTCTGAACAGCGTGTTGTCTGGTCACAATTAGTTTTAAGTAGAAATGCAGCATTAATCAACATCAATCATAATAATCATAATAAACATATCACTAAGTCAAGCCTACAAGCAATTGTAACTTCAGCTTGCAAGGGGCTTCAAAATATGACGTATTTCTCCTTGCTTCCTACACTCACTTTATTATTTTGTTTTGTTTTGAAAAGATGGCAAACAACATATTTGCATATGGAATCTTATTTGGCTCTGGGGATTGAAAGCAATTTAATTTCCCCCTAGAATGCTTCCAGAAACAAATTTCTTAACTCACTAAGTCATCTGAAAATTCTATGAAGGTTGCAGTTCCTTGGGTAAAGAAATCCAAACCAAACAATAGCTACTGTAGAGAGAGAGATCTCTTTGATACTAGAAGAACATTGTGACAATCAATCATGCATCTAATATATCAAACCAAAACACAATTTTATTAAAACCCTACACCAGCATGAGGGGGTACAGTCACAAGGAAGAAATAAAAATTTATTAACAGATAGGAAGCATAAACCTAGAGCTCAGTGGCTGAGATGCTGAGCTTGTCGATCAGAAAGGTTGGCATTTCAGCGGTTCAAATCCTTAGCACCCATTCCTTGCCTCAGCTTCTGCCAACCTAGCAGTATGAAAGCACATAAAAAAATGCAAGTAGAAAAATAGGGACCACCTTTGATTGGAAGATAACAGTGTTCCGTGCCACCTTTGGCATTTAGTCTGCTGGTCATATGACTATGGAGACGTCTTCGGACAGCACTGGCTCTTTGGCTTTGTAACAGAGATGAGCACTGATCCCTAGAGCTGGAAATGACTAGCATGTATTATGCGCGAGGGGAACCTTTACTTTTGCCTATGAGGTATAAACAATTACCATCTTTTTTTCATCTGTAAGACACCCCCATGTATAGAACACCCCCCCCCACACACACTTTTCTTACCCAAAATTCAGAAATCTGGAATGCCACCAGGTTCAAGTGCTGGTAGATGCCAGCCTTCCCTCCGGTGGGCCTTGGCAACTGCTGAAGAGAGACGGGCCTGTTTCAATGCCTGGCACCCAGATGCCTTTTCTTTTCCCCCAAGCATTTATTTGCTAACCTGAGGAGGAGCAGGGAGAAGACAGATGGAAAGCAGCCTCCTCCTTCCCTCATGCCAGCTGCTCTGTTTCTAGGGGTGGGCTGCTGGGGGTCTGCAGGGGTCCAGGAGAGCCCTAGCTAAGATTCTGTTGATTCACTTTTGGCTGGTCTTGCCCACTCCACCCTCCCCCTCCCAGAAGTCCCCGTATAGCCTAGGTAAGTGTAGGGCATGCGTGGAGGCTCAGGGAAGGTGAAGATCAGGCCTCCCGGAAGTTCAGGAAGGCTGGAAATAGGCCTGTTTCCAGCTTCCAGAGAGCCTCCAGAGCCTGAGGGAGGCTGTTTTCATCCTCCCGGAGGCTCAAGGAAAGCCACCAAAGGCTGGGGAGGGCAAAAATGTCCCCCCCCTCATCATGGGCAGAGAACCCTTTGCTAAATTTTTTGAAGCCCATCCCTGTTCACTTCCCATTTCTCCATTGCAACGCAGCACCCAGGATCCAGTTTGATAGCAGGGGGGAAAGGAGTAATATAACAAGCGGTTCGCCCAGGGCCAGGTTGGCCATCATGGGAGGCTCATCCAGCATGTGTGGCAGAGCTGGAGGATCGGGATGGGCCACACTTTCTTCTGTCAGCCCCACCCTCCATGTATAAGACACCCTTCCATTTTCAAGTAAACTCTTTTAAGAAAAAGTAGTGGCTTATACACGGAAAAATATGGCATATATAAAAGCTGTGTGCCATGTGTTGTTGTTAATTGCGAAGTCATATCTGATCCATCATGGCCACATGGACAACATTCCTCCAGGCCTTCCTGTCTTCTACCATCTTCTGGAGTCCATTTAAGCTCACGCCGACTGCTTCAGTGACTCCATCCAGCCACTTCATTCTTCTGTTGTCTCCTTCTTTCTCTTCCCAGCATGAGGCTCTTCTCCAGTGAGTCCTTCTTTCTCATGAGGTGGCCAAAGTATTTGAGTTTCATCTTCAGGATCTGGCTTTCTAAAGAGCAGCCAGGGTTGATCGCCTCTAGGACTGACTGGTTGGATCGCCTTGCAGTCCATGGGATTTGCAGGAGTCTTCTCCAGCACCAGATTTCAAAGGCCTCAGATATTAAAAATACATGTAAGAAATAGAAAAGTTATAAATAACTGAACAATCTGAAAACAGTTGTGGGGATATTAAAAGCTTGTAAGGGAAGCATTAAAAATTTGGATATATTTAGGATATGAGTGATGGGTTCACCCTCCATATAGGAATTACTTCTATGTGATGGAAAG
Organism: Hydrophis major; assembly: GCA_033807585.1. Taxonomy (NCBI): domain Eukaryota; kingdom Metazoa; phylum Chordata; class Lepidosauria; order Squamata; family Elapidae; genus Hydrophis; species Hydrophis major. The sequence continues at coordinate 69,711,651 of CM066333.1, forward strand.
ACTAATCCATAGGATCAAGGTTTCATCACGAATTTAATCAATTGGCCTGAGTGACTATTTCTATTTGCAATTGTTTTCTCCCTCTTTTTTATTTTTCTGCACATTGAGCATAGAAGTAATTCTAAATAGAAGCTAGAGAAGGCTGGTTCCCTTGCGTGAAGCTGGTAGAAGAAGCTGGCTAGTGAATCCAAAGTTTTTTGTTTCCCACCTGGGAAACTGCTAGCAGAATATGGCCATCCTTGGCTGAAGTTTGCTGCAGTACATGCATACATCTTGAAGACCACAGAGTTCCTCACCTGGGAGGATGCAAAAGTCAAGCCCATTGATCCTAGTTTTTGACTGTTGAGCAGATCTTGCTGTTCTGACCAAGGCTTCCTGAGACCATAATTAAGCATATGCTTAGTTCAAACAACTCTTGTTTTATTTCAACAGCTGGGAATTATGTTCATTCCCACCCCGTAATGAGTCCCAAACAGTCCCTCACCTTTATCTCCTTTGAATTGCTGCCAACAACTAAAGTGCCAAATGAACTGTAAAAAACCAACTGAAGTACAAAATCCACACAGAGCTTCAAGGTTTAATCCAAAACAAAACAAACAACTTTGCTTCCTGCAAAGGTTTCTCTACCTTTGCGCTTCCTTTATACCTTATGGGAGGGGCAATCAACTCCAAGCCTTTCTCCTGAGTCACCCCTTTTGTCTCAGCAGTCTTGCCTTCTAGCAGTTCTGCGCACATGTGCACTGGGAACAGGTTTCCCTTGTTCCTCTGCCTCGCTGCTGCCAGGCTCCGGAGGCTCTGGAGTCAGCACACAACTCCCAGATGGTCCTGGCCCCGTCTCTGCATCAGATGCAGGACCCTTGTCTGAGTCCTCCCCAGACTTCTGGACTGGTCCCTGTTGTCCCTCACTGTTCGATTCCGCTGCTGTCTGCACAGGCTGTCGGTGAACCACAACACCTGCCAGACAGGGAGTGATAAATAGCAGCAGAACAAGCTAAAGTTAGAAAACACCAGCAGTCTAAATTGGGTTGGGGCTCTGAGTCGGAGATTGAAAAAGATGATCCTTTTCCCTTTTGGGATTGCAGCATGTTTTCTTTTGCACAATGCTAGATGGGGAACGGGGAATGATTATGCTGCAATCAGAGGTGGTATTCAGCAGGTTCTGACCAGTTCTGGAGAACCAGTAGTGGAAATTTTGAGTAGTTTGGAGAACCGGCAAATCCCACCTCTGACTGGCCCTGCCCAGGGGTGGGATTCAATTTTTTAAACAACCGGTTCTGTGGGTGTGGCTTAGTTGGTGGGTTTGGCTTGGTGGTCATGTGATTGGGATGTCACTCATGTCAAGGGGTGCTTCTCCTTGCCTGGCCTCTCATGACAGTGGGGATGCTACAATGGTCACAAGTGTGAAAAATGTTCACAAGTCACTTTTTTTCAGCACTATTGTAACTTTGAATGGTCACTAAATGAACCGTTGTAAGTCAAGGATTATCTGTACAAAAATACAAAAAGCTTCTTTGCTTGCAAAAAGCTGCCCTAAGTACCAATCATTAAATCAAAAATGCCTGCAAACTGAGTTACAAATCAGGCAGGGCGCCAGAGCACCCTGAGGAATTAAAATGCAGTGATAACTGCCAGCAGCCAACTCTTTACTGAAACCTTTTAGCAGAGAGGTCATTTAAGCTCTCCAGAAAGGACACACCCAGGAAAGCAATCCTTAGATCCACCTCTGACTGCCCTGCCCCACCTATTCTCTGCCCAGCTGATCGGCTGGGTCTTCTTTGGTTGCCCTGCACAGGAGAACGGAGCTGGAAAGCAGGTTAGTGGGCTGGGGAGGGAATGGGGATTTTGCAGTATCCCTTCCCTGCCATGCCACGCCCACCAAGCCACACCCACAGAACTGGTAGTAAAATATTTTGAACCTCACCATTGTGTATTATCATATATTATCTATATAATCTTAGTTGTTTAACAAGTCCAACGGCATTGAATTTTATTTTTCCTTATTAATTAGGGGAAAAAAGTAGAATAGTCACCTTAAAGTTTATCGTTAACCCTAACCCTAAGGCTCATCATTCTGAAATTGCTTTTGTTCTGGAGAACCTCAGGCTTAAATAAATAAAATTAAAAGAAACTAAAATAAGTCTCTCTCACACTGGGGTGGGGAGGGAATGGAGATTTTGCAGTAACCTTCTCCCAGGAGTGAGGAGGGAATGGAGATTTTGCAGTAACCTTCCCCTGCCATGCCCACCAAGCCACACCCACATAACGGGTAGAAAAATTTGAATCCCACCAATGGTAGCAATCCTTGTATTGATTGGGCAAACACAAGCACCATGGCTGACTTCTCAACCGAGTGGGAAGATGCTACAGGTGCCCTTTCCATTAAACGGTTCCTGTTTTATCAGAATAATAGTGTGCCGTGAAAAATCTTACATCTAACAGAGACCATTTCCAGTCTATTTAGTTTTGGCAAAAAAGGCTCATGTGAGAAGAACTCTCCCAGTCTGACTATTTATACATAGCCCACTGCTGTTTTGAACAATTATCCACTCGCTGACATGATATGTTTATTGTTCCATTAATAAAGCAGTAAATTATGGGTTGGCGTGAGGTCCCAGCACATTGTTGAAAGAGAAATACACCAGAGGATGAATAATTTGCAAATGGTTTAGATTTATTAGGCAGCATTGTATTCCGTAGATTAAGGACGCACAAATTTTGCCTCTTACTGACATGACATAGAGGGTATGGGATGAGTAACTCCTCCCAGTGGGATTTTACTTCACTTTCTGATTATTATTATTTTTGTTTATAGTTTATAGAGTTTATTTGTCATTATACTCGCAAGCGGGTGCAACGAAATGAGGTGCTCTTCCACAAGTAAAAACTGGACAAACACCACTAAAAGAAAAAAAGTTAAATTAAATTAAAACTAAACACAACCGACCATACAATGATCTTTATGCAATTTAAAAATGTAAAACCCCATTACTCTCATTCACTTCCACATAAATCTTATGACCCTGCATTCAAACTCAAAACTGCACTTGGATAAAAACTGTTCTTAAATCTGGTCGTCCTTGTTCTTAATACCCTAAATCTCCTTCTCGATGGTAATAGTTCAAAGAGCTGATGTCCCGGATGAGAGGAGTCATTCAATATATTAAGTATCTTCCTCCTACATCTATTCCTATACAGTTCTTCCAAAGAGGGAAGTGAGCAGGCAATGATGTTTTGGGCCATCTTAATCACCCTCTGAATTGCCTTTTTCTCTGCCACTGTGCAGCTCAAGAACCATACACAGAGACAGTAGGATAATATACTCTCAATTGAACTCCGATAGAAAGTAGTCAATAGACTCTCAGCCAGTTGTTGTTTCCTAAGAATCCTTAGTAAATACAACCGTTGTTGTGCCTTCTTAATTAAAGCAGCGGTGTTTGCACTCCAGGTCAGGTTATTTGTAATGATGGTCCCGAGAAACTTACATTCAACCACCTGTTCCACACGAACTCCCTCTATATACAGTGGCTGAATGTCTGCTCTTTTTTTCCTATAGTCCACTATAACCTCCTTGGTCTTCTTGATATTAAATAGAAGATTATTATTTTTGCACCAACGGGATAGCTGTAATACCTCATCCCGATATGCAGACTCATCATCCCCAGAAATAAGTCCTACAAGCGTAGTATCGTCTGCAAATTTCATTATCCTATTGTTGGGATGTTTATTTGTGCAATCAGATGAACAGATGGAGAACAAAAGTGGACTAAGGACACAACCTTGTGGAGTGCCAATGCTAAGTGTCTTGACAGTAGAAATATAGTCATTCAATTTAACTCTTTGTGGACGATTTGTTAAAAAGTCCAATATCCATAAGCAAATAGAATCTGGAAAATCTAGATCTTTAAGCTTAGCTATTAATCTGTGCGGCATGATGGTATTAAAAGCAGAACTAAAATCTGCGAACAACATTCTTACATAATTCCCCGGTGTTTCCAAATGGGATAAGGCCATGTGAAGCACAGTGATAATTGCATCCTCGGTTGATCTATTTTTTTTTGTAAGCAAACTGAAGCCCATCAAAAAAATCGGGAAGGCAGGAGATAATATAATTTCAAACTAGCTGCTCAAAGCACTTCATTAAGATAGAAGTTAGTGCCACCGGCCTATAGTCGCTCCGACCATTTGTGGACAACTTTTTAGGCAGTGGAATGATGGTGGTTATTTTTGTGACCCTTGAATTTACTCTATTTCAGTTTGGAATAACCTATCATTCAAGCCTACATCAGAATGCAGTTGGAAGGAGCACTGATGATTTTCTAGCAGGTTTTATTTCTAGCAGGACTACTAGATTCTGTAACATCTTTGTTCCCTTTGCCATCCATCTGGTAAATTCACAAGAGTCATTTTTCTCATATGCATAATTCTGTATTTATTTACTCTGTTATATTCTGTAGTATATATTGGAGGTGGTAATCCTTTGAGAGCTGTATGCAATGAAATTTCAGTTTAGTGTACATTCAAAGTGGCAAAAAAGTTATTATTCTGTTCTGTTTCTATTCATTCTGTTTCTGTTCTGTTCTGTTTCTATTCTGTTCTGTTCTGTTTCTATTTTGTTCTATTCTATTCATTTTATTCTGTTTCTATTCTGCTTCTGTTCTCTATTCTCCTCTCCTTTTCTCTCCTCTCCTTCATATCTCCTCTCCTCCTTTCTCCTCTCCTTTTTCCTTTTATGGCATAAAAGTTGGCTTATTATGCAGCTGGAAATTTGGACTGGAAGATATGCAGCTGCAGCTGCCAAAAAAGCCAACACAGTCCTGGCCTGCATTAACAGAGGGATAGAATCAAAATCACATGAAGGGCAACAAAGGGGAGTGGATGATAAAACAATTGTTGGAATTAGGTATGTCTAGTTTAATAAAAAGAAAGAGTAGGGGTGACATGATAGCAGTGTTCCAATATCTGAAGGGCCCCACAAAGAAGAGGGAGTCAAGCTATTTTCCAAAGCACTTGAAGGCAGGACAAGAAGCAACAGATAGAAACTAACCAAGGACAGAAGCAACCTAGAACTAAGGAGAAATTTCCTGACAACGAGAACAATTAATCAGTGAAACAACTTGCCTCCAGAAGTTGTAAATGCTGGAAGTGTTTAAGAAGAGATTGTCAGTCATTTGTCTGAAATGGTATAGGATTTTTTTTTATCTGAGCAGGGGTTGGACTAGAAGACCTCCAAGGTCCCTTTCAACTCTGTTATTCTATTATATTAATACCTCCATGCTCCCTTTCATCCCTATGATTCTAAGTTTTCATTCCTGGCTGGATGAATGAACATGTCCATTGCAACACTGTGAAATGCATCCAATGCAGCAAATGTTTGTCTGTGCATCCTGGCTACTGTTTGGTTAAAAGAGGGTGGGGGGATTTGTGAAGAATTAAGCTTTTTTATTCATTTTATGAGTTAATAGGGTTCAATTAATGTTTCTGAAATGCCTGCTTCTTGCATATGTCTCTGGAGCTTTGACGAGGTTGTGAAGAAAGCCTAATGAATGGTTGAATGGTTATATTGATACCCCAGTAATTAGTGAATGTGTAATTAATGTACAGCTGCAGCAAGCTCCTGTCAATGACCCTATAATGTGCAAGAGCAAAAACAAGGGAAAAAAAAGAAATTATGGGCTTCATTAGGGATTACAGCTTTTTTTTTTCTATTTCTTACATTTTTAGGTCTGCATCTTGGTTTAATTAGAAGTAAGAAAATTAATTCCTCTCAAAATCATTATGCAACATGGTAACATTGATTAAAGTCATCATGGACAAGAAAAGTGATCAGTTTCAAGACTTATTCTTTCTCTTTCTTTCTTTCTTTCTTTCTTTCTTTCTTTCTTTCTTTCTTTCTTTCTTTCTCTCTCTCTCTTTCTTTCTCTCTCTCTCTCTTTCTTTCTCTTTCTCTTTCTCTTCTCTTTCTTTCTTCCTTTCTACCTCTCTCTCTCTCTTTCTTTCTCTTTCTCTTCTCTTTCTTTCTTTCTTCCTTTCTCTTTCTTCTCTCTTTCTCTCTCTCTCTCTCTTTCTTTCTCTTTCTCTTCTCTTTCTTTCTTCCTTTCTCTCTCTCTCTCTCTCTTTCTCTCTCTCTTTCTCTTTTCTTTCTTTCTTTCTTTCTTTCTTTCTTTCTTTCTTTCTTTCTCTCTCTCTCTCTCTTTCTTTCTCTCTCTCTCTTTCTTTCTCTTTCTCTTTCTCTTTCTCTTCTCTTTCTTTCTTCCTTTCTCTCTCTCTCTCTTTCTCTCTCTCTCTCTCTCTCTCTCTTTCTCTTTCTCTTCTCTTTCTTTCTTCCTTTCTCTTTCTTCTCTCTCTCTTTCTCTCATTCTCTCTCATTATTTTTCTTTTTAAGACAATTCTGCTGAAGAAATCCAGATAAGACTTTGAAAACATTAAATAAATCTGGTCTAGGAATCTTTTTCCAGTTGAGCTGAATAAACCAAAGTATTCGGGTTGGTTGGATTGTCTTGTCTGATTTCTGTAGCAATTTTAGAAAGCAAAGGGTTACAAGTCGCTTAAGAAATTCCTCCTCTAAACTCTTTATTTATATGTGGAATTATTAACACTTCTATTTGATAAATGTCATTGTATCGCCAGGCATCCAAGTTCCAAACGATGGAGCTCTCTTTAACTTAAAGGTGTAAAAATTATTAGATGTTGGAATAAGATGATGGTATTTGTTGTAGCCCCTTATGTTCTGCATGCTGGACAGGGGTGAGCTGCTACTGGTTCATACCAGTTTGGGAAAACTGGATGTTAATTTTACATCTGGTTCACTGAACCTGTAGTTGCAATTACTGCCTGTCCCCGCCTATCCCACCTTGCTCCTCCCAGGAATTTCCATGCAGCCTGTTTTGGATCCCAGGTAAGCACATGGCCTGTGTGGAGACTCGGGAAGGCCAAAAATGAGCCCATTTCCTGTCTCCAGAGAGCATTTGGAGCCAGGGAGGGTGAAAATGCCTCCCCACCATGGTGCAGGAGGCCGACCAGGCCACACCCACTGTGGCCACGTCAACTCAGCAACCGGGCAGATAGCCAGTTGCTGGACTTGGGGTAGTCGAATGGGGTGATTGAGAAAGATTGATGGGACTGTCCACTGGTGCATCTCATGGTCATGTGATCAAAATTCAGACGTTTGGAAGGCTTTCCAAAATGTTCAAAAGTCTGTCTCCAAATTATTGGAAGTGCAAAGATGTATCAGGCACATTTTTTTCACATGTGGTGGCCCTGCAATGCTGCAAAAAAAGTATTGGAGGCTGATCCAGACAAGGGTGGAACAAAAGAGTGTATTCCATTTAAGCTGGATTTTTTTCTTCTAGGAATAATACCAGAAGGATATAGGAAGGATTTAATTTATCTGATAGTACATGTGTTGATGGCGGCTATACTGGAAGAAGGAAAGCATACAGCCAGAAACAGAGATAATAAGGAAAATTATGGCCTGTGCAGAATTGGACAGGTTAACTCTAGAATTGAAAAATAAGGGGGAATCTGAGTACTATGAAACTTGGAATACATTTTATTAGTGGTTGCATAGAAGAAGGCAAAGTCAGAACGTAAGTAGCTATGATAATTAGAATAATTAATAAACAATGTATCAAACAAGAGGACTGTAAATGGTGAAGTAACATTTATATATATATAACAATTGTAATTCCAGAACGGCTGCCCCGTGTTGTATTCTTATTATTAAAATTAAATTTTAAAAATCCAGATGCTTGGAAACTGGCATGTATTTATGACAGTTTCACTAGACAGGGGGTCATGTAATCCCCTTTTGTAACCTTTCAACAAGCAAAGTTAATGTAGAAGCCAGATTCACTTAACCACTGTGTTACTGTCTTAACAACTGCAGTGATTCACTTAACAATGGTGGCAAGAAAATGTCATAACATTGGGCAAAACTCAGTTAACAAATGTCTCACTTAACCACAGAAACGCTGAGCACCATTGTGGTCGCAATTTGAGGGTGACCTGTATTAGAACCAACATTTGCCCATAAGTATTCATGGGATTGCTTGTCGGTGTAATTCAAAGCAACCACTGCAGACTTTTTAATCTGAATGGATCAAAAAATGAATCAGAAGGATCCCTCACATCCCAGACATAAACTGTTTCAGCTCCTACCCTCAAAACTACACTATAGAGCACTGCACACCAGAACAACTAGACACAAGAACACTTTTTTCCCCAAACGCCATCACTCTGCTAAACAAGTAATTCCCTGTCCAACTATTTACAAAGTCTGCACTACTATTACTATTAATCTTCTCATTGTTCCTGTTATGATATGTATAGAATAACCCTTGAGTAATAGTTATGAATAATTATCCAGCCACAAACAGATACACTGAATTGAGTGAAAGTTTACTTTAAGAAATAGCACATTCCAATAAGCGGTCCAGGTCATATATGTTTAACAGTCCAAAGAATATCCAATTACAAATTCTTACCGGTTGCCTTTGTCATTTACAGTAAACAAAGATATCAAAGTATAAGCACAGCATAAATATAGCAGAGTCTCAGAGTCAAACTGAGATAGCAACAGAACCTCAGAGATACAGAATGTCAGAGGGAGCAAGCCATGATCTCTAGCTCCCTCTTATGGCAATTCACAATACAATCAACCAATCGGAACATAGTACAAATCAATACAGTAACTTTGTCTTAAAGCTACAAACATACATTGTTGGTTTATATATTGCCAATCCAACTAATTGGTGGACAGATTCCTAACATTTCCTATCACCCATCCCCTCCCACCTGTGACTGTATGACTGTAACTTTGTTGCGTGTATACTTATGATTTATATTGACTGTTTACTAGTATGATTTGATTGCTTATTTGTACCCTATGACTCTCATTAAGTGTTGTACCTTATGATTCTTGATGAATATATCTTTTCTTTTATGTTCACTGCGAGAATATGCACCAGACAAATTCCTTGTGTGTCCAATCACACTTGGCCAATAAAGAATTGTATTATATTTTAAAAAGCACCCTGATCCCCAGAAACCAGATCTATGTAGTTAAAAGCACCTGTCATAATCATAACTGGATGGCAATCATTTTGCAAGTGATGGGTAATCACTTGATTTAAGAAGAAGAAGACCTTCTAAAATGAACCTTGGAAAATTTAATTCACGAATTTGCCCTCTCTGACTATACTCTTGTCTTCTCTGGCGAGCTTACCAAGAGGATATTTTAAGGAGGTGTTTTCTCCCCTCCTCTCTCTCCCCCATTTTCAATGGAACACTATTTGCATTACATTCAGAACCTAAGCTCTATTTAATCATCCCTCTGAGATATAAATCATCTAGTGAAGCTACTTAACCACAGCCTGTCAGCTTCAGGCATCCAAAGAACTTTGGTTGGTTAAAAATCAGGAGTGAAAGTTTCCTGTCACGTCACTTCACATTGCAGGAGAGAAGATACATGAGCCAATATAGAGCAAGAGCATAATTTTATAATTTAGTATTGTGTCAAAATGAAGCCCATCGTGATGTGTCAGCCTGTGGGTGAAGAATATTGCTTGCAGATATTTCATTACCTGCCTGGGTAACATTATCAGTGCTAGTTAGTGTGGGACTTGGTTAGATAGATAGGTAAGTAAGTAGATATATATGCAGGCAGACAGGCAGGCAGGCAGCTGAGTTATAGTGGCATAGTGGTTAGCAGGCTGACTCTGCTTGTTGCCAGGAGTTCAATGCTGACTGGCTCAAGGTTGACTCAGCCTTCCTTCTTTCTGAGGTCAGTAAAATGAGGCAGGGGTGGGATTCTACCAGTTCTGTCCACTTTTGTAGAACTGGTTGCTCTGAAGAGCAGCAAACAGAGAGCATACATAGAACCAGTTCTATGTTTACTGCTGTTTTGGTCCATCCACCCACCCAGGCTCTTACCTCATCTTTATTCCTGCTTTTTCAACTGCAGCTGCTTTGTGTGACACAGCTGCGGTTGAAAAAGCAGGAAAAAAGTGCTTTTTCAACTGCTGTGCACTTGCGCACAACACTGCTCAGCTGTCCAGGCAGCTAGATGATGACGATATACACGCACGCGCAGCAAAACATAAAATCACCAAACTGGTAGTTACACCGGTCGTATCCCACCCCTGAAATGAAGGCGTGGATGGTTGGAAGCAATATGCTGACTCTGCAAACCACTTACACAGGGCTCTAAAGCAGTATGAAGCAGTATATAAGTCTAAGTGTGATTGCAATAGATGGATGGATGGGTAGATAGACAGACAGACAGACAGACAGACAGACAGACAGACAGACAGACAGACAGACAGACAGATAGATAGATAGATAGATAGATAGATAGATAGCAATAGCAAGCAATGACATTTAGACTTATATACTGCTTCACAATGCTTTACAGTCCTTTCTAAGCAGTTTACAGCAGGGGTCCCCAACCACCGGGCCCCGGACCGGTACCGGACCGTGGAACATTTTCTACCGGGCTGCCAGTTTGCTGGGCACCGCCATCTTGTTTCGATGAGAAAGTGCTTCCGGGTGAGCTTTTCCGGTTGAAAAGCGGCGTTTGGGTCCTGAAGGAATCCTCGCGCCTTAGTTTCATCGAAGGGGGGGCGGCTTTGAACAAAACTAAGGTGCGAGGATTCTTTCAGCACCCAAGACAAGGTGCACCGAGTGACTGTCCCGAAGCCCATCGACAAAGGTACAAAGGAGGAGTTGAAGGTGGTGGGGAGAAGTGGGGGACGGCTGGCTGACCGGTCACTCGGCTCGCCTTGCCTTGTCATATGTGCTGATGCTGGTATCGGGCCGTGCATCATTTTGTGATGCCGGTACTGGGCTGTGGCACAAAAAAGATTGGGGGCCACTGGTTTACAGAGTCAGTATATTGTCCCCAACAATTTTGGGTCCTCATTTTACTGACTTCAGAAGGATGGAAGGCTGAGTCAACCTTGAGCCTGGTGAGATTTGAACTGTTAAATTGCAATCAGTCGGCAGTCAGTAGTACTATATTCTAACCACCATGCCAACAAGGCTCTTTATAGATAGATAATAGAAGATAGATAGATAGATAGATAGATAGATAGATAGATAGATAGATAGATAGATAGATAGATAGATAGATAGATGGATGACAGGAAGACATACAGACAAGATACAAACTTAAAAGAAATAGAAAATGCATATGTACTCTTCATTGTGTAAAATACAGAAATACACATACCCATGACATCCAATTACTTTGCAATCCCATACTGCAGACCTCAGAAAGAAAAATAGGGGGGAAGAAAAGAGAACTGCCTGACGTTCCCTATTATTTTAAAAGAATATTCCTTGAAATGAAAGAGGGAAAATGCTTCTTAAAGCCTCTGACTGTGCATTGAAGCTATCGATTTTCCTGCCAGATGACTGTCACCCCCCAAATGTCAAATGCAATAATTGAAACTTTATTTTGGATTTCATTTCACAGTTTGTGCAAGGTGAAAAGAGCTTTACGCCCTTTGACCTTTAAGAGATGACAAATGCTGAAGAATACAATTTATGGTTTATCTTCAGTCATCTCTTTTAGAGTCTTCTCCTAACATCTCACAGAGAAACTGAAATTCTTCCTCTCCCTGGCCGCCAACAATTCACACAGCCAACCTCGAAAAATAAGTTCTACAAGGTGTCCAATATTGTTGCATACTTCAAAAGCAAGCATGCAACAACATATCGCAGTCTAAACCTCCAGATAAAGCTGTCATCCCAGAATATTTTAAGGTTCCATGCTTTTTGTAACGATCTGTAAAAGAGAATTGAATTTTTGCATCTTAAACAAGGATTTCCAGAAACTAGGATTAGGCAGCTGTTTTTCCTTGCATCCTCTCTGTTCTGATTACTTAGGAAGAAGGGACTTCTGTTTGATCAACAGGTTCTATACATTTTCAGCCTCAGAACTTATACCTTCACTCAAACATATTCTGTTGAGTGGGAAAAAAAAATCACTTTTTTTGACTCTTGTTCCACTGCTTTGGCTTTTGACTTTTCTGTAGCACGTCAACTTGAAGTCCTTACATTCTGCTTTCAGAAATTTCATAATGAGAAGCTCTATTAAGTTCTTCCTTTTACTCAGACTTTCTCTCTGAAAAAAAAGAGTGCAAAAATGCAAAATGCAAAAATAGTAATTAAATTAAATTAATTTAATTAAAATGATACATATAAAATTATGTATCAGACAAAAAAGGCAATATAATCCTTGATTATATAAACAGAGGCATAGAATCAAAATCACATGAAGTATTAGTGCCGCTTTATTAAGACTTAAGCCACCTCTTGAATACTGCATCCAATTTTGGTCACTGCATTGCGAAAAAAAAAATGTTAAGACTTTTGAAAAAGGGCAGGGAAGAGCAATTAAAATGATTAAAGGCCTGGAGAATAAAATATATGAAGAAGGTCACATGTTTTGGGTTTGGTTAGTCTGGAGAAAAGGAGAACTAGGGCAGTGGTGGGATTCAAATTTTTTTACTACTTGTTCTGTGGGCGTGGCCTGGTGGACGTGGCCTGGCTTGGTGGGTGTGGTTTGGTGGGAGTGGCAGGGGAAGGATACTGCAAAATCCCCATTCCCTCCCCACCCCACTAACCTGCTTTCCAGCTCCATTCTCCTATGCAGGGGAACAAAAGAAGACCCAGCCAATCAGCTGGGACTTGTGAGGAGACAATAGATGGGGTTGGGGCCAGTCAAAGATGGTATTTGCCGGTCCTCCAAGCTACTCAAAATTTCCACGACCGGTTCTCCAGAACCGGTCAGAACCTGCTGAATACCAACCTCTGAACTAGGGGTGACCTGATAGCAGCATTCCAGTATTTGAGAGGCTGCCACAAAGAGGAGGGGGTCAACCAAGGAGAGAAGCAACCTGGAACTCCCTAACAGTGAGTACAATTAACCAGCGGAACAGCTTGACTCTAGAAGTTGTAAGAGCTTCATCACTGAGGATTGATTCAGCCATTAGTGTTTCAAAATGTTCATTCTTAACAAGGGCAATCCATAACTGTTTTGCAGTTTATATTGTGATGGGGCTTGATGAATGATCTGTGAAGGTCATTTTCTCCAAAATTAAGATGTGGTGCATTCAGTATGGTGGAAAAAAAAAAGCATATCTTTTTTGATTGAGATTGTTCCTGTCAGAACATTAGAGAGCTGCCTCATATCATACTAGACAAATTTGTTAGCCAGTCCAGGTGGGATAAATAAACATTCCTTTATAAAATGTTATCTTCTTCTTTTATGGCCTGCAGCTTAGCTCATTAGACTTCATCTAGCATGCTTTTGTCCCTGACAGATAACCTCAGTCATGGACAGGAGCAAAGAAAAAATAAAAATAAAAACAGAAATGTGAATTAAGAATCATGTTGAGGAAAGAGCTGGATTTTATCTTGCCATTTTTTATTGCAGTGTGCAATGGGATTGTAAGAAAATTGCTTAAGACAAAATTGAATGATGGAAACATCATCAAAGCCCTCAGTATCTGTCCCATACCTGTAATATGATATGCCTCTGGAATGACTAAATGGACAGTTTGGACTGGACAGTTTGGATTGAAAAATAAAATAAAAAAAGTAGTCAAACAAAATGAGCAGGTTAAAACATTGTGGGAATTCGGAATGCAAACTGATGTCTTGATACATAATAAACTGGATATTACTGTGGTTTTGAGGAAAAATGTTTGGATAAAAGAAGTGTCAGGGTTCCAACAAATGTCCTAATTAATTCATGAGCCTCGAGCCAAGTTTCAAAAGAAATCCAATTATTTATTAGGAGCAACATGCCGATACTTTTCCCAAGTGCAGTCAGCTCTGCCCTATGTAATTCACTGCCCACCTATCACCTTGTTTCCCCCCTCCTCCCAGGATGTGTCATAAATCACATTCTCCAATGAAGCACTTTCACAGGCTGTGAAAAACAACAATTTCTCCAGCTGGGCTTGGTAACCGGAGACACAATCTGCAGACAGGTATGTGTGGAATGTGCTTCTGGTCATAGCAACCGAACTGCTCCATCAGATCTCTTCCCCCCCTCCTTCTTATGGCAACCCCAAGAGCAAGCCAGGAATGTTTTACGAGTTGACAGGAGGTGGCAATACCAGAGGATAGAAGAACAGAAGACAAAGAACTGGAAAAGATAGCAAGGTATCAAGATCTGAAAGCAAAAAATATTATGGCATAAGCCAGCCATGGTGTACATCATAGTGGGCAAGATATAAGAGTTTATTCCTATTGTACGAAGAAGTTTAAAGAGCTAAGTGGAGCTAAAAGTATCTGGCAACTCTAAAAAGACCATAGAAATATTTTATGAGTTGACATGACTCATGATTTAAATGGGGGTAACTGCCGGGACAGTATCAATCTTCCAACGGGGAACACATTGTTTACTTCTCATGTTGTCCTTGGGATAAACAAAATTAGACATTCAAAGAAATTATTTTGGCACTATAGTTCCCAGACTTCGCCATAGGTATTGAAACAGCAGGAAATGTCCAAGTTGTGCTACCTTGTCAGATGAAAGAAAGCAAAGCCACTCACCAATCAGGCTGAAACTTCATTGATGATCACTTATATTACAAGAATGTCACTAGAATGCTTGACTTCCTCCTGGGAAAGACCAGATTATAAATTTGGGAGGAGATCAAGCTTCTACCAGAATAAAAATAACGGAAGGCGCTTGGAGTCTTCTAGTCCAACCCCTTGCTCAAGCAGGAAATTATACAGGTAAAACTCAAAAAATTAGAATATTGTGCAAAAGTTCATTTATTTCAGGAATGCAACATAACAGGTGAAACTAATATATGAGATAGACTCATTACATGCAAAGCAAGATAGTTCAAGCTGTGATTTGTCATAATTGTGATGATGATGGCTTACAGCTCATGAAAACCCCAAATCCACAATCTTAGAAAATTAGAATACTACATGCAATCAATAAAACAAGGATTGTACATAGAACAATATTGGACCTCTGAAAAGAATAAGCATGCATATGTACTCAGTACTTGGTTTGGGCCCCTTTTGCAGCAATTACTGCCTCAATTCGGCGTGGCACGGAAGCTATCAGCCTGTAGCACTGCTGAGATGTTACGAAAGACCAGGATGCTTCAATAGTGGCCTTCAGCTCTTCTGCATTGTTCGGTCGCATGTCTCTCATCTTTCTCTTGGCAATGCCCCATAGATTCTCTATGGGGTTCAGGTCAGGTGAGTTTGCTGGCCAATCAAGCACAGTAATCCCACTGTCATTGAACCAGGTTTTGGTGGTTTTGGTAATGTGGGCAGGTGCCAAGTTCTGCTGAAAAGTGAAGTCAATATCCCCATAATGCTCATCTGCGGAAGGAAGCATGAAGTGCTCCAGAATCTCCTGGTAGACAGTGGCATTGACCCTGGACTTAATGAAGCACAGTGGATCAACACCAGCAGATGACATGGCTCTCCAAATCAACACAGACTGTGGAAACTTCACACTGGAGTTCACGCATCTTGCAGTGTGTGCCTCTCCATTCTTCCTCCAGACTCTGGGTCCTTGGTTTCCAAATGAGATGAAAAAGTTGCTCTCATCAGAAAAGACGACTTTGGACCACTGAGCAACAGACCAGTTCTTTTTTTTCTTTAGCCCAGGTAAGACGCTTCTGATGTTGTTTGTTGTTCAGGAATGGCTTGACAAGAGGAATACAACATTTGAAGCCCATGCCCAGGATCCGTCTGTGTGTGGTGGCTCTTGATGCACTGACTCCAGCCTCAGTCCACTCCTTGTGAAAGTCCCCAACACTTTTGAATGGCCTTTTCCTGACAATCCTCTCCAGGCTGCGGTCATCCCTGCTGCTTGTGCACCTTTTTCTTCCACACTTTTCCCTTCTACATAACTTTCTATTAATGTGCTTTGATACAGCACTTTGGGAACATCCAACTTCTTTTGCAATTACCTTTTGAGGCTTTCCCTCCTTATGGAGGGTGTCAGTGATGGTTTACTGCACAACTGTCAGGTCAGCAGTCTTTCCCATGATTGTGATTCCTACTGAACCAGACTGAGAGACCATTTAAAGGCTCAGGAACCCTTTGCAGCTGTTATGGCTTAATTAGCTGATTAGAGTGGGACACTTTGAGCCTAGAATATTGAACCTTTTCACAATATTCTAATTTTCTGAGATTGTGGATTTGGGGTTTTCATGAGCTGTAAGCCATAATCATCTCAATTATGACACATCACAGCTTGAACTATCTTGCTTTGCATGTAATGAGTCTATCTCATATATTAGTTTCACCTGTTATGTTGCATTCCTGAAATAAATGAACTTTTGCACGATATTCTAATTTTTCGAGTTTCACCTATATACCATTTCAGACAAATCATTGTTCAATCTCTTCTTAAAAATCCTCCAGTGATGGAGTACCCACAATTTCTGAAGACAAACCCTTCAATGGATTAATTGTTCTCCCAGTCAAGAAATTTCTCCTTAGTTCTAGATTGCTTCTTTCCTTGATTAGTTTCCATCCATTGTTTCTTGTCTTGGCTTTCAGGTGATCCCCTCTTCTTTGTTGCCCTTTAGATATCAGTAGATTGGCATCATATCACCCCTAATCCTTCTCTTCACCATCCACCCACCCATCATCTTCATCTTTATCTTCATCATTATCAACACAAAGAAATCACAAAAGCCACCTTGGGATCAAAGCTAGCATTATGCTGGACTCCAACCCTCCACTTGGCAACTATGACAGAGATTTGCCATTTGTGTTGTGCAATGACTCCAAGCTTGGCCCTCGCCTGACCCTTCCCTCCCTCTCTCCAGCCTCATTGGCAATTCTCCTACATCCCTATATGAAAAACTTGGAAAAGATGAATCTAGTAATTCCTATCTCAGTTCAATCTCTGATGAAAAGGACATGTGCATTTTTTTTAAAAAAAATCTTTATTCCATTTCAAAGCCTCATTTAAATTACAAAATAACCTTTCTACACCTTTCATTATGAGTTGGAGAGTGATTGACTATCAATGCCTTACTGAGATATGAAAGAGAAGGATGCTATCATTTCCTTCCAATGGTCCCATTTTACAATTGCCTTGACCTTTGTCATTCGGTCAAGTGAATTTTTCAGCAACTGAACCTGCCCTTGTTTCAGCTCTTGCAGCCCTGAAGGGAAGACAGCATAATAGTTCAATCTTAGAATCATCATACATTTTTATTTTATTTTTTTCAAAAAAAGGGGCACGGAGTGGGATTTGGAACTGGGATGTCATTAAAAGCAGAGATAGTTCTGGTACAGGCAGACTTATTTTGCTGCTGAGATTTTAATGGGATTTTTTTATGAAGGCCAATGCTTAACTTTGCTTGTGTTTATGGAAAGACAGTTTAATTTGATGAGAAGATGGTGACAAATTTCACAGTTAGAGTTTCCCATAATGCTTCCAGATAATGCATAAATTGCCCCGCAGTAGAATATTTCAAATCTTAAAGCTGAGAGAAGAAAGAGAAAAATCAGGGGCTTCTCAGTCGAACATCTTAACCTGCCAGAATTTTTGCTGGAGCTTAAAATCTCTTTGCCTTAAAGAGTCGCCCTTGAAAACAGCTCTGAACCATTAAACAGAACGCATGGGAATTACATGAGGATTAAAAAAGAAAGACAATACATAAACAGGGGTGATTTTTTTTTAAAAAAAAGGGAGGGGGAATAAAGTTTTAGTCTATACCCTCTAAAAGGTCCACTGAGGTAAATTTTAACAAGAGAATTTGAGGAAAATGGAGGAAAAAAACAGACTTGTTTTCAAAAAGGTTTCTTATGTTTTCCCCAAAGCTAATACTTGAAAACGCTTCAACAGCAACTGGAGGGGAATTTTAAAATGCAGACACATATACCCACAAGTACACAAATGCACACATACACACACACCTGCCCGCACAAGCATGCATACTCATATTTCTTCTTGGGAATCGGAAGAAGAATCTTGTGAACAAAATACATGGTAGCTCTCTTAATATACACTCTTTCTCACTTTAACAGAAGAACAGATTTCTTGCAAAGTTGCTCAGCTTATCCAAGATCTAGATCCGTGATGGCAAACCTATGGTACATGTGCCACAAATGGCACACAGAGCCATTTGTGCTAGCATGAGCCGTAGGCAAACTTACCTCACTGCGCATGCATGCACCTCACAGCTGATTTTTCAGCTGGTTTGAGGCCTTTTTCGGCCTCCCAGAGGCTTGGAAAAAGCCTCTGCTAGACTTTTCAGGACGAATAATAGACCCGTTTTGTCACTTCCTGTAATACCAGAAGTGATGAAATGGGCCTATTATTTGGCTGAAAAGCCTTTCAGAGGATTTTTCCAAGCCTCTGGAAGACCGAAAAAGGCCTCAAATCAGCTGTGAGGTGCAGTGCAGGTAAGAGGGTGGCGTGGGCGGGGATTCCACGCACATGCACATGGGTTGGGGGGGGCGCATTGCATTCTGGGTGCTGGCACAGGAGCCCCAAAAGGTTAACCACAACTGAGCTAGATGGTTTCCAAGGGTTTCTGATTAAGAAGATTTGATTAAACTTCTCTAATTTAGTTTAATTGCAAAGAAGTGATTAAAAGAAAAAGTTAGCAACACTCCGAAACATTAGGCCTACTAATTATGTTGTCCTTACATTCGGGATGTGGTTTGCAAATGTTTTGTGAATGTGTGGGTGAGACAAATAGAGTGATAAATTCAAGTTGTAGGCTGACTAACCCACAGATACAAATCTAGAATAACGGAGTTGGAAGGGACCTTGGAGGTCTTCTAGTCTAATCCTCTGTTCAAGCAGAAAACCCTATATCATTTCAGACAGATGACTGACGAGTCTCTTCTTGATACTTCCAGTGATGGAGCAAATACAACTTCTAGAACCAAGTCATTTCACTAATAAATTGTTCTACTGAGCCATGATGGTGCAGTGGTTAGAATGCAGTATTGCAAGCTGACTCTGCTAACTGCCAGCAATTCGATTCTGACTGGCTCCAGGTTGACTCAGCCTTCCATCCTTCCAAGGTCAGTAAAAAGAGGACACAGATTGTTGGGGGCAAGAGGCTGACTCTGTAAATCACTTAGAGAGGGCTGTAAAGCACTGCAAAGTGGTATATAAGTTTAAGTCCTATTGCTATTGCTAACTGTCAGGAAATTTCTCCTTAATTCCAGGTTGCTTCTCTCCTTGATTGGTTTCCATCTCTTCTTTCTTGTCCTGTCTTCAGTTGCATTGGAGAATAGGCTGACTCTCTCATCTTTGTGGTAGTCCTTTAGATATTGGAACACTGCTATCATGCTACCCCGCAGATCCATACTGGACTTGGCATTGTTGTTATTTTATCATTGCAGTTGGTTATAGCTGCCCAATCTGGTGGCTTTAGAAAAATATCGAACCCTAGATAAATGAAAGAGATATCCAGAGCAAATAAATATATATATTTGGATTACAATTATAAATCATAGCCTTTTGAGTGTGGTGTTACCAGATCTAGGTTGCTAAAGTTCATTAGAAGGCAGAATAAACATAAAGGTTCCCCTCACACATATGTGCGAGTTGTTTCTGGCTCTAGGGGTGGTGCTCATCTCCATTACAAAGCCAAAGAACCAGCCCTGTCCAAAGACACTGTCTACTGACCACTGTCTCCATGGTCATGTGGCTGGCATGACTAAACACCAAAGGCACATGGAATGCTGTTACCTTCCCACCAAAGTGGTCCCTATTTTTCTACTTGCATATTTTACATGCTTTCAAACTGCTAGGTTGGCAGAAACTGGGACCAGTAATGGGAGCTCAGTCCATTATGCAGCACTAGGGATTCAAACTGCCGAACTGCCAACCTTTCTGATCACCAAGCTGAGCGTCTTAGCCACTGAGCCACCGAGTCCTTCTAAAAGGCAGAATAGAGATACTCAAAAGTCTAACATTGAATGTCCATACTTTGTGGTCCAGACTGAATAGCCCTGACTACATTGGACTTCAGTTTGACCATGATATTCCATGCAAAACTGCTGAAGGCTATTTCCTATCATCTTCCTTAGAGCCTTTTTTGGACATTGGTGCCAGTGAAAAGAGTATGGTGATTCCATACTGAGCCTTCTTTTTGGTTTAGAATTGTCTCTGTAGAGATGATCGCTTGGTCCTTTGTGGGATGGTTATAAACACCTTTCTATTCCACACCTGGAGTTACTACTGCACCTACTACATCCAGTTTTGGTCACCACAAAAGATGTTGGGACTTTAGAAAAGGTGCAAAGAAGAGCAACTAAGATGATGAAGGGCCTGGAGGCAAAAACATGAAAAATTATTGGAGGAGTTTGGGTTGGTTAGTCCAGAGAAAAGAAAGAGTAGGGGTGACATGATAGCAATATTTCAGTATTTGAGGAACTGCTACAAAAAAAAAGGGGTCAAGTTATTTTCCAAAATACCAGAAGGGAAAACAAGAAACAAGGGATGGAAATTAATCAAGGAGAGAAGCAACCTGGAATTAAGGAGAAACTTCCTAAAAATGAAAGCAATTAACTAGTGGAACAGAAGTTGCCTTCAGAAGTTGTAGATGCTTCATCACTGGAGATTTCTAAGAAAAGACTAGACTGAAATGGTACAGTGTCTTCTGCTTGAGCAGAGAGTTGGACAAGAAGACCTCCAAGGTCACTTCCAGCTCTATTCTGATTATTATTTGTTTAGTACCAGGGATGGGATCTGACAAGGTTAACTACTGGTTCGGTGATTTACTAGGTTCAGTGATTTATGATGTGCTTCCCTGCACACTGCGCGTGTGCCTGTAAATCGTCATCAGCCTGGTGCCTGGACAATTGAGCAGTGCTGTGTGCCGAAAAGCAGCCTTTGAAAAAGTACTTTTTTCCTGCTTTTTTAACTGCAGCTGTGCCTCACTTGGCAGCTGAAGTTGAAAACGCAGGAAATAAAGAGCAGGTAATAGCCTGGGTGGGCAAAAACATCAGCAGACATAGAACCGGTTCTATGTCTGCTGCTCTTCAGAGCTACCAGTTCTACAGAGGTGGACAGAACTGGTAGAAGCCCACCCCTGTTTAGTACTGATGTTGTACTTCAATAGACAGTCAAAACAAATGCTACTCATTCAGTGAGGTCTATCTACAAATAAGCAATGTGCTTCCCTAGGCATTTGAGGCAGGAACCAGAGATGGTCTTCAGCAGGTTCTGACCAGTTCTGGAGAACCAGTAGCAGAAATTTTGAGTAGTTCAGAGAATCAGCAAATACCACCTCTCACTGTCCCTGCCCCTTCTATTCTCTGTCTCCCATTGAGTCCCAGCTGATTGGCTGGGTCTACTTAGGTTGCCCTGCACAGGAGAATGGAGCTGGAAAGCAGGTTAGTGGGGTGGGAAGGGAATGGGGTTTTGCCATGGCCACCAAGCCAAGTCCACCAAGCCACACCCACAGAACTGGTAGTGAAAATTTTTTTTAATCCCACTAACTGGCTGGAAAGTAAGTGATGTCTGTGGTTGTTGATGAAGTTATAAAATGGTTGCTGTTTTAACCTTAGGCATTGATAATTGAATGCTGTGATATTTTGAATACTTATATATTTCCTGCATTGTCAGCATTGGAATATGGGCAGCTCTGCTCATCATTTAGATAAGTACATACAGTAAATATGGGTTAAATCTAGTGTTCTTTTGTATTTTATCTGTTTCTCTCCAGTTGTGCCTATCTTTCTGTTATTATGTTTTGTAAGTGTTTGTGTATGAGTTGTCTCTTTGATTTTGTAATCATTTTCTCAAATGTTGCCCTGAGTAAGAGACAAAGACTTCCCAGAGTGCCTCTACAGAAGAATGGAAGGATAATTATACAATCAGCAAATAACATATTTGCTAGCTGATCATCATATTTCAGTGGGTTGTGAGAAAATGGCAGATTTCTGAAAACAGTGAAAGAATTCATATTGGAATCTTAGTAGGGCTTTACATGTGTAGTGATTATTTTTTAATGCTCCATTAGGAATGCAACACAATAAATTTGATGAGGACATTTTACAGTTTGGTGTGTTTGTATATGTGTTATATGTCCATGTATATGTGTTCATACAGCACATATTTTTTAACATACTACATATGTAGTTGGTTATTATATCTAGCTGACATGGACTGATCTTGAAAAAAACATTGTTGGATCTGGTCAATATTTGGATGACCATCAAGGAATGAGTCTTGGAGATAAAAATGGGACTTAAAAAAAAAAACCAAGAAAATTCAGAATGCAATAGCTAAAAAACAAATATGCAAACATATATACCGTCTGATGTAATATTGTCAGCAGCAAATTATATGTGAAACAAAGATATATTTGCATACCCATTGCACACATGCTCCATTTTTAGATGATTAACAGTATCAGTTAACAAACCAATTCTTGAATACAAGCTGAATTGATTACTTTTAACTTAATGCAAATTATAACCTGCCTTGCATATCACAATGTAGAATGCAGGGTAACACATCACTTCCAGAAAAAAAAAAAGTTCATTTTTTTTTTAAAAATACCACCTCCCTGGACTTCTGGGGAGGTATGGTAAAATGAAGATGACTCTGGGAAAACACAGCAAAAACACAATTGCAGCAAAAAACAAGGAACCAGTGAATAGACTTGGAATCTGTTTGGAAAAGGAGAGAACAAAATAAGAATTAGAATAGAGTTGGAAGGGACCTTGGAGGTCCATCCTCCTACTCAGGCAGGAAACTCTGCCATTTCAGACAAATCGTTGTCCAATCCCTTCTTTAAAATCTCCAGTGTTGGAACGTTCACAACTTCTGGAGGTAAGTTGTTCCACTGGTTAATTGTTCTCACTGTCAGGAAATTTCTCCTTAGTTCTAGGTTGCTTCTCTCCTTGACTAGTTTCCATTCGTTGCTTCTTGTCCTGCCTTCAGGTGCTTTGGAGAACAGCTTGACTCCCTCTTCTTTGGGGCAGCCCCTGAGATATTGGAAGACTGCTCTCATGTCACCCCAGTCCTTCTTTTCATGAAATTAGACATACCCAATTCCTGCAACCATTCTTCATATATTATAGTTTCCAGTCCCCTAATAATCTTTGCTGCCCTTCTCTGCACTCTTTCCAGATTCTCAGATAATTGGATAATTTTGTTCCTGTTGGATTTCTGAAAAGTTAAAGCTTGTTAAAGTCTTGAAGAATTATGTGCATTGTGACAAAGACAGTGGTGGGATTCAAATTTTTTTACTACCAATTTTGTGGGCAGGCTTTATGGGCATGTCAGGGGAAGGGTACTGCAAAAACCCCATTCCCTCTTCACCCCACTAACCTGCTTTCCAGCTCCGTTCTCCTGTGCAGGCCAACCAAAGAAGACCCAGCCAATCAGCTGGGACTCAGGAGGCAGAGAATAGATGGGGTTGGCAGGACCATACAGAGGCTGGTTTTGCTGATACTCCAAATACTCAAATTTTCCACTACCAGTTCTCCAGAACTGGTCAGAACCTGCTGAATGTCACCTCTGGACAAAGACAAAATGAATTTTAAATTCCTAAAACAAAATTTGAATGAATGAAAGATTAAGACTGTTATAGATTTGTTCATAGATAAAAGATGGGAAATTGCATGAAGAGGTAAAAGTTTGTTACCCTGTAGAGGTGAAGAAACACTAAATTTGTTTATACTTACTGTGTTAAAATTTGGAAGTCTCTTTATACATTTCTCTTCTCTTTCATTATAATGTTCCTACTTTTTATCTCACTTCTCCCTTTTCACTTTCCTTCCTTACTCTGTTCTATTCTTTCCATTTCTTAATTTCAGAATTCATAATTTTAAGAATCAGTATTAACAACAATTATATTTGAAATTAAAAATCCTCCCCCAAATGATGGAAGTAATAAAAGAGTAGTTACTTACAAATGTGTCAATTCAATGTTTTTAAAATAAGTATATAAAATTAATGACGTGATGAATACTTTTTTATAGAAACTGTGTGGGATTGAAAATGAATGTTTTTCTTATTATTTCAGACCAGGAAGAGGTCCAAATAATTGCTCTTTGGATGTTGCACATATTTTAACTATCTGTGGATCTTGTTTAACACATTAGTACGTGAAGGGAATTAAGCAGTGGGGTGCTACAAGATTCCATCTTAGGCCCAGTACTCTTCAATATCTTCATAAATGACTTAAAATGAGGGAATAGAAGGGGAACTTATCAAATTTGTGGATGATACTAAGCTGGCAGGAATAGCCAACATCCTAGATGACAGATAACAGATAATCAGAGTTGGAAGGGACCTTGTAGGTCATCTAGTCCAACCCCCCACCAAGCGGGAGACCCTACACCATTTCTGACAAATGGCAGTCCAATCTCTTCTTGAAATACTCAAGGGATGGCGCTCCCACAACTTCCGAGGGCAACTTCTGTTCCATTGGTTTATTGTTCTCACTGTCAGAAAGTTAATCCTTATTTCCAGGTTAAATCTCTCCTTGTTCAGGCCTTGTTCAGATGGATTTTGATAGACTAGAACGCTGGGCCCTATCTAACAAAATGAAATTCAATGTAGAGAAAAGTAAAGTCCTACACTTAGGAAAGAAAAACCAAAGGTACACATATAGGTTGGGTGAAACCAGGCTTCATAGCAGTAACTATGAGAAGGATCTTGGAGTCTTAGTGGACAACCAATTAAATATGAGCCAATATTGTGCAGCAGCAGCCAAAAAAAGCCAATGCAATCCAAAGTTGCATTAACAGAGGGATACATTCAAGATCAAGGGAAGTACTAGTACCACTCTATAAAGCCTTAAGACCACACCTAGAATACTGCATCCAGTTTTGATCACCACATTATAAAAAAGATGTTGAGACTCTAGGAAAAAGCACAGAGAAGAGCAACCAGGATGATTAGGGGACTGGAGACTAAAACATAGGAATAATGATTACAGGAACTGGGCTTGGCTAGTCTAGTGAATAGAAGGACAGGGGAGACATGATAGCAGTCTTCCAATATTTGAGGAGCTGCCACAGAGAGGAGGGGGTCAAACTGTTTTCCAAAGCACCCAAAGGCCAGACAAGCAATAATGGAAGGAAACTGAACAAGGAAAGATTCAACCTGGAAATAAAAAGAAATTTTCTGACAGCGAAAACAATCAACCCATGGAATAGAAGCTGCCTTCAGAAGTTGTGGGAGCTTCATCCCTGGAAGCTTTCAAGAAGAGACTGGACTGCCATGTGTCAGAAATGGTGTGGGGTCTCCTGCTTAGTCAGGGGGGTTGGACTAGATGACCTTCAAGGTCCCTTCCATGTCTGTTACTCTGTTAAATCTGTTGATCCGTTAAATTATTATAAAGGTTAGTAGTATAAGAGGAAAACATGAATAAAATCCATTGTGTATTGTGTAACTGTGACTCAAACTTCAAAACTGCAAGTTGATACTTTGATACTGCAAAAGGGACATTGAAACAATGAACAATCACACGTTGTGCTCTGGGAAAATCTGGGAAAATGTGTACGTGTTAAGGAGGCATTTAACTTCCTGATGTCCCATATTAGGTAATGAATTGTATTCTGAAATTCAATAGGTAGATTGTAAACCAAGCTATCATAGGATGGGTAGGTTAGGGTACAAAATAGAATGCAAACTTTGCTCTGGGTTCCTCCCATCTGCCAGGGTAGGAACCCGTTTCTGCAGAAATGCTATAATAAAGCTGTTTTCCTTGGATTTATATCGAATCTTTGGTGGTTTTTCAAGCCCCCACCCCACAGTAGCAACCTATTTTGCACAGTTTGTAATAAAACAGTACACGTTACAAGTGTACAGACTCTTTCAGATAGGATTTTATTTATTTATTTATTTATTTGCTCTGTCTGGAAGGCAAGAAAATGCACTCAGCTCTTTCTCACACTTTCTAAACAGGTGTCATGGAGCTGTTTTTTTCCTCCCGTGCCAGAGTGATAAATGTATGAAATAGGCTGTCAGGCGAAGCTGCTGAGGGAAAAACACAGGGGTCATAAGAGAAAAATGAGATGACTTCCATGGGGAAACCAAATGCTAAAAATGGATGAACTCGGAAGGAAGAGATGGCCTTGTTTGATTCCCCCAACAAGTGCTGAAGTTCTGCTCTCGGTTTTCTTTCCTACAATCATTTAATTGAAAAATTCGCCTTGCTTACAGCTTACAGCTTACAGTCTCATGGCAATAGAGGAGTCAAAATTCCTTCACTCTGCACAATTTGTATTTGTTGCACAGTGGTTGACGCTGGTTGTAAAGATACTGCAATATTTTTTTTATGTGTGGTTGTCATGAGATGTCTGTTTTTAATTATTGTTTTCAGTTAAATTAGCCAACCCATTTGTATACATGCCCGGCCATTTTATATTAACCCAAAGTCTCACTGAAGAATGGTTTCTCGTGTCACAATGATGTCTACTTGATGATACAAATGCTAAGTTCAGAACAGCAGGGCATTTGTTCCAACAAGGACAGGAAAAATGTTTTGATATATACTTCTAGTCTTTCCTCATAATGTGTTCCCTCTCTTTTTGACAACGTCCATATATTTTTTCCAAGCACAGGCGTTGAATAACCAGAGGGCCAAATTGGATTCCGAGCTTCTTTCTTTATATAAATGTGAAAATGTGCCAGGCTCATTTGTGCTTTGAAAACCATTTTCCTCATCTAGCTTAGCCAGTCTGACTTTGAGATGGAGAAAATCCAAATTACACCGGTCTACCATCTGAGGCCTACATCTTACTCACAGAGTAAAGTTCTGTCTCAGCTGTAGCACTTTAAATTGGATCAGACCTATGTGATAGAAAAATCTTCCCCTTCTCCCTTTATTGAAACCAAGAAATACATATTTGCACTTCTAAAATGAGGAAGACAAGAATTGGAAGAGTGATTTGACCAGGAATAATTTGATCAAGGATGGTTACACCACCCATATGATCAAACTTTCCATTTTAGCAAAAACTGAGTATTTGTGATGAAGAAGGAGACCCTTGGGCTTCAACAATAAGCTACCCTATAAAACTATGAAGATTGCTGCAGATCAGGGATCTTCAAACTTGACAGGTTTAAGACTCATGGAGTTCAACTCCCAGAATTCCTCCTACAGTCATGTTAGCTCAGGAATTCTGGGAGTTGACGTCCACAAGTCTTAAACTTGCCAAGTTTGAAGACCCTTGCTGTAGAAAGTCAGCACTCATCCTCCTAGAAGAATGAAATATTTTGAGGAATATTTTTTTTAAAAGGCAGAATATTACATTTCCCTAAATGAGAAATGGAAAAAAAACATGATTATTTTTAGAGGCAGGAAGCAGACCCAGTCTTTCTTAATAGCCCCAGTTGATATTTTGTGCCCATTAAGAAAGATTGGGCCATCCTATTCCGAAACCAGCCCTAGTATCCCTGCCCCCAAGCAGAAACTGAGGAGGCCGTTTTTTAGAAATGCAGATTTGGTCATCATTCAAGACAGGATATTTTGAAACTCCCTGCAGCAAAGTCTGAACAAAGAATGGTAGGATTAGTTCTCACTCAACATCCATAACAGGAGGAAAGGCATTAAGATGTAATAGGAATTGCCCAACATCATTTCAGAACATAAGCCCCTTCATTGCACCATCCCAAGAACAGTCCAAGCTTCAACCAAACCTGGGAGGTCAGACAAACACCTAGGATTTGCATTTTCTCTTTTGCCTATAGAGCCAGCTATGAACCCTACATAACCCCTACATGACCCCATGGGATTCTGACAACAGCCAATTTAATACATGTTCTTGCACAGGAACAGGAAGCTCAAGTGCAAAGCCCAAAGAAAGTATTTAAAAAATCTCACTCTTAATTCCATTTTTCAGCTGCCCAGAACCCCATGTAGTTCCGTTTCACCAATAAACCATCTTTCCAATCAACCTCCATGTTTCCAATGTCTTTCTCCCAGCTTGGAACTGAACCAGATAGATATTTCTTCCCACATTATTTAATACAGAATAACAGGATTGGAAGGGACATTGGGGTTTTCTAGTCCACCCCTCCCCCCCAAAAAATCAAGTAATGTTGGTGTATGCTGAGGAAAGCTGTACTATAACTTGAAGGTGGACCTGAAAGATTTTGTAGATGCTACTCTTCATTTATAATTTGAAACCACATCCTGTGGCTTTCTACACCCAATTTAGAGGCCAGACTCCATCCAAATAGGGGTACAAAGATATAACCAGAATTGTAGTAAGTAGAGAATTAGACTTTCTCATTTTGTCATTGAATTTCATGGAATTTGTTAAACAAAGGAACGTCAAAGATAGATGATAATAGAATGATTCTGAATAGTTTATAAGGAAGTAAACACTCTCCTTTGATTTGAAAGCGTGTTTGTTTAATCACATTCTGTTTGTTACCTTAGTAATGCAGATACCTCTATGATATCAGTCAACAATTGTTTGTAAATACCTATTGCTATAAAATAATTTAAGCTTCAACAGTTTAAAAATGTTCAAAGATGTGTTACTTTTTAAGGTGCTATAAGTCCAGCTATATTTCTTTAGCTACAACCAACATATGTCCCTTTGGAATTTGTTTGCTTTTGCATACTTTTAAAATAACTGCTTTGTATAATTTAGTGTGAATTGAAGAAATATAATATAAGTCACCTTTATTATATTTTCCCTGCTTATTATCTTTAGCAATCTAAAGTAAAACATACCATATTTTGTCCTCTTAGACCACTTCTATAATTCACTCAAGTACCAGACATTGTCAGGATCCATTTATTTCTGAGGTATTATAAGGATATATTTTTCTACACAGAAGTTGTTGTCACTTTTAGTTCCTTGGTATAAAAATATGATCAAATCTAAAAATGCATATCACTGGTATTATTAGAGTTTACTGACATCTAACTAGAGTTTACTGACATCTAACTAGAGTTTACTGACATCTAAGCAATTTGTGAATTATGCTGTGGTGGCCTAGTGGTTAGAATGCAGTATTGCAGGCTGATTTTGCTGACTGCAACAGTTTGATTTTGACTGGCTCAAGGTTGACTCAGCCTTCCATCCTTCTGAGGTCAGTAAAATGAGGACCCAGATTGTTGAGGGAAATAGGCTGACTTTGTAAATTGCTTAGATAACTAAAAGAAAAGAACTATGAAGCGATATATAAGTCCAAATGCTATTGCTTATGAAGGAAAGAAAAAGAAAGGAATGAAGGAAGATGAGAAAGAAGTAAGATGAGAAGGAAGTAAGGGAAATGAGGACAAGGAAGGGAGGAAGCCATGGTGGCACAGTGATTAGAGAGCCATATTACCAATTTACTGACCTCTGCCAGAGGTTCGATCCTCACTGGCTTAAGGTTGACTCGGCCTTCCATCCTTCTGAAGCCAGTAAAATGAGGACCCAGATTGGTGAGGGAAATAGGCCAGTGGTGGGATTCAAAAAAATTTACTAACAGTTCTGTGGGAGTGGCTTGGTGGGCATGCAAAATCTCTATTCCCTCACCACACCTGGGGGAAGATTCTCTGAACTACTCAAAATTTCCACTACTGGTTCTCCAGAACTGGTCAAAACCTGCTGAATACCACCTCTGAAATAGGCTGACATTGTAAACTTGTCATAGTCAAGTGTCGCTTCGAGAGGGCTATAAAGCCATATATGTCTAAGTACTATTGCTATTAAAGATATCCTAATCAAATATCATTCACCTGCAAGCAAGAACTGTTGGGACCATAAAATAGAGAAAGTCATAGAAAATGAAGAAGCTAAAATGCTCTGCGACTTTAGAACTCAAACAGATAAGCATCTGCTCCATAACATCCCAGATGAAACAACTGTTGATAAGAAAGACCAAATAATAATAATTTTGAACAGTGCATGTGGCTGTACCTGGAGACAGCAGAATAGAAGAGAAAGAGCTGGAGAAAATCACAAAATGTAAAGACCTGCAAACAGAAATATAATGTCTGTGGCAAAGGCAAGCAAGCGTGGTATTGATAGAAATAGGCACCTTGGATGCAATCCCAAAACAATTGCCGCATCACTTGTATAGCATTGGCATTGACAAAATCCATACTAGTGAATTGTGGAAGGCAGCTTTGTTAGGAACAGCTTACATCCTGCAATGAGAACCCCATTACACAACATCTGTCTATAGCCAGTTGGGATGGACTTGATAGTTGGATAAAAACTACCCAACCCCAACCAAACATCTGGCTGATTAATAATAAAGAATGCTATTTTTCAGAAACTTTAGTTCATCAAATGAAATTAGAATAGAAAAGAATTCTTTATTGGCCAAGTCTGGTTGGACACACAAGGAATTTGTCTTGGTGCAAATACTCTCAGTTTACGTAAAAGAAAAGATACATTCATCAAGAATCATAAGGTACACTAAATTCACATAACAAATGAAATTCGTTATATCATAAATCTGATATTTTGAGTTTCTTTTTTTTTTTTTTTAAATAGATGTTTAGTATCTGTAGATCAATCCTGATTTTTAAAAGAAAACCAACATTGTGTAGAATTATTTCAGTCTTTCAATCCCTTTTTATGCTGCATGAAAGATTATTTCCTTTTATCTTCAGTGAAAAAAATCCATCACGTATATGACACGGATATCATTTAAGAGAGTCTTACAATTTACAGAATCAAAGGCTTCACTCATTTTAAATGGTGCTAATGTGGTAATTTGTTTTCTATTATGTGAAAGTTAATTCTCACTGAGCTCATTTCATTTGGCAGCCTGAAGGGAAAGATCATCTTCCCTTGTAACTTTTAACATTAAATGTCAAGCATGAACTTCTTGACCTGATTTTATGTTTTTCCTTTTGATTTTCTTTCCTTGCTTACTGCTAAAATTGTGCAGTTTTTCCATGATGTTTTGCATGTACAGTTCTTCTTATGGGGTTTATTAAATCTGTAGCAACTGCATTAAGTAGACCTTCTACCTTCCCATCCCAAAATAATTTACCAGTTATTTCTTCCACTGAATTGTAGATGACACATCTTGGCAGAACTTTCTTTAAGATTATGAGTGATGATGCCATGAATGGCTCCATCCTGAATTATTTGTTTTCAACATTTGTCTATGTTGATTCTCCATCATCCAAGTCATAGTTGTCCCAAAGGTGCTTTTTCAGGAGGCAACTGGACATTTCACTTCTCATCTAAGAAGCTTCTTCAGCTCTGTCTAGATGGTGGGGAATGGAAGGATTTATACTTCTTATGACCAACTTTCTGCAAGGAGTATAAGTATAAATTCTTCCATTCCCCCATCATCCAGTCAGAGCTGAAGAAGCTTCTAGGATGAGAAGCATTAGTGGGTTGCTGCTGGTTTGCACCGGTTCTAGGAAACCAGTTCGAATGACAATGAGTTGGCCCCGCCCTATCCTGTCTTACATTTCCTTCTTTTGCAGTTCAGCTGATTTGCACGGAAAAGTGGATTATTGTGCCTCAGCTGTTCTACTCACTAGGGAAGCTAGAAGGTGAGCTGAAGAGCTTCAAATTGCTGGTTTTTTTAATGATCCGTGTGTGCGCAAAGTGAGCATTCACAGAACTGGTTGTTAAACTGGTTGCAACTCACCACTGACATTGAGAAGCGAAACATCTTCAAAGAAAAACCAGAAAGTCCAGTTGCCTCTTGAAAAAAAAAAAGCACCTTTGGGACAGTTTTCTCCATTTTTTTTTCTTATTATATATAATCTTAGAGAAAGTTCTTCCGAGATGTGTCATATACAATTCCATGGAGGAAATTTTTAGTTTACTCAAAGAAGGTTAAAAATACAAAACACCAAGATATTTAAAGGAGGACAGAAGAATAATGAGATAGAAAAAAATACATTAAAAAGAAAAAGTGTCTTAAAAAGGGGAAAAAAAAGAGAGACTTAACTTTTATACATATAACATCCTCCCTAGTTTTTCATATGCGCAAATCCATTCAAGGTATGATGAAGATTCTAAAACGGAAGGATTCTATGATAAGCAGACTGATCTAGATAAGATTTTGATGGGTACTGATGAGAAGGTGATTAAAAAATTATATGGTTATTTACTGGGAATTAAATTAGAGGAAGAACAAGTCAAAGAAATTATGATTGTTTGGGGGAAGAATTTTGGATATGGGATTGATCTAGAGAAATGGCAAAAATTGTGGTCTCAAAATTATAAAATGACAATATCAACAGCATATAAAGAAAACTTGTATAAGATGTTTTACAGGTGGCACTTTCCCCCGACAAGAATAGCAAGAATGTTTAAGAACAAATCTGAAAAATGCTGGAAATGTCATCAGATACCCGGCTCGTATTACCATATGTGGTGGACTTGTGAGGATGCTAGAAAATATTGGACTATAATTCGCATGTGGTTGGAAAAAATGACAAAGAAACACACAGACTTGAAACCTGAGATCTTCTTATTGGGAATTTTACCTGATATATATAGTAAAGATTTGAAATACCTGATTGTAAATATATTAACAGCGGCTAGGATTGTATTTGCTAAAAATTGGAAGAATGAGAAAATACCATTACAGGAAGAAATTATTAAGAAAATATTGGAATGTGCTGAGATGAGTAGATTGACATTTGAAATTAGAGAGCAAGAGGAGAAACAATTTTGTGAAATTTGGGATTTTTTTTAATCAATGGCTAGATGATAAAATACGATAATAGAATATTTAGAATGCTAGACAGTAAGGAATATCTTTATTTTGTTATTTTGTTATTACTTTGTTATTTGACATTATATTTATAAAGGGTTTTTTAGGATTGATTTGGTATGATTATATGATTTGTTACAGAATAAACTGGTTAAAGTATTGTTATCTCATAAAGCATGAATGATTAAAAGTATAGTCAAAAATTTATTTTTTTTTAGTGATATTAGGATATATAAGTTTGGATTGACAATATGAGTTGTTATGTAACATAATTGTAATTGAGACTACAAAATGAATGCACAAAACTGATGAACCAACTGACACACTGGATGTACATATGAGAGTTGATGTTTTAATGTTTTGTTTGTCTTGTTTGTTTGTAGAAAATTAATAAAATCTCTTTCAAAAAACAAAACAAAACACATCCTCCCTAGTTGAATGCTGATTTATACAGATTGTTCTCCACTTACAACAGTTCCCTCATGCCCCTGGTGGAGACTGACTCTGAGGGAGAGGAGGAACAGCTGACAGGGAGTGGAAGGGTGGCTCCGGAGGTTGTGGAGGAGGCTGGGGAAGGGCAGAGGCCGGCTGAACACTCAGAGGAGGATCCAGGCCCACCCCCTATCTATTTTAGGTCATGCACGGAGGAGAGGATAAGGGAAAGATGTTGTCTCCTTGGGAGGAGAGGGCCTTGATCCTCTTCATGGGCTGCAGCTGTGACAACTGGATAACAGTTTGGACCTGCATACTGGTGAACGCTGGAAACAAAACATGTTTTATTTTGGTCTGAAGTTATCTTGGTTGGCGCCCTTCCAACAGACTGTGCCTTGTTATCTCCTTGAATTTGGCAAATACTTCTCTTGTTCCATTGTGGAAATTTCATCATTGTGGTTTGTTTAGTTTTTTATTTCACCTCTATCTGCTCATTAAATTTGGACTGTATTGCTTTCTTTTGAAGACTATTTTTGAGTATGTTTTATCTCCAACTGAGTATTATTGAACAGTGGGGCCAAATTGGAGACATTAAAGTAAATTTATTTACGTTTTGGATTTTGTTACATTTGTGTTACACTCTGGGTCATCACATGTTCATTTAGTGACTGTGCAAAGTTACATCACTGAAAAAAATGATTTAGGACCATTTTTCACACTTATAATAATTATAGCATCCCCCAGTCATGTGGTCAGATACTCAGCAACTGACTCATACTTATGACCATTGCAGTGTCCTGGGGTCATGTGACTATCTTTTATGACTTTCCAACAAGCAAAGTCAACAGGGAAGCCAGATTCACTTAACAACCATGCTACTAACTTAACAATTGCAGTGATTCACTTAACAACTGTGGCAAGAAAGGTCATAAAATGGGGCAAAACTCACTTAACAAATGTCTCACTTTGCAACAGAAATTTTTGGGCTCACTTGTGGTCATAAGTCAAAGACTATCAAAATAATAGATCAAATTTGGTTCCCCACCACTTGTGAAACAGGCCAAAATATTTGAAATTATTAAACTACTAAATCTATTTACTATTTTTTAGTCTGTTCCTGTCAGCTTGGAAGCCATTTTTCCTTTGAGACTTCTGGGCTGCCATATTCAGTGCCTGGAAATTTGGAATTCAGGAATTCAGTGCCTCGGAGGGGGACTTCAAGGAACGGTGGAAGATTAGCCACAACAACATTCCTTTCTCAGAGAGTCAATTGGTTCACTATTTGGACAGTTAAAGTTAATCATCATCATGATAATGATAATGACCTGATAATCCCTTGCGGGGTGGAGTCTGGTCAACTGAATGAAGCTAGCAGAGTGTTTACTGACCAGATGCCCTTCCTGTCACCAATGCAGAGTTTTGTCCAGCAGATATATTCTCATTGTGCCCAGAAAAAGAAATATCTACTTCTACCTAGGATTGAATTCACACCCTCCTGATTTTGAGGCAAGAACTCCACCTCTAGGCCATCCAACCACTCCAAGACAGTTGAAGTTAATACTCTTCCAAAATCTGTTTTTGGATCATTCCAGTGACAGTACAGATCTCGATCTTTTAAGTGTTCCCATCAACACTGATGATGTTCCCTAGCTGGATAATTAGACATCTGCAAGAAAACAACCAAGCTCAGAGAGTCCCAAGGACCCCACAATTGGGGGATATATATTTTCACCTCATCGTTCAACCTCTCCCACCTTTTGATGCCGCAATACAAAAGACCTGTGCAACCATTATCCACTGGACAGGGTTGGGAACTTAATTTCATTTTTGCGGAATAGATTAACGGTTTTCCTACAATTATCCTCAGTCAGTTTCAATCCATTTACAATTGTCAGTTTCAATCCATTTACAAAGGAGTTTCATTATGCTTGAAATTACCTTTCATGCAAACCTCCCATATATCTGATTGAAATCTGCCACAGATATGCATTACAACGTGGGTGATTTTTCATGGGAAAATTTATTGTACCCTGTCTGAAATAATATAAAAACAACAGGTAATTTTGTTTGAAAATCTGCTTTTAACGAAGGATAACCCCAGAACCCAGGTATAAGTTTCAGATATTTGTTCTGCATATTTTTTTTATGCTTCTCTAAATTTCCTGTGAATTTTGAGTTTTAATAAGATGAGAATATAGGAAGATGAACAGAACACATGATGAATGAGAATGATTGGGCAATGATCATGGGGTAAATATGGGTATTTATGCATTTCATATTGTAAAGTATAGAATGGGGGGGGGGAGGTTATTCACATTTTTTCCCTAATTCAACTTCATAATTCAGTCAGTCAATCAATCTTAACCTTGACAACTCAGAGTCAATCTTCTCCAAAAGGTGCCAGTTTTAAGGTTGATCAAACAGTCCTTACTGAAACCAGTGTAAAAGTTTAAATCATTTGAAAGTATAAACCAAAGAGGGGAAAATTAGGGTATTGTTTCCCAGAAAACAAAGTTATTGCTGTTTCTCCTAACTTGCAGCAGGCCTTACATTTTTGTTTTGTTTTGTTTTGATATATGCATCATAATTCAGCTAAAATTAGTGTTCAAGTCAGCTCATAATAAAATTAAAATAAGATACTGAACAATCATTAAAGATTAAAGCAAGGCAATTAAAATGCAATGAAAATCAAACAGACAAAAAAAAAGAATAAATAGTGTCAGTCTTCTTGTGCCGGGTCGAATGGAGCGGGTGGTATGACACTGCCGGACATGGTTTCCGCTGTGTTCAGCCACGTGCTCTGTTTAGTACTCTGTAGTGCTCAGTCAGCTCTGATATCTCCGTATCCCATCCTCGTCGCCAGTGTTAAGTTCTGTGCATGGGCTCAAGAAGCGGAGACGAGACGATGACCAGTGAACTTCAACTCTTTATTTAACATTGTGGAACAGAGCAAAAACTACGGCAGCAACAGCCCTTTTTATAGGCAAGCTGCTGATCAAGTAACCAATAAGAAACGTGAAGCATTAGCTCCCTTAACCAATGTAAGAGGCCCGCTAATAGCCAATCAGATTCTCCTGAATGGATCAATCCGATATCACTATTTTCGGCCAATCAGAAGTACAGGGCTAGAACCCTGCACTTTTCTAAAGGTTTTAATAATCTTTATTTAAGCACTTTTATTAATTCATAACACCCCTTCCCCCCAGGTTCCGTTTAAGGGTTGCGGTGACGTAATCTTTGAGGTAGGAAGGTTGTTTAGACCGTCTATTAGATTTACGCTGTCCCCCCGGTTCTTGTCTATAATCTTGTTTTGGCAGGATGTTTTCTGGCAAGTCGGGTGCCGGCGGTTCTTCATTGAAAAACTTGGTGCCGCTAATGTCCTCATTGTCCTCTAGCCTTTGTGGGCTTGCCTCTGACGAGGTGTTCCTTTGAGGCGAGCTCATCCCCATCTCTGGTCCTTCTTCAAGTGTTACGCCCGAATGCTGACTTCTTCCATTCATGTTTTCTGCCATTTCGAATTTGGTTTCCTGGGCATCCCCTCCCCCCTCAGTTTGGGAGTTACCGGAGTCGCAGAAACTAGGTTGTATCCTCAAGCAAAGCTGATCTATATGGCGCTTCCATATTCTTCCGTCGCGGGCTTTTACTCGATACGATCTGGGTCCAGTGGCTTGGATTACAGTTGCTTCAACCCACAAAGGATCGCCAGAAAAGTTCCTGGTGAAAACTAAGTCGCCTATCTTGAATTCGCGGCATTTCCCGCGAGATCCGTGGGGTTTTTCTGGTTCGTACGATGGGTGTAGTCGGTCAAGGTGGGAGCGGAGTTTGCGTCCCATTAATAATTCAGCTGGAGTCTTGTTGGTGACGCTATGCGGAGTGATGTGTTGAAGAAGGAGTATTCTATTTATCTTATCTTCGATATCACCATAGTCCATTTTATATAGGGTTTTATTGACGAACTGTACCATGTGCTCGGTTCTTCCGTTAACCGCAGGGTGCACCGGTGAAGTTAGCGCATGGTGAATACCACGGTCCGCCAAATACTGTTCAAAAGGAAGCACGGTAAACTGGGGGCCGTTGTTGGATACCAGAATGTCTGGCAGTCCATGTGTCGCGAATAATCTGTTCAACTTCCGGATGACGGATTCGGTTGTGGTACTTTTCATTTCATGGATCTCAAGCCAGTTTGAGTAGGCATCCACCGTTAATAGGAATGTATGTCCCTTAGTAGGTCCTGCAAAGTCAATATGAATACGGGACCATGGTCCCCGGGGTGTTTCCCACTCTATCGGTGTTGCTTTCGGTGGGGCATTGCTAACTTCCTGGCATTTGTAACAAGTCTTTACCCAGGCCTCGATCTGTTTGTCAATACCCGGCCACCATGCGTAGCTTCGTGCGAGGGCCTTCATGCATACAATGTCGGGGTGGCCCTCATGCAGAGTCTTCAATACCGCTTGTTGTAACCGCTCTGGGATGATGACTCTATCCCCCCATATGATGCAGCCCTTTTGGGAAAACAGTTCCATCTGCCGATTCTTGAAAGGGATGAAGTCATCAGGGATTTGATCCAATGGCCATCCTCGCTCGACCCAGCTAAGAACTTGTGCCAAAATGGGATCACATTTGGTTTCGATTGCGATATCTCGAGCTGTCAGCGGTGGTGATTGAAGCGTTTCAATCTGGAGCATTGTGACGGTTGGAGTTGGGTTGTCAATGGTTTCTGGAAGTGGTGCATGGCTTAGTGCGTCAGCGTGGGAAATGGCTTTCCCTGGGCAGTGTTGCAGCTTATAATTGTATGCAGCCAAGAATTCTGACCAGCAAGTCATTCTGGGAGATAATATATAAGGGGTTGGCTTGTCTCCCGCTATAATCCCGAGCAAGGGTTTGTGGTCAGTAATTATAATAAAAGCTTATCCATAAATATATTCATGAAATCATTTAACAGCAGATACAACAGCAAGAGCCTCTTTATCGATTTGACTATAGTTATGTTCAGCTTTTGATAGCGTTTTTGAAAAGTAGGCAATAGGGGCTTCACTACCATTTGGCAACACATGGCTCAAAATGGCTCCCACTCCAAATGATGACACATCACATGGGATTGTTAAAGGCAAAATCTCGTTATACTGCATCAAAACAGCATCTGAAGTCAATAGGTTTTTTAGTTGTCAGAATGCGTGTTCCTCTCGATGTCCCCAGACCCAGGTTGGCTTTTTGTCCAACAGACGATGTAGGGGCTCGGCTACGGTCGCTTTGTGGGGCAGGAAAATGTTGTAAAAATTGATAAGGCCCAGGAAAGCTTGGAGATCAGTCTTATTTCTGGGCTCTGGGGTGTTCTTGATTGCCCTTAGCTTGCTATCAGTGGGGTGAATGCCTTGTTTATCGATTAAGTACTCCAAAAATTCTACTTTATCCGTACACAGTTGACACTTATTTTTTTTACTTTAAGGCCAGAGTCTTTAAATTTCTGGAGAACCAACCTAAGGCGCTCCTTTAGTATTTCTCTATTTGGAGCAGCAATTAAAATGTCATCAAAATATGGTACAACCCCTTTTATACCCTGTAATAGTCTCTCCATCAAGCTCTGAAAAATTCCTGGGGCCACACTAACTCCGAATTGGAGTCAGTTGCACTTAAAAGCACCTCGGTGCGTAACGATCATTTGTGCCTCTGCCGTTCTTTTATCTACAGGCAGTTGTTGGTATGTCTGTGCTAAATCCAATTTAGCGAAGACTTTTCCGCCCCCCAGGGAATGGAGAAGGTGTTGTACCACCGGTACCGGGTAAGCGTTCTGTTGAAGGGCGTGATTCAAGGTGGCACGGTAGTCCCCACAAATTCTTAACGATCCATCCGGCTTGATGGGTGTTATGATTGGGGTTTCCCAGGGAGCTTGGTCAGTTGGTTTTAACACACCCTGGGCAATTAATTTATCAAGCTGCTCGTCAATCTTTGGTTTAAGGGCAAAAGGTACTCGATGAGGCTTAAGGCGGATGGGGGCTACTTCAGGGTTAAGGTATATCGGGGTCCCCTTGTACTTGCCTAGTTTGTCTGTAAAGACGTCCTGGAATTCCTGGACGAGGGCCTCTTCCCAGGCGTCGCTGTTGGTACGGTGAATACCGGCTACTTCAATTCCAAGTGGAGTGAACCATTGGAGGCCTAACAAGCTAGGCCGATCCCTGTCGACTACGGTCAATGGTAAGGATGCAGTACGATTTTTGAATGAGACACGGACTTGGCTGGATCCAACAACTGGAATTTGATTTCCCTGATAGTCCTTGAGCATAATTCTTTGGAAGTTGAGATCTTGCCGCCAGACGGCTGGAATTAATTGTTTAAGGGTCTTCCAGGAGACCATCGAGAGGGACGATCCTGAATCGACTTCCATCACGCAGGGCTGGTTTTCGATGGCGACCTTCACCCGGATCTTCTTGGTGTCTAATGATGAGGTGTGACCAATCGTGATGGTTTGGTGTGTCTCTTCTCATTTTGATGAATGGGCTAGTGGTTTGTTTCTGTAGGAGTGGCTGTTCCATTGGTGGTTCAAGGATTCCCGATTCACAGGTCAGTTTCTTGCGGTTTGGCAGTAGTTGTTCCCCCTCTAAAGTGGGCTGGATCCTTGCTTGCTTCTACAGACTCTTCCAATGTGGCCTCTCTTCCCGCAAACATGGCAGAGCGCATCGAGGAATTTGCAGTTTGATTGTGGGTGGTTTGCCCCACAACCAGCACATTGGTACTGCAATCTCTGGTTACGTTGATGGCATTGGTCTCGTTCAGACCGGAGCCGGTTGATCTCTTCCTCATCACTTTCTGATGACGATTCGAGGTCCTCGTGGTGGGCTGTCATTGCCTGTCCCTCCAGGCGAGGTGAGCCTTCGCCGGCGAGTTGGCGGAGCGGGGCGTTGGTGCGGCACATTCGTGCAGCCGACTTCCTGGTTGCTTCTGCTGTAGTAGCGTCAGCGATGGCATCTGTAAGGCTAATGTCACCTTTCACCATCAGCTTACTCTGTACCATCGGTACATCTAGTCCCAGAACTATTTGGTCTCTCAGGGCTTCTTCGAGGTCGGCGAATCCACAGAGGCCTCTCAGATTCCGGAGATCCGCAATGAAATCTGCAACGCTTTCTCCCTTCTGCTGGTCTCTCTGGTAAAATTCATGTCTTCGGACAAGCGTTGGTACGGTCGGTGCGTAGTGGGCCTGTAGAAGGGGCTCGAGGTTGTCTCAGTCCATGGACTTCACCTCAGCCGGTTTCGCTAGTGCCTTGGCCATCTTAAATATGGTCGGCCCGCAGTGAGTCAGGAATACCGCTCGATTTTTTCCAGTAGTGGCATCCTTCAAGTTGTTGGTCTCCAGAAACATCTGGAATCGGTCCATATATGAGTCCCAGTCTTCTTGTGCCGGGTCGAATGGAGCGGGTGGTATGACACTGCCGGACATGGTTTCCGCTGTGTTCAGCCACGTGCTCTGTTTAGTACTCTGTAGTGCTCAGTCAGCTCTGATGTCTCCGTATCCCATCCTCGTCGCCAGTGTTAAGTTCTGCGCATGGGCGCAAGAAGCGGAGACGAGACGATGAACAGTGAACTTCAACTCTTTATTTAACATTGTGGAACAGAGCAAAAACTACGGCAGCAACAATCCTTTTTATCGGAAAGCTGCTGATCAAGTAACCAATAAGAAACGTGAAGCGTTAGCTCCCTTAACCAATGTAAAAGGCCCGCGAACAGCCAATCAGATTCTCCTGAATGGATCAATCCGATATCGCTATTTTTGGCCAATCAGAAGTGCAGGGCTAGAACCCTGCACTTTTCTAAAGGTTTTAATAATCTTTATTTAAGCATTTTTATTAATTCATAACAAATAGCATATGTCAGCTAAAACCTACTTTCAGATTGAAAGCCCAACTTTTGCCTGAATAAAAATTTTCTTGATAATCCACAGTAGAATAATGGGTACATAGAGAGGTTGGCACAGAGATAAACTGGTTCAAAATCATAGAGAACGTTATAGGTAGCTACCAGCATTTGAATTCAATCCAGAAGTTTGGTATTCCTTTTCGCATCTGTTTGTGGGGGAGTTTTTTCTCCAGTCAATGATAATTGGAGCTTTGAAGCCAAGTTGAAGGAATTAAAGGGACTTCACCTGTTTTTGTGACTCTATTGCTTTTGCATTCCATCACATAGAACTTCCTGGTGAATGAAAGCAACAGCGTTAAGCTGTGTAAATAATTTCACCAATTATCTGATTCTCACTCCTAAAAAAGGCAAGTTGAAATCCTCAAGGACTTGGCCATGAGCTTTAGGAGTTTCACCGATAACCTAACCACAGACTCAAGGACCTGAGATAGGGTGGTTGTTTTAGCAAGAAAGCTTAAATAAGAGTCCCAACTGATCCATGGAGCCCAATCTAATAATCAGCATTTTGCCACCAACAATAGAGCAGAAACACCACAAGGGAACACTTTGGAATCAATAACACATACATTGATTTGAATTAAAAAGTCACAATTTACAATATTGTTTCTTTCATCACAAAAGTGGATCAAACACACTGCCATATTGATATAAAGAAATCTCAGTTCCCTGGTTAAGAAAATTAACCAAGTAGATAGAAACCACTGAAGACCAAGATGGACAAAATCCAAGTTCTTTCTTGACCAAGAAATGTAGCATGTAGAATCTGAAAAAATAGAGGGGTTTTTTGCCTTTATCTTTTCTTCTCTCTTTTACCTCTATCAAGGACAAAAATGTATTTTACTGTTGGTGAGTGGGAATGATTAGCAATCCTCAAACTACAGCTGAGGCAGGAGGGAAAGAGAAATTTGTCCAGGACAGATGCAAATGGAAAGGCATTCAATCTGGTCTGGCAGTTCCTATTAGCCTGAAGGTTTAACTAAACCATCTCCCAGCAGGAATTCTTGTAGAACAAGATGTTACGATGGAGACAGAATATACCCGAAGAGAAGGAATGAAATATATATGAACAAAGAGCTTGAAATAATAACAATTCATCCATATATATATCTATTCATGTACATACACAACACACACACACACACACACACACACACACACACACACACACACACACACACACAGAGTCCTGTCCTTTGAAGCTTTTCAGTGATTTCTTGGCACAGAATCTGTTCAAATTAATTTGGCAATACCCCAGAAATAGATTTGCGGCAAATACAAGAATTCTACAAGTTGCGCAAATAGTTTAGGCGTTGATCGTGGGACTTAGTGCTAAAAGGAAAAAGGAACCCAGACATGTAAACAGGCACAAATGTCAGCTGTAGTTCAAGATGCAGGGAAGATCAGATTTACAAACAGAAAGGTATCACATTATTTCTCCCCAGGCAGTCACTCAGTCTCTTGGTTACAACTCTTCACATCATAAGCAGGAGTTGACATAAATGAACAATCTTCCATACAGATAAAATAACACCAGCACATCGAGATGGCTAGTGTGTAGAACTAATTTTTTTTCTTCTTGAGTGGGTTGTCTGCATTCAGGGAATTTTCTCCCTGGAGAAATGTTTTGTGATAAGACCTTTTCATACTTTCTACCTGGGGGGTGCTAACAAACAAAGACAAGAATAACTGGAGTTATATACAGTTTTTTATATTACAAATGTTCACAAAACTTCAGCATAGAACTGAAGAGCTGTGGTGGTGCAATGGTTAGAATGCAGTATTGCAGGCAATATAATCCAAGTCTCTTGAGTTAATCATGGCACAACTAACTTTGTTAATTGTTGTTTAATTACCTTGTAGCATCATCATTTCCTGACCCTGAAAGCCTACTGAGAATTCAGGAAATTAAAGTCCACGAGTATTGATTTTCTGGGGACATTCTCCCAATAGATGAAAGCATTTTAAGGGATCTGATGCAATGGGATTTACATTTTTTGATTGTCTGCAAAAATCTTCAACATTTGAGGAGTGTTATCACTTAGCAATATATTTTTGCTTGAACGAAATGCATTGAGCTTGCATAGGGAGAAAATAGCCCTTACTGTCCTACAATCAAGTATCCTATAAATGGCAACCACAGCTAAATCAATAAAGCCCTTAAAAGCAGAACTCAACACTTAAAATCTCATAACCTTTCCTGATAGCCAACTAGCATGAACCTAGCAGGAGCCCTGTAAGTAGTTCTTCTAGCTCTGAATCTTCTCAGCTTGACCAGTAGCTTCCTTAGCATCATTTATTCTTGTTTCATATCACCTCGACATCAATCAATGTACAATTTCTATTCTGCTGTGGAACACATAGATCTTCCTAAATGGATGTCTATGGTTCCACTTCAACGAAGAGTCAAGGTGAGGCCAACCTGCTTTGATTTAACCCATGTGCAGTGGCTTTAAGAAATATTCAGCCCATTGTGGAGTGAACAAAATGGCTATTGCATTCTGCAACTAAGAAACAGAGTCCATATGCCTTTGCAGAGTTGCTTGAGAGAGTGGTTTCACTCAGTGGTGGGATTCAATTTTTTTTACTACCGGTTCTGTGGATGTGACTTGGTGGGCCTGGCAGGGGAAGGATACTGTAAAATCTCCAGCCAGAGGTGGCATTTGCTGGTTCTCCAAACTACTCAAAATTTCTGCTACTGGTTTTCCAGAACTGGTCAGAACCTGCTGAATACTCACCTCTGGTTTCACTAAATTCTGCCCCAAAATGAAGCCCTGTGCCTTCATTTTTTAAGATCCGTGCAACATTCATGTATCTCTCTCTCTGGGTTTAAAGAACAGAATGATAGAAAAATGGAGACACCTGTAAGAAAATAATAATGATTATTACATTTCTTGCATCGTACTTTAGATGTACACTTTTTTTTCAATCCGTAAGAAGGACTAACCAAAATCTTACCAATCAGTCATCCAATAGAAATTGCTGTTATGGCTTCTGGGCAGTTGTGGGATTTTTTTTAAAAAAATTACTACTGGTTCTGTGGGTGTGGCTTGGTAAGCATGGCATGGCTTGGTGGGTGTGGCTAGGTGGGAGTGACAGGGGAAGGATACTGCAAAATCTCAATTCCTTCCCCACCCCACTAACCTGCTTTCCAGCTCCGTTCTCCTGTGCAGGGCAACCAAAGAAGACCCAGCCAATCAG
Organism: Hydrophis major; assembly: GCA_033807585.1. Classification (NCBI taxonomy): domain Eukaryota; kingdom Metazoa; phylum Chordata; class Lepidosauria; order Squamata; family Elapidae; genus Hydrophis; species Hydrophis major. The sequence continues at coordinate 69,755,815 of CM066333.1, forward strand.
CTGGGACTCAGGAGCAGAGAATAGATGTGGAGCAGGGCCAGTCAGAGGTGGTTTTTGCTGGTTCTCTGAACCACTCAAAATTTCTGCTACCGGTTCTCCAGAACTGGTCAGAACCTGCTGAATACCATCTCTGCTTCTGGGATTAATGAAAGTCAAGGTTACAAATATAGACAAAGACAAACAAATGTCTGTGATTTATGTTCAGGCAGAATCCATTTTCAATAGATCATCCAGATGGAAAGAACTAGTTATGGAAGATAAAACAATTGAGACCATAGTTGAGAAGGGTCATTAGACATCTTTCAGATATGATCGCAGGCATTTAAAAATCATTTTTTTTTTAATGAAATGCTCTGTGTTTCAATTTCCTTGTATTCCAAGCAGAGGGAACTGTATAGGCAGAGGGTCTCCCACAAAATACTCTGCAGGGAAGCTCCCTATGATGTAGCCTACTTATGGGTTAGGTCTGAGACTAACATCTTTCTTTAAACCAGCTAAGAAACTAGGAAGCAAGGGAACTGTCTGAGCCTAATTCATAGGTAAGGTCACTTCAATCAGATAAATTATCATTTAACTCAATTGCTGTATCCAATTTTGGTCAACACACTATAAAAAAAGATGCTGAGACTCTAGAAAGAGTGCAGAGAAGAGCAACCAGGAGGATTAGGGGACCAAAGGCTAAAACATATGAACAGACTGGACTGCCACCTGCTAGAAATGGTGAAGGGAAGTGATGGCTAATCTTTTTGGCACCGAGTTCCCAAAGCACAAGCATGCATCCCCAAAATGCAATTTGTGTGTGTCCCCTGCGCATCTCCCATGCATGCAACCCACCTCTGTACATACACTTGTGCCCCCCATGCATGCATTCCATTCATCCCCACATACCCCCTGCATGTGTGGCGAACACCCAAAGACCAGCTGGCTGGCAGGAGTTGCATGCACATGCACAGTGGAGCTGAGTTGGGCCAACATCTCATGTGCCCACAAAGAGGGTGCTGTGTGCCACCTGTGGCATGCATGCCATTGTTTCATCATCACAGGTGTAGGGACTCCTGCTTTGGCAGGGGTTTGGACTGGATGATCTATACATTCCCTTCCAACTCTGTCATTCTGTTATTATTCTGTTAAAAAAATGTTTCACTCCTAGGTGGCCATTGGAGAGATTTTCTTTTAAACCCAACATGGCAGGAGAAGAGCTATCAATTTTCAGCAAAATGATCAGAGGCAGTGCCAAGGAATGCAAGGGAGTCAGAGGGAAGACAAAAGACATTCTGCTTGTCCAATTCTATGTTAACTGAACCTGGAGGTAATCATTAAGGCTTAAGTTAGTATAGCATTGTTACAATTATTTTCTGTGGGGACCACAATTGCAACACATTCGATTACCAGGAAAAAATATATTAAAGTCCCTGACTCATAATATGTCTGCCATAAAGCAGCAATAAAGTACCTTCTCTCCTACATTAGCAGTAAAGCTTTCAGGATGAGTCAAGCAACCATGATGGGAAAGAAGAAAATAGTGCTTTCATCATGCCCTGAACAAAGTAATAGATGGAAACTTATCAAGGAGACAATCAACATAGAACCAAAGAGAAATTTCTTGACAATGAGAACAATTAATCAATTGCCTTCAGAGGTTGTTGGTGCTCCAACACTGGAGGTTTTTAAGAAGTGGTTGAACAACCATTTGTCTGGAATAGTAGTGCACAGTGGTGGGATTAAAAAAAAATTACTACCAGTTCTGTGGGTGTGGCTTCATGGGTGTGGCAGGGGAAGGATACTGTAAAATCCCCATTCCCTCCCCACTCCTGAGGGAAAGTTATTGCAAAATCCCCATTCCCTCCCTGCCTACCAACCTGCTTTCCAGCTCTGTTTTCCAGTACAGAGCAACCAAAGAAGACCTAGCTGATCAGCTGGGACTAGGGAGGCGGAGAATAGATGGGGATGGGACCAGTCAGAGGTGGTATTTGCCTGTTCTCCGAACTACTCATAATTTACACTCCTGGTTCTCCAGAACTGGTCAAAACCTGCTGAAGACCACATCTGGTATAGGATTTTCTGCATGAGGTTGGATAAGAAGACTTCTAAGGTCTCTTCCAACTCTCTTATTCTTTATTTCAGTGCTCGTTTCTTCAAGGGAACATTTTCTATTAAGCACGTTGTTTTTTGGAAGGATCAATGGCTCAAGTGAGCCTCCCAGCACATAAAATAATCTCTTGGTCCTTGTTTGAGAGGACATATAAAACATCTCCCTAAATAAACACATCAGGAAATCTTATGAAGTGAAGTTATACAAAATGAAAATGAAATTCAATGTAGAGAAATGTAAACTCCTACACTTAGGCAAGAAAAACCAAAAGTACACATATAGACTGGGTGAAACCAGGCTCAATAGCAGTAACTGGGAGAGGGATCTTGGAGTCTTAGTGGACAACCAGCTAAATAGGAGCCAGCAGTGTGCAGCAGCAGCCCAAAAAGCTTATGCAATCCAAAGTTGCATTAACAGAGGGATACAATCAAGATCAAGGGAGATACTAATACCACTCTATAAAGCCTTAGTAAGACCACACCTAGAGTACTGCATCCAGTTTTGATCACCACATTATAAAAAAGATGTTGAGACTCTAGGAAAAAGCGCAGAGAAGGGCAACCAGGATGATTAGGGGACTGGAGGCTAAAATGTACAACGAACGGTTACAGGAACTGGACTTGGCTAGTCTAGTAAAGAGAAGGACCAGGGGAGACATGATAGCAGTCTTCCAATATCTGAAGGGCTGCCACAGAAAGGAAGGGGTCAAGCTATTTTTTTAAAGTGCCTGTGGGCCAGACAAGGAATAATGGATGGAAACTGAACAAGGAGAGATTCAACCTGGAAATAAGGAGAAACTTTCTGACAGTGAGAACAATCAACCAATGGAACAGCTTGTCCTCGGAAGTTGTGGGAGCGCCATCACTTGAGACCTTCAAGAAGAGATTGGATTGCCATTTGTCAGAAATGGTGTAGGGTCTCCAGCTTGGGCAGAGGGTTGGACTAGATAAGCTATAAGGTCCCTTCCAACTCTGATTATCTGTTATCTGTCATCTAGGGTGTTAAATGTTCTCAAAGACCAGGCCTTTGGTTAGTTCTAAAATGTCCTCTGTTGGTCTAGTTTTTTAAGATGAAACTGGTAAGACATTGAAGGGTTTTTTCATCCTTTTCAGATTGAATTCTATCTCGTTAAGGGAAGGGTTAAGTTGCTTGTTCAACTGCCTTGGTTGATTGGTTCTCATGTTTGATATATGGCTTTGGAATAAGAAAATGTAATTAATTCAAATGATTGAGTGGAATAAAATGATATTGTGCATTGACAGTGGAAGATCAGAATCTCCATATTAATTCAAGAACAACACCATAAGTAATAGGAGATGTTCAGATGGATCCAAATCAAGTAGCACATGGTGATAATTGGGGAATCAGTCATTGCAACTTATTTCTGAATGGGCCTATAAAATGGAGCAGAATGGCTGTTTCCAATTCTTTCCCCTTTATTGCTGCTCTCTTCAAATTCTGTAGAGATATTTTTGGCTTCCTGTTTCTAAGTTGGTTTTGGGTTTAAATTCTTTGAATTCCTGATCTCTTGCTACTAAAGGAAACCTGATGGTTTTTAAGGTCTGAGGCATACAGGTCACTGCTGTGTAATTAATAAAGACTGGAATGCAAATTAGAAATATAGCACGTTGTTGAGTCCTTGGTGCTCCCAGATTTTGGATGTTTTCTTGCAGGCATTTCATTACCCAACTATGTAACATCATCACTGCTAGAAGGGAGCATGATTAGCTCTCTGTTTAATTACTAGTGGCTTGTCCAATCAGCATTAGTAGGAATGGTCTTGGTGGTTCCTTGATTAGTCTGTTGTTTATTGTTAATTCGTTTCCCTGAATTGGTATGTCCTTGATTAGAATATTGATTTCTGCTTCATTGCTGGTCTAGTATTAGTCTTGGTGTTAATCTCTGATAATAATCTCTTGGTGTTAATCTGAAGATGCAGTTCTGTCAGTGGGCCTGGGGGACCCAGAGTAGGATGGAGCACATTAAATTGTTTGTATGAAACCCAGAGAGAGAGATACATGAATGTTGCACAGATCTTAAAAAATGAAGGCACAGGCCTTCATTTTGGGGCAGAATTGAATGAAACCAGAGTATTCAGCAAGTTTGACAAGTTCTGGAGAACCGGTAGCAGAAATTTTGAATAGTTCAGAAAACCGGCAAATGCCACCTCTGACTGGAGATTTTACAGTAACCTTCCCATGCCATATCCACCAAGTCACATCCACAGAACCGGTAGTAAAAAAAATTGAATTCCACCACTGATGAAAATATCTTGTCATCAGGATAGGATGTGTGTAAATTTGATACAGAAGACACATTTTCCTTATGTCTTGAAATACAGCTGATATTTGTCCTCATTTTACTGACCTCGGAATGATGGGTAGCTGAGTCAACCTTGAGCCAATCAGGATCAAACTGCTGGCAATTGGCAGAGTGAACCTGCAACACTGAATTGTAAAAACTGCACCACCATGACTCTCTCTCTCTCTCTCTCTCTCTTCATATGATATGACACCAATGTGGCAGTTTCTTTTGAACGACTACATTCAAGAACATTTGAAGTGATTCCCAAATATTATTTCACGATAAGCCTTCAAAGAATCACAATGCAAATTCATGTTCTTGTCCTTGTTTTATTGAAAAAGTAGGAAACTGTCAAGTGTGAACAATCAGATCCACATATAATGCTATTTTATTGTTCCTGCCTATAAATATATAAATCTTCTCAGGCGGGTGGTTTCACCTGGGTCAGACTAGACAAAGTTCAACAGTATTTAAGAGGGACCGGTTCTTACCTATGTAGAGATTCCAGACTAATTTTCCACTTGACTTCTTTCTCTGGCTCAGCCAGTCTCTTTCACAAATGCTAAATATATAACGAAACATTCAGTTTTGCATTTGGAACAAAGGACTTCATTATACAGTTAACACCAGTCTCAGTGAAACATAAGAGAAAACAGATTTATTTCTCCTAGAAATAAAAGTCTGTTTGCCTAAAGCAAATCCGGAAAATGACTTGTTCATTTAATATATGCTTGAATCTATCTTTAGAGACAAAAATATAGCGGTCATCAATAATGCAGTTTTATTTAATAGGTTTACTGACCCTGAGATTCATAGACTTATAGAAAACACTTGTTATTAGAATGGAAGATAAAAATTAATTATCTTTTTTTCCCATGGTGAAAACTCTTCATATCCTGGGCATAAATTGTTTCAACTTCTACCCTCAAAACGACACTATAGGGCACTGCATACCAGAACAACTGGACACAAGGACAGTTTTTCTTCCCATGCCATCACTCTGCTAAACAACTCATCCCCACAATACTGTCAAACTATCTAGTAAAGCTATTGCTATTTTTCTCATTTTTTCTATTATTCATCTCCTTTTCTATTTATGACTATAACTTTGTTGCTTGTATCTTTATGATTTATATTGTTTAATTTAGTTTCCTATTATGATTTATGTTGGTTGCTTACTTAGCATGACTATCACTGTGTTGTATCTTATGATTTATGATGAATGTATTTTGATAATGACTATGATCATGATTTATCACTTACAGCTTTTATGTACACTGAGAACTTATGCACCAAAGACAAATTCCTTGTGTGTCCAATTGTACTTGGCCAATAAAAAAATTCTAGTTTTTCCTTCTTTTTTTGAATAAAGCTTCTTGTCTTTTACCAACCACAGCATTGTAAGATAAGCAAAAAATGCACATTACTGAAATTTAGAAATATTTTACTAAAGTATATGTCAACATAATGCCTGTTTCTGGTAAAAAGTCTTACCTTCCTAAACTAGACATAAGAACAGTTTTTTTTTCCCTGGAAGCCATCACTCTGCTAAACAAATAATTCCCTTAACACTGTCCAACTATTTGCAAAGTCTGCACTATTTCTATTCATCTTCTCATCACTCCTTAACACTCATCCCCTCCCACTTGTGATTGTATGACTGTAACTTTGTCGCTTGTATCCTTACGATTTATATTGACTGTTTCCTGGTATGATTTGATTGCTTCTTGTACCCTATGACTATCATTAAGTGTTGTACCTTATGATTCTTGACTCTTGATGAATATATCTTTTCTTTTTATGTACACTGATAGCATTTGCACCAAGACAAATTCCTTGTGTGTCCAATCACACTTGGCCAATAAAGAGTTTTATTCTATTCTGTTCATTAAGATAAGTGGGAAAATCCTCAGAAATTTCTTTGAAGAATATTTTACAGTGCTGGGCTAGTCTACTCCAGATTGATTCCTTGGCCAAAAAAAAAGTGGACAAACAATTCTTGCATGAGGATTTTTACTGACTTCCAAGGAAGTCCAAGTTCATCCAGAAACAGTTTGAAAAGGTTCACAGAGAAACTGTGGGTGAGCATTAACATGATTTATGCTCCTGAGCAGAATGGAATGTGACTTGGAGAAGGTTGAATTAGCCTTTCATTAGGAAAACGATGTATGACTCAGCAGCCATGAGATCAGGTGATGGATTAAGGAATAAAAGCATTGCTGTGCTCAGGAAGATAAGTACCAATGTTACCCAATGCTTGCATCCAACTCACAATTTCAAGTCAGAGTTGATGCAGGTACAAAAGGAGAGAAGGTTAGACAAGATAAGGAGCTTTGCTGGGTGAAATTTGCCCTCTGGAAAAAAAAAAATTATAAGAGAAACAATTCATTTCTTTAAAAAACAAAACAAAACTGGAAGATTTTTAGTCTGATTGAAGGACGCGTTTGACAATTCAAAAACTCCATCTAATATTTCAGAAAGGTCTAAAAGATTTTTTTTTTTTTAACACATTCAGAGAGACTAATTTCTGTCCAAGCCTGGGGAACTGCACTGACTACCAGTTAAGAATAATTTCTACCTGAATAAAGATCTGGATTATGTCCTTGACAGTTTGAAGGGCTTTCACTCCTCATATAAAGAATGGAGTATTGACTCTGCAGATCTGAGGATTTATATGTACTGAGCGAAATACATTTGCTTTGTTTCCCCCCAACAAGTCTCTGGATGAGGTTTAATTCATTCAGATTGCAGCAATTGTATTCACTTCAGAGTGTGGCCAACATCTGAAAGGCTTTATGAAAAAAAAAAACAATTCCATGATTATGTGTGCCTTAAGATAATAAAAATGCAGTAATATATGTATAGGTGAATAGATTTTGTTAATAGATCAAGGATAAGTTTATTTGTTTGTTTGTTTGTTTGTTTATTTATGTTTATTTATTTATTTTTGCCAATTGCTTACAAGATAATAGGTATAAGTAAAAACATAGTTATGAATACATGGATACATATAAGAAAAATAAAAGAAACAATAGGACAGGGACGGTAGGCACATTGGTGCACTTATGCACGTCCCCTACAGACCTCTTAGGAAAGAGGTAAGGTCAACAGTAAACAATCTAAGATTAAAGTTTTGGGGGTTTGGGGAAGAAACTACAGAGTCAGATAGAATATTCGAGACATTGATCACTCTGTTGCTGAAGTTGTATTTCCTGCCATCAAATTTGGTGCAGTTAACCTTGAGTTTGTACCCATTGTGTGCTCTTGTATTGTTATGGTTGAAGCTGAAGTATTAATTGACAGGTAGGACATTGTAATGTATGATTTTATATACGATACTTAGATCGGACTGAAGGTGGCGTAGTTCTAGGTTTTCTTGGTCTAGAATTTCAAGTCTGGTGGCATAAGGTATTCTGCAACGAGTAGAGGAGTGGAGAGCTCTTGTGAAATATTTCTGGACTTTCTCAACTGTGTTAATATCAGATACGTAATGTGGGTTCCAGACTGATGAGCTGTATTCGAGTATTGGTCTAGCAAATGTTTTGTATGCTCTAGTTAGTTGTTTAATATTACCAGAGAGAAAGCCACGTAGGATTAGATTAACAACTGTTAATGCCTTTTTGGCTATGTAGTTACAGTGGGCTCTAACACTTAGATCATTTGAGATGAGTATTCCAGAGTTCTTTACAGAGCTTGGATCATCAACAAGGTCTTGACTATTCAGCTTGTATTTTATTTTCTGTTTTTTTTTCCAATATGTAAGACAGAGCATTTATTTGTTGAGATTTGAAATTGCCATTTGTTTGACCATTCTGATACACAGTCAAGGTCTTTCAGAAGGGTAGCAGTATTGTCTGTGGTGTTGAATAACTTTACATCATCAGCGAAGAGAATGCAGTTGCTCTTGATATGATCACAAAGGTTATTTATGTAGAGTATGAAGAGAGTTGGTCCTAGAACACTGCCTTGGGGGACACCATTGTTGACAGGTACAGAATTTGATAGGACGCTCCCAATTTTGACCATTTATTGTCTGTTTTTTACTGCCGTGTTAACTCAATCTTGCCCTGTCAATAGATTAGGGTCATCAACTGATCATCAATTTTTATTTATGGGTTTATAAATTTCAACTCAATTGGCCAAATTTAGACCGTGGGAGGAGGAATATGCAGAAGAAGAAATGCCCATGATGTCAACTTGTAAAACATTTCTATGCCTGTTCCCAAGTTGCCATGAGAAAAAGGGTGGGGGGAAAACCCTGAAGGAGCATGAACTCCAAATGAACTCAGAAGATATTCCAAGCTTATCTCACAAAGATTGTAACTGAAGAAACTGGGTATTTTGGGCATGAAAATCCGCTATTGGAGAGAGTGATTGATGACAACTAGCCCAGGAACATGTTTGCATTGGGCAATCTGAAATACGATACACCCAGAGGGGTGGGAGGAAACAGAGTCATGGGTGATTGTAAATTACATATTTCAGAGTCGGCTTCATATAGGTCATGCCAGCATGTTGCTCCTAATAAATCTTTTGAAGTTTTTTGAAGTTTGACTCAAGGATGATGATTTAATTAGGGTGATTGCTAGCATCCTGACTCATGATTGAAAACAAGAGGAATATGAGAAGAAATGTTGGAAATGTAAAGTTGGACAGGAGAAGAATCCTTGGCCATTTATATCATAAATAGCAAACGTTCAAAACTTTCTAGAAATACTTGTAGGAGATGACCTGGCTGAGCTGATGAATGCATCATCAGTCATGAATCCCTGTGCACCCACATGAGTTTTCCGGAAAATACAACCTACTGTCAACTAAAAAGATACTCCTTTGGTCTTTTTAGCTGCCAGAAAAAGGAAGTGGTGGAAAACAAGGCATTCTTGAAATGCATAGATAATCAACTCGGCAGCCCAAAGTTGTTGAAGCATAAGAAAGTTATTGGAGAGCATGATGGATGACTCTTGGAGACTGATGTGTCCTATTGGAGAAGTCACATCCAGGAGGTGGGGGAAAGACCAGGGTCAAGGGGGAAATGTATGATGTGATTTAGTATTGGCTGCACCCAACCATGCACCAACATGTCAATTTCTAAAAAGACAATTTACTTTTTCTGAGATGCAGCTAAAAACTTTTGCTTTGAATAAGGGTGGATTTGTTGGAGCCCTGATACCTACCCTAAAAGTAGGTCCTAGCTTAATTTTTACATGTGCAACCAATGTAAGTTCTACCTCCCCAAAATAAGCCCTAATTAAGACCACTCCAGGGTGCATGGGTAAAAATTAAGCTAGGATTGGGTGGTAATGGAGCTGTCCTACTACTTACCTTCAGACAGTTGTAGCCAGGCCTTGGACATCCTGACACCTTCCTTGCCGGCCCATTTTTTCTGCAGCTTGCAAGGCTTTCCTGAAGGCCTCTGCAGCTGGTAACTGAGCTCTGGATTGATCCAGAGCTCTGTTATCAGCTGCAGAAGCTTCAGGAAAGCCTTGGCAGCCTTGCAGGCCATAGAAGAAGTTTCTGAAGGCTTCTGACAGCATAAAGGAGACTGGAGTGACATGCACATGTGAGATGAGAGAGTGGACAACATTCTCCCCCACAAAAATAAGATCTGGTGCCTTTTGGGGGGCAAAACAATATATAAGACAGTGTCTAATTTTCAGGGAAACATGGCATATCCCGTCCAACTTGAATGCCTTCTTAATTCCTGCTTATTTCTCTTGATCATTGGTAGTTCAGATTCTTGTAGAAAGTGTAAATTTGTAATACATCTTTATACTCCTTTGAACTGCCTGAATCTCCTGACTTCTGTGGCATTTGACAATACTAGTCTCAATAAAGTCAGAAATAAAAGAGAATTGAAAAATTCCTCTCCCATTTTCCAAAGCTCTGAACTTATACCTTATTCTAGCATTAAAGGGCCGATACTGAAATTTGAGCAATTCTCACTTTTTTAATCTCATGCAGACATGTAAGGACTGACAATATCCTTCCTTCCCTTTTCCTTTTAAAGGCCAGACTCTGGAGGCAATTATAAGTATTTTAAAAGGACTCATATGTTGCAATGCATGGTGATTTGGGGGGGAACTGAGAGAAGAAAGAAGAGAACTCAAGAAAGGAAGAGGAAATTAGGTTACAGGAACAGGGCATGGCTAGTCTAGTGAAGAAAAAGACCAGGGGAGACATGATACCAGTCTTCCAATATTTGAGGGGCAGCCAAAGAGAGGAGGGACTCAAACTACTTCCCAAAGCACCTGAAGGTCAGACAAGAAATAATGGATGGGAACTGAACAAGGAGAGATTCAACTTGGAAATAAGAAGAATTTTTCTGACAGTGAGAACAATTAACCAAAGGAACAGAAATTGCCTTCGGAAGTTGTGGGAGCATCATCACTTGAGACTTTCAAAAAGAGATTGGACTTCCATTTGTCAGAAATGGTGTAGGGTTTCCTGCTTGGATGAGGGGTTGGACTAGATGACCTACAGGTAGGGGTGGGATTCTACCAGTTCGCACCTATTCGCTAGAACCGGTTGTTAACATTCTAAGCAGTTCAGAGAACCGGTTGTTAGAAGAAATTACTGGCCTAATCCTGTAAGGAAGGCAGGAAGGAAACATTCTGGTGTTGCTTACAGAAACTGCCTCTCCGTTAACCCTTATTACATTCTTGGCAGGACTAGACTTCCTGTCTCAGGAACCTCTCTGGAGTTTTTTTTTCCTTCCTTTGCTGGTACTTTGCTTGTGTGGAGTGACCATTCAAAGTTACAATGGCACTGAAAAAAGTGACTTATGACCATTTTTCATACTTACAACTGTTGCAGCATCCCCACAATTATGAGAGGCCAGGAGAGGAGATGTCTGCCTCAATGTGAGTGATATTGAGTTGGTCACGCCCACCAACTAAGCCACGCCCACAGAACCAGTTGTTAAAAAATTTGAATCCCACCCCTGCCTACAAAGTCCCTTCCAACCAGTGGTGGGATTCAAAAAAAAATATTACTGGTTCTGTGGGCATGTCTTGGTGGGTGTTGTGAATGAATAAATGTTAAATAAAGTTATCTTGAACTTGAAGTCAAGTGCAGGGTTCTGGCCCTGCACTTCTGATTGGCTGTTAATGGCAAGATGGGATTGGTCCGTTCAGGAGAATCTGATTGGCCATTAACAGGCCGTTCTCATTGGTTAACGGAGCTAGCGCTCCCGGATTGCTATTGGTTGAATAGTTAATAAGTTGCCTATATAAGGAAGGCTACAGCAGCCATCCAGTTTGAGCTGTCACACCATTTAAACAAAAAGTTTGAAGTTCACTGTTTCTACCGGCTCGTCTCCATGATTCGCACCCATGCTCCAGACATAACACTGGCGACGAGGATGGGATGTGGAGACGTCAGAAATGACTAAACAATGAAGAAGACAACCAAGCACGTGGCTGAAATGCACAACGGCGGAACCATGTCTGGCGATGTAGTACCACCCGTTCCGTTCGACCCAGCGCAAGAGGACTGGGAGTCCTACATGGACCATTTCCAAATGTTCTTGGAAACAAATAATCTGAAGGATGTCACAACCAGGAAGAAACAGGCAGTATTCCTGACGCATTGCGGGCCAGCCGTATTCAAGATGGCCAAGGCGCTAGCAAAACCGGCTGAAGTGAAGGCCATGGACTGGGACGTCCTTGAACCGCTACTAAGGGCCCACTATGCACCGACCGTTCCAACGCTCATAAGACGGCATGAGTTCTACCAAAGAAACCAGCGGAAAGGAGAGAGCGTTGCCGATTTCATTGCAGATCTCCGAAACTTGGGAGGCCTCTGCGATTTCGCCGACCTAGAAGAGGCTTTGAGAGACTGAGTAGTTCTAGGATTAGATGCGTTAAACGTGCAGAGCAAAATAATGGCTAAGGGCGACATTAGGCTTGCTGGTGCCATGACTGAGGCTACGGAAGTGGAAGCGACCAAGAAGTCGGCTGCCCAACTGCGCCGAAATCGCACTCCAACACACCAACCAGCCTGCGAACTTTCACCTAAGTCTGAAGGACAGCTTCTGACGGCCCACCATGAGGACCTCTCTTCGTCGTCAGACAGCAACGAAGAAGAGGTCCATCGACTGCGGTCCAATTGGGACCGTTACCCAAAGTCCCAGCAACCATGCGCTGGCTGCGGGGCCAACCATTACCGCTCTGATTGCAAATTCCACGACGCACTCTGCCACGAGTGTGGGAAGAGAAGCCATATCGGACGGTTCTGCAGAAGTCTCCTAGGACCCATCCAGACCTTGAAGGGGGCCAACTTTCACCAATCGACAGGAAACCATCCTGTAAGGTGAGAACCAGCAAACCACTCCTACAGAAACCAACCCGTGAATCACCTAACGAGGCGAGAAGAAGCTCACCAAACCATCACTATCGGCCACGCCTCTTCATTGGATGCCAAGAAAATTCGAGTTAAAGTGGCCATCAAAAATCAGCCTTGCCAAATGGAAGTCGACTCGGGATCGTCCCTTTCAATGGTCTCCTGGAAGGCCCTCAAGCAACTCATCCCTACTATCCGGCGCCAAGACCTTCAATTCCAAAGGCTCGTGCTAAAAGATTATCAGGGGAACAGGATTCCAGTTGTAGGATCCAGTCGAGTCCGGGTTTCGTTCAAAAACCGCACAGTGTACTTACCCCTGACGGTGATCGACAAGGACCAGCCTAGCCTGTTAGGCCTGCAATGGTTCGCACCACTTGGCATTGAAGTGGCAGGCATTAACTGAATCGGCGGCAGTGACTGGGAGGAGGACCTCGCCCACGAATTCAAGGATGTCTTCGTGGAAAAGCTAGGCGAGTACAAGGGGACCCCAATATCCTTTAGCCTTAATCCAAAAATAGCTCCCATCCGCCTTAAGCCTCGTCGAGTTCCGTTCACACTAAAGCTGAAAATCAACAAACAGCTTGATAAGTTGATAGCCCAGGGAGTGTTAAAGCCAACCGATCACTCTCCCTGGGAAACCCCAATCGTGACACCAATTAAGCCAGATGGCTCAATTAGAATTTGTGGGGACTACCAAGCCACCCTGAACCATACCCTGCAGCAAAATCCATATCCGGTGCCGGTGGTGCAACACCTCCTCCATTCCCTTGGGGGCGGAAAAGTCTTCGCTAAACTAGACTTAGCTCAGGCTTATCAGCAACTGCCAGTTGATGAAAAAACGGCACAGGCACAGACAATTGTAACGTACCGAGGTGCCTTTAAATGTATGCAACTCCAATTCGGAGTCAATGTAGCCCCGGGAATCTTTCAGAGCCTAATGGAAAGACTCTTGCAGGGGATAAAAGGCATGGTCCCCTACTTTGACGATGTGTTAATTGCTGCCCTCACTCCAAAAATTTTACGAGATCGTCTAAGACTAGTTCTCCAAAAATTCCAAGAAACAGGCCTTAAGGTGAAGAAAAATAAGTGCAAACTGTGTACAGATCGTGTTGAATTTTTAGGGTACTTAATTGACAGTCAGGGTATTCACCCTACAGATAGCAAATTGAGAGCAATAAAAAACGCTCCCAGACCCCGGAATAAGGCCGACCTCCAGGCGTTTCTATGCCTCATCAATTTCTATAACGTATTCTTGCCGCACAAGGCGACTGTTGCTGAACCTTTACCTCGCCTACTGGACAAAAAAGCAAATTGGGTATGGGGTCATAGAGAAGAGCAGGCGTTCCGTAATGTGAAAAAGCTACTGACTTCTGACGCTGTACTAATGCAGTACAATGAAACCTTACCGTTAAATATCACATGTGATGCATCGCCCTTCGGAGTGGGCGCCATTTTGAGCCATGTATTGCCTAACGGTAGCAAAGCCCCTGTTGCCTATTTTTCAAAGACACTCTCGAAAACTGAGTGAAATTATAGCCACATTGATAAAGAAGCCCTGGCAATTGTATCAGCTGTTAAAAGATTTCATGAGTACGTGTACGGCCAGGCTTTTACTATAGTGACTGACCCCAAGCTTTGCTGGGGATAATCGCTGGGGATAAGCCGACCCCCAATATACTTTTTCCCAGGATGACCCGTTGGTCAGAATTCTTGGATACTTATAATTATCAGCTACAATACCACCCCGGTAAAGCTATTCCCCACGCCGATGATGACAACGTTGCAGATCGAGACACTTCGTACGCCGCCATTAACTGCCCGTGATATCGTGAGAGAAAAAAAATGCGACCCCACCTTAGCACGAGTCCTCATGTGGGTAGAACGTGGATGGCCATTGGACCAAGTATCAGACGACTTCGCACCATTCAAAAGTCGTCAAACAGAGTTGTTTTCGCAAAAGGGCTGTATCATCTGGGGCGATAGAGTCCTTATCCCAGAACGACTCCAACAGGCACTTCTAAGAACCTTGCACGATGGCCACTCTGGCATCGTGCGCATGAAGGCCCTCGTACGAAACTACGCGTGGTGGCCAGGCATCGACAGACAAATCGAATCGTGGATCAAAAGTTGCCAGAGATGCCAAGAAGTAAGCAACGCTCCACCAAAGGCAATCCCAACTGAATGAGAGACACCGCGGGGACCCTGGTCCTGTATCCATCTAGATTTTGCTGGGCCGACCAAAGGCCACATCTTCTTGTTAACCGTAGATGCCTACTCGAATTGGCTCAAAATCCACCGAATGAGGAACACGACTACCGAAGCGGTCATCAAAAGACTAGAAAGACTGTTTGCAACCCACGGATTACCAGACGTTTTGATATCCGACAACGGGCCCCAATTTACCACGCTGTCCTTTGAGCAGTACCTGGCTGACCGCGGTATCCGACATGCGCTCACTTCGCCTGCGCACCCTGCGGCCAATGGTAGGCCCGAGCGCAATGGGCATGTTAACAATTCGTCAAGAAAACGCTACAAAAAGTAGACTACGACAACATTGATGAGAAAATCAACCAAATCCTTTTTCTACAGCACATCACGCCTCACAGCGTCACCAACAAAACTCCCGCCGAGCTGCTAATGGGACGGAAGCTCTGCTCCCACCTCGACCGGTTACACCCAGCCTACGAACTGGAAAAACCACTCGGATCCAGCAGCCGATGCTGTACCTTCCAGGTAGGTGATTTAGTATTCGCTAAAAACTTATCGGGCGATCCGCTGTGGATAGAAGCGACGGTAGTCCGTGTAACCGGCCCAAGATCATACCTTGTACAGTGCCCTGATGATAGATTTTGGAAGCACCATATTGATCAACTATGATCAAGTCTGCAGTCAGGCAATTCCGAACTCCCTTATAACCAAACTGAGGGGAGGGGGATACAGAGGAAGATGAATTTCAACTAGAGGGAAACCTTTTTGAAGGGAACGATAGCGGAACAGAAATGCGAGAACAGGAATCAGGGATGGGAGTGAATCCACCTCAGGGAGTTGACAAAGATATTGGTGACAACGGAAACGCGAACTCTGAACCAGAGGCACCCCTTTCTCCAAACAACACCCTACCTCAACAAGAGTGCAGCCAAATGCCGGGCGCACAGCGAAAATCAAAAAGACTAATAAAACAACCATCCTACCTCAAGGACTACGTGACCGCGCCCCGTAAGCAGAAGCCGGGAGGATGGGGTGTTGTGAATGAATAAATGTTAAATAAAGTTATCTTGAGCTTGAAATCAAGTGCAGAGTTCTGGCCCTGCACTTCTGATTGGCTGTTAATGGCAAGATCGGATTGGTCCGTTCAGGAGCATCTGATTGGCCATTAACAGGCTGTTCTCATTGGTTAACGGAGCTAGCGCTCCTGGATTGCTATTGGTTGAATAGTTAATAAGTTGCCTATATAAGGAAGGCTATAGCAGCCATCCAGTTTGAGCTGTCACACCATGTAAATAAAGAGTTTGAAGTTCACTGTTTCTACCGGCTCGTCTCCATTCTTCGCACCCATGCTCCAGAAATAACAGTGGGTGTAGCAGGAGAAGAATACTGTAAAATCTCCAGTCAGAGGTGGTATTTTCTGGTTCGCCGAACTACTAAAAAATTTCACTACTGGTTCTCCAGAACTGGTCAGAACCTGTTGAATACCCACCTCTGCTTCCAACTCTGTTAATCTATAAAAATGCTGAAACTCAAAGACAATGTTGTGAAGATGTGATAGTAATGAGAACCGGGCAGCATCAGTAATGAAAAATTTCAACAACAGCAGAGTAGCCAATGATATGTCAATCAAGTGCTTCCAAAATGGATTACCTCAGGAGCAATCATAGGAATGGTCCCAAGTACTGGCATTTGAAGGGGTCCAAAAGTGCCTTTAGGTCATAATAGCCCAGCATTGGTTAATGCAAAGAATTAGATTGACCTATTTTTTTCTATTCTATTCTATTCTATTCTATTCTATTCTATTCTATTCTATTCTATTCTATTCTAGTTTTATTCCTATTCCTATTCTATTCTAGTTTTATTCCTATTTCTATTTTACTATAGTTTTATTCCTGTTCCTATTCTGTTCTAGTTTTATTTCTGTTTCTGTTTCATTTCATTTCATTTCATTTCATTTCTAGTTTTATTCCTATTCCTATTCTATTCTAGTTTTATTTCTATTTCTATTCTATTCATTCCTATTCCTATTCTATTCATTCCTATTCCTATTCTATTCTAGTTTTATTCCTATTCTTGTTCTATTCTGTTTCTGTTTTGTTTTGTTTTGTTTTGTTTTGTTTCGTTTCGTTTCGTTTCGTTTCGTTTCGTTTCGTTTCGTTTCGTTTCGTTTCGTTTCGTTTCGTTTCGTTTCTTTTCTTTTCTTTTCGTTTCGTTTCGTTTCATTTCATTTCTATTCCATTCCATTCCATTCCATTCTAGTTTTATTCCTATTCCTATTCCATTCTAGTTTTATTTCTATTTCATTCCTATCTATCTGCCCATCCATCTAATCCATTTACCTCCACCTGCCCTCCATCCAAAAGTGTTGAAGGATCAGTATGAAGGTCATAGAAATGAAAGATTTCATGATCTGTGGTTATTTGTTCCAATTAGTCCATCAGTTCATCCCCAAGTAAATGGTTATTTTGAGTAAAATTATCCATCTAAATGCGATGAAAACTAATGCTATCTCCCATTAGTGCCGACTCTTTGAAATTTATACTTTGAGTTATTCATTTCCATAAATAGTTTGCAGAAGACTAGCATGAAACTGACATGTGCCCATTATCTTGTTAATAGGGCGTCCTGATTTAAATCTACTAGGAATGCAAATAACTGATAATTTTAGGCTCATTAAGTAATTCTCCAGAGAGTTATTTTGGCTAAATGTTCCAATGGGCATGTTAAGCACTTTGAATGGGATTGGTAGAATTCTTTCCTAAATCTGTAAATTAAGGTTCTGAACAGTGCCATGCAGTATGCATAATGAAACCCCCAGATGTAAATTAAAAAGATTTATGCTGCTATATTCTGCTTACGTTATTGAATCTGAATGCTTCACAGGTTTTTATGAAGCAAATAAAGCACTGTTTTTTTCCCCTTGAATTTCCTTCTAAATAGTCACCACGGAATCGTTCTTACAATGCTCCCTTCACATATTAAAGACAGAATTGTTCTTTCTGGTTATATATCATATTAAGGTTTTAAAAGCCCAAGGCACCAAAGCCGGCTGTTGAATTGGTAGCAGTAAGCAAGTTTGCAGCTTTTTAATCAGTTTAGTTCTGGGTTTAATCAACTGACACTTCAGTTGTTGAATCAGGGAGACACAGATTAATGTTTGAGATTCTGGGAAGAAGAAGTATGCTATTAGAACATGAAATGAGAACAAAAACAATTAAGGGTTGGTTTTCCTTCTGTCTAGGAAATTTTTGTTATTACTGCCAATGTGCATCAAAGTTAAAAGTGCTAAATTCCTGTATGTTGGTCAACATGGTATTGAATAGGGCACAAATTGAATGTTTAAAATATTCCAGATGACATTCATGAATTGATGGACTGAATGATTAAAAGGCATCTGAGTTAATGAAATGATGGCTTAATAAAACTTAAGGAAAGTTATTTATTGATACATGTACTGTAGAGAGTGATTTAGTTTTTGTCATAATGGATTGTAATTAGAGAATAATTTAGTTTTTGTCATAAAGGATTGTATGCTAGTTGGGATCACCCAGATTGCTAGTTCCCAGCAAGTATTCAGACATCCCAAATTTTGTATGTACTGTATGCCAACAAAGTCAGCACAGTAAATAGCGATTCCTCTAGACTTCTAGTCTGACCTCTTATTGAGATAGAATTTTACCTAACAACTATCATTTTAAGAATAGATTTAAAAAATTAATCAGCATTCTCAATTAATTATCTCTTGACAACTTCATTGCTATTGGAATGGAAACACGGTTCTTGAAATTCCTAATTGTAGAGAGTTTCTGTCCAAAGATTTAACTTAAGACTTGGTCTCTGAAGAAAAAAAAGGAGGAGGAGGAGGAGGAGGAGGAGGAGGAGGAGGAGGAGGAGGAGGAGGAGGAGGAGGAGGAGGAGGAGGAGAGAGAGAGAGAGAGTGAGGGAGAGAGAGAGAGAGAGAAAGAAAGAAAGAAAGAAAGAAAGAAAGAAAGAAAGAAAGAAAGAAAGAAAGAAAGAAAGAAAGAAAGAAAGAAAGAATTGCATTAATGTGTCAGTCTGGTACTCAAGGATGGCAAGACTAAAGAAGATAGGCAACAGCTAATGAATAGATAGGCCATTGACACATAATACTTAAAATAGATGGGATTAATGGAAATTTTTGATTTATTGAACATCCAATTAAAAAAAAAGATGAATAGTTCAAATTATATCCAATGTTCCCATAGAAGGGAATATCTATAGCTCAAAGATGAAGTAGAGATTTCCTGGTGCTATTGTTGATATTAACCTAGCTGGCTAATGGAAGCAAGGGGATAAGCAAATAAGCAAAGCTCAGAGAGTATCACGAACTCCACAGATTAAACTTGTCCAAACATTTTAAAGTCTAGTTAATGCTGGAAATGTTGTTAAGACAATAAATACTTGAGCAAGACCTATAATTAGGTATGCCACAGGAATAACTCACTGGATCCAAGTTGAATTAGACAATCTTCGTAGGAAAAAAGAAACCAAGGCTATTAATGACTATATGTTACACACTTTGCTCAGAAGATATTCACAGCCTCTGTGCATCCAGAAATAAAGGTGAGAATGGAGGACTACTACAAATAAGAAAGCAGAGTTTGATTGCATTCAAAGGAAAAGGAAAGTGAGAGAGATGGGCGGTTGAGAAGTTTGATGCATAAATTCAATAAATACATTAAAAATAAATGAAAAACAAAGAGGAAGTAATTCAAAGATGGATTGGCATCTAGAGCAGGCAGCCATTCAATGGCCAGAATCCACATGATGTTGAAGCAAAAGCAGCTCAAAACAAAATAACATGATTGTGTTTGACACCTGGAACACCAATTATCTGAAATTAAGGATAAAACTAGATCATCTGATTAAAGGCATACTCAAATCAGGGAATCATCAATGCCATGATGGAATAGCACTAGTTGTCTCTCGGGATGTATGAAGAAAATTTGAGCTCTGCTGTTTGCAAAAACTCATGGGGCATAAACCTGCCAATGCTTCACAAAACAAGATATCTAAAGGTTGTTGTTTTTTTCCAATTTCAGAATTCAACCTGATAGGTGCTTAAAATAGAAAATATCAGATTCCACTATTAAAACATAAAACACCAGATTCCACTATTAAAAGATTATGGAGGGAGGGGGAAAAAAACAAAAGATTGCCACACCAATTGTAATTGGAGCTCTTTGTGCAATCCCCAAAACAGTGGTGGGATTCAAAAAAATTTACTACCGGTTCTGTGAGGGTGGCTTGATGGGCGTGACAAGGGAAGGATACTGTAAAACCTCCAGTCAGAAGTGGGATTGGCCGGTTCTCCAAACTACTCAAAATTTCCACCATTGGTTCTCCAGAACTGGTCAGAACCTTCTGAATACCACCTCTGCCCCAAAAGAACACAGAATAATAATATAATAGAGTTGGAAGGGATCTTGGAGGTCTTCTAGTCCAACTGGCTCAAGCAAGAGACCCTATATGTTCCAGTCATGGTGGCACAGTGGCTAGAACACAGTACTGCAGGCCGCTTCTGCTGCCTGCCGGCTGCCTGCAATTTGGCAGTTCAAATCTCACCAGCTCAAGGTTGACTCAACCTTCCATCCTTCCGAGGCGGGTAAAGTAAAGACCCAGATTATTGGCGTAATAGCACTGTGAAGCGGTATATAAGTGCTAAGCGCTATTTCAGATAAATGGTTGTCCATTCTCTTTTTGAAAGCCTCCAGTGTTGAAGTACCCACAGCTTTTGAAGGTAATTACTAAAGATTTCAAAAATTTAAATTTACTGGCCCTGACCCCATCAATCTTGAAAAAGTTGACTGATCTGGAAACGTTTTTCAGGTTATAATAGTGACATCTCCATGACTCTTAAGTCCTCAGAACCCAAATCATTGGTGTCAATTTAGATTGAAATATTCATTTGAATGAACAAATGTAATGTGTGGGGGGGCGGGGAGGATATAAGCCAGCCACTAACTGAGAATTCTGCTGCATATCTGTCTGTTTGTCTCTCTTTCTCTCTCTTTCTCTCTTCAGGCACTGTGTTGAAAGGAGCACACAAGCAGCCTCCAAATTACATGTCACCTCTTCAATCTGATCACATTTTATACTAAAAATTCAGCACAGCATGTATCTGATGCACCTTCCTCTTATCGCCAGTGAAGTTATTTGACTCGGTTCCTTGACCTCCTCTAAAATAACAGTTATTGCTGTAGGAAAAGGGACATGTGTGACACTTCTAATCCTTCCTATAGGGATGTTTTTGGTCTTTGAGCTAGCTGTCTTGCCTGAGGAAACGTGGACAAACGCAACTTTGATTTTACTCTAATTCAAGTTGATGTCAACCCGGGGAGATGTGAAAACTGCAACCCTGGACCTTTTTATTATTATGGTTGGTGACACAGACAATCCAATGTTTAGACCAGGGGTGTCCAACCTTGGTAACTTTAAGACTTTTGGACTTCAACTCCCAGAATTCCTCAGCCTTTGCTGGCTGAGGAATTCTGGGAGTTGAAGTCCACAAGTCTTAAAGTTGCCAAGGTTGGACACCCCTGGTTTAGACCAACTTTGGCATCTTGGTCCACCTATGCCTGTGATGACGAACCTATGGCACACGTGTCACAGGTGGCACGCAGAGCCATTTGTGCAGGCAGGTAAACCCCAGACAAACTTACCTCACTGCGCATATGCACCCTCCCAGCTAATTTTCAGTCCTTTTTCAGCCTCCCAGAAGCTTGAGGGAAGCCTCTGCAGCCTTTGGAGTCGAAAAACAGGCCGATTTTGTCACTTCCTGTGTTTCCGGAAATAGCTGAAGTGATTAAATGGGCCCATTTTTTGGCCTCCCAAGGCTGTATAGGTTTCCCTTGAGCCTCTGGGGAGGCCGAAAAAGGACCGAAAATCAGCTGGGAGGCATGCACCTGTGCAGTGCAGGTAAGGGGGTGGTGTGGGGATTGCACACAGATGCGCAGGGGGTGGCAGAGGGTGCACATTGCCTTCTGGGTGCTGGCACATGAGCAAGCACCAGCATGCATGCAATTTTTGATACAGGAGCCCAAAAAGGTTAGCCACCACTGACCTATGCCACAGACCTGGGATAGGTAGAGGTTGTTGTTTAATAATATTCAAGGTATTGTTACAGGTTGTCCCAAAAGTGCTTTTACAAGAGGCAACTGGACTTTCTGATTTTTCTTTGAAGATGTTTCTCTTCTCATGCAAGAAGTCTAGTTGTCTCTTTAAAAAGTATCTTTGGGACAACTATGACCTGGATAACTGAGAATCTCCATAGACATTGAGTTGTTCCAAGTAAAGCTGTCTTTTGCAACTGAGTGAAGCTGCCTTTTGCAACTGAGTGATGATATGATGATGATGACAATGATCTTCTCCTCCTTCTCCTCCTTCATCCTCTCCCTCTCCTTCTCCTTCTTCTTCTTCTTCTTCATCATCTTTAGATGTTTGTTCAGACAAGTATCTCCACATTTTATCCCCCTCGTTGGTCACATCAGTTGGGCAAAGTGAGCATTCAACAGATCTGGAAGCACTTGAAGATACAGTTGTAGGAATGCCTTGATCCTCACACAGCTCTTCAATGAACTAATTTTGAACTAATCCAGCTTCTTTTTTCCCCACTTGAGGGAAATGTCTTTCCCCCTCACAACTCCTGCAAGCTGTCATGCTTTGAAGATTTAACAGCAAGATCATGAAAACAGGAGTTTGTGATTAAAGGAACACAGACAGATGTTGCTTGAGTAATGGGATTTGTCATGACTCTGCAGAAGAGTAGAAAGCCCCACTAACATATGACTCCTGTCATTAACATTTTTAATGAATGCTACTGTAGGTGGTTGTTCACACAAATTCTAGTAAGTAAACTCCGGAGAATCAATTCACTAAGTACTTAAATACCAATTACTTTTAAATAAGTGCTGAACAACAGAATCCAACATATAATATATAAATATGACTGTGTTTCTTTCCCATGTTTCAGTTTTTTAATTTTTTTTTCTGTAAGACCAATTGGGGAGGGGGACTTAAAGACTCCAACTTTGATTGAGTTTCCTCCAGAATGCATGAACACAGCTGTCCTTCGCTCTATCATAGATTCACTTCTTGTAGGGCTGCAGAATGATATATGTTACACATTGTGCATTTTATTTGGTTTGGAATCCATCCAGCTCCCAGACGAATCTGGGTTGCTTATATTCAAAGCTGGGGAGTCACCATGTATGAGTATCAGCAGTGCCTCAGATAGAAAGTCCATACAGAGAGTGGTAATGACAGCCGAGAAGATTATAGGAAGCTCACTTCCTATTATTCAAGATACTGCTTATAGATCTAAGCATGGTTAGAGACCCCACACACACACTTTATGGTCTGTTTCTGTTGCTCCCCTCTGGGAGGAGAGTTCCAAGTATTTCTACCAAGACTACCAGATTTTGTAACAGCTTTGTTTCTTAGGCTATCCATCTGGTAAACTTGCAAGATTTGTTTTTCTCACCATGTTTAATGGAGTATTCAGCAGGAGCTGATCAGTTCTGGAAAACTGGTTGTGGAAATTTTGAGTAGCTTGGAGAATCAATAAATCCCACCTCTGACTGGCCCTGCCCCCATCTATTCTCTGCCTCCTGAGTCCCAGCTGATCAGCTGGGTCTTCCTTTGTTGCCCCGCACAGGAGAAAGGAGCTGGAAAGCAGGTTAGTGGGATGGGGAGGGAATGGGGTTTTTGCAGTAAACTTCCCCAGGAGTGGGGTGGGAATGGAGATTTTACAGTATTCTTCCCCTGCCATGCCCACCAACCCAACCCATCAAGCCACACCACATCCACCAAGCCACAGCCACAGAACTGATAGTAAAATAATTTGAATCCCACCACGAGTAAAATAATTTGAATCCCACCAACCGATTCTGTCGGTTTTTGAGCTGGTGATCATGAAACAGCAATTGAGACAAAACAGATTTTAGCTGCAAAAATCACTGCATGCCATGCATTTTGATGAAGGAATGAATGGATATGTATGAAAGAAGGAACATAATGGATATGTTCTTCAGAGCAGGTCATGAAATCATAAGGGTTGATTCTGAAAAAAATATCACCTTATGCAACAAAGAAACATGTATCTGTAGAAAACAAGCCTTTAATCTTCTCTATTTTTTCTCTGATGTCTTCTGCAATAAGTCTTCACAGATATAAGGCTGAAGGCCCCTGAAGAAGGAACATTTTTAGATTGGAACTTATAGCTAGTTTTCAAAGAACCCCAGAAATATCTGTTAAAAATAAATTCTACATTGACCAATGATGCGTATTTCCCACCTCAAAAAGTAAAATACTGGCAGTGTTTTTATGGTTGGCTTTTTAAATTTTTTTTTTTAATTACCCTTATCATCAACTCATTCATCAATTTCTATCAGCAGCTATAAAAGTCAGTTTTTCTCATGTCCAGTTCCCGTGCAAAATTTCAGAGTAGGCATTAACAGTTCAAAATGATAACTAATTTCTTTTCAGATACTTTCCCTGGAGAGCTCGCTTCCAAATAAAATTAATTTCTTGCAGTTTTTATTGCATTTCAGGAAAAAGAAGAACAGATGCCTTTGCTGATAAAATATTTGTTGATACATTCACTATCCTTTAATTTTAGAGTGGTGGTGGACAGGAGTGAGATTAAACCAGTGTAATAATCGATTTGGTGAGCCTGTGCTGTGCATGTGTGTGCAGCATTTCCAACTCAACTTCTGCTGCAAGCACTGTGTAGAACAGCTGACACAGAGCAATCTGCTGTGCCACATGAATCAGCTGAGCTGGAAAATGCAGAAATAAAACACAGACTAGAGCTGGGATGGGCATGTAGGTCCA
The DNA here is from genome assembly GCA_033807585.1 of Hydrophis major. Classification (NCBI taxonomy): domain Eukaryota; kingdom Metazoa; phylum Chordata; class Lepidosauria; order Squamata; family Elapidae; genus Hydrophis; species Hydrophis major. The sequence goes on from CM066333.1 coordinate 69,780,614, forward strand.
ACAGCGGATTGTCAGAGTGAATCAGTTCACTCACAGCTCATCTTCGGAGCTACCAGTTCACCCAAATCAGGCCGAACCGGTAGAATCCCACTCTTGGTAATGGAATAAAATTGTGATTACCCCAGAGCGTGGCACAAAGGCAACATAGTCAGATAAGTAATAAGAGTCCCTTTATTAGCTCCAACATTGCCCCCAATGTCCAAGTTACCTTCTGGCTGGAGAAAAGCTCTCCCAGGAAGAGCCTTTGACTGCAGACAATTAAGTCTAAAACATGGTCAACACAAACTGTAACTTTAAGTACAATCAAGCCAAACTGAGGTAATTAGTTTGGCAGGGCAGGAGCAGGAATTCCAGACGTGAAGGCATGGCAAACTCACACAGTTGGAAAGATGCCAGGAACACAGATAAGCAATGACAACACAGGATAAAGTCACATTTATGCAGCTGCTGCAGTCAGCATTCAGTTCGTATAAACTTTCATTCCCAGGTGTGGCTAATGAAGGGAATCAGGGCCCTTTCTTCCCTGTAAGCCATGCAACTCCCATTGCTCTCTTCTCTGTTTCTCCCTGTGTGTCCTAGGATGAAGAGGGATGGGCCTGGGTCATCCTCTGAACTACCTTTCCCTTGTTCTACCTCTTTTCTGCTCTGTCCAGCCAGATTTTGCCCTTCCCCAGTTTCCTCCACAGGCAGTGGAACCACATTCCCATTCCCTGTCAGCTGTCTGTCTTCCTCCTTGGATTCAGACTCTGACGGGGCATGACAGGAATATTGTAGAGTAAATAGTATTTCTTTTCACATAACATATGTATTTAATGGATTTAACAGATAATCAGAGTTGGAAGGAATCTTGTAGGTCATCTAGTCCAACCCCTGCCCAAGTGGGAGACTGATAAATGGCAGTCCAATCTCTTCTTGAAAGTCTCAAGTGATGGCGCTCCCACAACTTCAAAGGGCAAGCTGTTCCATTGGTTGATTATTCTCACTGTCAGAAAGTTTCTCCTTATTTCCAGGTTGAATCTCTCTTTGTTCAATTTTCATCCATTATTCCTTGTCTGGCCTGTAGGCACTTTAGAAAATAGTTTGACCCCTTCCTCCCTGTGGCAGCTCCTCAAATATTGGAAGACTGCTGTCCTGTCTCCCTTGATCCTTCTCTTTACTAAACTAGCCAAGTCCAGTTCCTGTAACCGTTCATTGTATGTTTTAGCCTCCAGTCCCCTAATCATCCTGGTTGCTTTACTCTGTACTTTTTCTAAAGTCTCAACATCTTTTTTATAATGTGGTAACCAAAACTGGATGCAGTACTCTAGGTGTGATCTTACTAAGGCTTTATAGAGTGGTATTAGTACTTCCCTTGATCTTGATTGTATTCCTCTGTTAATACAATTTAGGATTGCATTAGCTTTTTTGGCTGCTGCTGCACACTGCTGGCTCATCTTTAGCTGGTTGTCCACTAAGACTCCAAGGTCCCTGTCACAGTTACTGGTTGGGGTGTGCTTGAGATGGAGGTATCAGGGGGGATCTATTTGTGTCCAGGTGTTCTATTGGACAGACCAATAGAAGAATTAGCACCCACTTGGACGAACACAAAAGCTGGAACACACTTCCTCACTGAAAGCCACAGGTCATAGCATTAACTTCAATGGCATCAAAACCCTAGCCACTATAGAAAATCCCAGCCACAGAATTATCAGAGAAGCCATAGAGATTGAAAAAAGACCTGAAAGCATGAATAGAAGAGATGATTCCACCAAACTGTCAATTATTTGGAAGCCTGCACTCATCAACAAAAAATCTCCACACCACTAGCCGGCAAACACCTGGACACAAACAGATTCCCCCTGATACCTCCAGCTCAAACACACCCCAACCAGGCACCCAGATGAAACCTAGCTTTCTAATAAATGATAGCCATCCATTTACTCAGAGCCAAACTGCACTAAAGGCCTCCAATACAGGAACACAATGTTGCCAGTCAATCAAGACACAAAAAGAGCCACAAAACAGACAGAAGATATTAGAAACACCAATCAAACACAGCAAAATCCAAGACCAATAAACACAGACCAAGAGTCTCAACCAATCAGAATGAAGAAAAATACATTCTGGCACAGCAGTAGGCTGCCCCAAATTTAAAACTGAAATGGTTGTGAAAGTCTGATTCACAGACGAACACAATACAGAAGCCTGATGATGGCAGATGAGATTCTGCCGAAATGTTGCTACAACTTTAAAAGCACAACTACAATGATGTAGGAAAATACCTGAACAAAGCTGAATACTATACATGTAAGTACCCGCAAAAACTTGTGTGTGTGTGTGTGTGTGTATATATATATACCCCCACTAACAGTTAAAAGGAAGAAGCAGCTGCAAGCTCACATCACTCTGTGAAGCACAGAGCTGAAGACCAAGCCTGAAGATGATGAATGAGACTTCATCGAAATGTTGCCTAGATACTTCCAATCTTACGCGGGAGAAAACCCGAATAACCAAAGATAGATAGATAGATAGATATATAGATACATATATTCTTAAGTTTTCGCGGGTACTTACATGTGTGGCATTCAGCTTTGTTCGGGTATTTTCCCACATCATAGTAGTGGTGCTTTTAAAGTTGTAGCAACTTTTCAGCAGAATCTCATCTGCCATCATCAGGCATGTACATAGAGACCCAGAATAGAGACCCAGAAGATGAACAGACCTATGGAACAGCTGTCCTGCCCTACATAAGAGGTACTAGAGACAAAATAAGTAAGGTACTACACAGACATCACATCAAGACTGCCTTCAAAACAGACAGAAAAATAGCAGCCATCCTGAGAAACCCAAAGATAAAATTGACCTGGAAAACCAAGGCATATACGAAGTCCCCTGTGCATCATGCCCGGCCACATACATTGGACAGACCAATAGAAGAATAAGCACCCGCCTGGATGAACACAAAAATGCAGTCAAAAAGCTGGAACACACTTCCTCACTAGTCCAACACATGGAAGCCACAGGTCATAGCATCAACTTCAATGGCACCAAAACCTAGCCACTATAGAAAACCCTAGCCACAGAATCATCAGAGAAGCCATAGAGATTGAAAAAAGACCAGAAAGCATGAACAGAAGAGATGATTCCACCAGGCTGTCAATCATTTGGAAGCCTGCACTCACAAACAAAAAAATCTCCACACCACAAGCCAGGCAAACACCTGGGCACAAACAGATCCCCCCTGATACCTCCAGCTCAAACACACCCCAACCAGGCACCCAGATGAAACCCAGTAGCCGTCCATTTACCCGGAGCCAAGCTGCACTAAAGGCCTTCAATAAAGTAACACAATGTTGCCAGCCAATCAAGATACAAAAAGAGCCAAAAAACAGACAGAAGATATTAGAAACACCAATCAAGCAGAACACAGCAAACTCCAAGACCAATAAACACAGACCAAGACTCCCAACCAATCAGGAGGAAGAAAAAAACATTCTGGCACAGCAATAGGCTGCCCCAAATTTAAATCTGAAACCACTGTAAAAGTCTGACTCATGCCATACGTGTAAGTACCCACGAAAACTTAAGAAATATATATATAGTGTTCTGTCTATACAGTAGCCTGATGATGGCAGATGAGATTCTGCCGAAACGTTGCTACAACTTTAAAAGCACCACTATTATGACGTGGGAAAATACCCGAACAAAGCTGAATGCCAGACATACATATATATATATATATAGGTGTGTGTGTGTGTGTGTGTGTGTGTGTGTGTGTGTGTGTGTGTGTGTTTTATATGCAACAAATCCATTCCATTTCAATTGTGCATCGTTTAGTTACATATTAATGATTTTCTTCTTATCAAGTCTAAGAATACAACAATAATCACATTCCCATGTAAATTATAGTATCAAATATATCTATTACATTAATTTCTCTATTTGCTCTGTAAATACATCCAATCCCTTTTAATTTGTTCTATTTTCTATCCATTGATAAAACAGATCCCATACCATATAGTATTCAGATTCTTCTTTTTCTTTAATTTCTAGTGTCAATCTTTTCATTTCTGCACATTCAAATATTTTTTCAATTATTTTTCCTCTTCAGTATCTTATCACTCTTCCAATTTGGGGCAAATACAATTCTAGCTTCTGTTAAGGCATGTATAATATTTTCTTTCCTTCTGGTACCATTCCTAATAGGAATATTTCAGGTTTCAAATCTATACGTTGTTTAATCATTTTTTCCAACCATGTGTGTATTTTAACCTTTTAGCCTCTGTGAAAGTCCACCACATATAATAATATGTTCCTGGTGTTTGATGACATTTCCAATATTTCCAATATTTCATTGATTTATCTTTAAACATTATTGCTAATCTTGCTGGCACTGTGCCATCTATAAAACATCTTATCTAAATTCTCCTTGTATGCTGTCGATGTTGTCAATTTATAATCCAAAATAATTTGCCCATGCAATCATTGTTTTTTTAACTTGTTCTTCTTCCAACTTGGCACCCAACAGATATCAGTGTAATTTTTTAATCAATTCATCCTCTGTTCCTATTAGCTTTCTTTTAATGTTCATCAAGAATATTTGACTGAATAACACAGTTGGAAGGGGCATTGGAAGTCTTCTAATCTGAACACCTGCTCAGGCAGGAGGCCCTATATCATTTCAGACAACTAATTGTCCAATCTCTTCTTAAAAGCCTTCAGTGATGAAGCATCTACTACTTCTGAAGGTAAGCAGTTCCACTGATTAATCGTTCTCACTTTCAGGAAATTCTTCCTTTTTCTAGGTTGCTTCTCTCCTTCATCAATTTCCATCCATTGCTTCTTGTCCTGCCTTCAGGTCCTTTGGAGAATAGCTTGACCCCATCCTCTTTGTGGCAGCCTCTGAGATATTGGACTACGGCTGTCATGTCATACTGCTGTTGTGACAATGGAGTTTTACCAGCTGCTACTATTAGTACTATCTTGTCTGCCCAACATTACAGCTAGTAATAAAAAGCAAGGCATCATACAATGCCCTTAAACAAACAGGTGCAAAAAAATTGTCAGTTCAAAGCATCCTTCTTATTTTATAATACAAATATTTCTGAAGCTTTCAAGCTATTTTTGTAATGGATTTTGCAAGGGGAGAGAAAGTATCCACTTGATAGTCTCACATTTTTCCCATTAATGTCAACAGGAATAGACAACACTTAAGTACTTTAAAATGTCTTTGTGTATCTCCATTATCATTGTCTTAATGGCTCATAGAATTAGAATTTAAAAGATCCAGGAAAGATGTGTCAGTGGTTCCATTACTTCTATTTATTTATTATTTTATTTTATTTGGTTTGTCAATTGCTTACAAGATAATAGGTATAAGTATATACAAAGTTATGAATGCATGAAATGGGTACATATAAGAGAAACAAAAGAAAAAAATAGGACAGGGACAGTAGGCACATTGGTGCGCTTATGCACGTCCCCTACAGACCTCTTAGGAAAGGGGTGAGGTCAATAGTAGAAAGTCTAAGATTAAAGTCTTTGGCATTTGGGGAAGAAACCACAGAGTCAGGTAGAGTATTCCAGACATTGATCACTCTGTTGCTGAAGTCGTATTTCTTGCAATCAAGTTTGGTGCGATTAACCTTGAGTTAGTATCTATTGTTTGCTCTTGTATTGTTATGGTTGAAGCTGAAGTATTCATTGACAGGTAGGACATTGCAATGTATGATTTTATATACGATACTTAGATTGGACCGAAGGCGGCTGAGTTCTAGGTTTTTTAGGTCTAGAATTTCAAGTCTGGTGGCATAAGGTATTCTGCAACAAGTAGAGGAGTGGAGAACTCTTCTTGTGAAATATTTCTGAACGTTCTCAACTGTGTTAATATCAGATACGTAAGGTGGGTTCCAGACTGATGAGCTGTATTCGAGTATTGGTCTAGCAAATGTTTTGTGTGCTCTAGTTACTTGTGTGATATTACCAGAGAAAAAGCTTTGTAGGATTAGGGTAACAACTCTTAATGCCTTTTTGGCTATGTAGTTACAGTGGGCTCTAGCACTTAGATCATTTGAGATGAGTATTCCAAGGTCCTTTACAGAGCTTGGATCATCAACAAGGTCTTGACTATTCAGCTTGTATTTTATTTTCTGTTTGTTTGCCAATATGTAAGACAGAGCATTTATTTGTTGAGATTTGAAGTTGTTTGACCATTCTGATATGTAGTCAAGACCTTTTTGAAGGGTAGCAGTATTGCCTGTGGTATTGAACAGCTTTACATCATCAGCAAAAAAAAAACACAGTTGTTCTTAATATGATCACAGAGGTCATTATGTAGAGTATGAAGAGAATTGGTCCTAGAACACTGCCTTGGAGGACACCACTGTTGACAGGTACAGAATTTGATAGGTCGCTCACAATTTTGACCATTTGTTGTCTGTTTGACAGGAATGCTTCTATCCAATTATTCCAGAGATACCATAAGATTTTAGTTTTAGGAGTAGTTTGTCATATACCACTGAATCAAAGGCTTTACAGAAGTCTATGTAGATTGTGTCTATTGCTTTGCCCTGATCGAGTTGTGTAGTCCATATGTTTTTGCAGTGTAAGAGTTGCAGATTACAGGATAGCTTTTTTCTGAAACCAACTTGTTTATTGGAGAGTAGGTTGTTTGTCTCTAACTGGAGGATAATGGATTGGTTAATAATTGATTCCATGACTTTACAGGTGACACAGCATAAAGAGATTGGTCTGTAATTTTCAACTAGGCTGGGGTCTCCCTTTTTGAAGATGAGGATGACCATGGTTTGTGACCATAGGTTAGGCAAGGAGCTGGTCCTGAAAGATTTTTCAAAGATTATGCTTTAGAGGTTCGGCTATGGCAATGGATAGCTTTTTTAAGAAGTTGGCACATATTCCATCTGGTCGAATAGATAGAGATGGTTTTAGATTGCACAGTGCTTTTCCAACATTATCTTCTGTAAAATCAATATGTATTAGATCATTGTAGTAGTCTGTGGTTCGGCTAGGAAATACTGGGCATGATCCATTGCTGTTTACAAATACTGAGCCGAAGAATGTGTTAAAGAGGTTGGCTTTAATGGTGTCATCATTGCAGTCTTTACCATTAAGTCCTTTCAGGGGTGGGATGGACCTTGAGTCTTTTAGTTTGTTGTTTACAAAATTGTAAAAAGTGTGGGTGGAATTGGTATGTAGTAGGTTTTTCTCTTGTTTAATGGGATAATTGATGCATTCAGTCTTTATCTGGTGGCATAAATTTTTGTATCGGCTTTTGAAGTTGGCAATGTTACCAGATTTCTTTTTCTGCCAAAGTGATCTCTTTTTGGATTGAAGCTTCCTTATTGTTATGGGTAATCTGTTTTTTCTGGTTTTTGGAGTTGTTATTGGTACATTGGGTGATTTCAAGCGATCCCATCAAACACAGGATTCAGAAAATAATTTTTTTTAATGCAAGGACTACAGGAACATCAAGTATATCAACATCCATAGTAAAATAATTTTGACCCCACATTACCATCCTAATAAAAATACTGACTGTAGAGATCTAGTTCAGTATGATATAAGTAATTACGTAAGATGGTTTGGTTCCATCTTCAATCTTGCTAACCTTTTTCAATTTTTGCTCAGTTGGGAAAATATGTGATGATTATGTGAAAGTGTTCTATATAGTTTCATTCATTCGTCCGAGAATTTCCATTCCCCCAAATATGAAGTTAGAAAGATGTGTCAGTAATTCAATAGCTATCAATCTTGAGAAGATAGGAACTTTTCTTGTTTGATATTTTGAAAAAAAAAAAGAGAGAGAGGGAAGGTCTCAGCCTTGGAAGCCATGTTTTACTTGGAAGCTTCGAGGCTGCCACATTAGTGCCTGGGAATATGGGAGGGGGGATTTCATAGAGAAGTGGAAGATTAGACTCAACAACATTCTTTCTCAGAGAGTCAAGGCCATGTTAGCCTGTGTCAGAATATTCATGAACTGGCAGAGGCATGGTAACAAGGTCAGCCAATGAATAGGCATAGCAACTAAGTTAACCAATGAGGGCTGTTTGGAAACTGAAACTGGAAGGAACCTAGGCATGGCTCTATATTAAGCTCTGAAGCTGCAGTCTTGTCTACAACAGCTGAATTGAAACTGAAACTGTGATGACCCGGGGAGTGGCACAAAGGCAACACAGTCAGATAATCAATAAGAGCCCCTTTATTAGCTCCAACTTTTTCCCCAATGTCCAGGTTACCTTCTGGCTGGAGAAAAACTCTCCCAGGAACAGCCTTTGATTGCAGAGAATGAAGTCTAAGACATGGTCAACACAAACTGTAACTATAAGCCCATTTAAACCAAACTGAGGTACTGTAAATAGTTTGGCAGGGCAAGAGCAAGAATTCCAGGCACAGCAAAACTCACACGGTTGGGAAGACACCAGGAACACAGATAAGCAATGACAGCACAGGATAAAGTCATGTTTGCTCTCAGCATTTGCTGCAGTCAGCATTCAGTTCTTATAAACTTTCATTCCCAGGTGTGGCTAATGAAAGGAATCAGGGCCCTTTCCTATCCATAAGCCATGCAACCCACGTTGGTCTCTTCTCCGTTCCTCCCGGGGAGCCCTAAAATGAAGAAAGGGTGGGCCTGGGTCTTCCTCTGAACTTCCTCTCCCTTGTTCTACCTCTTTCCTGCTCTGCCCAGCTGGATTTAGCCCTTCCCCAGCCTCCTCCACAGCCAATGGCGCCATACTCCCATTCTCTGTCAGCTCTTCATCTTCCTCCTTGGATTCAGACTCTGACAGGGGCATGATAGAAACTGTTTTCTGCTCTTCTCTCATCTGCTTCACAGGTGGGTATTCAGCAGGTTCTGACCAGTTTTGGAGAACCGGTAGTGGAAATTTTGAGTAGTTCAGAGACCCGGCAAATGCTGCCTCTGACTGGAGATTTTACAATGTTCTTCCCCTGCCACGCCCACCAAGCCATGCCCACAGAACCGGTAGTAAAAAAAATTGTATCCCACCACTGATCTGCTTGTGTTTTTGCCTGCAACTCTCTACCACATTGGAAGAATACTGTTGGTATTGTACATTTTACTCATATTATTATGTATATAAAGAAGTTAATGAATCCTGCTGAATCAGTCATCTGTGTGTGCTTTCTGGATTTGAATTTCTGCTGCAAAATCTAACACCCTGCACCTGTTGATGAGTGTTTGGAGGAAGGTCTCCAGTTGGGATGACCTTTTGATCGGGGCCATGTGGTGGATTGATGGGTGCATGGGATGGATCTTTGATTTTTCTTTTGGGAAAAGAAAACCTGGAACTCTCAGATTCAGGTTTTCCCAGATGTGCCAATATGGTGACTCTAATAAAATGGAACTTTGAGAAAATCATTTCTCAAAGTTTTGTTGGTTTGGAGTTTGTTAGTTGGAAAGCTGACAGAAGAGTTGATTGTATAATAAATAATAAATAAATCATAAATCTGTCAGAGAACACCTGATACAAGGGTTGCGCCCTCTTTAAATGTCTATGGAGATCATCCAGGTCATGGTTGTACCAAAGACAACTGGACTTTGTTTTTCTTTGAAGGCATTTTGCTTCTCATCCAAGAAGCTTCTGATGAAGAACTGGAGCAATGGTTGAGAAGCAAAATGTCCTTAAAGAAAAACAAAAACTCCAGTTGCCTTTTGAAAGAGAGCGGCTTTGGGGTGGTGCCCTCTTCTCATTTTCAGATGTTGGGTGTTCAAACAAATATCTTAAAATCTCCAAGGCACAAAAATCATTCCAGATTTTCCAAGACATTTATTTATTTTATTTTATTTTATTTTATTTTATTTCATTTATTTGTTTATTTTATCAAAAGCTTACAATACAATAGAAATAAGAATAAACATAAATTTAAATTTTAGAAATAGGAACTAATAATTGGAGACAATAGGACAGGGATGGTAGGCATGATTGTGCGCTTATTAAAATACATTAAAATAGTCCAATCCCATGCTGTTGTTTCAGTAGTTGTAAAAACTTATTTCAGTAATACACAGATGCTAAAAAAAAAAGAGAGAATTAATTAATCAGAATAGAGCTGGAAGGGATCTTGGAGGTCTTCTAGTCCAGCCCACTTCTCAAGTAGGAGACCCTGTTGTTCCGTACTAGCAGGCTTGAAGACCTGCATTCCTATTGGTCCAGAAAGCCGGGCTGTGATTGGACATTATCGGACACTCCTGATCAGCTCGTATAGGGCTTCTGCGATTGGATACAACCAAGCGCAGCAAGCTCAAAAACATGTCATTGGCTGCCTAGCCGCGGCCAGCTCTATAAAAAGAGCAGCCGTGGCTGGGGTTTTTGTCTCAGAATCTGGTTGCTAAATAAAGAGCTGTTGTTCACTACCCAAGCCTCGCCTCTTTATGGGACCCACTGACCATACTTAACACTGGTGATGAGGATGGGATTCTGAGACAATAAGTCTGATCAGCATGTGGTGAACAGCGCAGAGATGACCGGCGAAATGGCCAGCAGCACCGTGCCATCCGTGCCATTTAACCCAGCCAGCGAGGACTGGGAGTCCTACATTGATCGCTTCCAAATGTTTTTGGAATCCAACAACTTAAAAGACGCTACCAGGAGCAAAAAATGAGCTGTCTTTTTAACGCACTGTGGACCCGCCATTTTTAAAATGGCCAAGGCACTCGCAAAGCCCGCAAGACAATGGATTGGGATACCCTAGCTCCCATCCTCTGGAACCACTATCCTCCGGCTGTGCCAACTATCATCCGAAGGCATGATTTTTACCAGAGGGATCAGTGCGAGGGTGAGAGCATTGGAGAGTTCGTAGCCGACCTGAGGGACCTAGGAGGCTTGTGCAGATTCGCTCATTTGGATGAGGCCATGTGTGACCGAGTCGTCCTCGGCCTAAAAGACCCAACACTCCAAAGCAGGTTGATGTCTAAGGGGCACATCTCCCTCACCGACGCCATAGCTGAAGCCATCGCAGCTGAAGCCACCCGTAAGTCAGTGGCGTGAATGCGGCGTTCAAACAGAACCGACCACCAATCAACTAGTGAGGCGACAACTGCATCAGAAAAACATGCAGCATCCACCCACCATGACGACATCGAATTCCTTTCTGACAGTGAAGAAGAAGAAATTCACAGACTTCAATCAGAACACGAGTAGCAGCACTGGCGCAGTCGTAAGTCAGGATACCAATGTGCCGGCTGTGGAAGAAATTACCCGTGTTCCAAATGCAAGTTCTTGGATGCTGTTTGCCATTTTTGTGAAAAATGAGGGCATATTGCCAAAGTATGCCCCAACAAATGAAATTTCAGCCCCCGATGCCGGGGAAACAGCCCGAGAAGACTAGGTGGCACCCCCACCATAAACCGAGACCGCCCGACTGGCAGCCAATGGAGACAGGACAGCCAACCCAAGAAATTCATCGACACACCAAGAAGAGAAGAAATTCACCAAACAGTCATCATTGGCCACGCTTCATCAACAGACGCATGGAAGATAGATCACCATCGAGAACCAACCTTGCACCATGGAAGTAGACTCTGGCTCCTACCTCTCTATGGTCTCCTGGCAGACCATTAAGTGGCTAATTCCCAGCATACGCCGCCAAGAGCTAAGCAACCAGAAACTAATATTGAGAGACTATAAAGGTAACCGCATTCTGGTTGCTGGTATAGGACATTTTCAGATTTCTTTCAAAAACCACACCACCATCCTACCACTCACAATCGTTGATAAAGACCGCCCCAGCCTACTCGGGTTGCAATGGTTCGCACCGCTGGGAATTGAAATGGGAGGCATCAACCACACAGATGATGAAGACTGGGAAGCAGCACTCATTCGAGACTTCCAAGAGGTCTTTGATGACACCTTAGGCAAGAACAAGGGGTCCCCAATCTCCTTTAATCTTAGCCCTGACATTGCTCCCATCTGCCTCAAACAGCACTGAGTGCCATTTGCACTCAAGCCTAAGATAGATGAGCAATTAAATAAGCTCATAGCGCAAGGTGTATTAGAACCTATCAACCATGCCCGATGGGAAACGCCAATTGTCACCCCCATCAAACCAGATAGCTCCCTGAGAATTTGTGGAGACTACAAGGCCACCCTCAACCATGCCTTGCAGCAAAGTGCCTACCCTGTGCCAGTAGTCCAACATCTCCTACACTCACTGGGGGTGGCAGAATCTTTGCAAAGCTCGACCTGGCACAAGCCTATCAACAACTACCGGTCGATGCTGAAACTGCCGAAGCCCAAACAATCGTGACACATTGAGGGGCATTCAAATGTAACCGACTCCAATTTGGAGTCAGCGTCGCACAGGGGTTTTTCCAAAGCCTAATGGAAAGATTATTGCAGGGAATTAAAGGGATCGTACCCTATTTCAATAACATTTTAGTAGCAGCCCCTACTAAAAAACAATTGGAAAAATGACTGAGGGTAGTCCTACAAAAATTCAAAGACGCTGGCCTCAAGGTAAAATAGGAGAAGTGCCAATTGTGTACTGAAAGGGTTGAATTTCTTGGATACCTCCTTGACAAACAAGGAATTCACCCTACTGACAAAAAATTAAAAGCCATCAAAGAAGCCCTCAGACCCAAACAAAACAGACCTCCAAGCTTTCCTCGGACTCATGAATTTCTATAATGTTTTCCTCCCCCAGAAAGCGACTGTCACGGAACCCCTGCATTGACTCCTCGATAAAAAGGCTTCCTGGATATGAGGACGATGAGAGGAACACGCTTTTCAACAAATAAAAAACCTTTTGACTTCAGACGCAGTCCTCATTCAATATAACGAAATACTACCACTGACTGTTACTTGCGACGCATCACCCTTTGGGGTTGGCACCATCCTGAGCCACATTTTGCCAAATGGAACAGAGGCTCCCGTTGCATTCTTTTCCAGAACCTTGTCCAAGCCGGAGAGGAACTACAGCCAGCTGGACAAAGAAGCCCTCGCCATCGTTTCCGCAGTAAAAAGATTCAACGAATACATTTATGGTAGGACATTTTCAATTATTACAGACCATAAACCCCTACTTGGCATTCTGGAGGGTAACAAACTCACTCCACACATCCTGTCACCTAGAATGACAAGATGGTCTGAGTTTCTTGCCGCTTATAATTGTTAGGGATAACATTGTTTACCCTAATTGGTTTAGGTAAAATAATAAATATGTTATCATGGTTTGTTAGTTGAAGTGTCTGTAACTTTAACTGTAAAGAATGTAATTAAGGGAGTGGTTGTAAAAGCAACATAAAAGAAGCAAGACAACGACAGCTTTCTCTCTCTGGCTTGATGATCCCTAATTACTGCATGGATTGAAAGACTGCATTTTTCCCTACTGGAACGGGAGAGAGAAAGGACTGATTTGTAAGTGAACTGACATTGGATATTCTACAAGGACTTTACTAATTGAATATCCTTGAATGGACTGACTAAAAATGATACATGACTAATGGACTGTTATTTTGACTATGCTATAAAACTCTAAGTGGAATAAACTATATTTTTGATAACACAAGCGTATCTGTTATTTTTACTGTATGTTAACAAACATACAAACTTATCTCACACATTTATCTGTGTTCCTATCTGACTAACGCTGCACATTCTGTTTAGCTTGTCTCCTTAACCCTGGTTGGGGAACCCAGGCTTAACACTGGTTAAGGGCCCAGGATTAACACTGGTTATGGGCCCAGAGGCTGCAAAGTCAGTTTAACTAGGATAAAACAGATTTATGTAAAAAGTGAGAGTTTGTGTTGTTGCACATTACAGTAAACAGACAGCTGTGTTTTATTAATTATAGTTTTATATCCATAAAAGAAAACATGGCACAAGTCAATCTACAAAGTTTGTCCCTTATATCCAAGTTGGATGGAACAAACTATGTTTCATGGTCTATGAAATGTAGTCTACTCCTACGAAGAGAAGGTCTGTGGAACATAATTGAAAATCCACCAAATGTAGAGGAATGGGATCCAGAGATTGAGGAAGACAGACAAAAAATAAAAGACTTTTTTTTTTTTGAAAAAGATTTTATTAATTTTCAATAAACAAACAAGACAAACAAAACATAAAAACATCAACTCTCATATGTACATCCAGTGTGTCAGTTGGTTCATCATTTTTGTGCATTCATTCTGTTGTCTCAATTACAATTATGTTGCATAACAACTCATATTGTCAATCCAAACTTATATATCCTAATATCACTAAAAAAAGAAGTTTTTGACTATATTTTTAATCATTCATGCTTTATGAGCTAACAATACTTTAAACCAGTTTATTCTAGAACAAATCATATAATCATATCAAATCAATGCTAAAAAACCCTTCATAAAAATAATGTCAAATAACAAAATAATAGCAAAATAGCAAAATAAAGATATTCCTTACTATCTAGCATTCTAAATATTCTATTATCGTATTTTATTATCTAGCCATTGATAAAAAAGATCCCAAATTTCATAAAATTGTTTATCCTCTTGCTCTCTAATTTTCAATGTCAATCTACTCATCCCAGCACATTCCAATATTTTCTAAATAATTTCTTCCTGTAATGGTATTTTCTCATTCTTCCAATTTTTAGCAAATACAATCCTAGCCGCTGTTAATACATTTACAATCAGATACTTCAAATCTTTACTACAAATATTAGGTAAAATTCCCAATAAGAAAATCTCTGGTTTCAAGTCTATGTGTTTCTTTGTCATTTTTTCCAACCACATGCGAATTATAGTCCAATATTTTCTAGTGTCCTCACAAGTCCACCACATATGGTAATATGAGCCGAGTATCTGATGACATTTCCAGCATTTTTCAGATTTGTTCTTAAACATTCTTGCTATTCTTGTCGGGGGAAAGTGCCACCTGTAAAACATCTTATACAAGTTTTCTTTATATGCTGTTGACATTGTCATTTTATAATTTTGAGACCACAATTTCTGCCATTTCTCTAGATCAATCCCATATCCAAAATTCTTCCCCCAAACAATCATAGTTTCTTTGACTTGTTCTTCCTCTAATTTAATTCCCAGTAAATAACCATGTAATTTTTTAATTACCTTCTCATCAGTACCCATCAAGATCTTATCTAAATCAGTCTGCTTATCATAGAATCCCTCCGTTTTAGAATCTTCATCATACCTTGAATGTATTTGCGCATATGAAAACCAATTCATCCTGATACCTTGTTCCTCTAAGTTTTGGATCGATTTAAGTTCACCCTTTTCATCCAAGAGTTCCCCATATCTAACTGTTTGTTCCTTCTTATAAATTATAGGATAGGAAAATGCTTCAATAGTCGATAACCAAACTGGAATTTTCAAATAACATTGTCTTTTTATCTTCTCCCAGTTTAACTGCAAAGACTCCCGTATATAATGTCTTCTAAAATAACCCTGTGTTTTTGTTCCCTTATACCATAAAAAAGCATGCCAGCCCAACAGCAAATCATGCCCTTCTAATGTCAACAACCTATGCTTTCTTAATGTTATCCATTCTTTGACCCACATCAAACTTGCAGCTTGATAATACAATTCCCAATTAGGCAGGCCAAAACCTCCTCTCATTCTAGCGTCTTGCAAAAGCTTTAGCTTTATTCTCGCTTTTTTACCTTGCCATATAAACTTCAACATGATTTTATTTAAATCTTCAAAATAGTCTTTTCCAAGCCTAATTGGTATTGTTTGGAACAAAAATAAAATTCTGGGTAAAATATTCATCTTGATTGTTGAAATTCTCCCTATTAATGACAATTGCAAGTTTTCCCACTTCTTCAAATCTGTAGCTATCTGTTGTTTGAGTTTAATATAATTATGCTCTTTTAATGTGCTACATCTTGCTGTCAAATATATCCCCAGATACTTCACCTTATTTGTAATTTGGATTTTCAAAAGATCTGCCAGTTCTTCTCTTTGTCTCAATAGCATGTTCTTTATCAAAATCTTTGTTTTATCTTTATTTATTTTCAAACCAGCCATCTCACCATATGTCTCTATCTTTTCCAATAACCTTGGAGCTGTTTCTAACGGGTCTTCCAGAATAAAAGCTAAATCATCAGCAAAAGCTTGTAGTTTAAATTCTTCCTTCTTAATTTTCATTCCTTTTATGCTTTTATCATCCCTAATATTTCTATTCAACACTTCCAAGGTCAACACAAATAGCAAAGGAGATAGGGGACACCCTTGTCTTGTGCCTTTTCTTATATTAATAAAATCTGTAAGTTCCCCCTCCATCATTACCTTTGCTGTCTGTTTATTATATATGGCTGCGATTGCTTGAATAATTTTTTTAGCAAAACCCATCTGTTCCAATAGTAATAAGATAAATCTCCAGTTCACGTTGTCAAATGCCTTTTGAGCATCTAAAAAAATCAAAGCCATTTGCTTTTCAGGATGAGTCTCATAGTATTCCAAAGTATCCAAGATTACTCTCATATTGTCTTTGATTTGTCTCTTTGGCAGAAATCCATTTTGATCTGGGTGAATAAAATTATTTAAATATTTTTTAAGTCTTTCTGCTAAAATTGAAGCAAAGATTTTATAGTCTGCATTCAATAAGGAGATAGGTCTATAGTTCTTAATTTGCAGTGGGTCAGCCTCTTCTTTTGGAATAAGTGTGATATAAGCCTCTGACCATGTTTTGGGTATCATCTTCTTTAACATAATTTCATTCATAACTTCTAACAATGGGATGCTCAATGATTCTTGAAATGTTTTATAGAATTCTGCTGGAAGCCCATCTGGACCCGGTGCTTTCCCATTGTTTTGTCTCTTAAATGATTCATTTAATTCCATCATTGTTTTATTGCTTTCTAACATTTCTTCAGTCTCTTTAGGTATCTTCGGTAAATTAGCATTCTGTAAATATTGTTTGACTTTTTCCTCATCAATATTCTCTTGTTTATATAGTTGCCCATAAAAATCTTGAATAATTTCCTTTTTCTCCTTATAACCATAACAAACTTGGCCTTGGTCATCTATTAACTTCAATATTTTTCTTGATTCCTTCTCCTTTCTCAATTTATATGCTAGCCATCTACCTGGTTTATTCGCATCTTCAAAGTAATTCTGTTTAGAATTTCTGATTTTCTGTGCCAATTCTTCTTTCTCTATTAATTCCATTTTATGTTTAATTACATCCAGCTTCAATTTAACATCTTTTTTCTGTGGCATTTTCTGTAATTCTTTTTCAAGTCTTTTATACTCATCTTCCAAGACCTTAGAAGCTTGCCTTTTCCTAATATTCTTTTTTCTTGTATAATCTATTATCAGACCTCTAGCATATGCCTTCATTGTATCCCAAACATTCTGCATTGAAGTATCTTCTTTTTTATTTTCTCTGAAAAAAAAACCCAATTCCTTCTCCATCCATTGTATAAAATCTTTCTCCTTTAAAATAGTATTATTTAATGTCCATCTCGATCTTTTTTTTTGTCCCTTCCATTTAATTGTCATTGGGCTATGATCTGCCCAAGTACTTGTTTCAATATTTGTTTCTTTAATATTGGATATTAATTCTGTTGAGATCCAAATCATATCTAATCTGGACCATGATAAATGTCTATTTGAACAAAAAGTATATTGTTTAGCTTTAACATTTCTTTCTCTCCAAATATCTTTTAAAGATAGTTCGTCTGTCATTTTAAAAAAAGATTTAGTGAGAGCCTTTCTATTTTGCTTGGTTGTTGTTGCTATATAGTCCAATTTATTGTCTACAATTCCATTAAAGTCTCCCATCATAATTATATTAACATAGTCCAGTCCAGTTATTTTCATGTGTAGCTTTTTATAAAACTCTTCTTGTTTTTCATTCGGAGCATAAATTGCAATCAAGAGTATTTTGATATTATTGTCCATTATTTCCACCATTAATACTCTTCCATCTTCATCATTGTAGATCAGTTTTGCTGGGATAGCCTCTTTAATGTATAGAACCACTCCTCTTTTCTTACATTGAGTCAAAGAAGTAAATATTTTCCCCAATTTTGGCTGTATTAACAATTGTTCATGTTGTTTTTTAATATGAACTTCTTGTAAACAAATTATATCAAATTTTAATTTCTCTAATTTATGAAAAGTTTTCCTTCTTTTAACAGCTGAATTAAGTCCATTTATATTCATTGTAATCAGTTTTCTTTCTTCCATGATTATGCTTTATATTTAGGTCTAACAGCTCTCGTGGATCTCACTTCACGCTGTTCTTTACTGTCCACCTGTCCACCTACAGCTCCTTTCTCTTTTTCAGTCTCCAGTTGTTCCTCTTGAAACTCAGTTAATGAGACCTCTTTCTCTGCCTCCTCTCTTCTTCTTCCAAAAAATTCTGCATGGAAAAATTCTGCTTTCTCAATTGAATCAATTCTATGTCTCTGCTTTTGCCACATAAACATTAATCCTTCTGGAATCAGCCATCTATAATTCACTTCATTTTCCAATAGCATTTTGGTCAGAAATCGATATTCTCTTCTCATCTCTCTCACTCTTCTAGGTATTTGTTTTAAAACCACAATCTCTTTACCTTTGTATTTCAATGTTTTCTCTCTTACCACTTGTAATATTTGTGTTTTGATGGATTTTTTGGTAAATCTAATATGAACTTCCTTTGGTAATTTATTTCTCACCGCATATCTTGTATAAACTCGATATACCTCATCTACTCCATCCATCATCTTTTCCTCTGTAATTTCCAAAGCATCTGCCAAAATTTCTATCATTATCGCAGCCAAATTTTCTCCTTTTTCCTCTTCTATATTTTGAAATCTGAGATAAAATTCTGACCTTTCCATCTCCCACCTCAACATCCCATTTTTTTCTTGTTCAACCACTGTTAATCTACTGTCAATATTTCCAATCTTCTCCTCTCTTTGTTTTCCTTCTTCCTCAATTCTTTGGAATCTCTCCTCATACTTCCCCATCATTTGTTTTATATTTTTCACTTTTTCATCAGTCTTCTCTATTCTTTGTTCAATGATGTCTGATTTTATCTTGAGATCTTGGATTCCATTGCATAATCATCTGTAAAGTTGCTATTTCTTGTTCTTTATTTTGCTTCAACATTGTCTGAATTAAACGTTGTCCTCCAGCTGGTGGGGAAGCAGAGGTAGAAGTAGAAATGCCAACTGGTATTGGTTTCCTGCTCATTTTAATGCCTCCAAAGCTTCAAATTCTTTTTGACTTTTAATCCAACTGGTAGAGTAGTCAATTACAAACCAAAATGGAAAAATCCAATAGTAAAAGACCCAAAACCAAAGAAGAAAAAGGAAAAAAGAAAGAAGAAAAATCTTCAGGTTCTTCTTGACCCAAATCCAATTACAAAGTAGTCCACCATAAAAAAGGAAAAATAGAAAGGAAAAAAACAAACAAACCCAAAAATGATATTATTGATTAAGAGCAAAAAAAAAAAAGCAAAAGAAAAAAAGAAATTCCTTCAGGTTCTTCACACCTTAATCTCAATAATCAAAAAAGAAAACCAAAGTGGTCCAAAAACATAGATAGAAAAAGCAAAGAAGTCCCAATAAAAATATAGAGAAAAAAGAAAAATAAAGAAAAAACTCTGAGACTTTCCCTTTAAAATAAAAGGCAAAAATAAGAATATTACTAGAATTTATATATATATATTTATATATATATAAAAGAGCACACTGCACTTTATTTATTTATGCAAGGCTCTTATTATGACTCTCTTCTCCAGCAGCTTCAAAGCTAAGCCTCAAGTGTTGAAATATTGATAAGAGTCCAGGAAAACACCTGTAATAATATTTTGCTGTGCTCTCCCTCTATCTTATCATGTTGAAATGTCCTTGAGAAGGAGTCTTCTTACAATTCTTTCTAATTCAAATAAAGTATTTTCAAGCCTCTAGTTGGCAGTGTTGCAATGTTTCTTAATGCTCTTCCCCCCCAAGCCAGAAAAAATGAATAATGTATACAAAAAAAAGAAAAGAAAAAGGAAATAGCTAAAGGGAGCCTCTATCCTAGAGAAAATTAAAAATTCAAAAGGAGCATAAAAATATATATAAGAGAAAATTCAATCCGGTTTCCTACAAAATCACATTTAAGTCCCCAGAAAAAAAGTAAGAAAAAGAAAAAAAAATCCAAGCCTCAATTTGACATCACTTTAAAAAACGCCGCTCAAACAGTTTTGGTCAAAAAAAAAAAAAGTCTCACAGGTTTCTTCTTTGTTCAGGATGCCCTTTCAAACCTCAGTGAATTTACAACACAAAAGGAGTTTCTCACCCAGCCGACACACTTCCTTTCCAGCCACTTTCTTTCCGGAGCTGTCCTGATTTAAGCAGCTATGGGGGCAGCCTCTCCGCCGCCAGCAAAAGGGCTTCTCCTGGATCAAACTAGAGACTTTTCGATATCTCTGGGATCCCAGGACAGTACCCTTCTCAATCCCCGTCTCTACGGGACGGTTTAGGTCCGTTGGGACCGACCAGGGGCGAAAATAACGGCTGCGATCTCAGAGCCCCAAGATCACAGCTGTATCGCCGAAATGAAGCTCCGCCATCTTCCAACACTGTTGGGTGTTGGCAGAAGCTGAAGAGGATTTATGTCCGAGATAACATTGGTGCTCACATAAATCTTACACGGAAGCTTTTCAGGACACATCTCCAGATGAATGGTGATATGCTTAGTCATTTGAATATGGTAAAAAGCATTTTTCAAGAACTGCACGAGAAAGAGCTTATTTTCTCTGAACTACACCAAGTATACATAATTCTATCTTCACTAGACATAAATTATGATAACTACGTCACTTCCCTTGAAATTTTGCCAAAGGAAAATTTAACTTTAACTGATATAACTGGCAGATTGATTGAAGAGGCCAGAAGAAGACTTGAAAGAGATCAGTTTTGGAGGGAGCAACCTCAAAAAGAAGACAATGAATCTCCTACTGCATACGCAATTAAAAAGTGTTTTAATTATGGAGGAAGAGGACATTTGGCAAGATTTTGTAAAAAAGCAAAGCGCCAGAATGCTGGCCAGAATACTAAAAGTCATCAAAAGATAAATAAAAATTTTGAGTTCGCCATGTATACTAACGGAGCTGTAAAAAATAATTTATGGGTGGTTGACAGTGGAGCATCCCACTGTATAACAAATGATAATAAATTTTTTATTAAAATGTCCAAGAGTACACAGCAGATATCGTTAGTCAATGGCTGGAAACTGAAAGCTAAAGGTCAAGGTATAGCATATTGTTCTTTCATAAAAGAGAATGGAAAAATGTTATATGTACCACAACTTAATTTTAATTTAATTTCAGTTAGAATTTTGGTTAAACTAGGATATGTAGTTACCTTTAGGGGAGATAACTGCATAATTGAAAAAGAAGTTAAGAAAATTACTGCATCTTTAAGAGGTGAATTATATGTCTTAAATGATAATGGTATAGAGGTGGCTAACATGGTTTATTATAATAAGAAACCTCATGATGAATGTATTCACTTGTTACACCAATGGCTAGGGCATTTAAATTTTAAAATGCTTAAGAAAACTGTTCAACTATCTAAAGGAATAAGTTTGAAACCTTGTAATAAGTATTTGCAATGTTATGCTTGTAATCAAAGCAAAGGCAAGGTCATACCGGCTAATAGAGTTGATGGATTTACTACCAAAGAGCCTTTAGAAGTAGTAATTGTTGATTTAATAGGTCCGAAAAAACCAAGTGTAGGAGGAGCTCGATACATATTAAGTATAATGGACCACTATTCTAGATATGGGTTCTGCTATTTAATGAAGAGCAAAACTGAAACGTATCAAAATCTCTTTAAATGGATTAAATTTGCAGAAAGAAAAACTAAAAAGAAATTAGGAACTCTTATAACAGATAATGGTGCGCAATTTACAAATAATAACTTCCAGAATAGACTTAAAATGTTAGGTACTCAACATAAAAAGTCTGCACCATATAGGCCACAACATAATATAGAGAGACGAGGCCAAACACTATAGTCAATGGCACGTACTATGTTGTCTGATTCAGGATTACCTGACAATTTATGGGAAGAAGCAATAACGTGTGGTAATCATATATTAAATAATGTTGTTAATTCAACAACAGGTGAATTACCATTCACACTGTGGCATGGTACAAAACCTGACTTAAGTTACATGCACACATTTGGAGCACCAGCATGGGTGCATATCCCTTCACAACTCAGACACAAAGGACAGCATAGAGCTAAAAGATTATTTTTTGTAGGATATGAATCTAATCACAGATCTTATAGATTCTGGGAACCAGAAACATCTAGAGTTTACACCAGTGCTAGTGCTAAATTCCTAGAACATGTAGAATGGAATAGATTAGAGCAAGATTTAAATAATGAAGTAATTATTGAACCCTACAAAAGGCAAAAAGAACAGACTAGTTATAAGAAGAGTCCAATAAAAGAAGAAGTCCATGAAGACCAAATAGGAGCAGAACAAGAGGAAACAGTTGATCAGGAAGAATTAGATAATCAAGAAGAGTTAATAAATGAAAGTCCACCTGTAAGTCCTGTAATACCTAGAGGTACTACATGTGTAACTAGACCACCTGATAGGTATCAAGCAAGTATAGTTTGCCAAGTAACTAAAGTTCCAACTAGTGTAGATGAACTTAGGATGTATCCTGCTAAGGATCAGGAGAATTGGCAAAAGGCAATGGAAAAAGAACTAAATTCATTCAAGGTAATGGAAGTATATGAAGATGCTAAATTACCTCCAGGAGAAAAATCCATTGGGCGCAAATGGATATTTAAAGTAAAAACTGGAAATGATGGGACTGTTTCCCATAAAGCTAGGTCAGTAGCTCAAGGATTTAATGAAACTGCATCTGATTACGATGAAGTTTTCACACCAAGTCTTAAAGCAACATCTTTGAGAGCAGCTTTAGTGTGGGCAGCTAAGAAAAACTATGTCATTAACCATTTAGATGTAGAAACTGCTTATCTACATGCACCATTGCAGCACACTATATATTTGAAAAAGCCAGTTATTATAAAAGACAATAAAGTAAATAGTAATGATTGTTGGAAACTCAAAAAGAGTCTTTATGGGTTGAAACAACCAGGCTTTGAGTGGAACCAATATATTGTGAAAGAATTAAACAATATAGGTTTTAAATCTGGTTTAGCAGATCCATGTGTGTTTAAAAGAGAAAATAATGGAACGGTGTCATTATTGTTATTATTTACAGATGATATTGCTTTGATAACTAAGACTAATAATGAAGCTAATGAGATTATATCATTATTAGCTAAAAAGATAAAATTAAAGCATTTAGGTGAAATTAAAAAGTATCTAGGATTGACAATTAACAAAACAAAAAATGGATTTAAGATATCTCAAGAAGATAAAATTTGCCAATTAATTAAAATGTATAAAATGGAACTTTGTAAACCTGCAAAGACTCCGATGAGTCAGGAGGTTGCCAAACTGATGATCAAAGTCCCAAATTTGATAAGTCTATATATCAATCTTTGATTGGTAGCTTATCATATATAAGCAATTGGTCTAGGCCAGATAGAGCTTATAGTGTAAATCAGCTGGCACGTTTTAATTCAGATCCACATCAATGTCATTGGCAATCATTAAAAAGAATTTTAAGATATCTTAAACAAACAATGAACCATGCATTGTATATAGAACCAAAGGGTGATTTGAGTCTTAGTGCCTATGCAGATGCAAGTTTTGCAACTGACATAAACAATAGAAAATCAACATCTGGGATGGCTATATTATTTGGTAAGACACTAATAGGGTGGAGGTCAATCAGACAACAGCATATTAGCTTGTCCACGATGGAAGCGGAATTTTCATGTCTGTCATTACTATGCACTGACTTAATTTTGTACAAACAGTTATTATTAGACATGGGTATAACTGTTAAAGATTCCATTATTGTGTCCGAGGACAACCAAACAGCCATAAAATTAGCTACTAGTATAGCTGTAAAAACTAGATCAAAGCATACTGATTTAAGATACTTAAATGTTAGAGAATCTGTAAAGAATGGGCTAATTAAAGTGGAATACTGCATGACAGAAGAAAACATTGCAGACCAGTTTACAAAAACTCAAGGAGTAATTAAGTTTAAAGAGAGCTGTAACAAATATGATTTAAAGATGTAAATAGTTATAGTATTATTATTATCTAAAAGGGGAGAATATTAGGGATAACATTGTTTACCCTAACTGGTTTAGGTAAAATAATAAATATGTTATCATGGTTTGTTAGTTGAAGTGTCTGTAACTTTAACTGTAAAGAATGTAATTGAGGGAGTGGTTGTAAAAGCAACATAAAAGAAGCAAGACAACGACAGCTTGCTCTCTCTGGCTTGATGATCCCTAATTACTGCATGGATTGAAAGACTGCGTTTTTCCCTACTGGAACGGGAGAGAGAAAGGACTGATTTGTAAGTGAACTGACACTGGATATTCTACACGGACTTTACTAATTGAATATCCTTGAATGGACTGACTAAAAACGATACATGACTAATGGACTGTTATTTTGACTATGCTATAAAACTCTAAGTGGAATAAACTATATTTTTGATAACACAAGCGTATCTGTTATTTTTACTGTATGTTAACAAACATACAAACTTATCTCACACATTTATCTGTGTTCCTATCTGACTAACGCTGCACATTCTGTTTAGCTTGTCTCCTTAACCCTGGTTGGGGAACCCAGGCTTAACAATAATTACCAATTAATACATCGACCAGGCAAGACCATCTCACATGCCGATGCTTTAAGCCGATCCCCCCTGCCTGATGTACAAGATGACCCAGCAACCTTACAAATTGAAACAGTATCCACACCACCATTAACCGCTCTAGACATTGTCCACGAAACAAGAAGGGACCAACATTTGGCGCGAGTTCTCAGCTGGGTGGAGAGGGGTTGGCCAGAGAGCGAGAAAAATGAACTCTTTAAACCATTTAAAAACCGGCAAACTGAACTTTTTTCGCAAAAGGGGTGCATCCTATGGGGAGACCGGGTGGTAATACCAGAAACATTACAGAAAACAGTTTTAGATATGCTGCACGAGGGGCACCCAGGCATCATACACATGAAAGCCCTGGCCAGAAGCTATGCTTGGTGGCCAGGCATTGACAAGCAAATTGAAACCTGGGTCGCCGCTTGCAATAGATGCCAAGAGACTCACTCAGCTCCCCCAAAAGCCCCTCCATTAGAATGGGAGACACCCAGAGGCCCTTGGTTGCACATCCATATTGACTTTGCAGGACCAACCAAGGGGCATACCTTTTTAATTACTGTTGATGCTTACTTGAATGAGCAAAATGAAAACAACCACCACGGAAGCAGTCATCAAGAAATTAAACAAACTTTTCGCTACCCATGGTCTGCCAGATGTGATAGTATCTAACAACGGGCCACAGTTTACCGCAGTGGCCTTCGAGCAATACTTGGCAGACCATGGCATCCGACACGCATTGACATCACCAGCTCACCTGGCAGCAAATGGCAGAGCTGAACGCATGGTTCAATTTACGAATAAAACTCTCCAAAGCATCGAACATGGCAACATCCACAAAAAAATCACCAAAATGCTTCTAATACAACGCATCACGCCCAATACCACCACCAACAAAACCCCAGCGAAGTTGCTCATGGGCAGAAGACTCCAGTCTCCCCTGGACAGGCTGCACCCTGTGTACACGCCGGAAAAAACCCCTGGCTCAACCAACAAAAACCACGCCTTCAACGTAGGAGACACTGTATTTGCTAAAAAATTTTACTGGGGACTCACTATGGCTTCCTGCAAAAATCACCCAAGTTCCTACCGACTCGAGACCACCAATGGTAGGTGCTGGAAACGCCACATTGACCAAATGAGATCCAGACTAACCACCCTTCCTCTCACAGACCCTAACCAAGAAATCAGAGGGGGGGGAGCCTCAAATGCAGAAAAGGAACTGGGATCTGTGCAAGCAGAACACCCCCTACACACATTAAATAAAACCCAAACTTTAAACCAACAATACTTACCAGCTGAGAGGGAACCATAGCAGATGGGTACTTCACCTGGAAGCAGCAGCCGGACAAGCTCTACCAGCCCAGAGAATCCAGGCAGGAGCAACAGAGCGAACGACTCGACTGACCCGGGTTCACCAGGTGGGAGTTGCAGCTGCAGGCCCGGCTCACCCTTCCAGGTGGTTCCATCAAGGGGTTTGAGAACAACGCAGAGCCCGTCCGAACCTGACGACGATCAGAGACATTATGAACCATGCAAGTCAACTAGGCAGGTCCGAAGGCCCGCCTACTTATGTGATTATGTAACTTCATCCCTTGGACGGAACCAAGAGGGGAGGGGTGTTCAGTACTAGCAGGCTTGAAGACCTGCATTCCTATTGGTCCGGAAAAACCGGGCCGTGATTGGACATTATCGGACACTCCTGACCGGCTCATATAGGGCTTGCTGCGATTGGATACAACCAAGCATGGCAAGCTCAAACACATGTCATTGGCTGCCTAGCCACGGCCAGCTCTATAAAAAGAGCAGCCGCGGCTGGGGTTTTTGTCTCAGAATCTGGTTGCTAAATAAACAGCTGTTGTTCACTACTCAAGCCTCACCTCTCTATGGGACCCACCAACCATACTTAACACCTATAACATTCCAGACAAGTAGCTGAGTGTCCAGTCTTTTCTTTACAAATCTCCAGTGATGAAGCACCTCCAACTTTTGGAGGCAACTTCTGTTCCACTGGTTGATTGTTCTCACTGTTAGGAAGTCTCTCCTTAATTCCAGGTTGCTTCTCTCCTTGATGAGTTTCCACCCATTGCTTCTTCAGGTGCTTTGGAGAATAGCTTGACTCCTTTTTCTTTATGGCAGCCCCTGAGATATTGCAACATTGATATCATGTCACCCCAATCCTTCTTTTGATTAAACTAGACATACCCATTTCCAGCAACCGTTTTTCATATGTTTTATCATCCAGTCCCCTAACCATCTTTATGGTTCTTCTCTGCACACTTTCTAGAATCTCAACATCTTTATTATATTGTCATGATTAAAACTGGATGCAATATTCTAAGTATAGTCTTACCAAAGCATTATAAAGTGTATTAACGTTTAACATGATCTTGTTTCTGTCCCTGTATTAATGCAGCCTAGGATTGCATTGGATTCTTTGGAAGCTGCAGCACACTGCTGGCATAAACTTTATTTACATTAACATACATGCATGCATGCCCAGACACACACAGACACACGTGTGTGTGTGTTTGCACGCACTATATGTATGTGTCTGGGTATATATGTCTGTGTTTGTCTGTCTATCTCTATCTATCTATCTATCTATCTATCTATCTATCTATCTATCTATCTATCTCCAAATTGAGAAATTCTGCATCAATCATAGTGAACGAGCTCTGCAGTTCCAACAGTTGCTTGTAATCCAAGTTAATGACCCAGTGAATTACTAGCAAAGATGGATTTGATTTTAATGTAATGTTTGCAACAATTTAAGCTCCACTCTTCATATTACGTTTGAATGCCTCAATGCAATATTGGGGCTATTATTTTAATAGGGTGTCATTGCTGAGTGTCCATTAACTGTCAGAGTTTAAGTCATTTCCAGGTATCTTAGTATTAAGATGGCCCTAAATTACATTGCTGTTAATTGTTCTACATTATAGCACAGTTCTTCTATGCCATGCATAAGCTAATTGATTTTAGTGGGAAACTGAATATGATAAAAATCAGCTTAAAACCATAAAATGTCCTATAACATTAGTTTCATAAATATTCCGCTGAGGAAAATAGCAAGCATTTAGCCTATTGTTATTTGTCTTCATTGACAGACAGACAGACAGACATAGAAGATAGAGATAGACAGACAGACACACATAGATGATAGATAGATGATAGGGATAGAGAGATAGATAGATAGCATTATTATGTCCCATATATGAAATTTTACATGACCTTCACACTCTGTTGTAAATCTGTAATTTTGTAATAATTCTGTAATTATTGTTATTAAGATTGGTCACATAGTCAGCCAAATATTTAGACTGGATTTGACATTTTTATCCACCTACTGAGTAATTTTCAAGGACTTGGGATACATAGATGTTGTTTGATGATGATAAAGGTATTGTCACAAGATGCTATTGTTATGACTGGTCACACAGTCAACAAGAGGTTGGCATTCTTTTCCACCTATCAAGACTTTCTCAAGGATTTGAGATATGCAGGGTTACCATTGCAAGATTTAAACAAGTAAAACTGCAATTGCAATTGAAGCCAAGTTTTGGCCATACAATCCCAGACAACTAAAATATGATTCAGAATTCAGAACCACAGATACACACACAAATTTGGGTTTAATTAAAAATTGGCAAATAATTGCTACTTGAGATATTGAGCGATTCATACTCATTTCCTGACCTATGAGGCACTTTAATTTGTTCTACTTAGTTATCCAAGCAGAAATTTCCAAATGTTGCCCTATGCATTTGCTTGAAATAGCCAGCAATAAAAGGATCACATGGAGCAAGTATCTAGCTTTAGCTGTTTAATTGATCAAGCTTACCGTATATACTCGAGTATAAGTCGACCCGAATATAAGCCGAGGCACCCAATTTTACCACAAAAAACTGGGAAAACTTATTGACTCGAGTATAAGTTGAGGGTGGAAAATACAGAAGCTACTGGTAAATTTCAAAAATAAAAATAGATACCAATAAAATTACATTAATTGAGGCATCAGTAGGTTAAATGTTTTTGAATATTTATTTCAAAGAAAAACAGTAAACTAGCTCTGTAAGTGGAAAAGAGAGCCAACAAAACCAATATGGTATCAACAATAACTTTAAAAGTACAAAAACCTTAGCTCAATCAGCAACCAAGCTAAAACACAAGAGTTAAAATCCTTCAAAACTGGATTCCTCATCATCATCTGTATGTTATATTTATGGACAAAAGTGGATATTCATTCAGGCTAGAGTGCTTTAAAATGTAAATGAGGTTAGTTTCACACACACATGCACACCATTTCGCTTTCCATAAACTAATTTTTTAGTGCATGACAGATGAAGTGCCTGACAGATGAAAGTCCTCTTAGGAAACTTTAGATCTTAACTGGCATTACATTTAAAATCAAACATGTTCACATTCTTAACATTTTTCCATGGCAAAGTGTTTCTCAAATAATCCATAATAATGCCACGGGAGGGAATTATTGTCTAATTAAAACTTTCACTAGGACAGTTGAGAATAAGTTTGATGTTCACAATTTCCTCTTTGAAAGAGACCAGTAAATAGGGAACAAGAAGATGAAGAAAAAGAAGTGTGTTTTTTCACATTTTTCACACTGCAGTGAACAAAAATGGCATCATAGGAACAGGCTTATTCTCAGTCCAAAGGTTTGTTTCTGATTTCTTCCCTGATTTAAGGGAAATTTGGGAAACGATCTCACTATCATGAAAGGTTTAATTGATTCACTAACCCAAAAGATGCTGATGATGACAGTGGGAGGCAGGAGTCACTCTCTCCCTTGCAAGAAAAAAGCATGTGTATGTGCTGCATGTACATCCTGTTTTGGAGAGCCACATCTCTTTCACAGCTCTCCCTCATGCCTCCATTGCATGTGCACACATGCCATGGCTCAGTAGTAGGTCAACATACAGATGTCACACTAGATTCCCTCCTCAAAAGGAACATCCAACCTTTCTTGAGAAGTACAAACTTCATCTGTTCAGGATTGTGGTGATAAAGGTGAAGGAGGATGGGGCTGAGAGAAGGGAAGGGAAGAAAAGATCATTGACAGGGAGAAAGACAGGGAGAAACACCTGGAAGTGTGAGCCCTCGAGTTTCCTTAGGGAAGACCAGACAACAAGGGGAGGGGAGAGGAGGAGGAGGAGGAGGAGGAGGAGGAGGAGGAGGAGAGTTAAAAAAAAGAGTGGGAAGCCAACTTACGCGTGCCATCAAAGCGATCGTCCAGTTGGAAGGGGGAAAAAAACCCAGAGGTATCTGAGAAGGACGGGAGCCGAGATGGGGCCCTTCGCTTCCTCTCCCCGAGACAGGCCAGGGGGAAGCGGGGCTTTCTCCACCTGCTGCTGCCAGAGGGATGCGGGGGGGGCTTTGCAAAAAAAAGAAAGAGAGAGTGAGTGAGAAAGAGTGTGAATGAGAATACTGACCGCTCTTGCAATGGCGGAGGTGACTTAAGATGACTCCCCATGTGGGAAGTCACGCGGCGCACACCTCCTCCTTCCAGCCTGCTCGAGTAACCCCCCCCGCGTGCTTTCGTGGCTGCTTGACGCGCTGGGAGAAACCCGAAGCGGACGCCGCGGCTGAGGCAACCGAGAGTTGCTGGCAATTCCCTTCCCAGCTCACACTGCAGTCTGAAGGGAAGAAAAAGCCTTGCTGGAGCCCAGCCCGCCCTTCGCTTTCCTCCTGGGCTCCCCCAACAACTCAACAGACAGCTTCTGCGTGGCGGCAGGGCAACTCCTGGCGCAGACTTGCTGAGCCCTGCAAACGGCCGGCCAAAAGCCGAGAGGAGGACGCCCGGGTGGCTGCTGCCCCTGGATCAGGCAGGGTCCCCATTCCCCTGGCCAGCCAGGGGCACAGCCGCTTCCCACTCCCGAACAGCCCAGGCGCCGCTGCTTCCCACAGCCAGGGCACAGCCACTTCCCACAGCCAGGGGCACAGCCGCTTCCCACTCCCGAACAGCCCGGGCGCCGCTAGTCAGCCTCGCTCAGCGCCCAGGGCGGCATTGCAGGAGCAGCCTTTTGCAGAGCCGAGCTGGGCCGCGCCTCACCTCCTTCTCTCGCTCTTCTTGCAAAGCGCCGCCGAGCTCCAAGAGCGGCTCCTTTACCCAGCAGTAACTTTCAAGTTGAGGATGCTGGGTGCTGCTGCTGCCACTGCTGCTCCTCAGGGCTCTTGAAGCTAATCCTGGTTTGTTCGTTCCCATTCATTGGAAAGGAGAAAATAAAAGACGGTGGGGAGGGAGGGGGGCACAAAGCAGCCCAAACGCGTTGCAGTGGAAGGAAGGTGCGCTGGTGCGAGGAAGGGAGAGAGACACACACACACACACACACACACACACACACAGAGAGAGAGAAAGACACACACACACACACACACACTCACTTCGCCACTTTGCACCTTGCAAATGCAAAATCCTGGGGTTTTTGCATTTGCAAGGTGCAAAGCGGCGGGGGCGGATCCCGCGTGCTGGAAAGGGCTTGACTGTATTACGGGGAGAGAGAGAGAGAGGGAGAGATCATAAGAACGGCTCTTGCTTTTTTCTTGCAAGGGAGAGAGCCACCACCACCACCTCCTCCTCCCCCTCCTCCCGAGTGAGTCTCCCCCTCAGTTTCCTCTGAAGGATCTTCCGTCGCTTTTGCCTTCTCCCTACATCTTCCCTCTGTTAAAATCCCCCCCCCCCACACACACACTTATTTTCGGTCGGATAGCTTTCATGTCTGAGCATTCTCACATGGCGGTGGGTCATTTTTTTTTTCAGAGGGGAATCTGACTCAAGTATAAGCCGAGGGCGGTTTTTTCAGCACAAAAAATGGGCTGAAAAACTCGGCTCATACTCGAGTATATACGGTATATTCGCTTTCTTTGAAATAAGGTAGTTTGTCAACTGAGGAAGTTCAAAACACAACTTAATAAAGGATAATATTGGTAACTCAGGGTTGAACATGGGCTCCTTGGTGCTCTCTGAGCTTGCTTGTTTTCCTGAAGACATTTCAGTACCCAAACTAGGTAATAGGATCAGTCTAGAAGTGGAAGTGTACCTGCATTTTTCCTATTTGCATGCTATCTGAAGCAGAGGTGGGGTATTCAGCAGGTTCTGACCAGTTCTGGAGAACTGGTAGCGGAAATTTTGAGTAGTTCAGAGACCTGGCAAATACCACCTCTGACTGGAGATTTACAGTAACTTTCCCCTGCTATGCCCACCAAGCCATGCCCACAGAACTGGCATTTAAAAAAGTTGAATCCCACCATTGATCTGAAGTGTTTGATATGCATATGTAATACCTAGTTTGGGTAATAAAATGTCTTCAAGAAATCAAACAAGCTCAGAGAGCATCAAGGAGCCATCATCATCATCATCATCATCATCATCATCATCATCATCATTATTATTACTATTATTATTATTTTCTTCTCTCTTCTTCTTGTCCTCTTCCTCCTCCTCCTTCTCTTCCTCTTCTCTTCTTCTTTTTCTCTTCTTTTTCTTTTTCTCTTTCTCTTCTTTTTCTCTTTCTCTTCTCTTCCTCCTCCTCTCTTCTTCTTTTTCTCTTCTTTTTCTTTTTCTTTTTCTTTTTCTCTTTCTCTTCTTTTTCTCTTTCTCTTCCTCCTCCTCTCTTCTTCTTCTTCTTCCTCTTCCTCTTCCTTTACCTCTTCTTTTTTTCTTTTCTTCTCTTTCTCTTTCTCTTCTTCTTCTCCTCCTCCTCTTCTTCTTTCCTCCTCCTCCTCCCTTCTAGCACTCAGAGAGCACCAAGGACCCTTCAAACATACAACTCATCCTTTGTTAGACCTGGTCAAATTATACTATAAAAACTCTGATCTTCAATCATCTTATTAAACTGGATATCAGATACACTGACTACCCTAACCTTTCCATTTGTACGTCCTTACAATTACAAGTCGAAAACATCAGTCTGGCCTTTCAGAATGATGAATGAGGAAGGGAAGTTTACAAGCTCCTATCTTGATATTTATGAAAAAAACACCTGATTGGAAAACTGCAGATGTTTTAGTTGTTACTCCAATAACCTTTAGATGGTAAATCAATTCATGTTCTATATTTGTTCTACATGGTCCAAATTATATAGTCCCCAACAAACATCATGGGCAGAAGAGAAGTAAAAAGATATGTTGGAAATTGCAATAGCTTGCAGAAAATGATGTCTCCACCCTTAATTATTTATTTTCACCTTTGGTAAGATGGGCAGCTATATAAATTGGATCAATCAATCAGCAAGTTTTGCATCCTGCTTTTCTGCTTCTATAATTTACCAAATGACTTGTCTGTACTGCATTGGTGATTAATGAAATGAGGAGCCTATTGAGTCAAAATAGATGCCGTCATTGGCACAGAGCAATGTGAATAAGAGACCATCTACATTAAGACTGAACAGTCCTCTCTCAACAAAATACAACACAACCCACCTCCTGTTTACCACACAGTCCTTTCAGCAGTTCCAAGAAGGTTCCACATCCATTTGCACTCTTCAGGTGACCCTGAGGGCACAGATTAACTTCCAAGTGGTCTCAGAAAGAGAGCTAATGACCAGATGACTGCAAGGAATATAAATCTTCCATTATCCACCATTCAGTCAGAACTAAAGAAGCTTCTTGGATGAGAAGCAAGGAAAAGCAAAGTCCAGTTGCCTTTGAAAAAGCACCATTGAAATAACCATGACATGGATGTCTGAGAATACCATAGATACGTAGGCATTGTACTAGTTTTAATTACTTGTATGGCATCCAGTTTTGAGTTTGAATAGCATTATAAATCGAAATTAGGAAGAAATAGGTATAGTATTTATATAAATTACCATGGATCCGTATGGAGTTGGTTGAGCACAAGTATTTTTCATATGTGTGCATGTATATATTTATTCACAGAAAGGGAATAATTACATTTCTGCACAGTTTGAGCACCTCTTCTTTAAATTGTATATATTCCATTTAAAATATTCAGTTTGAAGCTTTGATTCAAAAGTCAATAGATCCACTCTCCAAATCAAATTAAACATGTAAATTGAATCTTCAAATCAATTTAAATCATTCAATCAAATTGGATGCTGCAAATAAATGTAGACAACTCTGATGATTACCACACAACACAGTTTCAACACTTTTCCATATCAGTTCAATAACCTGAACCAAACTGATGTAATTGAGTAATTTAGTTCAGCTATTCAGGCTGATTTTTTTTTTTTTTTGGAACATATTGGATGGCAAATCCAAACTGAATCAATGACTCCGAACAGATTTTGCATGATTTATGAAATTTCTGTTTATATACCACTTTTTATTTTGTGAAGAATCCAAGAATAGCTGAGAGTAAAACCATTGATATGCAGTACTATAATACAATAGCATCCCTCGATACATAAAACAGGGGGATGTGGTGGCTCAGTGGCTAAGATCAGAAACTTCCAACTTGTCGATCAAAAAGTTTGGCTGTTTGGTGGTTCGAATCCCTAGCGCCACATAATGGAGTGAGCTCCTGTTACTGGTCCCAGCTTCTGCCAACCTAGCAGTTCGAAAGCACATAAAAAATGAAAGTAGAAAAATAGGGACCACCTTTGGTGGGAAGGCAACAGTGTTCCATGCACCTTCAGCATTTAGTCATGCCAGCCACATGGCCATGGAGATGTCTTCAGACAGCGCGGGCTCTTCAGCTTTGTAACGGAGATGAGCACTTCCCCCTAGAGCTGGAAATGACTAGCACAGATGTGAGAGGGGAACCTTTACCTTTACCTTATACATAGAACATAGAATAATAGATTTGGAAGGGACTTTGGAGGTTATCTAGTCCAATGCCTTGCTCAAGCAGGAGACACTATACCATTTATGTCATCTAAAGTTGTCATGTTCTAAACACGTGCATGCGTACAATGGTGCTTCACCATTAAATCACAATCAGAATAGAGCTGGAAGGGATCTTAGATATCTTCCAGTTCAATGCCCTACTCAAGAAGGAGATTATACCAGTGGCAGCTAAACTTTTCAGCACCAAGTGCTGAAATGAGGGAGTACATGCATGCTGGAAATTGGCAGAGCAACTCTCTGTTGCACACGTGTGGGAGTGTCAGAAACCAGAAACTTAGCTTCCTGGCATGTGCATGCACACCAGCCATCTGGTCTTCTAGTTTTTAACAGTCATGCATGCACAAAGACTAGCTGGCTGGCACATATGTGCTTGCCGGAACCCGGAAGAGCAACAAGCAATGGCTGGTGTGTCTGGAGAGATGGCTCTGTGTGCCACTTCTGGCACCCATGGCATAGGTTCACCATCATGGCACTATACTGTTTCAGGAATATGGTTGTCCGGTCTCTTTGTGAAAGCCTCCAGTGATGGAGCACCCATAACTTCTGAAGACAAGCCGTTCCATTGGTTGATTGCTGTCATTGTTAGTAAATTTCTTAGTTCTTGATTGCTTCTCTTCTTGGTTAGATTCCAACCCTTGTTTCTGGTCTTGCCACTTGGTGCTTTGGAAAATAGTTTGACTCCCCTCACCTTTGTAGGAGCCCCTTAAATATTGGAACACTGCTATCATGTCCCCCCAAATCATTATTTTCATTAGACAGATGCAATTCCTAAAACTGCTCTTTGTATGTTTTAACCTCCAGCCTCCTAATCATTTTTGTTGCTCTTCCCTGAACTCTTTCCAGAGTCTCAACATCTTTTTTATATTGTGGTGCCCAGAACTGGATGAAATATTCCCAGGGTGGTCTTACTAAGGCTTTGTAAAGCAGTACTAGAACACGTGATCTTCAATGTTAGCTTCTCCTGAGCCATTTAGGGTATAAGAAGTTTGGTTAGACCTATGCAGAATTTGAGTAAGCCTGTTTCAGAGTTGTTTAGGATCCAATAAGTCCCCACCAACATAATTAGATGTTAACTGGCAGCCAGTTCAAATCTTGCAGCATTGACATCAATGCTGCATTGAAACATGGCCAGACAAATGAAATAATCGAAGCAATTCAACACTGCAAAACAAATCTTGGTAATTTATCAGGGAAACTTTGCACATCCGTCGCCAAGACTAATTTAGCAAGATAGAACTCAATCTATAAAGTGTCACTGTTACTTCTTAAACTATAATTGCAATGTTAAATCTCCTCTTTAAGGTACATCAAATTTGTATCAGTCCCATAAATGCTCATTTCAGACAAAATGTGCACACTTCATCTAACTTGTTTCTTTTGCCTCAGTTTTGTGCTAACTGTATAAGAATATGCATGAAGTGGTAAGTATTTTATTTATCATCTGAGCACATCAAAATTAGCATAATCATTAGTTCCACCATAAGTATTTTTTTCTATAGAAGAAAAGTCAATGCATCATTGTAAATAAGTTTTGTTTAAGTCTCCACTCATAAATTTTCTAGGCTGATTTATTAACTATAAACACTTAAGTCTGTAAGGATGATAAATGAGTTCCATTGTGCTTGTCCATATACAAGAGTTTTAGAAATATTTAATAACTCTCTATTTCTGTGTGCAAGAGAGAGAGGGGGGGGAGGGAAACAAATCTTACTACTATTACATTACTGAGGCCAATAACAAAAATAATAAAAAGCAATCTAATAACAAAAATAACAAATTTGGGGGGAATGTTCCCTGTGTCCTGAGAAGTAATGCATTTTTCTTTTGCTTCCAATATTGGCAGCTTCTGTAAAAAAAAATTGCAATGGGTTGGGAAAATGCATTCATACATATAATATATATGTGTTCCAAATATTGGAAAGAAAAGTGGAGAGGAGAGGGAGAGGGAGAGGGAGAGGGAGAGGGAGAGGGAGAGAGAGAGAGAGGGAAGGAAGGAAGGAAGATGTAGACAGACAATGAGACATTTGGGATTATATTTTGTCTTTCTATAATGGTAGCAATTAAAGCTGCAATCTTTTATTCAGGGTAGGCAGAAAATACCACTAGCTATTCATTTCATTGATTTTTTTTCATTAGCATCTAGGTAAACGGTTTCCCTGGCAGTCACGCTTCCCCAGATACCTCTCCAGATGTCAGTTCAGAGGAAGATGAACCAGTTCCAGGCACATCTGGATGGGAGTTTTTCAATGGCTCAGAGAAGCTTTCTGAGAGGGATTTGGCTGAAGCACAGCTTCAGCAGTACAGTCCTGAGACTTTAGGTGGGGAAGGCATGAAGCTGTAGCCCGTCAGCGATGAGGAAGAGGAAATGCCTTCTGCAACTGATCCAAGAATACGTAGGGCTGACAAAAGGCAGGAGCAGAGAAAGTTAGCCAGGTCACCCACAAGGAGGCAGCTTAGCCTATCTTGATGGGCTGCACCAGAAGTTCACTATTTAGCACAGCAAGATAGATGGAAGCGATGCTGGGAACAATGTGTACATTTCCTAGCTGTGTATTTTCTAGTTCTTATGATTCTTGCCTCACTTTGGATTGACATTGTGCCTTGACTTGGATGATGTTTTGTGAACTCTGGACTTTTCTGGTCTTGTGTTGTGGATTTAATTCTGCCTGGTGGATTTATTTTGATTGGGAAACTTTGAAGTGCCTTGTGGGCTCATTGACCATTGCTTTCTGGACTAGCATCAGTCTGTTTGTGACTGGATTTAATTGGGACAGTTCAGGAGCTTTGATGAATGGAGTTGTGGGGGAATATTAATAAACCCAATGAACCACAGTTGCGTGTATGTATGTGCATGTGTGTGTGTGTGAGAGAGAGAGAGAGAGAGAGAGCACTCAGATACACTACTATTCAAGTCATACTTCAATGCCAAAGGACCACTGGAATATAGTTCCAAAGTTTTGCAAAATGAAGGACCACAAACTCAAGCCCCCAAAATGTGAGGAAGCTTTTGTCTATTGCCAGAATCAATCAACAACCTTCAAATCCACATGGATCTCTTTGAGAGAGCCATTTAACAATCCATAAATAAGAAGGAGGAAAAAAAGGAAAGAAGAGAGAAAGAGATTCAATACCAGATGGTAATTCTGTCAAAAGAGACTGAGCCAATAACAAAATTTATCATGGCAACTGCTTTTCTTGCCCCAAACACTCCAGGTAGCTTCAAAAGTGATTTTTTTTTATTTTTTTTACTAATGAGCACCTGGTCACTTACTATTGAAAAAAAAAAATCAGACTTCTGCTATTTTTTGATGCGTGCAAAAAGATTTATTTGCTAATAGGGAATGCTTTCAAAAGTGACTTGGCTGCATCTCAACCAGCGCTTTAAATTACATATTTTTGCATGAGAACTTTCCCACCAATGTTCAAAATTTCCCCATTAAATCATTTAAGAAAATGTCAAAGCCCACATGTGTGAGTTCAAGGAAGCATAAACCTACCATTAACCAAATTATCACCCACTAAAGAATTCTTAGAAAATGACAATCACAATTATATGCTTTTAATCCTTTCGGTTCACTAGACACATACATACACACACACACACGTCAACATTGAACCCATCTCACACACACACCCCAACTTTACTATGCTAGAAGAGTACGTGAAGGTTACAACAGCAACAAATGTTGTGGACCCCCATTATTTTCCCCTTGCAATATTAAATAAGTACTTTCTCGATATGCGTGTCATGTGCAAAGATAGTTTTGAAGTCAGTTTTGGCAAATTCCTGTGATGGTAAAGAAAATTGATACGGGAGTCCGTTTGAGTTATGTGAAATTATATATATATATATATATATATATATATATATATATATATATATATATATATATATTCTTAAGTTTTCGCGGGTACTTACATGTCTGGCATTCAGCTTTGTTTGGGTATTTTCCCACGTCATAATAGTGGTGCTTTTAAAGTTGTAGCAACGTTTCAGCAGAATCTCATCTGCCATCATCAGGCTTCTGTATGGTGTTTGTCTTGAGTCAGACTTTTACAGTGGTTTCAGATTTAAATTGGGGCAGCCTATTGCTGTGTCAGAATGGTTTTTTCTTCCTCCTGATTGGTTGAGAGTCTTGGTCTGTGTTTATTGGTCTTGGAGTTTGCTGTGTTCTGCTACTAATATCTTCTGTCTGTTTTTTTTTTTGGGGGGGGGCTCTTTTTGTATCTTGATTGGCTGGCAACATTGTGTTACTTTATTGGAGGCCTTTAGTGCAGCTTGGCTTTGGGTAAATGGACGGCTATCATTAGTTAGGAAGCTGGGTTTCATCTGGGTGCCTGGTTGGGGTGTGTTTGAGCTGGAGGTATCAGGGGGGATCTGTTTGTGCCCAGGTGTTTGCCTGGCTTGTGGTGTGGAGATTTTTTTGTTTGTGAGTGCAGACTTCCAAATGATTGACAGCCTGGTGGAATCATCTCTTCTGTTCATGCTTTCTGGTCTTTTTTCAATCTCTATGGCTTCTCTGATGATTCTGTGGCTAGGATTTTCTATGGTGGCTAGGGTTTTGGTGCCATTGAAGTTGATGTTATGACCTGTGGCTTCCATGTGTTGGACGAGTGAGGAAGTGTGTTCCAGCTTTTTGACTGCATTTTTGTGTTCATCCAGGCGGGTGCTTATTCTTCTATTGGTCTGTCCAATGTACGTGGCCGGGCATGATGCACAGGGGACTTCATATATGCCTTGGTTTTCCAGGTCGATTTTGTCTTTGGGGTTCCTGAGGATGGCTGCTATTTTTCTGTCTGTTTTGAAGGCAGTCTTGATGTGGTGTCTGTATAGAATCTTACTAATTTTGTCTGTAGTGCCTCTTATGTAGGGCAGGACAGCTGTTCCATAGGTCTGTTCATCATCTGGGTCTCTATTATGTCTCAGTGTGTTTTTGTAGATCAAGTTGGTGATTTTGCTTTTGTGGAAGCCGTTGGCTGTCAATATTTTAGTCAGGGTGCATAGTTCAGTCTTAA
The DNA here is from genome assembly GCA_033807585.1 of Hydrophis major. NCBI lineage: Eukaryota > Metazoa > Chordata > Lepidosauria > Squamata > Elapidae > Hydrophis > Hydrophis major. The sequence goes on from CM066333.1 coordinate 69,820,171, forward strand.
TGTGTGTCTTGTCTGCCAGGCGTTTGGTTCTAGTAATTAGTGTTTTAGCCACGGAGTTTATCTGTGCTGGGTGGTGGTGGGATTGAGCATTGAGGTAGCGGTTGGTGTGTGTTTTCTTCTGGTATATGGTGTGTCCTAGTGTGCCATCTGTTTTTTTGTAGATTAGTACATCTAGGAATGGTAGTTGTTTGTTTGTTTCTGTTTCCATGGTGAACTTGATTTTGGGGTTTGCGCTGTTTAGGTGTGTTAGGAAATTTTTTAGGTTTTCTTGTCCATGGGGCCAAATCACGAATGTGTCATTGATATATCTTAACCATAGTTTGGGTTTGAGTATGGCATTAGCCAGGGCTCTGGATTCGAATTCTTCCATGAACAGGTTTGCAATGACAGGTGACAGTGGTGATCCCATGGGGGCTCCTTCAATTTGTTTGTATCTTTGTCCTTTGTATATGAAATATGTATTGGTTAAGCAGTGTTCTGTTAGTTCCATGAGGTGTTTAGCTGGTTGGTATTTATTTTTGATGATTTCGAGGATCTCTTTTATCGGGACTTGAGTGAATAGTGAAACCACGTCAAAACTTACAAGCAGATCTTCTTGCTCCACATGTAGATCTTTGATCATTTCCAAGAAGTGGTATGAGTTTTGTACATGAGAAGCTGCTGTTTCAGCATGGGGCTGTAGCTCTTTTGCTAGGTGTTTAGCTAGGTTTTGTAGTGGTGCTCCTCTGGAGCTGACTATGGGTCTGAGAGGAATGCCTTCTTTGTGTATTTTTGGGAGGCCGTATAGTTTGGGGCATCTGGAAGATTTCTCTCTGGGTATGATCGTGTGTTGGATCTCTTTGCTCATGTGGCTGGTTATTATTTTCTTCTTGGTTAATTTTTCCAGATATGTAGTTGGGTCTGTGTTTATGGGTTTGTATGTGGGGTCTTGGAGTAGGTCTGTCAATTTAGTTTCATAGTCTTTTCTGTCCATTACTACTGTGGCATTCCCTTTATCTGCTGGGAGTATGATTATGCTGCTATCTCTTTTCAGGGTTTGTAGCGCTTTAATTTCTTCTTTCTGCAAGTTGTTTTTGGGTGGTTTCCTTGTGCATAGGATGTTGGTAACTTGGTGTCTTATTTTATCAGCTTCATCTGTATTTAATTTGGTTAGGCTGGATTCTACTGCACATATGATGGATTCTGTGGGGATTTTTTATATATATAACACCCACACAGAAGATGAGACACGACCACGGACCAGAAGCTGTACCGCAGCTGCATCACTACCTGCTTCAAACCCCTCCGATCCATACATGAAGCGAACAGACACCCACCATGAAGATGTGGCACAACCACGAACGCGAAGCCAAACAACAGGATCACAGCTCACTAGTTCAAATCCCCCAGCAACTAATACTAACCTGAGCACAACCAAGCCCCCACCTGAACAGAAAATACCCCCAGCCAATCAGAACACAGCCAACCCCTCAACCAATCAGAACACAGCCAAACCCCCAACCAATCAAGTCACACCCCCACTAGCAGTTAAAAGGAAGAAGCAGCTGCAAGCTCACATTACTCTGAGAAGCACAGAGCAGAAGACACAAGCCTGAAGATGATGAATGAGACTTCATCGAAACATCGCCTAGATACTTTCAATTTTACATGGGAGAAAACCCGAATAACCAAAGAGATGTGTGTGTGTGTATTCTGTATAGTGTTCATCTGCAGAAGCCTGATGGCAGACGAGATTCTGCCAAAATGTTGCTACAACTTTAAAAGTACAGCTGTAATGACGTGGAAAAATACCTGAACAAAGTTGAATAATATATATCTGTTTATAGATAGATAGATAGATAGATAGATAGATAGATAGATAGATAGACAGACAGACAGATAGATAGATAGATAGATATAATCCTCATCAGATTTGAAAAGATCAAAATTAGGACAACTGCCTCCAAAAGTTAATTGTGTGTACATTAACAACACTTTGGGTATTTAGAACGTCGGGGAAGGCAACATTATGACTGGTGATGCTTGTCTATAATTTGAAATCTCATTCCCATAGAATTTGGGGGAGATATAGACTTTTGAATTGAGAGTATGAATTGGGTCCAATCAAATTGCCTAATTTAACTGTCAGGTCCCATCTGAAAAGAATGTACCCAAGTTTCTCACAGCCAAAGTGGCTTGTAAAATTTAACTCATCCTTTAAAGTTTGGTTCTATGTCTTTGCCCTTTAGGAAGACATGAACAACATGACTTTAACATTTTATACTAAGTCTTTACCCAAGGCAACCTCCCACTTGATCTTTGCAGCTGCATTGTGAGTCATATCATTGACATGGTGCCTAATTAGCAAACTTGGTATGTGTTTAGTGATTGCAAATTAAAATCAATACAATGATGATCACAATTTTCGTCGCTAAGAATGTGTGTTCTATGTAATCTTAAGTGTTGTACCTTATGATTCTTGACTCTTGATGAATTTATCTTTTCTTTTATGTACACTGAGAACATTTGCACTAAGCAAATTCCTTGTGTGTCCAATCACACTTGGCCAATAAAGAATTATATTCTGTTCTATTCTATCTTCACTGCAAAGTCCTTAATAGGTCACCTTTGAATATTGATGGGAGAACTTGTGAATAATTATAACAATGCTTAAATATATCTTAGACATCTCTTCTTGTAAATTAACCTCATCAGTTTCACCACAGGCTAAGAATGCACAATCATATCAGTAACCAATCATATCTATATTTTGCTATTTGTGGAATACTTAAGTCTAGGTGCTGATGGCAAAAATCTCATTGCTTTGAGAGCAAGTCAGTGGATAAGACAGGTTCATATCCTTTGTAGTATGATTACCAGGACCAGCTAAATCTCACAGTTGTGTTATTGACTTGTTCAGGTGCTAAAAGTCTTTAGGAGAAAACTATAAATAGATAAGCCACCACATAGATACACATTCAAGGTTGAATAAATAAATAAATAAATAAATAAATAAATAAATGGAAAGTAACTTGACCTTTAGAGAAAAGTAGGACAGGTAGAAGATCTATTTATTTCAATCACACCATTCCCTAGATAAATTTAACTTACATCAATGTCAATTATTCCACCTCCATTTGCCATTCTATTTTTGCAAACCATCCTTATGCTCCCATCAAGTTTATATAGCATCCATATATTGCCTTTTTAAAAAAAGTCTTACTTCCATTTGGAGGATCTCATCAAGGCCTGTTTTTCTTTCCCTCAAAAAAGAAAAAGAATGTCTTGCAGGGCCTCCTAAGTATTTAATGAATTCATTAATAACTGAAAAAAAAATGCAAGCAAGAGCTTAAAGGAAATTTCTCAAATCTTGGATATTCAGTCTACTGAGTTTCCCTTGCGTTAGATCTGGGAGAGTGGGCGCAAGAACGGAGATGAGGCATCGAATAGTGACTCCAACTCTTTATTAGTGACTTCAGAACAGAGCAAAATACTAGAGCAGCAGCAGCTCCTTTTATAGAGCTGGCTGCTGTCACAACAACCAATGATCTGAGTTTGCCGCACTGGAAAGCGTCCAATCAGCGGCGACCCTCTAACAGCCAATCAGATCAGCCGACAACGACCAATCATGATCCGCTATTAGTGGGCCAATCAGAAGTGCGGGTTTACGAGCCTGCTGTGAAAGTAAAACTATTAGAATCGCAAGCTAACGAGTTTGCTTAGTTCATAACACCTTGTTCACATCAGAATTCAAGCAGTGGCATTACCATTCTCTTCCTGTTTTTGATGGCGTGAAGAAAGACAGGGTTTTATGCCTCAAATTTGGTTTCTTTTAAGCATGTGATGCTGTGTAAAGCATGTAGAAAAGGGGATTTTCTTTCTTCCCTCCTTGGGAATGATGGTGAATCCAGTTTTCTCTAATCAGCTCACCGCCAGAGCCTTGTGCATTGGAAGTAGTGCAGAACGTTACTTTCTGCCATTTGTCCTACATTTTGCAGGGCAAAGTTAGCAGAATAACAGATTTGGAAGTGTGGGAAGTTGCCCCATCTCCTAGAAGAATGAAATATTTTGAGAAATATTTCTTTAAAAAAGGAAAGATAAAATATTTCTTCTAAAAGAGAAATAAAAATCTTAAGAGAGACAGAAACTCAGAGCCTCAAGTCCCTGCCCCCTACCCCAAGCAGATACTAAACTGAGGATCACTTTTAGAAATGCAGATTTAGTAATCCATTACTCCCTGAAGCAAGGTCTGAACAAAGGCAGGGTTAGTCCTCAGTCACAAAAGGAATTGTCCAATGAGCCCCTTCATTGCATCAGCCAAACTTCAACCAAATTTCTCAGACAATCTATACAGCCAGCTATGACCCCTATATAGCCCCATGGGAGTCTGACAACAGCCAATAGAATACATGTTCTTGCACAGAAACAGGAAGCTCAAGTTCAAAGCCCAACAGAAGGTATAAATACCCCTCACCCTCAACTCCATGTGGTCAGCTGCACCAGAATCAGAAACATGTAGTCCTATTCACCAATAAATGGACCCTCTTTCTATTCACATTCCAGCCTCCATTTTGTCTCCAGTGCCTTTCTCCCAGCTTGGAACTGAACCAGATGGATATTTCTTTGAACAGAAGGGACATTGGAGATCTTCTCATCCAACCCCCTATTCAAACAGGAAACACTTCAGACCAATGGCTGTCCAGTCTCTTTTTAAAAGCCACCAGTGATGAAGGACCCACAACTTCTGGAGGCAAGCCACTCCACTGGTTAATGGTTCTGTTAAGAAATTTCTCCCTAGCTCTAGATTGGTTCTCTCCTTGATTAGTTTCCATCCATTATTTCTTGTCTTGCCTTCTGTTGCTTTGGAAAATTCTGTTGCTTTTGACGCCCTCTTCTTTGTGGCAGCCCCTCAAACATAGGAAAACTGCTATTGTGTCCTTCTTTTTATTAAATTAAATATATCCAATTCCTGCATCTGTTCTTCAAATGGTTATAAAGGACAGATTCAGGAAAATCTAAGGATATTGCATCAGCCCAAGGTTCAACCAAACTTGATTCAGACAAATATCATCCCACATGGCTTCAAGGGAGTCTGACAGCAACCAATAGAATACATTTTCTTGCACAGGAACAGGAAGCTCAAGTTTAAAGCCCAAGAGCCACCCTCTTATGGCCAAGAGCCATAAAGCCACCCTCCTTCAATTCCATGTGGTCAGCTGCCAAGGACCTCAAAGCCCATGTGGTCCTGTTCACCATTAAACCCTCTTTCTAATCAGCATCCATGTTTCCATGTTTTTTCCCACTTGGAACTGAGCCAGATGGATATTACTTCCAACAGTGTGAATACCACATCTAGTCCTACAAAAATCTCCACATGTTGGAGTGACAGGTAGGATTATATATTTGGTGCCAAGGTGACAAGAATTTAAATCCTGTACAGATAATTCCAAGACAAACATTTTAATGGAAGCAGAATTCATAGTTCCTTTAGAAACATCTTTTCATTTTGAAGACAAAATGATAATTAAAAAAACCACCCATAGCAGAGAACACTACTCTCAGCTCTAGCCCTCTGTGATCTATTTTCTAGTTGTCACATGCAATGGAGAATTATATTTTTGTTTTATTTTTTTGCATAAGGATCCACCAGTGTGATAATCAATTTTCTGCAAAAGATTTAAACCAGGAAACTCTATTATAGCAGCACTATTCCGTAAAAGTTATTCAGTTGTATTAGCTTGCTTTTAAGGAAAAGAAAAATTACAAACACAGCTTCCTAAAATATTTATAATTTAAGTCAGCAGAACATTGGAATATAATGTAGCATCTTTTACAAGGATTAAAAAGTCAACATCTTGAAAAAATATTATAATGCTGAACTCTTTCTTAAGAAAATTAAAATGAATTCTTCATTTTTAATTACAAATGATAATGTTTAAAAGTCATAAGTGAAGGCTTAACTTTCTTAACATTTGCATTTCCAATTATCTAGAGGTCCATTTTTACAGAAGCTTATATAGAAAGCTAATTGTGTTATTATAATATAGATGATCTAGCAACAGAATTTCTTTTTTAAAAAGTTGTTTTGCTGAGTTACATACATTTGCATAAATTACAACATTTATAAAAAGAAAGAATTGTCCCCATTCTTCTTCCTTCTTATTATTATACATGATGTCAAATGTTGAATTGAGACATTTCATCTGAACCATCATGCATTTTTAAATTATTCAATAAGAATTGTGATTTATATAAAAGGATGCAATCTCTTCTCCCCCTATTTTCCTAACTATTAAAAAGGATAGCTCGCTCAAAAGGTAAGAGATGACAGTAAAAGAGACTCACCATGAAAATTAAGGAAGACTTCAAATGAACACTAATTGCAGGTGATGAACAGAGCTCTAAAATTTCTCCTCTGTTCCATATAAATTTAAAACTTTAACTTGAAAACAATACATAATGGATTGACCAAGAATCTTGGGATCCATTAAAAAACAAACAAAGATCCAACACACAGAGCAAACTCCACTATCTGCCTAGCACTGATGATGTTACCTAGCTTGGTAATGAAACATCTTCAAGGAAGCAACCAAGTACTGGATCTGATTGAGAAGACAGACACCTAAACTGAAGAATGCTTTGGGGTTGGAACCTCCCATCTCATCATTGCTGCCTCAAGACTTGGTGGAAGCACAGACTTATTCAAGCATCTTCTTATATTCTTTTGATGTTTGTTATCCATCTTTCCATTGTTGTTCTGATTACCATGATCATTTAATAACTTTTTTCAAGGAAAAATCATTTTAGATCAGTGGTGGCTAACCTTTTTCATCTCCCATGCCAAAAATCGTGCTTCAGCACCGAGAAGGCAATGCACGTGCCCCCAACACTGCCTGCACATGTGTGTGGGACCCCCTGCGCTGCGCATCTTTGCGCATGTGCATGCACCCCTGCCCCCTGTGTGTGCACACCAGATACCTGACAATCAGCTGGCAGGTTGGTGGCATGTGAGTTTCCAGGTGACTTCACGCATGCTGGCAGAAGTGGCTCTGTGTGCCACTTCTGGCACGAGTGCCATAGGTTCACCATCATGGTTCTAGATCGATGCCACCTGGGGTAACTGCCCTTTTTGATCCCTTCACACATACCTGCCACTATGCACCAGGACTGCTCCAGACAAATGAAATCTTATCTAGCCTATTTCATTGATAGCATTCCTTTATAATTCTGAAAATAATGATGACGAGGCCTGTATAACAGCTGCCGCACATTTCTTTTAAAAACAAAACAGAAATATTATGTAATGGGAACTTTCCCACAATCAACCAGATAATTCTGCTGCACAGTAAGAGTCACTTGAAGTCTTTATGGGGAACAATAAAACACCTGCAAACAGGAAAAGAAAAAAAAAAAAAACCAAAACCAAGTTGAGAGAGCAGCAAGGATTCGCACAGACTCCTGAAACTTTTAGCCATGAGCAGATCTCATTTCCATGTGTCCTACTCCACTCTTTCAAAGGATAATATCTCTATTAGTCATACAGGTTGAAATCAATGGAGATGTGCTACCGGTTCGGCTCAGCTAAGAGGAGAAAGAAAAGAAAAGTGCAGGATCAGCCCTCCCAACCACCCCTGCACTTTTATCTTCTTCATCCTCTCAGGTGATTGGCGATGCAGGCCTCAGGTGGTGTGTGGAAAGCTGCACACATGCCATCACAGGTCCCACGGCTGCCCCACTATGTCAACTCATAAAATATTTCTATGGGTTTTTTTTTTTTAGACTTGCCAACAGAAAGGGACGGGGAAAAGGGGTTTTGAAAGAGCAGTGAGGCAGCTTGGAAATCAAAAGTGCATTCCATAAATGTTTTCAAAGATAGAAACTAGGTGACTGAAGTTTCTGCAGCACAAAATTCTAACTGGAGAGCATGACTGATGACTCTTGACTATGGATGTGTCCCATTGGAGAATATGAATTATGATACACTCAGGGGGTGGAGGGAAAACCAGAGTCAAGGGTGACAAGGAACGATGTGCCTCAGAGACAGCTACACCCAGGCAGTGCCAGACATGTTAACTCCCAATAAATTCTTTTGAAGTTTTGGAAGTTTGGCTTGAGACTCATGATTTAACTGCCAGAATCCTGACACACTGATGATGTTACCCAGCTTGGTAACGAAACATCGTCAAGAAAACAACCAAGTTCAGAGAGCAGCAAGGACCTTCAGTTCAACCCTGAGCTACAAATATTCTCCTCTATTGGTAACACTGGTTGAAATCCTTCTGAAAAATCCCCCAAGATTGAAGGGCATTGGATTTTGAATGCTGGAACAGGAAATCTCTCGGAATTTTGCTTGGGAAAAATAAATGGCCCTCACTACAGAGTTTACAAAGGTGCCTTAGGCCTTCTCAGCTCTATGGTTAAGTCTCGGGAAATACGACTTTGAAATGACTTGTATTATTATTCAGCTTGCAAAAAAAAAAAAAAAAAGGGTAATTATTGAAGAAGGTCCAGTGGGGATCAAATAAATTGTTCTGACTGCACACATGGGTCATTTAATCAGGGAGGTGAAACCAACCATTTGTTTCCCACCCATTTTTGCAAATTATTTTTTTTTTTGGGGGGGGGGGAATTGATGTGAACGAAATTATCTCCACGCAAAATTAGCTGAAGTTGCTGCCTCTGACTATTCTTGTTGCTTCAGATACAGCATTACAATTGCTCGCTTACAGCAAACACCTGTCTGATTTTCACTAGTAGAGGCAAACTCATTCTTTTAATAGAAAAGCATTGAGGAAAAATAAAAGTCACATCTAGTGAAATGTAAAGATTCTTCTGCGGATTGTTCTATGGAACTCTTCACCTTCCCTAAAAGTGGTATAGGTTGTGTTCTGCCTTAGGTTTCCCAAGATCATGAAGCAGAGTCCTCGTCCTGACAAAACCTCTTTGATTTAGATTAAAGTGAATTCCTCTCAGCAAAGTCCCGGCAAACAGCCTTTCATGAGATTTCACAACTACAGACCTTTATCAGGCTTGGAGAATTGCCAGGCCAATATCTTCCAAATGCCATGCTGTAGCAGCAGTTACTTAGTAAGAGGTCAGGAACAGATCATTACCCTAATGAATTGAACTAATTGTCTCCTGCAAACATTACTCCCCTTTCTCTCCTATTTATTCCCTATGGGCCATTCACTGTCCACCTGAGGCTTTACTCCCAAGTCGACCCTTGTTCCTTAACTGTTCCCTTCTCCTGGCAGCTCTGCACATGTGCACACTGGGAACAGGCTCCAGCTGTTCTTCTGCCCCACTGATCTCCGACTCCGAAGGCAGCTGATAACTGGCCTCATCTCTGCCTCCGATGCAGAGCACTGATCAGAGCCTTCCCTGGACTCCAGGACCGGCTCATGTTCCTCCCCAACCTCCTCATTGTCCCAGTCTGCCGTGGGCCACAACAGATAGTCTGTGATGTATGACCATAATTGAGGCCCAAATGTCTATTCCTAAGGAAGACTACTGCTAACTGAGTCTTTACCCCATTTTGCAACCTTTCTTGCCTCAGCTGTTAAGTGAATCACTGCGATTGTTAAGTTAGCAACATGGTTGTTATGTGGATCTGGCTTCTCCATTGGCTTGGCTTGTCAGAAGGTTGCAAAAGGGGATCACATGACCGAGGGACACTACAACCATCATAAATACATGCCAGTTGCCAAGTGTCTGCATTTGGATCACATGATGATGGGGATTGCTGCCATGATCATAAAGGTAAAAATTGATCATAACGTTTTCAGTGCCATCGTAACTTCAGACGGTCATTAAATAAATGGTTGTAAGTTAAGAACTACCTGCAATTTTTAAACTTTGGGCAACATTGTGTAGCATTAAATGAACAAATAGAAATCTACTGCAGTTGTGCATAAATTGGTTCTTTTATGAGATGGCTGCAGATCAACTTCATGAAGGAAAAAGGAACTAAAATTGTTCTGACCAAGAGTTCCTGAGACCGTAATTAAGCATACACTTAGTCCAAACAACTATTTATTTCAATACTGGGAATTATGTTCATTCCCAGCCTATAATGAGTCCCAAACAGCCCCTCAAGATAAGCACCCACCTTTATCTCCTTTGAATTGCTGCCAAAAACTGAAATGCCAAATTATCTGTAAAAAGCCAAACAAAGTACAAAGTCCACACAGAGCTTCAAGGTTTAATCCAAACAGAACAAACGACTTTGCTTCCTGCAGAGGTTTCTCTACCTTTGTACTTCCTTTATACCTTATGGGAGGGGCAGTCACCTCCAAGCCTTACTCCTGAGTCACCCCTTTTGTCTCAACTGCTTTTGCCTTCTGGCAGCTCTACACACACACGCACTGGGAACAGGCTCCCCTTGTTCCTCTGCCTCACTGCTGCCAGACTCCAGAGGCTCTGGAGTCAGCACACAACTCCCAGATGGTCTTGGCCCCATCCCTGCATCAGATGCAGGACCCTCATCTGAGTCCTCTCCAGACTCCTGGACTGGTCCCTGTTCTTCCCCACTGTTTGATTCTGCTAACATCTGCACAGGCTGTCGGCGAACCACAACAGAAACATTCAATTACTTTCACCCACAAAGTTTATTGTTGGTTAAGCAATTCATTTATTCCCAACATCATTTAATCAGTGTACTTTTTTTTCTTTCCTTATTTGTTTTTCTTTCTATTTTACTTTTAATGAAGCTGGCCTGTAACCAAATGGTTGAGCCACTATTTTCCCCATATAAAACTCTTTCCCTTTTAAAAGAAATGCCAAAGTTTACATTTCTCCCTTTTTAAAAAACAGAATGAAAATATCTTCTTTTTTTGGCTCTAACTTTGGTTGGAAACTGTCCAGGGTGAAAAGGAAAATTGACTGACAGCTGAATTGTGCCCCATGAGACCTTAAGAAGCACCGTCAAACTGTTGTCTGGAAAGTGAAAGGGAAGAACAGAATTTTTTTTACCTAACCAGACCCCCTGCCCCCCAAGTCTAATTCTGCAATCTAGGGTGAATTTATGTGCACTGGGTTATACTGAAGTCAACATCTATGCAAATTGAAATACCTTCATGATAAAAATGCATTTCAAAAACTGGAAATAAGTATTTCCAAATAACACTATTAAAAAGATGTTGAGACTCTAGAAAGAGTGCAGAGAGAGTAACAAAGGGACTGGAGACTTAAAACATATGAAGAACGGTTGCAGGAACTGGGCATGGCTAGTCTAGGGAAGAAAGGGACCAGGGGAGACATGAGAGCAGTCTTCCAATATTTGAGGGGCTGCCATAGAGAGGAGAGGATGTCAAGCTAATTTCCAAACACCTGAAGGCCAGATCAGGAATAATGGATGTGAAGTGATCAAGGAGAGATTCAATCTGGAAATAAGGAGAAATCTTCTGACAGTGAGAAAAATCAACCAATGAAACAGAAGTTCCCTTTGGAAGTTGTGGGAGTTTCATCCCTGGAAGCTTTTCTTATCAAGTTTTTTTCTGATATTATACCTAATGCAAATAATTCAGGTTTAATATCTACATGATTTCCTATCATCTTTTCTAACCGCCTGTGTAGCTTTGCCCCACTTTTTTTTTCTCTGCACTCTTTACAATGTCAGCATCATTTGTTTTTTGTATTGTGGGGTCCAGAACTGAATGCAGTATTCCAAGGGAGCCTCACTAATAGCAATAGCACTTAGATTTATGTACCACTTCACAGTGCCTTACAGCCCTCTTACAGGGGCTGTATACAGAGTCAGCCTATTGCCCCCAACAATCTGGGTCCTCATTTGACCCACTTCAGAAGGATGGAAGGTTGAGTCAACCTTGAGCCTGGTGCGATTTGAACTGCCAAATTGCAGGCAGAGAAGTAGCCTGCAGTACTGCACTCGAACCACTGGGTCACCGTGGCTCAGTTTGGTAGTAGTTTGGTATATTTGTGTTTTCATGCTCCCTGTATTTATCCAGCTTCTTTTATTTTATGAAGTCTGAGCTTTCTACAGCCTTCCAAAATAGAAATTGGCTTGTCAATGATAATCAAGCATTAAATTAACTGTTGGACCTATTCATTTTAAAGCTGGTTAATAAGAAGGTCTTACTAAAACACAGCGTGGTTTGTCACAATCTTTTGTTCCAAAAGCAGCTGCATCAGTGTGAGCTCGAGTCTTAGAGATGTTGTGTGTCACTGTTTATGGAAACAGCTAGTGATCTTCCATACTTCAAGAATGTGATTTTTTTTTTTAAAAAAAAATGAATATCTAGCTTTGAAATGTTTTTGATCAAGTCTCGAGAAGTACTGTGTAAATCTACAGTTTGATGTCAAGTTAATAGGAAATTTGTGTTTGCTCTTTTTAGAAAATGATCTGTCCAAATTGCCTAGCTGGAGTGAAGAAACATCAATGACCATTCATTTTATTAACTAAATGCATTTATATAGCCATCCCATTGACATGCAATTCAGTGTACAAATAAAAACAATGCATGACAACTATCAGGAATAAATACAAAACATCAAAGGCAATAAAGTGCACTGTGCTAGAGGCAATTTTATCCAAGAAAAATAAATAGGGTAGGGTAGGGTAGAATACTTTATTGGCCAAGTGTGATTGGACATGCAAATAATTTGTCTCTGGTGCAAAGAACAAAGTAATGTGATCCAAATGATGATACCGGTAAGAGGAGGTAGTAGAAAAGATGAGAAGAATAGTAGTGATGCAGCTGTGCTACATGGATAAACATCCTTAGACATAAATCAGTACTGTGAGAATTAAGTGTGCAGCAGAGTGATGGCACGAGGGGAGGAAAAAACTATTTCATGTCTAGTTGTTTTGGCGTGCAATGCCCTATAGTGGCATCCTGAGGGAAGAGGCTGAAACAGTTTATGTCCAGGATGTGAGGGGCCTGTAGATATTTTCTCGACCCTCTTTCTGACCATTGAAGCATACAGATTCTCAACTGTAGGCAGGCTGCTTGCAACTTTTTTGGGGGTTGCTGTTTTTCTGCAATTCTAACTATCCATTGATATTGACACCTTCATCCAAGCAAAATAAATGGGATAGGATAGGATAGGATAGGATAGGATAGGATAGGATAGGATAGGATAGGATAGGATAAGATAGGATAGGACAGGACAGGACAGGACAGGACAGGACAGGACAGGATAGGATAGGATGGACAGACAGACAGACAGATGGACAGACAGAGAAAGAGAAAGAGATGATAGATGATAGATAGAGGATAGATGAGAGATAGATAAATGATAGATAAATAGATGATAGATGATAGACAGACAGACAGATGAGAAATATAGGATAGATGAGAGATGGATGGATGGATGGATGGACAGACAGATAGGCGGCAGGCAGGCAGACATCATTTCTGCTTCATGGTGAGCATGCTTGTTCACCATGATTTCATTTCTGAATCAAGAATAGTTGAGTGATATCTGGGAGGACTTTGTTCTGTTCATGGGCAATTGACAATGGCCAGCCACTTAACATTGTTTCCTCCTTGATAGCTTTTGGCCACCCCTGAATAGATCAAGTGTATTAAAAGTGATTCATATTTTTCCCCCTGCTTCTTGGAATCATTTATTTTTCTTCCTCTGCAACAGCAGCAAACATTCCATCCATTCTTAGTCATGCCTGGAATCAGTTACAAAACCATGCTTTACAATTCACAATAACTAAGTTCATGACATGCTAATCAAAAACCAATCAACGAATATAAGCAAGTTCATAAAGGGGTTAATATGGATTAATCCTCAAAAGGTTTTGGTTTGCATGTCAAGCCACACATTTTTCCCATGATCAAAAGAGTAAGCAGTACAGGGTTTCCGGTTTCGCGTGGCTTCGGGGCAGCAGGAATTCGCGACAGCTCGCGATTCCTGCTGTGCTAGCCGCCGAGGTACCCCCGATCCAGATGGGTCAGGGGGATATGGCTGCCCTGTAGGGACAGCTGAAGAGAGAGGGGAGTCAGACAGGGGGTTGGGGGTGTCGCAGACCCTCTCCTCCTCCGGAAAAACCCCTTTTTCCCAAGGCGGTGGAGCGGCGGTCAGCAATGGCTGCCACAAAGAAGCCAGCAACCGGGTAAGATTGCGCTGGAGGAAGTAAGAAGAGTGAAAGTGCTGTCTGAGTCAGGTCAAGTAACATCTTTCAAATTGGTTGGAACTGAGCTGTTTGAATTGCTGGAGGATACATTGTATCCCTAAGAAGATCGAAAGCGGCGGAGAAGCTGTTAAAGGGAACTTTTTTTTTTTTCTTCACTCTCCCACCCCATGGAAACAGCAGATATGTTTGGACATATTGGACATTGAAAGTGAATTGTTTTGAGAGTTGAAGCTAAGGGACAAAAGGGTTTTTGGACATTGAAAAACTTAAGAAATTGGAAAACCCTTGTTGGAGGTATGGATTTCTGATTATTTAAAATTGATATTGCAAGTGGGAAGGGAGAGGAAAAAAAATTGGAGCAGAAGCTGAAAAAGGAGGAGATTGCCTAGAATCCCAAAGAAAGGTATATGGTAATTGGACCTCTTTGATTAAACATTAACCCCAGAAAGAGAAAGAGAAGAAGGAAGAAAAGTATTAATTTTTGGAATTTTTTTTGAATTATTCTTGATTAAAAATATTTGTGGTTGTTTTGGGAAAAGTTTCTTTTTTCATAATGGCATCGCTTGTGGATGAACTAAAGACTGAATATCAAAAATATAAAAAAGAAGATACTTTGGGCACTTTGTTTCAATTCTTAGAAATGGCGTTATGTACTTATGAAAAGTTGACTATGCAGCAGAACGACTGGGACAAAGAAGAAGAGGAAGAAGAAGCCATCTTTGATGAACAATGGGTTCTTTCCGGGGAGGAGGAGAAAAAGGATAAGAAAAAGGGGATTTTAAGAATTATAAAAACAACCAAAGAAGAGAAAAATGAGCGGAAAGGTGGAGGCAAGGTTAGAAAGCAAAGAAAAGGGAGTAAGAAAAGGGAGGAGGAAAGACAAAGGGGTAAAAAGGGCAAGGAGAAGAATAAGCAAGAGAGAAAGGGGGCAGGAGAAGCCTCAATGAGGGGAAGCAAGATCTAAAGAAAAAAAGTTTATTCAGAGACAATGGGTGAATTTAATTTAGGAAAAAAGAGGGATTCTGGAGGGTACATAAGATTGTGTTTTTTATATGTGTATTTAGAGTATAAAATTCATTGTGTAATTTTAGAATCTTTTAAACAGAATCCCAAGAAAAATTGTTATATGAAGTACTTTTAAGTTAGGGTAATGAGTTATAGACGTTACTCCAATTGGTGTATAGGAGAAGTATAATAAAAGAAAAAAGATGAATGGATAGTTGGAAATAGAACAGACAAAGAATATTATTGAAAATGGTAATAAGATATGAAAGGATATATAAAGGTTTTGTTATGTTTTTTTTTTTTTTTTGGATGTTGTATATTGAAAAAAGGCAAAAAAAATTTTAATTAATAAGAAATAATTTGGTTGAAAAGGAGAAGTTGGGATAAGATATGAAGTTAAATAGACAAAGTATTGATACTATAATTTGGGATTGTTATGTTCTATTGGTTTTCTTCTTTTATTATTTTTTCTTAGAAAAGAACTTATAAGCTGTTATGCCTTGTGCATTGTTTATATAAAATTGATAAAAATGGTTTATATATATAATATAAAAAAGAAAATGATAATAAGATATGGAAGGATATGTAAAGTGAATATGATGTTTGAACTTGTATCTGTGTGAAGAGTTTCAACCCGGGATCAGACAACCTTCAGAAAAGATCTTTTAGTTTTGTTTATGTTTTATTGTGTTCTCTGTAAAATTAATAAAATTTGTTTAAAAAAAAAAAGAGTAAGCAGTACAGTATTTTAACTTCAAACACACAATCTGCTGTTGTTTGATGTACAATGTTGATTTTTTTAAAATAAAAACCAACCTAGTATATACAAATAAATCTATGCATTAATACTAGAAATAAACATTAATGCTTAACTTTCTCTTCTTCCTTCTCAAAAGGAAGGAAGGAAAATAGGGAAAGAGAGAGAGAGAGAGAAAGAAAGGAAGAAGGAAAGAAAGAAAGAAAAAGATAGATAGATAGAAAGATAGATAGATAGATAGATAGAAGAAAGAAAGAAAGAAAGAAAGAAAGAAAGAAAGAAAGAAAGAAAGAAAGAAAGAAAGAAAGAAAGAAAGAAAGAAAGAAACAAACAAACCATCTGGCTTATATAATTCGATGACTGTTTTTTTTTACCAGGTACCATTTTCAACCAAGTAAACAAGCAATAGAATAAAATTTCATCTTTTTTCTCTCAGTGGAGCTAACAGTACATCTCTTTTTCCTTCCCTGCTCCATCTGTTTGCCTGGCTCAGCTTATTTAAAATATTCTAGAGTTTGCCCATGAGATCCCTACAGCCTTCTATTTACATCAGTTAGAGCTACAAGGAGGGGAAAAAAATACCCCCCCCCCCAAAAAAAAAATTATATTACAGGATAGAGTTTCATTTTTGTCTTCTACCATAATGCAATGTTGCTGTGCTGATATGGTGGTCTGTCAGACTTCCAGGGAAGCAATCGTGAGCTGAAGACAGTTCCACTGAAAGTAGAGATGAAAACTAAGTTGAATAAAACCAGCAAAAGGATTGGCTTCACAGAATTCATCTCCAGACAAGGAAGAGGACTCAAGATCACCCAGAAGTGATATTCAGCCAGTTCAGAACGGTTCTAGCATATCAATGGCAGAAATTTTGACCAGTTCAGAAAACTGGCAAATACCACCTCTGATTGGCTCCACCCCTTCCATTACATTTCCTATATTTCCTTGTTGTTGTTGTTGTTGTTTTAGCTCAGCTGATTGCCATGCCTCAGCTGAGCTTAAAAAAAAGTTCAGGCAACCTTGCAGCATTGACATTGATTCATTTCTGGAGGTTTGTATTTGAGCGCATGTGCAAAGCCCAGCTGATTTGCATGATTGCCATGTGTTAAGTACTTGAACATGGGTCGGAGTAAATGGAGACAGCCTCTGAATAGTGAACTTTCAGCTCTTTATTTGCATAGTGACTTCTCAAAACAACAATAGTGAACTCAGCTTTATATAGGCAACCCTTGTGAGAATTGTCCAATGAACGCTAGCTCTTTCAACCAATAAGAATCCTCTGTTAAGGGCCAATCGGATTCCTCAGAACTAACCAATCCGATCTGGCCACCTAACAGCCAATCAGAAGTGCAGGGCCAGAACCCTGCACTTTACCTCAAGCTCATACTTTATTAACTATGGTACATACACAACACCATGCCTCAGCTGACTTAGTTCAGGCAGCTTACCAACATTGACAGAGGTCTATATTTGAGCCCTGCACATGCGCACATAGAATTGGTAGGATAAAATTTGGAAACCCACCTGTCAGAGCTCCGGTAGTTACCCCCATTTAAATCATGAGTCTCTAGCCGGATTTTCAAATCTTAAAGGAGATTTATTAGGAGTAAACATGCTGCTGCTACCTGGGTGTAGCCGACTTTGAGACACATCATTCATTATCACCCTTGATCTTGGTTTCCTCCCAGCTCTTGGGTGTATCATAATTCATATTCTCCAATGGGACACATCCATAGCCAAGAGTCCTCAATCATACTCTCCAGTTAGAATTTTGTCTTCAGAAACTTCAGTCACCTAGAAACCATCTATGAGAACATTTATGGAATTCAACTTCAATTTTGCATGCTGCTGCACTGCTCCTCCCTTCCTTTCTGTTGGCAACTCTAAAAGATCAGAGAAATATTTTATGAGTTGACACCACCACTGAGATCACCCATAAGTGCTCTGTACAGTTGCTCCCTGTGAGGAGACTGCAAAAGAGCATTCTCAGGTGGGCTTTAGTGCTCTGGCTGGCAAAGGATCATCATTTTGGCCCAAGCTACAGTCAGAGCCTTTACAAAGTCAGTGGGTTTACATACTCCCTTTCTTAATCCCTTCTAAAAACTGTTTGTTAACCATTTTTAGGATATTTAGGATCTGACAGAATGGAAAGTTTAATTAAGTTGGCTGAGTTTCTTTCAATTCCGAATGGAAGTTTTAGGCAAGTATTACAACATTAAATATCATATTAATTCTTATAAATTCTTGACATTCTTATTTTTGGATAAGATTGAAGCTGGTTTGAATGTGGATTTAAAAATGACAGGCTACAAGAATGATATAGGAAAAGATGTTACACTGATTTTGCAAATGGAACTAATGTCTTAATAATTAAAATGGAAGTACAATATGCCAGAAGAGTGACTTGGGTTATTGTCATTGTCATTGTCATTGTCATTGTCATTGTCATTGTCATTGTCATTGTCATTGTCATTGATGATGATTTACAAAACAGTTTTGTTACACTTATGAAAGACTTTCTGAGAAGAGACAAAGAAAAAATAAATAAATCAAGTTCTGAGACACTATTCAAAGGGGTGAAAATTCAAGGTTGTAAAACTACAAAGGACAGGAATACAAAATTGGTTATTTGACCAAAGTTAAAATGCATATTTGTTGTTTCTGGTGGGTCTTAATGAATTTTTGTTGACCAGTACCAAATGATGAGGCTTTAAAAAATTGTTTATAGGCAAGAGATAAGATAGAGAAGATGTATTTTTAGAAAAATAAACAATGTGATAAGTTATTGTCTTAAAAGTAATGGAATATGAAGAAGGATTATTTGATTAAAATATATATGCTTCTGACAACACTTAAATGAACACTTTTGCTGATTAGGTCTGAACGAGAAGGCTTGAATAATATTTTTATAGGTAAGAGATGAAGTAGAATTCAGAAAGCGAACAAATCAAATGCTACAGATACATGATTAAATGTATCTAGACATTATGCCATTGATACATAACAAAAGGAATAACTGTGGAGGAAAAATATCAAATTTTGGTTTACATTACACTTAGAGAAAATTGGTGCAAGATATTCTATCAAAGCTATATTATTCCGGTATTGATTATACAAATAGACAAATTGTTTTCTAAAGATTGCTGGAAATCTAACAAGCAAGAGAATCATTTTTCATGTTTAGTGGCAATGTGGTAAGCTCAACAATATTGGAAAACAATTTATGATAGAACGCAACAAAATTTAAAGGCAGATTTCTCTTTTCAGCATGCTATTACTAAACTTTAAAATCCTGCAAAGGATACAGAACTTGCTTTGTTCCTGTTAACAGCTGCTGGGATCCTTTGTGCTTCTCAATGGGGAGTTGCAAAAGATTTCATAGAAAAATAGCAAATTAAATTTTGGGAAAATGTGTCAATGGCGAAGCTAACTTCATACAGGTAATCCTTGACTTACAATGATGATTGGAATGAGAATTTCTAATTTTTATGACCTTTTTTGCCACAGTTGTTAAGTGAATCATTGCAGTTGTTAAGGGAAACATGCAAATGTTAAGCATTGCCCAGTATCTTTGCTTGTTGTTTACCCTTTGAAAAACATTCCAGATCTGTAGAAGCAATCCAACCAATGGAAACCTGTTGATGACTCCAACTATGTCAAGGACCTTGGAGTACTCATCTCTAATGATCTATATGCTAGAGCCCACTGTAACTACATAGCCAAAAAGGCATTAAGAGTTGTTAACCTAATCCTGCATAGCTTGTTCTTAGGTAATATCACACTACTAACTAGAGTATACAAAACATATGTTAGACCAATACTTGAATACAGGTCATCAGTCTGGAATTCACATTACATATCAGATATTAATACAGTCGAGAAAGTCCAGAATTATTTCACGAGAAGAGTTCTTCACTCCTCTACTTGTAGTAGAATACCTTATGCCACCAGACTTGAAAGTTTAGACCGAGACAACCTAGAACTACAGTCTGATCTAAGTGTAGTACATAAAATTATCTACTGCAATGTCCTACCTGTCAGTGAATACCTCAGCTTCAACCACAACAATACAAGAACACACAATAGATACAAAGTCAAGGTAAACCGGACCAAACTTGACTGCAGAAAATACGACTTCAGCAACAGAGTGGGCAATGTCTGGAATACTCTACCTGGTTCTGTGGTTTCTTCCCCAAACCCAAAAACTTTAACCTTAGACTGTCTACTGTTGACCTCACCCCTTTTCTAAGAGGTCTTTAGGGGACGTGCATAGGCGCACCAACGCACTTACCATCCCTGTCCTATTGTTTCTGTTTTTTTTAATTCATGTCCATTTCATGTATTCATAACCATGTTTATACTTATACCTGTTATCTAATACTTGCTTGACAAATAAACAAAAAATAAATAGATGCATAAATAAATACATAAATAAATACAAAAATTTTAAAAAAATAGTACTGGTTGAGAGGATGAAGAAATCTTAAATGCCTAAGAATTTCACTGTCATGTCAACTCAACTGCCCGCAGTTTGATCCTGATGGGCTCAAATCCTTCCAAGGTTGGTAAAATGAGCACCCAGATTGTCTATGAAGATTCTCAGTCATCCAGGTTATGGTTGTTCCAAAAATGCTTTTTCAAAGGGCAACTGGAGTTTGTTTTGCCTTGAGGATGTTTCATATCTCATCCAAGAAGAGCTTCTTGGATGAAAAAGAAGCTTCTTGAATGAGAAGTGAAACATCTTCAAGGAAGTCCAGTTATCTTTTGAAAAAGAACCTTTGGGATAACCTGGATGAATGAGAATCTCCATTGACATGCTGACATTGTAACCTGCCCAGAGAGTGTGCTAAAGGACGGTATTTAAGTCTATGTGCTATTATTTTCTTGCATACAAGTAGGAGATTATCAGCCTAAGGATGGAGTCGAATGCATCATTAGCTGGGAGCCTCTATACTTCCATAAGAGACCTACATTCAACCTCCTTGAAGTCCATTCATTTTTGTCTGTGTTGTGGTTCGCCAGCAGCCTGGGCAGATGACAGTGGAATTGGACAGTGGGGAAGAATGGGGACCAGTCCAGGAGTCTGGGGAGGACTCTGACAAGGGTCCTGCATCCAATGCAGAGGTGGGGCCAGGACCATCTGGGAGTTGTGTGCTGACTCTGAAGCCTCTGGAGACTGACAGCAGTGAAGCAGAGGAACAATGTGCATGTGCACAGAACTGCTAGAAGGCAAGAGCAGCTGAGACAAAAGGGGTGACTCAGGAGTAAGACTTGGAGGTGACTGCCGTTCCCCTAAGGGATAAAGGAGGTGCAAAGGTAGGGAAACCTCTGCAGGAAGCAAAGTTGTTCGCTCTGTTTGGATTAAAGCTTGAAGCTCTGTGTGGACTTTGTACTTCGGTTGTTTTTTTACAGTTAATTTGGCACTCTAGTTGTTGGCAGCAATTCAAAGGAGAGAAAGGTGAGTGCTTATCTCAAGGGACGATTTAGGACTCATTACGGGCTGAGAATGAACATAATTCCCAGCACTGAAATAAAATAAGAGTTGTTTGGACTAACTGTGTGCTTAATTATGATCTCAGGAAGCCTTGGTCAGAACAATCTGACACCAATTTGCCTCGACTGATAATAGTTCAGATTCTTGTGCATAGGTACCATGAAATAAACTTGTAGCATTTTTGAACCTGTTTTCTGATTTCTTGCACCCGACAATGCTGGATTTAATATGAAAATAATTCCAAGGGAAAAAGACATCATTATCAAGCACAAAACAAGGAACTGTCTAGGACAGTTTCTTTTTTCTTTTTCAATGGTGAGGAGGACCTATTGGTGGGACTCTCAATGTAGGGATTCCCTATCTTTTCATTTGAACAAGATCAAGACTTTCGGCATTATTATTAACGAGGACTGATGTCTATTGAGCTATAGTTGATTTTGTTAAGCTGAGTAATGTTTAATGTGCCTATAGATTTATTTGAGGTCTGTGTATTTTGCTATATTTTGTAATCAGCTGGGAGATGCCTTGATAGATAATCAGGCAAACTTCAAGCAAAAATCTATTTCACATCTACCAGTGGTCTTTTGTTACAACATTAGAGTGACATTTTTCACACACACACACACACACACACACACACACACACACACACACACATGCATATATAGATATCAGTGAATAAATGTTAGAGAAAATTTTTGCCTATGGATGTAGGTAAGTTATTGCATTGTTAGAACCAATTAGAATTGAGACAGGATCATTACCAAAGTGTTCATGAGTCCTCCTGACATACTAAATTAAGCTAGTTCCACAAATGCCCTGGGAGAAGACCCGGCACTTAAAGTTAATGCTAGCTACGGTAATAATAGTGAAATGTAAAACCTTAGGCATATATTAAGTCTTTGGGATTTATGTAGCGATTCTTGCTTCCAATAAAACAAAATTTTATACCAGATGTACCACTCCAACTTACAAGAGACGTAGAATTGAAACTTAAGCCCTTGTCAGAATTGTTCCTGTCTCATCCCAGCATCACAAATCCAGTTTGTCATTCACTTCCACATCACCTCTCCTGTGATTGGGAAGAACTACAGAGAGGGTGAAGTGTGTGGAGTAGAGTATGCTCTACAGCCATGATGGGGACCCAATGACACGTGTGCCACAGGTGGCACACAGAGCCATTTGTGTGGGCACGCAAGCCCCAGGCAAACTTATCTCACTGTACATGCATGTGCCTCCAGATGATTTTAGGGCCTTTTTCGGCCTCCCAGAGGCTCGAGGGAAGCCTCTGCCATCTTTGGAGGCCGAAAAATAGGCCCATTTCATCACTTCCTGTATTTCCAGTGATGAAATGGGCCCATTTTTTGGCCTCCAAAGGTAGCAGAGGCTTCCCTTGAGCCTCTGGGAGGCTGAAAAAGGCCTGAAAATCAACTGAGAGGCATATGCATGTGCAATGCATGTAAGGGGATCATGTAGTGCACAGGGGGTTCATGCGCGCATGCACAGGGGGCATGGGGAGCTGCGCACATTGCCTCCAGAGCCAGGGGAGGCCATTTTTGCCCTCCCAGAGGCTCAAGGAAAGCCTCCAGAGCCTGTGGAGGACCAAAATGCCCTCCGCTATGATGCAGGAGGCCGACTAGGCCACGCCCACCATGGCCACACCCACCCAGCAACTGGGCAGAGAACTCATTGTTAAAATTTTTGAAGCCCACCCCTGAACCTAACCCTAACCCTACAATGTAAGAAGGCTAGATGGGCATCAAAACACTATGTATAAATGAACTGGGGTACAAAAATGCCCATAATTAGATATAAACTTAATGTAAACCACTCCAAACTCAACTGCAGAAAGTACGATTTTAGCAACAGAGTGGTCAATGTCTGGAACTCACTATCTGATTCTGTTGTCACCTGCTCAAACCCCCACTCCTTTATCCTCAAACTAACCTCTATTGACCTCGCCCCATTCCTAAGAGGTCTGTAAGGGGCATGCATAAGTGCACAATTGTGCCTACCATCTCTGTCCTATTGTCCCCAATTATTAGTCCCAATTTCTTGTATTTAAACTTATGTTTATTCTTTTTTTTTCCTGTTGTATTGTAAGATTTTGACAAATAAATAAATAAAATAATTAGACCTGTGAACTGAAGACCTCGAGTTATATTAATTAAGTAATTGGCTTATTGTCATAGCAACACATCTGCAAGTGTTAAAAAAATGAGGCACTTGAACTTTCATTCCTTTCTTCTCTCCAATATTTAGGGCCTATATAAACATCAGCAATCCAAGGCAGATTTCCCCGATATCAACATTCCCAGAACATCTTTACAAACTGAACTTCAAAAGGTTCGTCTTCCCAGGAGGGAAGTGCTAATAGAGACAGATCAAGTTCTATGTACAGACTGCCAATGTGTGCCAAGAAGCTGTACGTTTAGATCACCTGCTCCAGGGAGAGAGAATTTGGAAGGAGATCAATGAAGACTGCATGGTTATTAAGTACCCCAGAGACTCAAAATGCCTTCTACCATCAGTAATATGTTGGGGATAGTGTTTGGAATAAAAAAAGCATCAAATAAACAGAGATTTGAGGCCCCATTTTGTCTGCAGATTAATTACTTTTGCTGGCACCAGATTGTAACGGTATAATCCAAGATTCACTTAGGAATAGAAATAGGAATAGAATAGGAATAGGAAGAGAAGAGAAGAGAAGAGAACAGAATGTAGAATAGAATAGGACAGAATAGGACAGAATGTAGAATAGGATAGGATAGGATAGGATAGGATAGGATAGGATAGGATAGGATAGGATAGGATAGGATAGAACAGAATGTAGAATACAATGGAATGGAATGGAGTAGAGTAAAACAGAATAGAATGTAGAATGGAATGGAGCAGAATGGAACGGAACGGAATGGAACAGAATAGAATAGAATAGAATAGAATAGAATAGAATAGAATAGAATAGAATAGAATAGAATAGAATAGAATAGAATAGAATGTAGAATGGAACGGAATAGAACAGAACAGAGCAGAATAGAATCAGAGTTGGAAGAACCATGGAGGTCTTCTAGTCCAGCTCACTGGCCTGTCATGTGCTGGCCATGCCCCCTCCCAGTTTAGCAGAGGGGGGAAAAGTCCCAATATATCACATGCTGCTGCTGTGACGATGTGAGTTTGACACCCAGGGTCTAGGCTCTTCTCACAAATATCCAGTGATGGGGGGCTCACAATTTCTGGAGGCATGCTCTCCATTCATTAATTGTCCTCATTGTTAGGAAGTTTCTCTTTAATTCCAGGTTCCTTCTCTCTTTGATTAATTTCCAACCATTGTTTCTTGTCCTGCCCTCTGGTGTTTTGGAGAATAATTTGGAGAAGAGAGTAGAGATCCTCCCCATAGTAAGAACCTGCTACTGAAAGAAGCCAGACATGCTGGGGCCACACTGTGCTTTTCCCTGTTAAGTGTTATACCAAGTGTTACATTCCAACTTTTTATATTTACTACCATCTGAATATATCCTCATATGTGAAATGGGCCTTTTTTTCATTCACTTTATGTAGTTGCAAAGGTTTGGGGATGGGTTGTTTGGTTCCAATCTCATTTTTATACCCAATTGGTGCCAATGGCAAACTGGGAGATGCTTAAATATCATTTTGCAATAATAAAATACCGTATATACTCGAGTATAAGTCGACCCGAATATAAGTCGAGGCACCCAATTTTACCACAAAAAACTGGGAAAACTTATTGACTCGAGTATAAGTCGAGGGTGGGAAATGCAGCAGCTACTGGTAAATTTCAAAAATAAAAATAGATACCAATAAAATTACATGAATTGAGGCATCAGTAGGTTAAATGTTTTTGAATATTTATTTCAAAGAAAAACAGTAAACTAGCTCTGTAAGTGGAAAAGAGAGCCAACAAAACCAATATGGTATCAACAATAACTTTAAAAGTACAAAAACCTTAGCTCAATCAGCAACCAAGCTAAAACACAAGAGTTAAAATCCTTCAAAACTGGATTCCTCCTCATCATCTGTATGTCCAAACAGAGTCACTCTCTCCCTTGCAAGAAAAAAGCATGTGTATGTGCTGCATGTACATCCTGTTTTGGAGAGCCACCATCTCTTTCACAGCTCTCCCTCATGCCTCCATTGCATGTGCACACATGCCATGGCTCAGTAGTAGGTCAACATACAGATGTCACACTAGGTTCCCTCCTCAAAAGGAACATCCAACCTTTCTTGAGAAGTACAAACTTCATCTGTTCAGGATTGTGGTGACAAAGGTGAAGGAGGATGGGGCTGAGAGAAGGGAAGGGAAGAAAAGATCATTGACAGGGAGAAAGACAGGGAGAAACACCTGGAAGTGTGAGCCCTCGAGTTTCCTTAGGGAAGACCAGACAACAAGGGGAGAGGAGGAGGAGGAGGAGAGTTAAAAAAAAAAGAGTGCTGCTGCCAGAGGGGTGCGGGGGGGGGGCTTTGCAAAAAAAAAGAGAGAGTGAATGAGAAAGAGTGTGAATGAGAATACTGACCGCTTTTGTGACGGCGGAGGTGACTTAAGATGACTCCCCGTGTGGGAAGTCACCCGGCGCACACCTCCTCCTTCCAGCCTGCTCGAGTAACCCCCCCTCCCCCTGCGCGCGCTTTCGTGGCTGCTTGACGCGCTGGGAGAAACCCGCGGCCGAGGCAATTCCCTTCCCAGCTCGCACTGCAGTCTGAAGGGAAGGAAAAGCCTTGCTGGAGCCCAGCCCGCCCTTCGCTTTCCTCCTGGGCTCCCCCAACTCCACAGACAGCTTCTCTGCTGTCTTGCTAACAAACCCTGCCAACCCTCAGCCGCGATCAGAGACAGATCAAAGACAGAGATGAGGGGCGCCCCCGAAGAGCTCCGACTGCAGTGAAGGCGAGCGGCCACCACTTCCCCGGTGCGCGGCGGCGGGGCAACTCCTGGCGCAGACTGGCCCAAAGTCCGAGTGACTCGCTGAGCCCTGCAAACGGCCGGACGAAAGACGAGAGGAGGATGCCCGGGCGGCTGCCACCCCTGGATCCTAACTGGAAAGACCCCACTGCCGCCGCCACCTCCCGCTCAGGCAGGGTCCCCATTCCCCTGGCCGGCCAGGGGCACAGCCGCTTCCCACTCCCGAACAGCCCGGGCGCCGCTAGTCAGCCTCGCTCAGTGCGGCATTGCAGGCGCAGCCTTTTGCAGAACCGAGCTGGGCCACGCCTCACCTCACCTCCTCACCTCCTTCTCTCGCTCTTCTCGACTTGGCGGCGAGCGGCTCCTTTACCACCTGTTGTATGGGAGCTACCGCACTTGCCTCCGGAGCAGCCTCCACAGTTTCAGCCGAGGAGGGAGGGGGGCACAAAGCAGCCCAAACGCGTAGCAGTGGAAGGAAGGCGCGCTGGTGCGAGGAAGAGAGGAGAGAGAGACACACACACACACACAGAGAGAGAGAGAGAGACAGACAGACAGACACACACTCACTTCGCCACTTTGCACCTTGCAAATGCAAAATCCTGGGGGTTTTGCATTTGCAAGGTGCAAAGCGGCGGGGGCAGATCCCGCGTGCTGGAAAGGGCTTGACTGTATTACGGGGAGAGAGAGGGAGAGAGAGGGGGAAGCTGAGTGGAGCCGAAGCAACCTCGGCTCGCGTTGTTTTCTCAGCCTCGCTTTTGCCTTCTCCCTACATCTTCCCTCTGTTAAAATCCCACCACCACCACCACAGAGGGGAATCTGACTCGAGTATAAGTCGAGGGCGGGTTTTTCAGCACAAAAAATGGGCTGAAAAACTCGACTTATACTCGAGTATATACGGTAATGCTTATTTGGATGAATTCTTTGGAGTAAGGTTAACTTGTTGATTTTGTGGTGGATTCTATTCTGTTAATGTAGTTCTATCCAGTTAACATCATGGCAGCCTATTATTTTAGGTTAGCTTCCTCGATCTGTAGTACTTGGCTTCTATATGTAGTAACAGTGAAACAATGAAATGGAATTGTGGTGCTCTGGAATTTGCACCATTGTGGTGAGAATGAAATTTATTGGAAAGCTCAGGTTACTGTAAACACTCTCCCCAATTGCATTCCAGAAGTCTCAAATCTAGGTAATTATTTGTTCAAATAAAAGTGTTCTGTTACTCCCAGATGATACTTTTTCAATATCTTCAGATGGCTGAATTAAATTGAACTTGACTGTGATAAATTTGTGGGTAGTGACTCTCACACATGTCATCTTTCACTTTTCGAGTTTACACTTCTCTTTCCAAAAAAAGAAGAAAAAAGGGAAATGTCTGTGATTCACAAAGAAGCATTTGTACACACATATATATATATATTCCATTTCAATTCTTTTACTTTCTTGATGATATTGTATAGACAGTGTAGCCTGCAGTATTTATTATTAGACTTACCACCCACCTTACCTTGAGTAGGACCCCAGCCATGTGTTACGTATGGTTAATTAATTAGTTCATTTTCCTAGTTAAAATGCTCATCCCATCTTTGCGAGATTTGTATCATGAACAAATCTCAGAAGAAACTAAAAGCAGTTCTTGCAAATTGGAGACTGCTAGCTTGGCTACTTATATATCCCTTTCACCCTCCCGTTGGCCAAAGCGCTGAATAACAACAAATTCAATTCCAATCTTCTTCTTTTTCTTCTGTGCAGGTACAGAATCCGTTTACTGAAGTGGGAAAAACAGGATGAATCAATTTATCAACCCTGCACATGGCATGGAAATCACAAGAGCTAAGGGAAGGAAAGGTGTTCAAAGGAAACAAGGCATTGTGATGCAGGACTGATGTGAAGAGGTAGCTGGACTCGATTTAGACACAGAAACCACAGATGTTTCTCTATAAAGTGTAGGGAAGCATCTGGACCAATGACACAAGGGTCACTAAAATAGCAGCAGGCATCAGTGCAGAAAGGAACAATCTGTCCACACTGTGCATCAACAAAATTGGTGTAGATCTATTGAAGGTATCCAAAAGCATTAATCATCTCCCATAGAGATGCCTGAAAAGAGATTTTGTTCATTCCAAAGTAGTTGGGATGTGAAGGAGACTGGTCTCTCTCTCTCTCTCTCTCTCCCCCTCTCCCTCTCTCCCTCCTCTCTCTCTCTTTCTGCCTCTCTGTCTGTGTCTCTCTCCTTCTCTTCCTCCCTCTCCCTTTCTCTCTCTCTCTTTCTGTCTATCTCTCTCTCTCTGTGTCCCTCTTCCTCCCTCCCTCCTCTCTTTCCCTCCTTTCTCTCCCCCCCACTCCCTCTCTCCCTCTCTCTCTTACAAAAGATAGAAAGTCTATAAACATACTTTATGAATAGCCTGAATTCAGAGAGGAAAAAATACCAGGAAAAAAAGCTGTACTAATTTGCCTCTTCTTAAAACGGAACAAAACTCAGATAGAATTTCAAGAGCTAATCAAAGCCACCATAGATGAGGTTTCTCAAGAAAATGATGATCAAAAGCAAGGGCCAGTCTTTTTCATATATTAGTTATAAATAACAGAAGGAGAGAATTGGAAGGGACCTTGGAGGTCTTCTAGTCCACCCCCCTGCTCAAGTAGAAACTCTATGCCATTTCAGAAAAACGGTTGTCCAATCTTTTCTTGAAAACCTTCAGTGTTGGAGCATTTACAACTTCTGGAGGCAAGTTGTTCCATTGATTAACTGTTCTAACTGTCACAAATTAGGTGAAATGATTCTCATTATTTGATGAATGAGAATGAGAGAGTTTCAGACAGATGGAAGCAGGACGAAATTGAAGAAAGTTAATGAAACAGATCAATGTTCCATGGGTATGCTTGTTTGTTTATGCGATATCACCATAATATGTGATATCTGTTAAGATTTGTAGAGTTTTCCGAAATGCAGACCGGCTAATGAAATCACCACACAAAATATCGCACAATTTGAAAAGAAAATTGTATATTTGTTTTGCTAAAAAAAAAAAATGTTGCTTGCTCTCTTTCAATAATTGAATTAAACACATTTTATTTTGCAAATAAACAGAACAAATGCATGGGAGAGAAAAAAAAAAGCCTTTGAATGTGATAGCCTATTTTTTTGTTAACCTCTTTCACTTCTAATGTAATTTCATTCTCTGTCCTGCATTTCTTCCTTCTTTTACTTGGTAGTACAATGGTGTGGATTCATTTTGAGGTTATATTGCATTATGAATGTTTGTAGTGGATACTTTATTTTGTTAATGAAGAATGTAAAATTGGCCGTATCACACCTTTCCATTGTGTGATCAGAATTGTTCAGATTGTCCTGTTTCAGATTTAGATGGGTGCACATAGTTCTCTTTTCAAAAATGTCATTCTTTTAGCAAGTCTAAATGGCAGCAAACTCTGCCACCAAATTTCAACAGATGTTTCTCTGACATTTTGCTGAAAAGAAGGACTATGGGTGACATGGGAGCAGTATTCCAATATATGAGGGGCTGCCACAAAGAGTGGGGGAGGGGTGTCAACCTGTTTTCCAAAGCACCTGAGGGCAGGACAAGAAGCAATGGGTGGAAACTCATCAAAGAGAGAAGCAACCTGGAATTAAGGAGAAATTTTCTGACAGTGAAAACAATTTGTGGAACAATTTGCCTCCAGATATTGTGAGTGCTGCAATAGTGGAGGTTTTAAAGAAGAGATTGGACAACCATTTGTTTGAAATGGTATGGGGTTTCCTGCTTGAGCATGGAGTTAGTCTAGAAGACCTCCAAGGTCCCTTCTAGCCCTTTGATTCTAATCTTTGATGCAAGCAGTGGTGAGATTCAGCCAGTTCACACCAGTTCAGGAGAACCAACTGCAAGCAGTGGTGAGATTCAGCCAGTTCACACCAGTTCAGGAGAACCAGTTCAGTTCACACCAGTTCTGAGCAGTTTGGTGAACTGGTTGTTTGAAGAAATCATTAGGGCAGAGATCTGGTTGTTAAATTATTTGAATCCCACCACTGGATGCAAATGAGAACCTTTATACACCACCACATAATCTCAGAAGACACATCACCTTAATCCATAGGATAATGAAAAATAGAAATCAAAATTGGAATAATTCTGCTCAGATTTTTGGTTGAAGGGGGAAAAAAAAGGAAAGCCAACCAGCCTGACTGGTAGCATTATTTTTGAACAATGATTAATAGTCCAACCACGCGCCATAGCTTGCCTATGTTTTTGCACAGGAATAAAAATATCAACTTAATTTTTCTGCTTAATGAAAGGCTTTAGGAAAACTGAAAATAATTAAAAAGGAATTGCACAACTGTCGGAAGAAAATAGCAAGTTTTCAATAAGGGGAACAAGGTAGAGAGGGATCAGCTAAGAAATTTAAAGACAGTTGATAATAACCTATCTTTCCATCTTTGCCTTTGAGGGATATTGCATGTAGTAAGATAATATATTAATATCTATCCTAAAGTCTTTTACATATTTAATATTCAATGTGCATGTGTTCACATTCTTCATTTCCCTCCTTCACCTGTTTTGTAAAGTGATTAATATTTACACCCTTGAAAAATATTGAGAGGGAGGGAGAGAGGACAGAGAGAGAGAGAGAAAGAGAGAGGGAGGGAGGAAGGGAGGGAGGGAGAGGGAGAGAGAAGATTTCTTCAATTATATATAGCTAAAAGCATAACCTCCATAGGCAAACAATTATAATAAGGGACAAATTTACACAAAGGTACACCTCTTACTTTGGTGTAAAGTACATACAATTTATTCTTTTTTTTTTTAAGAAATCAAACTGTATTCTTTGAACAGATTAATTCCTGTGAAAAATACACTAGTAATAATTAGAAAAGTAAAAAGAAATGTTTAAATAATAGAATGTAGACTCCTGTACTTTTAGTCAAGTAAAATAAGGCACTTGTTTAAATTTTCATTAAAAATTGGACAGCCTCATCTTCTACAGATATATATGGAAGAATTCCAAATCAAGATGTCCAAGACTTACTGCTATAATTAAGTTTGCGCTCTTTCCATCTATGTTGGATGAAAAATCATGGCAGCTGACACAATTTCTTATCTGTAAACATTTATTATACTTTCATTTCTTCTGTATCAAGGTTTGCTTTCATAATCTAAACCACTCTGACAGCTCCAATGCAAACAGAAGTGATTGGCAAGGTGTGTGCATATTACTCAAACTCTGCAAAGGGTGTTATGAAATTGTTTCATGTTTTCAGTCCTTTCTGGAACTTGAATATTTTTCACTTTTCTAATGTTTCTCTGCCATCTTAAGTATTTTGCTGTAGGAGATGACCTGGCTGAGGTGGGGGGAGTCCTGAGCGCCTGCAAGAAGTCCAGCCCATCTTGAGTGCCTTTCTTATCTCCCACTCATTTCCCTTGACCATTAGTTGGTCAGATTCTTGTAGAGTGCTTATGCTTGCAATACATCTTTATACTCATTTGAACTACCTGAATCTCCTGATTTCACCATTGCTTAATATTTGTGGAATATCCAACAACAAGTAAGCAGAAGGGTGTGTTAAGTCAATAAGACAATAAGAAATATCCTCTGTAATGTTCTTTTTTTTTTTTTTAATGTGAACTTCTTGTAGGCAAATTATATCAAATTTTAGCTTCTCTAATTTGTGGAAAGTTTTTCTTCTTTTGGTAGCTGAATTCAGTCCATTTATATTCATAGAAATCAGGTTTTTTTCCTCCATGGTTATGTTTTATATTTAGGTCTAACAGCTCTCGTGGATCTTACTTCACGTTGTTCTTTAATCTCCACTTGTCCACCTACTGCACCTTCCTCTCTTCCCATTTCCATTTGGACCTCATCAAATTCAGCTGAGATATTCTCTTTTTCTCTCTCCCCTTCTCTTCTTTCAAAAAATTCCTTGCAATATTTCTGCTTTCTCAATTGAATCAATTCTATGTCTCTGTTCTTGCCATGTAAACATTAATCCTTCTGGAATCAGCCATCTATAGTTCACCTCTTTTTCCAAAAGCATTTTAGTCAAAAATCGATATTCTCTTCTAATCTCTCTCACTTTTCTAGGTACTTGTTTTAAGACCACAATCTCTTTATCTTTATATTTCAACACCTTTTCTCTTGCCACTTGTAATATTTGGGTTCTAATAGTTTTTTTGGTGAATCTGACATGAACTTCTCTTGGTAATTGGTTCCTCATCGCATATCTTGTGAAGACTCGATACATCTCATCTACTCCATCCATCATCTTTTCCTCTGTTATTTCCAAGGCTCCAGCCAATATTTCAATCATTACTGCGGCCAAATTTTGTCCTTTTTCCTCCTCAATATTTTGGAATCTAAGATAAAATTCTGACCTGTCCATCTCCCACTTCAACATCCCACTTTTTTCTTGTTCAATCGTTGCTAATCTACTATCAATATTTCCAATTATGTCATCTCTTTGTTTGTCTTTCTCTTCTAATTTTTGGATTCTCTCATCGTGATTCACCATCATTTGTTGAACGTTTTCAAATTTTTCATCAATCTTCCCAATTCTTTTGTCAATACTCTCCATTCTTTGTTCCATACTCATTTTAAGATCTTGTATCCCTTGCATAACCCTCGTTAAATCCACTTGTGCTTTATCTTGCTTCGCCATTGTTGAAAGTCGTCCTCCATATGATGGGGAGACAGGAGCAGAAGTTGAAATGCCTGAAGGTAAAATTCTTTTACTCATTCCGTAGCTCAGAGTCTTCTGGTTCTTTTAATCCAATTAATAAGGTGACCAATTGTAATCCAATTAGAAAGAAGGAAAACACCAGAAAAAAAAAGCCAATAAAAAGTAAAAGGCCCAAAATTGAAAAAGAAAAATTCTTCAGGTTCTTCAAGACCCTAATCCAATTGTGAAATACTCAATTATATTTCAAAAGTAAAAATTAAAAATGGAGAGAGAAAAAAGACAAAATAAAGCCCAACAATATTTTTTTTAAAAAAAATAATAATAAGCAAAGAAAAAGGAAAGAGAAAAAAGAGTTCTTCAGGTTCTTCCCACCTTAATCCAATTGAGAGACCTCAAAAATAGAAAATAGTCATAAAAATAAGTCAAAAGTAGAAATAAAAAGGCAAATATCCCAATAAAAAAAAATAAAAAGGAAAAAATAAATATTCTGAGGCTTCCCCTTTTAAAAAAAATAAAAATGAGATAAAATAAAAAATGAATATACCAATATTACAAAATGCTATGGGGTTGGAGGGGAGGGACAGAACAGTTAATAAGAAATAAAAAGTAAAAAGCACCCACTGCCTTTTATTTATCCAAGGCTCTTATTTGGCTTCTCCACACATTTCAAAGCCAAGCTTCAAATATTCAATTGATAATAGAAGTCCCAAAGGGCACCTGTATAAACATCCTCCAGTGCTCTTCCCTCTATCTTATCGCTTCCAGTGGACTTGAGAAAAAAATTTTTTCCCAGATCCCAACTTCAAATATTTTCAAGCCTCTAGTTGGCAGTGTTGCAAAATTTCCAAAAACCACTCCCCCTTCTTCCCCCATAAAAAAACCTAAAAAGAAAGGAGGGAGAGACCGAACTACACACTCTCACCAGCGTGCTGACAGCCAATGGATTCCAAAGAAAGAAGATCACCCACCTAATCCAAAAAGAAACCCCAGCCAAAATCCAAGACAAAGAACAAGAGAATGGCAAAGCCCTCCTCCCATATATAAAAGGCACTACGGACAAAATCAGCAAGATCCTCCAAAAACACAACATTAAGACAGCATTCTGCACAAACAGAAAGATATCCACCATCCTAAGAAACCCTAAGGACAGAATCGAGTTAGAAAATCAAGGAGTATACGAAATCCCTTGCACTGCCTGCCCCACCACATACATTGGACAGACTAACAGAAGAATAGGTGCACGCATTGAAGAACATAAGAACTCAATCAAAAAGGAAGAACCGACCTCTTCCCTGGTCCAACACCTCAAAGCCACAGGACATGAGATTGACTTTAAAAATACCAGAACTATCGCCAAAACCGAACACTTCAGCAGCAGAATCATCAGAGAAGCCATAGAGATAGAAAAACGCCCACACAGCATGAATAAACGAGATGATGCCTCCCGCCTACCAGCCATTTGGAAACCCGCCCTCATGAACAGACGCGTACCTAACATGAAGAATGACACCAGACCCATACCCGTGATAGCCACACAAGATGCCACCACCACACTTCCACGTAGAAAGCAGACTCACACCCACACAGAAGATGAAACACGACCACAGACCAGAAGCTGCACTGCAGCTGCATCACTACCCACCTCAAACCCCTCTGAGCCATACATGAAGCGAACTGACCCCCACCATGAAGATGCAGCACGACCACGAACTCGAAGCCAAACAGCAAGATCACAGCTCACCAGCTCAAACCTTCCAGCAACTAAGACTAACCTGAGCACAATCAAGCCCCCACCTGAACAGAACACGCCTCCAGCCAATCAGAACACAGCCAACCCCCCAACCAATCAGAACACAGCCAAACCCCCAACCAATGAGAACACCCCCCCCATCCAATCAGAACACAGCCAAGCCCCCAGCCAATCAAGTCACACCCCCAGGAGCAGTTAAAAGGAAGAAGCAGCTGCAAGCTCACATCACTCTGAGAAGCACAGAGCTGAAGACCAAGCCTGAAGATGATGAATGAGACTTCATCGAAACGTTGCCTAGATACTTCCAATCTTACGCGGGAGAAAACCCGAATAACCAAAGATCCACATACAAGTACCCGCGAGAACCTCAGAAAACAAATATATATATATATATATATATATATATATATATATATATATATATATATATATATATATATATATATATATATTTAATTTAAAAAAAATTTACTGAAGGGGGCCTCTATTTTATAAAATATAAACAGTCAAAAAGGAGATGGGAAAAAAAAAAGAAAAGTAAGTTTAAAAGAAAAAAAAACAGTCTGATTAACTAGATCACCATAGAAGTTCAATAGAAAGAAGAAAAAAAATAAAAGTAAAAAGCCAAGCCTCACTTTGACATTTCTCTTTAAAAATCGCCCTGTCAGTTTAGTCAAAAATCTTACAGATTTCTTCTCATTCTTAGGGTGTCCTTTAGACAAATATTAATAATAATAAAAAAAAGTCCTCACCAAACTGATACACTTTCCCTTCCAATCTCTTCCTTTCGGAGCTGTCCCAGCTTCAGCAGCTTAATAGCTGCCTCTCCGCCGATGATAAAAGGGCTTCTTCTGGATCAACCAGGGACCTGCGATGTCCCTGGGATCTACAGAACGCACCCCTTACTGTCACCGTCTCTACGGGACAGTTTAGGTCCGTTAGGACCGACCAGGGGAGAAAATATCAGGAGCCCCGAGATCGCAGCTGTAACGCAGCGATGAAGCTCCACCTTCCCCTCTGTAATGTTCTAAGTGTACAATACTGTGGCATAATATACCATTGCTACACACGTACAATGGACCAGTGGGATGCAGGTTTAAGCTTCCAGTTAATATGGCAAATACTATATGAGATGACCAGATTGAGCCTGAGCGAGAGATCAGATGTATCATAAGTCACAACTCCCTGTGTACTCACAAGAGATCTAAGTCCAGCCCACCTTGAATGCCTTTCTTATCTCCCACTCATTTCCCTTGATCATTAGTTGATTCTTGTTGAGAGCTTATGTTTGCAATACATCCTTAAACTCATTTGAACTGCCTGAATCTCCTGATTTTCCCATGGCTTGATATTTGCCCCATTATTGTACACAATGAAAGGATAGATGTGACTATACATATGTATGAACATCTGTGTTTCTGTGAGTGTATGCGAAAGAGAAATATGCCAATTGTGTTCCAGGGTTTAAGGCCCTGGATTAAACTCACATTCTAATGCTCCCTGAATGATGGAAGTTGTCTGGATGACTTTGGACCCAGTTTTGGCATCCCCAGGAATCAGAACTTAAGGTTTAAGGAAAGAGACATTACCAAGGTGATAAAGATGCTATAAATACATATGCATGGCCCATTGTAGGGTTGATTGAAATGTTGACATTCTCAGTGGTGAGAGAGTTGCAAAGCATAGTTTGAACATGAAGATATTTATTCCCTGGCATACAGCTGATGGGGCAAAAGAAATCTATATTCAGTGCCTTTGTTCTTCGAAACCCTCAAGCTATTCTTCTAAAGTCAGCATCCATTATGACGTTCTTTCATATAATGCTCAGCTAAGATTTATTGGGTTTGAGGCTGCTAACAAATGCAATAAATAAAGAAATAAATCTAATTCCATTCCCGAATCTTGTTTTTCTTGCTGTTGAGAAAGGTGGAACAAGGGAATATTTTCTTGTCTGATCTGGTCATTCTGGCTACAGGTGAAAGAACCCTTTGTCATCACTTCAAAGAACAAGGAGGTCAGGTAATTGTCTACTGATGACAGACAAGATACACATCATTGATGTTTGTAATCCAATCTTTCTCCCAGTGGTAAGAGATGCAGGGAAATCAGGACACTGAACTGAGGTATCCTTGTCCATTCTATGCTAAAATGTGGCATGCATCAGCAAAGCGATGACTTGTTTAATCTAGTTGGATGCATCAAACTACCTCCGTCCCACATGGCTGCGAAAAGTACCTTCAAGGACAGCTGATATTTTCAGCAAATAATAACAACAACAATAAAAATAATGGCAATCATTAGATAAAGCTTTTCATTAATATCTTTATTGTTTTTCTTCCCCCAAATACAGATTTTCGAAGCTTCCCATGTTTGCTGTGCTTGAAATACTTCTGATGAGGCCCCAGCATGGTGCAGAATAAAGTATTGAGATAGTTTCAGATAATACAATTATGCCCCATAGAATTCCGTAGAGACAACTGTGAAAGTTGACCTCAAAGGACTCATTTATAATGCATCCATGCATCTGACGCTTTGCAGCACATCTATCTTTTTCTTGGCAATTTGGCTTTCTGTCTGAGAGTCATTCAGAAAAGGGGGGAAGAGAGAGATGTGGGGAAACACACTGTTAAAAAGACTACCTTGAATCTCCTTGTAAAAAGAAAATATTTGCTATGTCAGCGCCTTGTTAGAAACTCCCAAGGCCCCAAAGAAGCAAAGCCGCATACACTCGCCTGTCCAATTAAGCACCAGAAATAAAAGGAAACAATTAAACGATGTTTCCCTTTTCCTTCCTGCTTTCCCCATCCCTCGTTACTGGCAAAAGTTATTTCTCTGCCTGCAAAGCAAAAGTGCATCTTAAACCTGCAGTCGCTGATAATTAAAATGTGAAATATATCAACTTGAGGTTACTGCTGGGATAAATATTAAAATTGTCTACGACATATGGTTTTTCAGATACAGATGAAGAGGAACACTCAAACAGGAACATAATTAATGCATAACATAAACTAGAGAAACATATATATATTAAAGCCTACAAACTTGAAATTTGGCACACGTTCCTCTTGGCTTCTAGGTGCTCACTAAGAAAGGATTTTTCAAAATGACCATCAGAGCATTAGTATTTTGTATATTATTATTAACACGCTCTGATGCTGAGGAGTTCTACTCCCCCTCCCCACCTGAAAAGAAATCTCCTCCAAATGCAAAACACAAACAGAGGAGAGGAGTTTCAGTTTCAGTTTCACAGCATCAAGCAGTCTAATACAGAACAGTTGAGCAAAGCCACACCCAAGCTCCTTGCTGTCTCTTCCTTGCTCACACAGCAAATACAGTTTCAGTTTCCAAACAGCCCTGAACTTGCTCACACACTGACAGGACACTAGCCAGATGAATACCAATGGATGCTGGTAGGCAGAGGCACAATTTCACCCCTTATTTTCCTCCCCCAAAACTAAGCCAGATCACATAGTTTTGTAGCAAAGCACAGGTACACTGTAGTGTGTGTGTGTGTGAGAGAGAGAGAGAGAGAGAGACAGAGACGGAGACAGAGAGACAGAGAGACAAGTAGAAATGAAGGAACTGATGGTTAGATTCTTCTCACAGATTAATGAGATTATATAGTCTTTTTCTTTGGCTTGTTTGATGCCCCCTTCATGCTACCGGAGGGGAATCATTGATATAAACAGTTGCAGGGAAAGAAAATGTACCTCCTTTGTAGAGGAGACAGACTGAGAGTTTCAGTCAGTCTTCTTCCCAGATATGAAATTTGTACAGGAATTTTTTTACCCAAGGAATGAAGGCAAACATTAGTGTCCCAGGATAATGTTGCAGGATCCAATCTGGGTCAGACCAGAGCTTTAGTCTTTCAAGTTCTCAGACAACAAACAAGGGCATTACATTCGATTTTGCAGCTAAGATTGTTGGATGAGCAGGATGGCCATATGAGCAGCACCCCATATCATTGCCTACATTGTATTCCCATATAGATGGCAAGTGCCCACCTGGAAACCCAAAGCAAAGATGGCAAGATAGAATAAACATGGCCATGAAAACTTCCCCGTTTGGACCCAGATGGTGCAATTTGATCACATGAGAAGGCCCTTGATGAACTGAAAAGTGGACCCTGTGAAAAAAATGCTAAAAGGGAATGGTGGTGAAGAGGAGGAGGAGGAGGAGGAGAAGGAGGAGGAGGAGGAGGAGGAGGAGGAGGAGGAAGAGATAGAGAAAGAGAAGAGATAAAGAAAGAAAAAGAAGAAGAGAAAAAGAAGAGAAGAGAAAGAGAAAGAGGAGGAAGAAGAAGAGAAAGAAAGAGAAGAGAAAGAGAAAGAGAAAAAGAAAAAGAAGAGAAGAAGATAAAGAGGAGGAGGAGGAGGAAGAAGAAGAAGAAGAAGAAGAAGAAGAAGAAGAAGAAGAAGAAGAAGAAGAAGAAGAAGAGGAGGAGGAGGAGGAGGAGGAGGAGGAGGAGGAGGAGGAGGAGGAGGAGGAGGAGGAGGAAGAAGAAGAGAAAGAAAGAGAAGAGAAAAAGAAAGAGAAGAAGAAGAAGAAGAAGAAGAAGAAGAAGAAGAAGAAGAAGAAGAAGAAGAAGAAGAAGAAGAAGAAGAAGAAGAAGAAGAAGAAGAAGAAGAAGAAGAAGAATTGCATTAATGTGCCAGTCTGGTACTCAAGGATGGCAAGACTAGATAGGCAAGAGCTAATGAATAGACAGGCCACTGACACATAATACTTAAAAATATATGGGATTAATGGAAATGTTTGATTTACTGAAGCCAGCACATGCTTCATTGATTGTAGAAAGACCTCCAGTTGTCTCAACAGCATCAAGCTGTAGACTGGGTTTAGAAAATCTCAGAACTCATGAGCAAGTCACACGCAAGTCAATAAGCCACAGTAGAGACCGAACGTGGTCAATCCAGCCAGATCAGCCTGGATCCAGATTGGCAAAGGAACGTGACAAGACTATATTCTCCCTTTTAGTTATCCATGCTATGTGCTGAGCATTTATTAAGCAGAAGCAGGGGGAAAAAAAAAAAAAACAGCCTTACCATTTACAACAAAATTATTGAAATAGATGATAGCAGTGGTGGGATTCAATTTTTTTTACTACCGGTTTTGTGGGTGTGGCTTTGTGGGCATGGCAGGGGAAGAATAAATCTCCAGTCAGAGGTGGTATTTCCAGGTTTTCTTTTCCCAAAAGAAAAATCAAAGATCGATCCCATGCACCCATCAGTCCATCACATGGCCCTGATCAAAAGGTCATCCCAACTGGAGACCTTCCTCCAAACACTCATCACCAGGTGCAGGGTGTTAGATTTTGCAGCAGAAATTCAAATCACACACAGATGATTGATTCAGCAGGATTCATTAACTTCTTTATATACATAATAATATGAGTAAAATGTACAATACCAACAGTATTCTTCCAACGTGGTAGAGAGTTGCAGGCAAAAACACAAACAGATCAGTGGTGGGATTCAATTTTTTTTTAAACTACCGGTTCTGTGGGCATGGCTTGGTGGGTGTGGCAGGGGAAGAATACTGTAAAATCTCCCGTCAGAGGTGGCATTTGCCGGTTTTCTGAGCTACTCAAAATTTCCACTACCGGTTCTCCAGAACTGGTCAGAACCTGCTGAAGATCACCACTGGATGATTGATTTTGCCTTTTAGGAACAACTGTCAAAACATAAGTGGTCAAAAAAAACCCACACCATAAACTAACACTTGACAGGCCTTGGAAAAGATATTGAAATGGGATGGGATATAGCAATAGCACTTAGGCTTATATACCGCTTCATAAGGCTTTATTGTAATCTCTAAGCAGCTTACAGAGTCAGCATATTGCTCCCTACGTGCACCCTGCATCCAAAACAGGGAGCATGGAGACTCCTGGGAGGGGAGGTGCAGAGTGGGCAGGGCCAGCCAGGAGTGGGATTTGGGGGTTCTCTGAACTGCACAGAATCTTAGTTGGGGGGTTTCCTGAACCCCTGCGAACCCCCACAGCAGCCCAGCC
Organism: Hydrophis major; assembly: GCA_033807585.1. Taxonomy (NCBI): domain Eukaryota; kingdom Metazoa; phylum Chordata; class Lepidosauria; order Squamata; family Elapidae; genus Hydrophis; species Hydrophis major. Next base: position 69,860,855 of record CM066333.1, read on the forward strand.
CTGATCATATCCAAGCCTCATAATTTTTTTTTTTATTATTATTTTTTGGCCAGCTATGGAGCTCTCATTTATTTTACATTTCTTATCCTGCCCCAAAAGTTAAATACTATTTTCTGCATGAGACATTCACCTCTCTTTGCTCGAAAGCACATATCAATTTAGAAAGGAGGGGAACATTTCCCCCAATTAAAAGAAAATAATTCTCACATACCAAATGCAGAGTTATTTATGGACAGTAGTGTTCACAACTAGCCTCGAGAAAGTGAAAGAAGATTTACGGGTGAAAAATTGACATGTATGGAAATGAGGTGGGGAATTTTAAATTAAAATCACTGAGTTTTCTAACTTACATTTGGCTTATCGCATAAAATATGATCTTGCAAGCTGTTCTCAAATGTTGTTGGTGAAATTTCATACTCGGAATACTCATTAACTCGCCAGAAAGCAATAGGTAAATTACCATGGTGCGCTTTTATTTTATTTTCTTTCTTTCTTTCTTTTCTCTAATACTATTATAGCTCAAGCCAATGCAATTTAATAGAGAGAGTGAAATTCATATGTTATTACTTGCCATATTTTTAATCTGGGACTTAGATGGCAACTGTAAATGCATATCTCTGGATCAATTATGTAAATACTCCAAACAGTAGAATTTTATTTGGAAAGAGTTTGAAGCTGGTGGTAGGAATATTTTATGGCAAACGATTCTGAATGCCCTGATCATTGATCAAAGCAGGGTGCCTAATTTTAGCCTTGAAGATTTGGGTATAACTTAAAAAAAAATCATGTAGTGTAATAATATAGTATCGTGTTTCCCCAAAAATAAGACCAGGTCTTATTTTTGGGGGGGCTCAAAATAAGCATTAAGGCTTATTTTGGGGGCTGTCTTATGTTTCGTCATGTACAAGAGGCACATTTCTTTGGCTTGTTTGTGGTGGGGCAGGAGGCTGCAAGGTATATCAGTGCCTCCACCATGAAGTAGGGGAGGGTGAATCTACCCATGTGCCCTGCACCAGCTTACCTTGGGGGCCCTGCACCCAGGCCACCCAGGCCCTGACAACTGCCTTACCTCGTGGAGGCAACCAAGTCCAGCAGGAACTCTCATGGCCTCCAGCCCACTTTTTCTGCTTGCTCATGGCCGTGATGGAGCAGGAAGCTGAGCAATGTACCAGTGCCACAGCCACAAGATGAAGTGGGGATGGACCTATTACTGGAGTATTGTATTAAATAGTATTATAATACTAATGTCATGCCCCTGTCAAAATCTGATTCCGAGTAGGAGGCCGAGCAACTGACAGGGAGTGAGAGTATGGCTCTGTTGGCTGTGGAAAAAATTGGAGAAGGGCAAAATCTGGCTGGGCAAAGCAGGGGAGAGATACAGCAGGCAGAGGGAATTCAGAGGAAGATCCAGGGCCACCCTCAATCCAACCTAGGACATGCAGGGAGGAACAGAGAAGAGAGCAACGTGTGTGGCTGATGGGGGAGGAAAGGGCCCTGATTCCCTTCATTAGTTGCAGCTGGAAACATAGTGTTTAAAAAGGGAGTTTGCACATAGCAGCTTGTGGGAAGCAAATCGTGAGTTATCTTTTATGGTCGAGGCTTATCTGTGGTCTTCCCAACTGTGTTTTGTTGGCCTTTGGAGTCTGCAATTCCTTATCCTGCCCTGTCCAGTGAACTGCTGCAGCATGGTTTGTGTGGATTTTTATTTACAGTTTATATGTACTTTGTTTTTGAACTGAATTTTCTTCATTTAAAGACTGTTCTTGGGAGAGTTTTTTCTCAAGGTGAAGGTAATTGGACATTGGGGGCCAAGTTGGAGGTACTAAAGGGACTTTTCTTATTTATGTGGCTGTGTTGCTTTTGTGCCACACCCCAGGTCATCACAACTATTATAGTATATGCGTGGCATGGGGACAGATTATTTAAGGCAGGAGCCCCCAATCCCCAGATTGGCACTGGTCAGTGACATGTCAGAAACTGGGCATCATAAACAAGCAAAGCCCCAGCGATGGGATTCAGGCAGCATACAAAACCATGCCCCATCCAGTCTGTGGAAAAACCTGATAAGATTATAGTAGAGTTCCATTTAGTTTTCTTGGAAAACATAAGGAAGAGTTTTGTCATTGGAAATTGGAAAAATCTAGGGTAGGCATATAGAATTTCATTGTGCTCTCCTATATTGTGAGATGTACAATAGAGGTATTTAATATGCATTACAATGTCATACAGTTGTGAAATGACATTGTAGGGTAATAATTTTCAAAAATGTTCTGTCTAGAGAGATGGTAAGTCAAATAGATCCAGTGAAGAACAGTTGATGAATCTCCATTCTGCCATTGAACTGCTGTCTTACACCCTTTCCCTACATATCTCATGTCTTCTCTTCTAAATCAATACATAATTTAAATTTAAATAGCGAGTTTGTAAAAACTATTTGAACTGTTATACCTAGTTGACATATTCCTGGTTTGTCCCGACAAAATGAACTAATATTTAATTGCTAAAAAAGAAATCCATTCAATTCAGAAGTCCCTGGCAGTCTTCCATATTACCTGGTCCTTTTCTTTCTCTTTTAGTCTAAGGGTCACTCAAGGTCATCCTGAATAGCCAACACCTCAGAAGATACCATGTTTCCCTGAAAATAACACCGGGTCTTATAATAATTTTTACTCCAAAAGATGCATTAGAGCTTATTTTCTGCTTAGGTCTTATTTTGGGGGAAATACGGTACTAAATGCATCTGTCTGGCTGACAATCTTAACTGGGGCTTATTTTCAGGGTAGGGCTTATATTACAAGCATCCTGAAAAATCATGCTAGGGCTTATATTCCAGTTGGGTCTTATTTTCAGGGAAATAGGGTAGGATCAAGATCCAGAAGGATTTCAGCAGATTTAAACACTGGGTCCTGCCTAACAAATTAGATGAGTCCATGAGAGTATGGAAAGAGTGCAGAGAAGAGCAACAAACATGATTCCCCCCAATCTTTTAGCTGGAGGCTAAAAGATATAAAGAATGGTTGCAAGAATTAGGTATGTCTAGTCTAGTGAAAAGAAGGACTAGGCAAGACATGATACCACTGTTGAAATATTGGAAGGGCTGCCACAAAGAAGAGAGTGGGTCAACCTAAAGCACTAGAAGATAAGACAAGAAGCAATGGATGGAAACTAATCAAGAAGGGAAGCAGTCTAGAACTAAGGTGAACAATCAATCAGTGGAACAGCTTGCATTCAGAAGTTGTGGGTGCTTTATCACTGGTGGTTTTAAAGAAGAAACTGGACAGCTACTTGTTTGAAATATTATGCGGGGGCTCCTGCCTGAGTAAGGGGTTGGACCAGAAGACCTCCAAGATCCATTCAAACTGTTATTCTGTTTAGTCTGCCGTGCCAGAATTAGAAATCTAAGGAAAAGTACCATCATAGAATACAGAATAACAGAATTGGAAGGGACCTTCTGCCCAACCCATTGTTCAACCAGGGGACCATATAGCATTCCAGACAAAAGGCTGTCCAGTCTCTCCTTAAAAACTTCCAGTGATGGTGCACCAAACTATCCCACTGGTTAACTGTTCTCACTGTTAGGAAGTTTCTACTTTGTTCAAGGTTGGGTCGCTCTTTGATTGCTCCATCTGTTACTTCTTCTCCTGCCTTCAGGTGCTTTGGAGAAGAGGTTACTCATCTCTTCTTTGTGACATCCCTTCAAATATTGGAAGACTGCCATAATGTCACCCCTAATCCTTCTCTTCATTAGACTAGACATTCTCGGCTTCCACAGCTGTTCATAGTAAGTTCAGCATCCAGTTTCTAATCTTTTAAGATCAAAAGAGAAATAGAAGGTAGAAACCATAACTGTTTGTCAAAGCTCTGGATCTTGGAACATACAAGGGCAATAAGTCTTCATTAGGTAATACATGGGATAATCAAGCCACACAAGTTGTTTTAAGGGCAAATGATGGTGAAAAGTTGTCAATGAGTAAAATAATCCTTCTCCACCCTGTGATGCAGCTGGAATCAATCTGGACCTGAACACACTTAAAACTGTAGAGATGAAAGTGAATTTTAGGAGAAGCCCTCCTATTCGACCAACTGTTACCATATTAAATAATACAGTATCAACAGTAGAGACTTTCAAGTTTCTGGATTCTATAATCTCCCAGGATCTGAAATATACACCTTACATTACAACCATCATTAAAAAGGTACAACAAAGAATGTTCTTCCTGCATCAACTCACAATGTTCAGACTGCTCCAGGAGCTGTTGATACAGTTCTACACAGGAATTATCGAGCCTGTCAGTTGTACTTCTATAACCATCTGGTGCAGCAACCAAACAGCACAAGTACAGACTTCAATGGATGGTTAACACTGCAGAAAAAATTATTCTGACCAGCCTGCCTTCCACTGAGTACCTGTACATTATACAAGCCAGAAAAGGGGCTGTGAAGACATCTACAGATCTCTCACATCCGGGACATAAACTGTTTTAACTCCTCCCCTCAGGATGCTGCTATAGACATTGCATGCCAAAACAACTTGACATAAAGACAGTTTTTCTCCCATGCCATCACTCTGCTAAGCACATAATTCTCACAAAACTGTCTCGTGCCCTAGAATATTTACCCATGTAATATGTATTATTATTATTATTATTATTATTATTATTATTATTATTATTATTATTATTATCATTATCCTTCTCAACTTGTCTACTAGCTTCTCTTATTGGTATTTTAGGATTAGATTACCTGGTTGTTTGTATGTATGCTTGTTTGGGTGTATGTATGTATGCATTGTTTGAATGTTTGTATTCACACTGATTGCATTACTTTGTTGTTTGCATGTACTGTACATTGAGAGTTTATGCACCACAGACAAATATCTTGTATCCCACTTGGGCAATAAAGTGTTCTGTTCTGTTCCAGTTCCATTCCATTTCCATTTCCTATTCCATTCTATTCTATTTTCAGTTCCATATCCAGATCTGGTTCCCATTCCATTCCTATTCTATTCTAATTTGTTCCAGTTCTAATTCCATTCCATTCTATTTTGTTCTAGTTCCAGTTCCAGTTCCAGTTCCAGTTGTGTTCCAGTTCCTGTTACATTGTCTTCTATTCTCTGTTCCATATCTAGTTCATTCCCATTCCATTTCAATTCTAATCTAATTTGTTCTAGTTCCAGTTCCCTATTCCATTCCATTCTTAGTTCCAGTTCCAATTCCAGTTCCTGTTCCATTCCAGTTCCTATTCCATTTTGTTCTATTTCCAATTCCAGTCCTCTATTCTGTTCTAGTTCAAGTTCCTGTTCTAGGTTCCAATTGCACTCCAGTTCCTATTCCATTCCATTCTCAATTCGTTCCAGTTGTTCTGTTCCTAGTTCATTTCAATTCCTATTCTATTCTGTTTTGTTCTATTTTTAATTCCAATTCCCCATTCCATTCTTCATTATTCAATTCTGTTCTGTTCTGTTCTGTTCTATTCTCCATTCTTACTCCTACTCTTACTCCTATCCATATAAACAAAGATGGGATGGGAAGGATCTATATAAGGAACGAAGTCCTAATGTGAGTTTGAAGTGCAATCTTGAAACTCATATCCTAAATATAGAACCTTGTTCTTAAGAAGTATTTTTAAAGGGCACTTTCCCAATGCACAATAATGAAGCAAGATCTTTTTCATTAGAAAAGGGATAATACAGTAAGTAAATATGTTGCAGGTAGTCCTGTTGAGGTCATCAGATCACCTCGGAAAAATAACTGAGATCTAGGTTGCCAGAGTTGAGCATTAAATTACAGTCACATTAAACAAGTGACAATTTTTGGAGAACCCATTGAGACAATATCCTTCTGTAGAGTTGACAATCCCACAAGCACACACCTATCCTTTACTCATGATACATTTTTCTTAACGCATCATTGGGAATTTAAACAAAATCGAATTACGTACAACTTTAGAACTGCTTTTAAAGCTCAAACATTATTTGGAGAGGAGATGGAGAAGCTTTATGAGGCTAAAGTGAAGTTTTTTAAAAAAAAAAACCTGCATTTTGCTCCCACAAAGTGAGAGTAAATCCCAAGGGAATCTTTTGAAATCACAGTGTTCGATCTCAGCCTGCTGAGTTATATCCCTTTGTGATCGAATACGAGAAGCTTTGCCCTTTTTTCTTATATTTTGTGCTCGTTCAGGCTGGGATGCAGCTCAAGTATCCCTGAATTGAACCAAACCTATCCATCTCCTCTTTCCAATAATTTAATTTATATTTTTAAAATTTCCCTGGAGTGATTCAATTTCAAAGAAAACTTGCACAAATGTTTTCCTAGCTGGAGGGAAGTGCCTGCTGCATAGGAAGGAAAGCGAATGGCATGTTTGTTTTCTCAGCACAGTGTGCATGGGTACCATGACATTTCCTGCCTTTTCTTCCCCCTGTTGGTCCTTCTGCTTGTTATTCTGCTTCTCCGATAAAAAGTCAACAGCACATCTATCAGGCTCCAAACTTTTCAACCTGCTGTCAGAAATTAAATTCGGGAAATGATCATCTAAAGTTGTCATGTTTTAAATACATGCATGAGGGCTGTTAAGTTCTGTGCATGGGTGCAAGGAACGGAGACGAGACGGTGAACAGTGAACTTCAACTCTTCATTAATCATTGTGAACAGAGCAAAAACCGAGGGCAGCAGCAGCCCTTTTAAAGGCAAGCTGCTGATCTAGTAACCAATAAGAAACGTGGAGTGTTAACCCCCTTAACCAATGAGAGTGGTTCGTTAACAGCCAATCAGATTCTCCTGAATGGACCAATCCGATATCGCTATTTATCGGCCAATCAGAAGTGCAGGACTAGAACCCTGCTATTTTCTAAAGGTTTTGATAAACTTTATTTAAGTGTTTTATTAGTTCATAACACCCCTTCCCCCGGGTTCCGTTTGGGGGTGCGGTGACGTAATCTCTGAGGTAGGAAGGTTGTTTTGACTGTCTATTGGATTTATGCTGTCCCACTGGTTCTTGTCTGTAACCCTGTTTTGGCGGGACGTTTTCGGGCAAGTCGGGTGCCAGTAGTTCCTCATTGGAAGACTCGGTGCCGCTAATGTTCTCGTCGTTGTCTTCTGGCCCTTGCGGGCTTGCCTCTGTTGAGGTGTTCCTCTGTGGCAAGGCCACGCCCTTCCTTGATCCTTCTTCATTTGTAACGCCCGATTGCTGACTTCTTTCATTCCTGCTTTCCGCCATCTCGAATTCGGTTTCTTCGACATCCCCTCCCCCCTCGGTTTGGGAGTTACCGGAATCGCGGAAACTAGGTTGTAGCCTCGAACGAAGCTGATCTATATGGCGTTTCCATATTTTTCCATTGCAGGTTTTCACTCAGTACGACCTGGGTCCAGTGGCTTGAATTACAGTTGACTCGATCCACAATGGTTCGCCAGAAAGGTTTCTGGCGAAAACTAAGTTGCCTATCTTGAACTCGCGGCATTTTTCGCTAGATCTGCAGGATTTCTCTGGCTCATAAGATGGGTGGGGCCGGTCGAGGTGGGAGCGGAGTTTGCATCCCATCAATAGTTCAGCTGGAGTCTTGTTGGTGACGCTGTGCAGAGTGATGTGTTGGAGAAGGAGTATTCTGTTTATCTTATCTTCAATGTCCCCATTTTGTGGAGGGTTTTTTTAACAAACTGTACCATGCGCTCGGCTCTTCCGTTAGCCACAGGGTGCACTGGTGAAGTTAGCACATGGCGAATACCGCGGTCCGCTAAGTATTGTTCAAAAGGGAGCGCAGTAACCTGGGGTCCATTGTCGGATACCAGAATGTCTGGCAGTCCCTGTGTCACGAATAATCTGTTCAACTTCTGGATGACGGACTCGGTTGTGGTACTCTTCATTTCGTGGATCTCGAGCAGTTTGAATAGGCATCCACTGTTAATAGGAATGTATGTCCATTAGTAGGTCCCGCAAAGTCAATATGGATGCGGGACCATGGTCCCCGAGGTGTTTCCCATTCTGCTGGAGTTGCTTTTGGTGGGGCATTGCTAACTTCCTGGCACTTATAACAAGTCTTTACCCAGGCTTCAATCTGTTTATCAATGCCCGGCCACCATGTGTAGCTTCGTGAGAGCGCTTTCATACGCACGATGCCAGGGTCATGCAGTGACCTCATGCAGTGTCTTTAATACCGATCGTTGTAACCGCTCTGGGACGACGACTCTATCCCCCCATAGGATGCAGCCTTTTTGCGAAAAAAGTTCTGTTTGCCGGTTCTTGAAGGGGATGAAATCATCAGGGGTTTGATCTACTGGCCATCCTCGTTCGAACCAGCTAAGAACTCACGTTAAGATAGGATCGCATTTTGTTTCAATCGCGATATCTCTAGCTGTTAGCGGTGGTGAATGTAGCGTTTCAATCTGGAGCGTTGTAAGCATTGGAGCTGGGTTGTCAACAGTTTTCGGAAGAGATGCACGGCTCAACGCGTCAGCATGGGGAATGGCTTTCCCCGGGCGGTGTTGCAGCTTATAATTGTATGCAGCCAAAAACTCTGACCAGCGAGTCATTCTAGGTGATAATATATAGGGGGTTGGCTTGTCTCCCGCTATAATCCCCAGCAAAGGTTTGTGGTCGGTAACAATAGTAAAAACTCGTCCATATACATATTCATGAAACCATTTTACAGCAGATACAACAGCAAGAGCCTCTTTATCGATTTGACTATAGTTACGTTCAGCCTTTGATAAAGTCCTTGAAAAATAGGCAATAAGGGCTTCACTACCATTTGGTAACACATGGCTCAAAATGGCTCCCACTCTAAACGGCGATGCGTCACATGTGATTGTTAAAGGCAAAGTCTCGTTATACTGCATCAAAACAACATCTGAAATTAATAGGTTTTTCACTTGTCGGAACGCTTGCTCCTCTCGGTGCCCCCAAACCCAGGTTGCTTTTTTGTCGAGGAGCCGATGTAGGGGCTCAGCTACGGTCGCTTTGTGGGGCAGGAAGATGTTGTAAAAATTAATAAGCCCCAGGAAAGCTTGGAGATCAGTCTTATTTCTGGGTCTTGGGGCATTCTTGATTGCTCTTAACTTGCTATTGGTGGGGTGAATGCTTGTTTATTGATTAGGTACCCCAAAAATTCTACTTTAGTTGTACACAGTTGACATTTATTTTTTTTCACTTTAAGGCCAGAGTCTTTAAATTTCTGGAGAACCAGTCTAAGATGCTTCTTTAGTACTTCTCTATTCGGGGCAGCAATTAAAATGTCATCAAAGTACGGTACAACCCCTTTTATACCCTGTAATAGTCTCTCCATCAAGCTCTGAAAAATCCCTGGGGCTACGCTAACTCTAAATTGGAGTCAGTTGCACTTAAAAGCACCTCGGTACGTAACGATCGTTTGTGCCTCTGCTGTTTTTTAATCTACAGGCAGTTGTTGGTATGCCTGTGCTAAATCCAATTTAGTGAAGACTTTTCCACCCCCCAGGGAATGGAGAAGGTGTTGTACCACTGGCACCGGGTAAGTGTTCTGTTGAAGGGCGTGATTCAGGGTGGCACGGTAGTCCCCACAAATCCTTAACGTTCCATCCGGTTTGATGGGTGTTACGATTGGGGTTTCCCAAGGAGCGTGGTTCTAAAACACCCTGGGCTATTAATTTATCAAGCTGCTCATCAATCTTTGGTTTAAGGGCAAAAGGGACTCGACGAGGCTTAAGGCGGATGGGGGCTACTTCAGGGTTAAGGTTAAATGATATCGGGGTCTCCTTGTACTCGCCTAATTTGTCTGTAAAGACGTCCTGGAATTCCTGGATGATGGCCTCCTCCCAGTTGTCGCTGCTGGTTTGGTGAATGCTGGCTACCTCAATCCCAAGTGGAGCGAACCATTGAAGGCCTAACAAGCTAGGCCTTCATGGTCGATGACGGTCAATGGTAAAGATGCAGTACGATTTTTGAATAAGACCTGGACTAGGCTGGATCCAACAACCGGAATTCAGTTTCCCTGATAGTCCTTGAGAATGATTCTTTGGATTCTGAGGTCTTGCTGCCGCTTGGCAGGGATTAATTGTTTAAGGGTCTTCCAGGAAACCATCGAGAGGGACGATCCTGAATTGACTTCCATCACACAGGGCTGGTTTTCGATGGCGACCTTCACTCGGATCTTCTTTGCATCTAATGATGAGGCGTGACCAATCGTGATGGTTTGGTGTGCCTCTTCTCGTTTCATTGAATGGGCTAGTGGTTTATTTCTGTAGGAGTGGTTGTTCCATTGGTGGTTCGAATGTTCCCGATTCACAGGACGACTTCCTGTGGTTTGGCGGTAGTTGGTCCACCTCTGAAGTGGGCTGGATCCTTGCTTGCTTCTATAGAATTTTCCGATGTGGCCTCTCTTCCCACAAATATGGCAGAGCGCATCGAGGAATTTGCAGTCTGATCGCGGGTGGTTTGCCCCACAACCTGCGCATTGATACTGCAGTCTCTGGTTACTCTGGTGGCATTGGTCTCGTTCAGACCGGAGCCAGTTGACCTCTTCCTCATCACTTTCTTTTTTTTTGAAAAAGATTTTATTAATTTTCTACAAACAAACAAGACAAACAAAACATTAAAACATCAACTCTCATATGTACATTCAATGTGTCAGTTGGTTCATCAGTTTTCTGCATTCATTTTGTGGTCTCAATTACAATTATGTTACATAACAACTCATATTATCAATCCAAACTTATATATCCTAATATCACTAAGAAAAAGAAATTTTTGACTATACTTTAATCATTCATGCTTTATGAGATAACAATACTTTAACCAGTTTATTCTGTAACAAATCATATAATCATATCAAATCAATCCTAAAAAATCCTTTATAAATATAGTGTCAAATAACAAAGGCAAGTAAAACAAAATAAAGATATTCCTCACTGTCTAACATTCTAAATATTCTATTATCGTATTTTATCATCTAGCCATTGATAAAAAAGATCCCAAATTTCACAAAATTGTTTCTCCTCTTGCTCTCTAATTTCAAATGTCAATCTACTCATCTCAGCACATTCCAATATTTTCTTAATAATTTCTTCCTGTAATGGTATTTTCTCATTCTTCCAATTTTTAGCAAATACAATCCTAGCTGCTGTTAATACATTTACAATCAGGTATTTCAAATCTTTACTATATATATCAGGTAAAATTCCCAATAAGAAGATCTCTGGTTTCAAATCTATGTGTTTCTTTGTCATTTTTTTCCAACCACATGCGAATTTTAGTCCAATATTTTCTAGCGTCCTCACAAGTCTACCACATATGGTAATACGAGCTGGGTATCTGATGACATTTCCAGCATTTTTCAGATTTGTTCTTAAACATTCTTGCTATTCTTGTCGGGGGAAAGTGCCACCTGTAAAACATCTTATACAAGTTTTCTTTATATGCTGTTGACATTGTCATTTTATAATTTTGAGACCACAATTTTTGCCATTTCACTAGATCAATCCCATATCCAAAATTCTTCCCCCAAACAATCATAGTTTCTTTAACTTGTTCTTCCTCTAATTTAATTCCCAGTAAATAACCATATAATTTTTAAATCACCTTCTCATCAGTACCCATCAAGATCTTATCTAAATCAGTCTGCTTATCATAGAATCCCTCCGTTTTAGAATCTTCATCATATCTTGAATGTATTTGCGCATATGAAAACCAATTCATCCTTATACCTTGTTCCTCTAAGTTTTCGATTGATTTAAGTTCACCCTTTTCATCCAAGAGTTCCCCATATCTAACTGTTTGTTCCTTCTTATAAATTATAGGATGGGAAAATACTTCAATAGTCGATAACCAAACTGGAATTTTCAAATAACATTGTCTTTTTATCTTCTCCCAGTTTAACCACAAAGACTCCCATATATAATGTCTTCTAAAATAACCCTGTGTTTTAGTTCCCTTATACCATAAAAAAGCATGCCAGCCCAACAGCAAATCATGCCCTTCTAATGTCAACAATCTATGCTTTCTTAATGTTATCCATTCTTTGACCCACATCAAACTTGCAGCTTGATAATACAATTCCCAATTAGGCAGGCCAAAACCTCCTCTAATTCTAGCATCTTGCAAAAGCTTTAGCTTTATTCTCGCTTTTTTACCTTGCCATATAAACTTCGACATGATTTTATTTAAATCTTCAAAATAGTCTTTTCCAAGCCAAATTGGTATTGTTTGGAACAGAAATAGAATTCTGGGTAAAATATTCATCTTGATTGTTGAAATTCTCCCTATTAATGACAATTGCAAGTTTTCCCACTTCTTCAAATCTGTAGCTATCTGTTGTTTAATATTATTCTTCTCTTTTAATGTGCTACATCTTGCTGTCAAATATATCCCCAGATACTTAACCTTATTTGTAACTTGGATTTTCAAAAGATCTGCCAGTTCTTCTCTCTGTCTCAATAGCATGTTCTTTGTCAAAATCTTTGTTTTATCTTTATTTATTTTCAAACCAGCCATCTTATCATATGTCTCTATCTTTTCCAATAACCTTGGAGCTGTTTCTAACGGGTCTTCCAGAATAAATGCTAATTCATCAGCAAAAGCTTGTAGTTTAAATTCTTCCTTCTTAATTTTCATTCCTTTTATGCTTTTATCATCCCTAATATTTCTATTCAACACTTCCAAAGTCAACACAAATAGCAAAGGAGATAGGGGACACCCTTGTCTTGTGCCTTTTCTTATATTAATAAAATCTGTAAGTTCCCCCTCCATCATTACCTTTGCTAACCTCTGTTTATTATATATGGCTTCTATTGCTTGAATAATTTTTTTGGCAAAACCCATCTGTTCCAATAGTAATAACATAAATCTCCAGTTCACATTGTCAAATGCCTTTTGAGCATCTAGGAATATCAAAGCCATTTGCTTTTCAGGATGAGCCTCATAGTATTCCAAAGTATCCAAGATTACTCTCATATTGTCTCTGATTTGTCTCTTTGGCAGAAATCCATTTTGATCTGGGTGAATAAAATTATTTAAATATTTTTTAAGTCTTTCTGCTAAAATTGAAGCAAAGATTTTATAGTCTGCATTCAATAAGGAAATGGGTCTGTAGTTCTTAATTTGCAGTGGGTCAGCCTCTTCTTTTGGAATAAGTGTAATATAAGCCTCTGACCATGTTTTGGGTATCATCACTTTCTGATGACGATTCGAGGTCCTCGTGGTGGGTTGCCATTGCATGTCCCTCAAGGCTAGGTGGGGTTTCACCGGCGAGTTGGCGGAGTGGGGCATGGGTGTGGCGCATTCGGGCAGCCGACTTCCTGGTTGCTTCTGCTGCAGTAGCGTCAGCGATGGTTTCTGCAAGGCTGATGTCGCCTTTCGCCATCAGCTTACTTTGCACGTGTGGAGCATCTAGTCCCAGAATTATTCGGTCTCTTAGAGCTTCTTCAAGGTCAGCGAACCCGCAGAGGCCTCCCAGTTTCTGGAGATCCGCGATGAAATCTGCAACGCTTCCTCCTTTCCGCTGGTCTCTCTGGTAAAATTCATGTCTTCGGACAAGCATTGGTATGGTAGGTGCATAATGGGCCCGTAGGAGGAGCTCGAGTACGTCCCAGTCCATGGATTTCACCTCGGCCGGTTTCGCCAGTGCCTTAGCCATCTTAAAAATGGCAGGACCGCAGTGAGTTAGGAATACCGCTCTCTTTTTCCCAGGAGTGGCATCCTTCAAGTTGTTGGTCTCCAGAAGCATCTGGAACCGGTCCATGTATGAGTCCCAGTCTTCTTGTGCCGAGTCGAATGAAGCGGGTGGTATGGTGCTGCCGGTCATGGTTTCCACCGTTGATGCGCCTTCAGCCACGTGCTCTGTTTGGTGCTCTGTAGTGTTCAGTCAGCTCTGACGTCTCCGCATCCCACCTTCATCGCCAGTGTTAAGTTCTGCGCATGGGCGCAAGGAACAGAGATGAGTCGGTGAACAGTGAACTTCAACTCTTTATTAATCATTGTGAACAGAGCAAAAACCGAGGGCAGCAGCAGCCCTTTTATAGGCAAGCTGCTGATCTAGTAATGAGAAATGTGGAGTGTTAACCCCCTTAACCAATGAGAGTGGCTCATTAACAGCCAATCAGATTCTCCTGAACGCACCAATCCGATATCGCTATTATCAGCCAATCAGAAGTGCAGGACTAGAACCCTGCTATTTTCTAAAGGTTTTGATAAACTTTATTTAAGTGTTTTATTAGTTCATAACAAGGGCATTGGGGCCTCACCATTAAATCACAATCAGAATAGAGCTGGAGGTATTCCAGTCCAATGCCCTGCTCAAACAGGAGACCCTATACAAGTGGTGGCTAACCTTTTTGGGCTTCTGTGCCAAAAATTGTGCCTATGCTTTCACACTTACACTCACGTGCCAGCACCCAGAAGGCAATGCACACCCATGCCCCCTACTCACGCACACGCAATCTATTCACCCACCCACCTCCCGCTGCCCTCTTACCTGCACTGTACCTCACAGCTGATTTTTGGTGAGTTTGAGGCCTTTTTCAGCCTCCCAGAGGCTTGAGGAAGGCTTCTGCAGGCTTCTGCAAGCTTTGCAGGCCAAAAACTAGCCCTATTTCATCACTTCCTGTTTTTTCCAAAAATACAAGAAGTGATGAAACAGGCCTAATTTTCATCCTAAAAGGCTTGCAGAAGCCTGCAGAAGCCTTCCTCAAGCCTCTGGGAGGCTGAAAAAGATCTATACCAGTCAAAAATCAGCAGTGAGGTGCGCACATGTGCAGTGAGGTAAGTTTGCCTGCAGTTCACATGCTGGTACAAATGGCTCTGCATGCCATCTGTGGCATGCGTGTCATAGGTTCGCCATCACGGCTCTATACCATTTCAGACAAATGGCTGTCCAGTCTCTTCTTAAAAACCTCCAGTGATGAAATACTCACAACGTCTGAAGGCAAGCTGTTCTATTGGTTAATTGTCCTCACTGTTAGGAAGTTTCTCCTTAATTCTCTCATTGATTAGTTTCCATCCATTGTTTTTTTGTCTTGCCCTCTGGTGCTTTGGAAAATAAATTGACCCCTTCTTCTGTGTGTCAGCCTATCAAATACTGGAATACTGCTATCATGTCCCCCCAGTCCTTCTTTTCTCTAGACTAGCCAAACCCAAACCCAAACCCTCCAACCATTCTTCATATGTTTTAGCCTCCGGGCCTTTAATTGTCTTAGTTGCTCTTCTTTGAACTTTTTCCAAAGTCCCAACATCTTTTTTGTAATGTGGGGACCAAAACTGGATGCAGTATTCCAGGTGTGGTCTTACCAAGGCTTTATAAAGTGGCACTAATACTTCATGTGATTTGAATTCTATGCCTCTGTTTATACAACCAAGGATAGTGTTAGCTTTTTTGGCTGCTGCTGCACATGGCTAACTCATGTTTCAGTGATTGTCCACTAAGATTCCAAGACTCCTCTCACAGTTACTGTTTTGCAACCAGATTTTGCCTAATCTGTACTTGTACCTTTGGTTTTCTCTGCCCAAGTGTAAAACTTTGCTTTTCTCCACATTAAATTTCATTTTGTTGGATAAGGGCCATTGTTCAAGTCTGTCAAGATCTTTTTGGATCCTAACATGGGATTTGATTTATGTGTTTCATTTCTCACAACACTGCCTTATTCCCTAGGATATCAAACCATGTACTAGGGCTGAATTATTATTATCCTTCTCATCTTTCCTAGTACGTTTGGTATCATATGATCACTTTGGCATTATTTGATTGCTTTTATGTAGAATTGTATGACTATTTGTATCTTATGATTATGATGATTTTATTTTGTGGTTGTGTTCATGATTAATTCCTTGTTGCTTTTACGTACACTGAGAGTCTATGCACTGGAGACAAATTCATTGTGTGTCCAATCACACTTGGCTAATAAAATAATTCTATTCTATTGTGACAAGAAAAATGGTAGTTCTGACTATCAAACAGCTGTATGGCGATCTTGCAATAAGTCAAAAGTTAAGAAAATGATCCGCTATTTCAAAACAGGGTCATCACAAAGAGTAAAAACCACAAAGTTGCAGCTGCATCTTGACTTAATCCCAAACCGGTTGTTACACTGGTTGAATCACACCCCTGACTAAGAGTTGTGAACTTAATTCTACAAAATTTCTTTTCTGGAAACATTGTATTGCTAACTAGAGCTTATAAAACTTATGCCAGATCAATCTTGGAGTGCGGTTCACCTGTTTGCAATCCCTACCAATATCTGATATTAGTGCAATCAAGCAGGTTCAGAAGTACTTCATGAGAAAATTTTTGCACTCTTCTGTACACAATCGAATTCCCCACGCTACTAGGCTCAAAATTCTCAGTTTGGATAACCTGGAACTGACTTAAGTATTGCATACAAAATTGTACATAATAATGTTTTACCTGGAAATTAGTTTTTCTGTTTTAATCGCAATAATGTGCGTACAAACAACCATTTTACACTCAATGTAAACCATTCTAAACTTGACTGTAAAAAATATGATTTCTGCAATATACTGTAGTTGTCAAAGTCTGGAATGCTCTACCTGATTCAGTAGTCTCAGCTACAAATTTTCACAGTTTTAGTCACAAATTGATTTCTGTGGACCTCACTTCATATTTAAGAGGTCCATGCCTATCACCCTGCATTTTATTTTTATATTATTCATGTTTTTGTTTTTGTTTGACAAATAATAAATAAATAAATAGAAATTGGTAAGTTCATATAAGATTTCTGCACCACCACTGGGCTTACCATCTTGTCAGTCTGGAATGAAAGATCAACAATTATTTCTAATAGTACTTTAACCAGCTTATCCATCTTGCCACCAACATCCCTGCAACACAAATACAACCAATGGGACAGGAAAAAGCCTAAAAGACAGAAAACATTTCCTGCCATTTTACTAATTGCTAAACCATCCCACTTTCAGTGATCTGGAAGAAAATAAAGCGTGCCTACCAAACAGCAAAACAAATTGCTAATAAAATATCACCATTGTTTGATATGGATGATCTGAACTGTTATGGAAAATTAGAAACACTGCGAGATATTTTAGCATGCATCTAGCAATGGAGGTCAGCCTAGAGAAATGAGCTACAGTAGCAATAAAACAGGGTAAATTCACAATGAATAATACAATTGAAATGGCCAAACCATCAGGAGACATCAGAATGGAGCCTTCAAGCATCATGGCATTTTACAATTAGATAACATCAAGAAAGTTAAAAGAAAGCAATTCGTAAAGAAGGCATCAGAAAAGCAAGAAATACATGTATACTTTTCAAACTTCAGTCTTTGTATTCTGTCAGCTGAGTATTTATTTATTTATTTCTATTTAGTTTAGTTTGTCAAGCATGTATGAGAAAACTAGTATATGAATGAACATAACATATAAGTATAAACAGGTATAAGTATATACATAATGAATGAGTATGAATAAATGGGAACAATAGGACAGGGATGGGAGGCATGCTGGTGCGCTTATAGTTGCCCCCTTACAGACCTCTAAGCAATGGAGTGAGGTCCATGGTAGACAATTTAAGATTGAAGTTTTGGGGGTTTGAGGATGTAACAACAGAGTTGGGTAGTGAATTCCAGGCACTGACCATTCTGTTGCTGAAATTGTATTTCCTGCAATCGAGTTTGGAGCGGTTTACTTTGAGTTTGTATCTATTGTTTGCCCATGTATTATTGTGGTTGAAGCTGGAATAGTCATTTCTTGGTATTCTTGGTTTCTTGGTATTCTCCCACTTAAAATCTGAGCTTTTCAAGGTTGAGTTTTGGCAGCCTAGCTAGTGGTTTTAGAGCAGCATAGACAATAATAAAATACCTTCCGCTTTTTTTTTTTTTTAATGTAACAAGGGTCCTTTTCAAATCCAAACAGCTTACAGCATGTATCTATGACACCACACACACACACACACACACACACACACACACACACACACCACTGCTCTGAAAATGAATATAACTTGACCTGCCAATCTTCTCTGGTAAAAGGTTTTCATAATGAGGACTTTATTCCCAAAGCATTACATTCCAAACCATCATAATTTTTGTCTGCCACCATTCCCTGTATTTTTTCTGAACACAGTGATTTTGGTTAATGGGTGAGAACTTCCAAACCTAGCACATTATTAAGGATAAAAAATGCATGTCTTGCCAACCTGGCCACATAAAGTCTTAAAGTTCTACAACTTCCCTCAAAGCTTTTCTTAAAGATGTCAGGGTGACTCAATAGATTTTGAATAGTAACGAGTCACAATGAAATCCTTACCTTAATTCCAAGATTGTAGGGAAAGGAGTAAACAGTTACCCAAGATATCTACACACCTTTCAGTGCTGTGAAATGCTGCCAAAAACAGAAGTATCTAATTAATTATAATAGAAACCAACCAAAGTACCAGAAAAACCAACCAGAGTTCACAGAGCTTCAAGGAGGACTCAGAATCTATTGAACTACTTTGCTTCCTGCAAAGGTTTCATCATTGAGGTCTGACTTTTATCCCTTATGGTGGTGCAATCACCTCCCAGCCTTACTCACGAGTCACCCCTTCTGTTTCAGTTGCTCTGACCTTCTAGCAGCTCTGGGCACACACGCACTGGGAACAGGCTCCCCTTGTTCCTCTGCCTTGCTGCTGCCAGACTTTGGAGGGTCCGGAGTCAGCACACAACTCCCAGATGGTCCTGGCTCCATCCCTGCAGAACCCTTGTCTGAGTCCTCCCCAGACTCCCTGACTGGTCCCCTTTCTTCCTCACTGCCCGCTTCCTCTGCCATCTGCACCAGTTGCTGGTGAACCACAACAGGTATTCTTTGACTTAGAACAGTTCATTTAATGACTTTTCAAAGTTACAATGGGATTGAAAAAATGACTTATGACTGTTTTATGACCATTGCAGCATATCCATGGTCACATGATCAAAATTCAGATGCTTGGTTACTGATTCATATTTATGATGGTCATTTGATCACATTTTGGAACCTTCTGAGAAGCAAAGTCAACAGAGAAGTTGGATTCACTTAAATCCCTGTTATTATCTTAACTACTGCAGTGATTCATTTAACAACAATGGCAAGAAAGGTCATGCAATGGGGCAAAACTCACTTAAATGTCTCACTTAATAGCAGAAATTTTGGGATCAATTGTGCTTGTAAGTTGAGGACTATCTTTAAAGCATCAACACTAACAACAGTTAAATAAAGTTTATTTAGATGTTGTATTTTCACAGAGCACTCTGCTTGTACTGCTCTATGATTTCTATAAACTGAGTTGATAATTGAAATATTTGGGTCTAAATTATATTGTCATCTTAGCCACAAACCTTAAATGTAGCAGGATTGAACTCACCTAATCAACCAGAACAAATCTGGCATGAAGTCATTTCCTCTTAAATATTATGGAAGCTTTTCAAAACCTTATATTGATTTTTTTTAAAAGCTTCACATCTAGTCATTTAAAAAAAAAAAAAAAAGTCTTACAAAATATCTTGAAGAGTCCTGAACTATTGTCATCCACACTACTCCACCTCTTGTGATTCAAACTTTCTTACTGACCTTGTTTGCCACTGAAAGGTCACCCATAGACTTGAAAATTACCACCTGTCATTTTTTGTTTGAGAAGTGGGATTGTTAAGATAAAAATAATAATTCCAAATCTCCTTAAGGTTCTGTTATAGATAAATCCACTGACCTTTCACGATTGCCACAGTTTAATTCAGCCAAAAAACTAAATTGTGGGGTAGGAGATGAAGAAAAAGAAGAGAGAGGTCAAATTAAGACAGATTTTACCATTAGCATTGGTGAAACATCCAAGAGTTGTCAGATTTCCTTTAAAGAATCTGAACAAGGACTTTTCTGCCTATAAGTAAACTGTTAAGCCAGTTATTTACTAAAAAAAGATAAAGGTTCACCTCATACATCCATGCTAGTTGTTTCTAGCTCTAGGCGGCAGTGCTCATCTCCGTTACAAAGCCAAAGAGCCAGCGCTGTCTCCGTGGTCATGTGGCCAGCATGACTAAATGCCAAAAGCTCACGGAACGCTGTTACCTTCCCACCAAACTGGTCCCTATTTTTCTACTTGCATTTTCACATGCTTTTGAACTGCTAGGTTATCAGAAGCTGGAGCAAGTAACCAGAGCTCACTCCATTAGTGTGCACTAGGGATTCGAATCGCCAAACTGCCAACCTTTCTGATCAACAAGTTCAGCGTCTTAGCCACTGAGCTACTGTGTCCCTAAACATTTACTAGAAAGTTATTAGAAAATAGGTCAATCTCTAGTCAAGGCTAGCATGCAAAACTAGGGCCCTGTCTCAAAAGTTCTTCAGATAATTCAAATTTTCAATTTGTTGATCCTTTGGCTAACCAGCTCCTTGTATCCATCACACCATACTTCTATTCTCTGGCTCCTGTTCCTCCTTATTTTCCTACTTCTACTTTCTTTTTTAAACTTTCATACTTCTAGTTCAACCAGTGAACCATCCAGTGATTCCTTAATTCCTCATCTCAGATCTTCTGGTCTTCACACATGCTTGAGAAAAATAGCGAAGATGCCCAGAAAACCAGCATGTGCCTTTAGCCATACTTAAGCCAGATTATATATCTGAAAAGGCTAAATCATGGCAACTGGACTAAAGTATATTAAAATTGAGTCTTTTGACCTGGACCATTTTTAGGCCGTTTTGGGGTCAAAAATGGACTGAAAACAGCCTGAAAATGGCCCAAAATGGCCTGAAAATGGCCCAGAAAACAGCCCAAAAAGTGGCCTGAAAATGGCCCCCCAAAACAGACAAAAAATTGGTGGGGCTGAGATCAACCAGTGATGGGATTTGCCGGTTCACCAAACTGTGCCTAACCTTAACTACTGGTCCAATAGAACTGATGCAAACTGGAAGCATCCTGCTTCTGCCAGTGACTCTTTAACTCTTTGCCTAACCACATTTTCATTTTGACTGAAGAAGTTGTTATGATATGTACAGAATAACCCTTGAGTAACAAGAATATGCACATGGAAACGTTTATGATAATTGTTATGAATGATTATCCAGCCACACACAGATATACTAAATTGAGTTAAAGTTTACTTTAAGAAATAGCAGATAAACGGTCCAGGTCATATACATTTAACAGTCCAAAGAATATCCAATTACAAAGTCTTCTTACTGGTTGCCTATGTCATTTACAGGAAACAAAAATATCAAAGTATAAGCACAGCATAAATACAACAGAGAACCTTAGATAGCAACAGAATGTCAGAGAGCGCAAGCTATGATCTCTAGCTCCCTCTTATGGTAATTTGCAATATAATCAATCAATCAGAATATAGTATAAATCAATACAGTGATTTTGTCTTAAAGCTACAAACATACATTGTTGGTTTATATATCACCAACCCAACTAATTGGTGGATAGATTCCTAACAGAAGTTACTTGGATGAATAACAAAACTTCTCAGTTTTAATAAACTTTGGTCCAATTGCCACGATTTAGCCACTTTTTAGATGCTTTTGGCTTAGATGATTGGAATAAGAAGGGAAAGATGAATGTATGATAAGCAATACAAAACAGATCCAGGACAGAAGGTGACTATGATTTTTTTCCCCTTTAACTGAAGTGGGTTGAATTGACTTATTTGAGATATTGGGGGTTGGGGATACAACTGACTTCTGGGTTCCATTAAAATTATCAAATTGACCAAATTCTATTTGAAAAATATTTCATGCTGTTACCTTTCCCATCAATATGAAATGGTTGGTGGAAGGGCTGAAAATAATAATAAAAAATATTGGAGTCCTAGTGGACAATCACCTAAATATGAACCAGCAGTGTGCCACAGCTGCCAAAAAAAAGGCAATGTAGTCCTAACAGGCTAACAGATAACAGATAATCAGAGTTGGAAGGGACCTTGTAGGTCATCTAGTCCAACTCCCAGCCCAAGCAAGAGACCCTACACCATTTCTGACAAATGGCAGTCCAGTCTCTTCTTGAAAGTCTCAAAACTTCCAAGGGCAAGCTGTTCCATTGGTTGATTGTTCTCACTGTCAGAAAGTTTCTCCTTATGTCCAGGTTAAATCTCTCCTTGTTCAGTTTCTATCCATTATTCCTTGTCTGACCCACAGGAGCTTTAAAAAATAGCTTGACCCCTTCCTCCTCTCTGTGGCAGCCCCTCAAATATTGGAAGACTGCTATCATGTCTCACCTGATCCTTCTCTTTACTAAACTAACCAAGCCCAGTTCCTGTAACTGTTCTTCATATGAATGCAGTACTCTAGGTGTGGCCTTACTAAGGCTTTATAGAATGATATTAGGATGTCACTTGACCTTGATTGCATCTGTTAATGCAATTTAGGATTACATTGGCTTTTTTGGTTGCTGCTGCACACTGCTGACTCCTATTTAGCTGGTTTTCCACTAAGACTCCAAGATCCCTCTCACAGTTACTGCTATTAAGCCTGGTTTCACCTGGTTTCACAGATAATCAGAGTTGGAAGGAACCTTGTAGGTCATCTACTCCAATCCCTTGCACAAGCAGGAGACCCTACACCATTTCTGACAGACAGACAGACAGACAGGCTGCATTAATAGATGGCATCAAGATCACACGAAGTGTTAATACCACTTTACAATGCCTTGGTAAGGCCACATTTGGAATATTGCAATCCAGTTTTGGTCGCCACAATATAAAAAAGATGTTGAGACTCTAGAAAGAAGGCAGAGAAGAGTAACAAAGAGGATTAGAGGGCTGAAGGATAAAACATTTATTTATTTATTTGATTTGATTTGATTTGTCAATCACTTACAAGATAATAGGTATAAGTGTAAACATGAGTAAGAATACAAGAAATAGGTACGAATAAATGGGGACAATAGGACAGGGATGGTAGGCATGATGGTGCACTTATGCACACCCTTTACAGACCTTTTAGGAATGGGGTGAGGTCAATAGTGGATAGTTTGAGGTTAAAGGAGTGGGGGTTAGAGGATGGAACAACAGAGTCAGGTAGTACATTCCAGGCATTGACCACTCTGTTGCTGAAGTCGTAATTCTGCAATTGAATTTGAAGCGGTTTACACTGAGTTTGTACCTGCTATGTGCTCTTGTATTGTTGTGGTTGAAGCTGAAGTAGTCATAGACTGGTCGGACATTGTAGCAGATAATTTTGTGTGCTACACTTAAGTCTTACCATAGGCAGCATAGTTCAAGGTTGTCCAAGCCCAAAATCTCAAACTGGTGATACAGGGTATTCTGTTGCAAGCAGAGGAGTGTAGTACTCTTCTCGTGAAATACTTCTGGACTTGCTCAATTGTATTAATGTTCGATATGCAGTGTAGATTCCAGACTGATGAGCTGCATTCGAGTATTGTATTCCAGTATTGGTCGTATGCTCTAGTTAGTAGTTTGATATTTCTGGAGGAGAAGCTTCATAAGATTAGATTTGCAACTCTTAATGCCTTTTTGGCAATGCTGTTACAGTGAGCTCTGACACTTAGGTCATTTGATATGAGAACTCCAAAATCCTAGACAGAGTGAGGATCATCAACGAGGTCATATCCACCTAATTTGTATTTGGTGTACAGATATTTTTTAACAATGTGTAGGA
Organism: Hydrophis major; assembly: GCA_033807585.1. Lineage (NCBI taxonomy): Eukaryota > Metazoa > Chordata > Lepidosauria > Squamata > Elapidae > Hydrophis > Hydrophis major. The sequence goes on from CM066333.1 coordinate 69,884,417, forward strand.
CAGAGCAGTTGTTGATTGAGATTTGAATATGAACATATGAAGAATGGTTGCAGGAATTGAGTATCTCTAGCTTAATGAAAAGGACTAGAGGTGACTTGATAGCAGTGTTCTATTTATGAGTCTGACCCAAAGAAGAAGAGATCAACCTGTTCTATTCTATTCTATTCTATTCTATTCTATTCTATTCTATTCTATTCTATTCTATTCTATTCTATTCTTTTCTATTCTATTCTATTCTACTGTTTGAAGATCGTATGTTATCAGGCATGCCTGAATAGTATTAGATATTTTAGGATTTCTTGCCTTTGAAAAGACCCCTGTGATGGCTAGCTTCAAGAATAGCGGGATTGAAATCTAAGCCAAACACATGGGGTAGGGAGGAGGAATTGCTTCATGAAGAAGTCGGTATTATCTGGAGAAATGTTTACTCTAATTCAAGGAATTCATGATTTAATTGAGATGGTAACTATTTAGCTTTCATCCAATTGGTCTCAGTAGTTTCACTAATAACAAAGTGCAATATAGATAGGGATGCATTATTCAGTTCACCAAAAGCCAAAGTGACAATGCAATATATTGTGCTCACATTTTGATTGACGGGGTATTATTAAGGCTGCAAGATGAACAAACAGGGTTGAATTTTGGAGGATTTTGAGGTGTCTTAAAACAAAACCAAATAAACCTTTGCTTAAAATTCAGCTCCATCTCAACCTGATGTCACTGTGCTAGGATAATCCCCTGGAAATGATTACGATAATAACTGCCACAGGGGATACACTAAGGCTGAAAGCAATGTTCTGTAGCATTTTATGTAATCTGATCATTCTTTAGGCAGATAATTCTCCAAACCAAGCCAAAAACCTAACACTGTGTCAAAGTCTCCCTCACAATTTCTCAAGTTTTCTTCTGCTTGTCTCTCTTATTCTCAAGGTACCAGTATCTTTCCTTAAAACATTTTTTGGATGGAGTTTTTAAGTGGGTTGCAGTGATGCTCCCTAGAGTTTTCTTTGTTGTTGTTGTTACACATCTTTCCATCACTCAAAAATCTCCCTGGTTGTCCACAGACTTACCCAATCCATCCATCCATCCATCACTCTGCCTCCAAATACCAGTTAAAGGAGGAAAAATGAGCAGACTTCCATCTCTTGCTTGAGGGAAACCCTGGGGCCCACTGTGAAAAACAAAAGATTGGATAAGATGAACCTTGGTCTGATTGAGCAGGGCAATTATGTTCTTAATCTGAAAAAGTCCCATATGTGTAATTACATCTGGATGTTGTTTTCTGGAATTAAATGTCTGGTGGAGAAAGGCTTGTACAATAAAAGACAGGTATTTATCCCTATATGCTTCCCTTGTACAATTTTTCTTACAAATTATTCATTACATTGGCTTGTCTTTTGCATGGGCAATTTGTTCAAGCAAGGAAGGTTTGAGACTAAACCGAAGCTGCTGTGTCTGACGAAGAAGGCACCTAAGCAGGTCGGACAAAAGCCAGGGATCTTGTCTAAAAGATCCCTTAAGGGAGTTAAGAAGGATCCTTGTCGGGCATAAAGGATCAGGACCATCTGTTGAACTGTAGCACAGAAGATTTATTCAAGCTTATACACACAAGAATCAAGTCAACTGAAGTTCAAGCACCACATTGGTGCCAAGTCAATGAAATTCAGGAGGGGTTCTCATTTATGGGAATGTAATGACTCTAGACTGAAGAGTCATTTAACTCCACCCCTCAGCTCTGATTCTTGTCGTTAAGGTAACAAAAGAAAAAAATGACAAAAGAAGTTGGAGCTGAGAAAAACGGGAACCCTCCTCAAGTCTCATCAGCAACTATACAAGACTCGAAAATAACAAGGCAAGAACAGGGCCAGCATTAAAGGCAACCTGAGACCTCTGAGGGGGAAGAGGGAATGGAGCTGTCAGAAAGAGAAACAGAGATGGAGCCTAGACAGTCCATCAACCTTCAGATGGAGAGTCAACAGACCCCAGGTCTAGAGGTGGCTGATGAGCAAGAGGAGGAACAGCTGGGTCCAGTGCCTGATCCATGGATGCATAGAAGGCAGAGGAGAGGAGAGCAGTGGAAATCTATGGGCCGGTCCTTGGGAAGGAAGAACCACTGCTGCTAGCAAAGCTCTACCTTAGCTCTGGGGATAAAAGGCAGACAACTATTCATCTCCCTGCTGGGCAGACTTGTTAGCCTGCTGTGAGAGAGACTTTTTGCCCTGGCTACTGGTACTCCTAACAAAGGGAACACTTATTTATTAACTACAGAGGGTTTGTCAAGTTTGGGAGCCGGGTTAGAACATAACCATTCCCAATTTGTATATGCAAAATGATGCATAAAAATAAAACCATGGACTTGAAAGTTGCATTTAGGTTACTGGATCCAATCTCTTGCTCGATGCAGAAGTCCAAGTGAAAGCATCACTGGGATTGGCTGATACATTAATTGACCAAAGCTAGGATAAATCAGCCTGGAGCTTCCATTTTGTTGCTTAGTGTAATCAGGTGTTACAGAGAGTAAATCGAGACAGCCCTTCAAGTTTTGGAAAATGCTACCAGGCCTCTTCATTAGGCTAAACATACCTAGTTCCCTGAGCCATTCATCGTATGATTTAATCCCCAGTTCCCCTTATCGTCTTTGTTGCTCTTCTCTGCACTTTTTCTAGGGCCTCAGCACCTTTAACTTGTATCATGTTAACCAAAACTGGAAACAATATTCCAAATGTAGCTTTCAGAGGTGGGGTTCAGCAGGTTATTACCAGTTCTGGAGAACCGGTAGCAGAAATGTTGAGTAGTTCGTAGAACCGGCAAATCCCACCTCTGACTACCCTGCCCCCATCTATTCTCTGCCTCCCGAGTCCCAGCTGATTGTCTGGGTCTTCTTTGGTTTCCTTGCACAGGAAAAGGGAGCTGGAAAGGAGGTTAGTGGGGTGGGGAGGCAATGGAGATTTTGCCGTATCCTTCCCCTGCCACGCCCACCAAGCCACGCCCACAGAACTGGTAGTAAAAAAATTTGAATCCCACCACTGGTAACTTTACTAATGCAGTACAGAGTGGTGCAATTACTCTTTGTGATGTTGGTGCTATCCTCCTGTTGATGTAGCCTTGGACTGTGTTAGCTTTTTTTTTTTTTGCAGCTGTAGCACCAAGGATGGAATTCAGCTGGTGTAATAATTGGTTCAGTGAGCGCATGCAGCCTTTGAAAACCATCTTCTCCTGCCACGCTAAGCAGCTATGGTTAAAAAAGCAGGAAATAAAGGACAGCCTAGAGACGAGCTGGGTGGGTGTGTCAAACAAAAGAACAGAAGATCATTGGAGTGAACCAGTTCCCTCTCAGCTGATCTTCAGAGCTACCGGTTCAAGAGAACCAGGTCGAACCAGTAGAATCCCACCTCTGTGTAGCACATTACTGGCTCATACTTAAGCCATGATCAATCAGAATGCTTAGATCGCTCTTTCTCTGTTACTACTGTTGAGCCAGATACTTCTTATTCTATATCTTTGCATTTGATTCTTTCCTGCCTAAATGCAGGGCCTTGCATTTCTAACCACTGCACTGCATCTTGTTGGATAAGGCTCAATGCTCTGAACCAACCAGCTGAAGAATTGTTTCCAATCAAGGGTCTGGAGACTGCACTTTGCTACAGGTGTTGGTGTGGCTTGATTCAGCTAGTTGTGGTCCTCTGCTCTCGAGGAGACAAGCTGATTGTTCTTTGTCGAGATGCCAGAATGTTCTCAGATCAGACACCTTGGCAGAATCTGGACCCCCGTTATCCAAATTGGGTCTCGCCTCCTAAGATTCATGTCTTCTGGAGTCTCTGCAGGCATTTAATTGTCTGCTGGAAGTTTAGGCTCCTGGTTTGTCAGGTCAGCCTCTGACCTAGAGGAATTTAAATGAGACCATCACATACATTTGCAATTTGTGATCTTTTTTCTGAGAAAAATACAGTGTTCAATGTTTGGGCCTCATTTCTTGTTCTAGATAATTCACACTTATCTTTTCTGGAATATGGAGAGAGAGGGGGGGAGGGAGGGAGAGAGAAGAGAAGAGAAGAGAAGGATGAGAGAGGGAGAGAGAGAGAGGAGAGAGAAAGAGTTGTTTCTTATCTGTTTTTCTCTACAGTGTGGTATCTTGACTGTAGTCTTTTTTTCTTTCTTTCTCTTTCTTTCCTTCTTTCCTTTCCTTTTCTCTTCATTTCTTTTTTCTCTTTCTTTTTCTCTTTCGTTCCTTCCTTCTCTCTCTTCTCTCTTTCCTTCCTTCCTTCCCTCCCTCCCTCCCTCTCTCTTTCATTTCTTTCTTTCTTTTTCTTTCTCTGTCCTTCCTTCCTTTCTTCCTTCTCTCTCTTCTTTCCTTCCTTCCTTCCTTAGTTTTTCTCCTTTCTGAAATTAAAGCAGCCCTGCTGTGTCAAAAAACTTTCAGACCTTCAGGCAGCTGCTGAAACTCTATATACTTCCTCAGTTAATACTTTTTTGTTGGCCTTCCTATATAATAAGGATTATATGCTCCTTTCTTTCCAAACTATTCATTTCCTACCCATTCAAATGATTCCCTTAGGGAGTAAAAGCAAGCTTTCCATTAACTAGCCTTCTTTTTCATGTTGGAAAATTCTGCCAAATGTTTATTGAAATTTGGATAGAGGTGGCAAATTTAGACTTGGACAAACAAAGTGATTTTTGCCTGATGAAAAAAGGGCACTTTAGCTTCTGAACTGCTTCCAAAATTACCATGTGATTGAAGCTTTTCAACTTCTTAATTTTTTTTCAGCCAAAATGACCATCTGTCAAGTGCAACAATCCAGCTGAGCCAATATGATTGGCAGGGTGAGGGAGAAAGAGAATTTGAAAAGCCAAAGACCTCCAGCGGTGATGTACCTAGCTCCAGAGGTTTGAATCGTTCTCAAACAAACAGGTTCTCTGAGGCGAAGTTAAAACAAAATCCAACAGGATGGCTGTTTAGTTGCTCCCGTCTTCCAAACAGTGGTGGTATTCTACTGGTTCAGCTCTCTCTCTCTCCGCTGCTCTGTTGTTGGGCCCACCTGCCTGCCTGGGCTCCCATGCTCACCATTATCCTCTGCTTTTGAAGCGCAGCTGCTGAAGCTACCGGGACAATGCAGGCTTGCAGAAGGTGAGTTGGAACACCTCTGCCCCTGCACAAGCACTGCTGTGCAGGTGCAAAGTATTTATTTGGCACACATGCACATGCAAAGCGTGTGCATGTACACAAAGTGCAACCACCAAGCCACACCGGTGGTAAAACTTTTTGAATCCCACCACTGCTTCCAAGTCTCCATCTCAAAAGTTGTGTAACAATCCTGAGGAGAGGTAGGGTCTGCAGTGCCTTTCAAGCACGACAAACTTCAGATTGGGGGGGGGGGAAGCAGCTCAGGTTGAACCCTGCCTGCAGCTATGTTTAGTCAAACAACTTTGAATCATTTTGAATCGATTGTGTATGCAAAAAGTGACTTGCAACTATTTTTTTTTTTTTACATTTACAACTATTCCTGCATCTCCTGTTGTGGTTTGCCGGCAGCAGGTATGGACAGCTGAGGTCTTGGAGAACGAGGACTCAGATGAGGGGCCTGCGTGTAATGCAGGGATGGGGCCAGGACCATCATGGGGTGGAGTGCTGTCTTCGGAGATTGTGGAGGGTGGCAGCAGTGATGCAGAGGACCCCGAGGAGCCTGTGCCCAGTGCGTGTGTGCGCAGGGCTCAAAGAAAAGAGCAGCTGCAGCAGCATGGGCAACTCGGGAGTAAGGCTGCAAGGTAATGGCCCCTCCCTTAAGAGATAAAAGCCAGCTGAGAAACCGGAGTTCTTTGCAGGAAGCAAAGAAGTTTTTGCAGTCAAGCCTTGTGGATGTTCAGACTCTCTTAGTTTGTGTTTGGAGACTCTTTGTGTTTGAAATATTTCTTGGCAACTTTATCTAGTGCTCTTGGCAGCCTTGCACAACCTTGGCAAGGCTCATTCTTATTAGAAATAATTAATTTGAAGCAGCCTTTTAACCACGAAGGAACGGAATTCGTAAGGAATCATTAAAAAGTTTTGCTGTTACCTTTGTTTTGTGTTTGTTTCGTTGGAACAAGGTTTGGGTCAGAACATCTCCATGGACGTGGGATTAAAATTGGCAGCTAGCATGGATTTAAGATGGTTGCAAAGTCATGTGGTCTCCTTTTGCCAGCTTAAACAAGCAGTGTCAACGGGGAAGCCAGATTCACTTAACAACCATGTTACTAGCTCCACAACTGCAGCTATTCACTTAACAATGGTGGCAAGAAAGGTTGTAAAATAGGGCCAAATTCACTTAACAATTGTCTTGCTTAGCCACATAAAATTTGGGTTCAACTTTGGTTGTAAGTCAAGGACTACCTGTATTGGAGAGAAATTACACTAATAGGTTAGAATGAAGAAAGACCTACTCAAAGGTCTGTAGAGGTTATCAAATTCTTCACCCTAACCTACTCTCAACATTACAGAAGTTAACAGAATAATAGAGTTGGAAGGGATTTTGAAGGTCTTCTACTCCAACCCCTTGCTCAGGCAGGAAACCCTATACTGTTTCACACGAATGGTTCAATCTCTTCTTGGAATCTTCCAATGTTGGAGCATTCATAACTTCTGGAGGCAAGTAGTTCCACTGGTTAATTGTTCTAACTGTCAGGAAATTTCTCATTAGTTCTAAGTTGCTTCTCTCCTTGATGAGTTTCCATCCGTTGCTTCTTATCCTGCCTTCAGGTGCTTTGGAGAATAGCTTGACCAGAGGTGGCCATTCAGCAGGTTCTGACCAGTTCTGGAAAACCAGTAGCGGAAATTTTGAGTAGTTCGGAGTACTGGCAAATACTGAATGGCCCCACCCCCAACTATTCGCTGCCTCCCGAGTCCCAGTTGATTGGGTGGGTCTTCTTAGGTTGCCCTACACAGGAGAACAGAGCTGGAAAGCAGGTTAGTGGGGAGGGGTCGGAATGGGGATTTTGCAGTATTTTTCCCCTGCCACGCCCACCAAGCTACACCCACAGAATTGGCAGTAATTAAATATTTTGAATCCCACCACTGAGCTTGCCCCTTCTTCTTTTTTGTGGCAGCCCCTCAGATATTTCAATCAATTTTTGTGAAGATGGAAATGAAAAAGCTATGGATGTTGTCCTGAGTTCTTTTAGGGAATGAAATGTGCAGTAACTCCTGATATATAAGCAGGTTTCATTTAGCTGCTTGCCATCTACTACACAGGATAATAATAACCTTCATTTAATTTTTTGACCTCATAGGACCTTCTTGAAATTTTAGCAAGATGATGACTCAGATGAAATGTTATGAGATCTTTTTATATTTCCCATCACTCACTTCTTCGTATCAAGAAATATGTTTCTTGATTACTTCCTTGAGTTTTACACAGAACTTAATAAGCTATTTATTTTTATATGCTGCTAGCTGCATTGGCTTAGCTTAGTTATTTTATAAATTATGTTACTGTTAATATCCTTAAAAATTATTTTAGTACAGGACTTCTGGTTTGCCAGGCTTCGCAGGGTTTTGCGATCCTGCGCGATCCCTGTCGTGCTAGCCGTCTTGGTGCCTCCAATCCTGACGGGTCTGGAGGATAAGGCTGCCCCAGAGAGGCAGCCGAAGATAGGGGGGTTCCGGACAGGGGTTTGGGGGTTTCGCAGACCCCCTCCCCACCTGGCATAACCCCCTTTTCTCAAGGCGGTGGAGCAGCGGTCAGCAATGGCCGCCACAAAGAAGCCGGCAGCTGGACAAGATTGTGCTGGAGGAAGAAGGAGAAAGTTTTGAAGCGAAAGTTTTTTGGTTGAACCGGGAGCATAAGATGCATTTAATATCCTGAAAACCTGGATTTTTGAATGATACTTTGTTTCTAGAAGAGATTTATAAGCAGCGAGTGAAAGTGTGAAAGAGAAAGTTTACTCTCCTTCCCTAAGGAATCAACAAATGGACATTGAAAAGCCTGCTTTTTTATAGAAGGTAAAAATTTAAAACTCCTCAAGTGGGGATGAAGAGGACAAAGGAGAAATTTATATTAAGATTTTGTTGGAGGAGATGCCTGTAAGACTTTGAGATTGGAAGTTAATTGCAATAAGACCTTTAAATACAGATTGGGCTTTTTCTTCCCTTTCCAATTGATATTACCCCAGGAAGAAAAAGGGAAGGGAAGAATCTTGTGCTCTGTCTGGACTGTTTGATGACTTTGGGAGTTTGGGGAATCGTTAGAAGCTTTGAAATATCTTGGTTATCTCAAGAAGAAGAGAAAAGAAGAAAAGGTTTATAATGGCTCTTTCTGTTGATGATTTAAGAGAGGAATATGGAAAAATAAAGAAAGAAGGCAAGGACACTTGGAGAGAAACTGTTTGTTTCTTAGAAATGACGCTTGCTACTTACCAGCAAATACAACAATTGAAGGAGGAAGCAGAGAAAGAAGAAGAAGGAGAAGTCATCTTTAATGAATCCAAAAAGTTGAAGAAAGGAAAGAGAAAGAGAGGAAGAAAAAAGGACTTAAGACTTAAAAAAAACATCCAAGAAAGAGAAAAATAAGATGCAAAATCAACACAATGTTAGAAAGCAAAAGAAAAGAGAAATACAACAGAGAGGAGAAGCTAAAAAGGCAGAGGTTTGGAGGGGGGGGTAAAAAGACCAGGGGGGATAAAAAAAGGAAGGGGAAAGGGGGGGGAGCCACAAAGGTATGAAGCAAGATGGGAAAAAGAATTTTTTTTTTTAGGGATAAAGGGTAATGTAAAATTTTTCTTAAAAGGATTCTGCAAGGTACATAAGATAGTATTGTAGTATTTGTATTAGAAATAGAAAATTAGAATTTTATAAAAATTAAGTAAAGATTAAAATATTAAATGTTTAACAATGATAGATTTTAAGACTTAATAAATTATTAAAAGGAATGTTTAAAATACTTAGTTTAAGTATAGAGTTTAATTGACTATGTTAATATAAATTTATTATGGTAGAATTTGACTGATAATTGGAATGTTATAAGATTTAATGTTTAATTATGTATTTAATTACTTTATAGATTTACTATTTTTTTTTCTTTTAAAAATTAGTAGGTAGAATGTACTAAGTAGAATCAGATGGGGAAACAGGTGTTACCTTAAATCTTAATTTAGGGGAGCGATGGAAAGGCATCATACTTCGATTAGTGATTTCAGGAGAAATCCTTTTTTTTTTTTTTTTTTTTACTATAGGGAATGAGATAAATGGGTAATTGGAAAAGAATGGACAAAAGATATAAGAATGATGATGTAAATTAAGGTGAAATAAATAAAATATAATTAAGAAGTGTGGAAAGCGGGGAGAAGCTATATTGAAGATATAAAATGGTAAATAAGATAGGAAATGGTATATAAGATGAGTATAATTTAATTGAAGTACATATAAAGAGTGGTAATCCGGGGCCAAGCTACTTTCTAAAAAGAAGTTTTATGTTTTGTGTATTTATGCTTGTTTCATAAAACCTTGAAGGAAAGCTAGATGAGGATAATTATAAACAAAACAGAGGGAAATATGAATATGATGAGTATAAAATGGATAAATATAGAAAAGAAATGCAATTGAATAAGAGTAAAGAGAAATAATGAGAAATCTGCTAAAAGATATTTAAGTGGAAATGGGATATATTATAATTATGTTGTATAAAATAAAATAATGTTTTATCTGTTTTGTAAAAATTTATAATGGAAAGAAGTTTTATGTGTTTAATGTTTGTTTTTAAAATTAATAAAATTTGTTTTTTTAAAAAAAATATATTTTATTACGGCTACTTCCCTGTGTGTATTTTTAGATTGCCAGTTCACAATTTATTGTTATGATTAGAAGTTTTTTAAATTACCATTGTTGGAGATCAGCAAGTATATCAACATAGCAACAAACAATTCGACATTGCAGCCCAACCCATCACAACCCAGCTTAAATTTTCTATAGTAATTAAATCAAATTAACCTCCTTCATCTGCTGAGAGAGCTTCTTTGCAAAACAATGATAATTAGGGGATAATTGGGGATGTTCGTCAGCTATTAAACACTTAATTTATGCTTCCTTTGTCTAATACTCGAAGTAAGACCCATATTACCTGTCTCCACATTATCTATTCTTCATTAACATGTTTTCTGGACTTTTTTTCCCGATAGCACAGACATGAGGTCAGCAAGAACTAATATTTTTCTCAGGTTTTAAGTTATAATATTCTGATGAAACCAACTTTTGTTCTCCTCCCCTACTAACATGGCTTAACACAAATTTCCTTGATAAATCAGCTAAATGTTGGAAATGTCACCAAATACCTGCGTCATGCTATCATATGTGGTGGACATGAGTAGAAGCCAAAAAGTACTGGACAAAAATACACATGTGGTTGGAAAAGATGACACAACAGCTTATTGATTTTAAAACCTGAAATATTCCTGTTGGGGATCTTACCTGAAATTTATAGTAAAGAGAATGTATATTTGATTATTCATGTATTAAATGCAGATAGAAATATTTGCTCAAAATTGGAAAAGTGAAGAGATTCCTAATGAAGAAAATATGATTAGAAAAATATTAGAATGTGCAGAAATGAGTAGACTAACACTTGCAATTTAAAAGAAGGAGCAAACTGAATATTACCAGATATGGGAACTATTTTATCAATGGCTAGAGAAAATATATGAAAGCTAGAAATAGCTAATAGACTAGTGAAATATAGAAAATATGTTAATAGAATTAAACATGTTAAGAGGAGTGTCACAGTAATAGAAATAAGATAAGAATAAGATAAGAATAGAGAATTAATATCAAAGTAATGAATATGGTTATAAAATTTAACTATTACTATACAAGTTATTTGTACCCAGACCCAGATATATATCTCTATAACTATCTGGTTTGGTTCTGCAACCCAACAGGACAGACACAGAGTTCAGAAAATAATTAGAACTACAGAAAAAACTATTGCTACCAACCTGCCTTCCATCGAGGACCTGTATACTACATGAGTCAAAAAAAGGCTGTTTCAACTCTTTCCGTCAAAACGACACAATAGAGCACTGCGCACCAGAACAACTAGACACAAGAACAATTTTTTTCCCCAAAAGCCATCATTCTGCTAAACAAATGATTTCCTCAACACTATTCAACTATTACAAAGTCTGCATTACTATTACTATTAATCTTCTCATCACTCCTTATCACCCATCCCCTCCCACTTGTGTCTGTATGACTGTAACTTTGTTGCTTGTATACTTACAATTTATATTGACTGTTTCCTAGTATGATTTGATGGCTTATTGTACCCTAAGACTATCATTAAGTGTTGTACCTGATGATTCTTGACTCTTGATGAATGTATCTTTTCTTTTATGTACACTTAGAGCATTTGCACCAGGACAAATTCGTTGTGTGTCCATCACACTTGGCCAATAAAGAATTCTATATTTGTACCTAGATCCAGATATTTGTACCCAGATGGCACATCATTAAATGAAAGATGAATTCTATGTATTTTAAATAAAATAAAAAGCTTATTAAAATTTTTCCTTGTTTATTGGAAGTATGGCTACCAGATCTACACAAGTCAGCTGCTAGATGGTAGCAAAGAAATATCAGCTGTGATGACCCAGGGTGGGATACAAAACAAACAGTCACAGAACATTGGTGAAGTCCCTTTTATTCCTTCACTTTGCTTCCAAGCTCCAAATATCCTTAACAGAAGATAAAAAAACTCCCACACAAACAGTTAAAAGAAGGAGGGGAAAAAACAACACAAACCAGGCAAGATAAGGCTGGAGGACGTCCACAGATAACAGAACACACACTGGGAAGGACGCCAAACTCAGAGAGGAACCATCAACTGGAGATATTTCTATGCTTTTTTTCCAGCACACTCTGGTACACATGTCCATCCTCTTATTCAGTTGTCACAGCTGCAGCCCATAAAGAGGATCAAGGCCCTCTCCTCCCCAATAGACCATGTCTCTCCCTTATCCTCTCCTCCCTGTATGCACTAGGATGAAGAAGGGATAGGCCTGATTCTTCCTCTGACTGCCCAGCCGGCCTCTGCCCTTCCCCAGCCTCCTCCACAATCTCTAGAGCTACACTTCCACTCCCTGTGGGGCCATTCCTCCTCTCTCTCAGAGTCAGTCTCCACCAGGGGCATGACATTAGCAAACTTTCCCAGGGATAGCAAACAACCTTCCTATAATTTTAATTTCAGCCAATAAATGATCTAATTGATTCTCATCTGTTCAATTGAGTCTCTCCCCCCCCCCCAGTTTTTAAGCTCATGGCTACATTCAGTATACCAAATTAATAAATTAATGGCCCTTCAGTATTTCAGTTGAATAGACTAGACTAGTCTTAACTCAACTTGACTCAATGAGACTAGACAAGACTAAAATACTTTATTGACCAGGTGTGATTATACACACAAGGAATTTGTGTCTGGTGCACCAGCTCCCAGGGTATATACAAAATGACAAAGTAATAATGAAGTAATAATGATGCCAATAATGGAAGTTAGTAGAACAGATGAGAAGGATAAATGAGGACCAGCACTACCACATGGGTAAATATTCTTAGAATGGAATGAAGAATAGAATTAGAATAGAATAGAATAGAATAGAATAGAATAGAATAGAATAGAATAGAATAGAATAGAATTCTTTATTTGGCCAAGTGTGATTGGACACACAAGGCATTTGTCCTGGTGTAAATGCTCTAAGTGTACATAAAAGAAAAAATACATTCATCAAGAGTCAAAAATCATAAGTTACAACACTTAATAGTAGTCATAGGGTACAATAAGCAATTAAATCATACTAGGAAACAGTCAATAAAAATTGTAAGGATACAAGTGACAAAATTACAGTCATACAGTCACAAGTGGGAGGGGATGGGCGATAAGGAGTGATGAGAAGATTAATAGTAATAGGAGTGCAGACATTGTAAATAGTTGGACAGTGTTGAGGGAATTATTTCTTTAGCAGAGTGATGGCATTCAGGAAAAAAATTTTTCTTGTGTCTAGTTGTTCTGGTGTGCAGTGCTCTATAGCATCATTTTGGGGATAGGAGTTGAAACCGTTTGTGTCTGGGATGTGAGGAGTCTGTAAATATTTTCACAGCCCTCTTTTTGACTTGTGCAGGATACAGGTCCTCAATTAGAGGCAAATTGGTAGTAATTGTTTTTTCTGCAGTTCTAATTCCTCTCTGAAATCTGTGTCTTTCTTGTTAATAGTTTTTATTAATCCAATTATTGGTGATATAGCAGGCCTATTGGTTCCTATCACCAGTTTGCTTCTATGGGATTCCAGCAAGGAATTATTATTTTTTATTTGCTTCTTACTTGGTATTTTTATTTTGTTAAAAAAAAAGTTGGTAATAAGCTTAACACCAAAGTCGAAGTCATTCTGGCCTCATAACAGCCTCTACTTTAAAACTTGTCTTCCAATTTTGATTTTAAAAGATTTATACTAAATTCTAACCATTGTGAGCCTTATTTCCTTAATGGCTTGGGAAAGAAAGAACATGCTTCCAAAATACATGGTGTGGGAAGTGACTGCCAATTGCACATTGGATGATTATTCTTTTGCGGAGGCGGTCATTAGTTTTGCTGTTTCTCAATTTCCTCACTAAGTAAAATGACATTTTCAAAATCTATAGATTTTTTTTCTATGGGCCTGTATGCAGGGTGTTTATTTTCAAGAGCGAGATTGAAAAGAAAAATAGCTTGGTTTTTTCTGGAGCCTTTGCTGCACAATGGCAAAAACAGCCAAATGACCAATATTAGTTGAAGTTCTGCCTTTTCCCCTTCGCGGGAGGTATGATTTTTATAATGGGGATTTGGTAGCAAGGTATTCCTTAAGTCTTAGGAAAGATGGTAGTCTTAGAAAGAATCTCAGACTGGCTTCTGCCTGATTCAGTAGGATTTAAGGAGGAGGGAACGGTAGACTTGCAAGATTAGCCTACCTACCTAAAGTACTGCTTCAATGTCTTATTGTCCAGTAGGCTTCCTGATCCAATCTATCTCTTACAGCTGACAAATACAGACAAACGAGATATTTTCCAAAGTCAATTATAGTGGCATTGAGAAATAAAGGAAAATACATTTCCCTTCTTAAGATGGTAAATATTGTGACTGAGTATTGGTCATATAGGGACGCGGTGGTTCAGTGGTTAAGACGCTGATCTTGTTGATCAGAAAGGTTGGCAGTTTGGTGGTTCAAATCCCTAATGCTGCATAATGGAGTGAGCTCCTGTCAGTTTCTGCCAACCTAGCAGTTCGAAAGCATGTAAAAATGCAAGTAGAAAAATGGGGATCACTTTGGTGGGAAGGTAACAGTGTTCCATGTACCTTTGGTGTTTAGTCATGCCAGCCAAATGATGATGGAGACGTCTTTGGACAGCACTGGCTCTTTGGCTCTGTAACAGAGATGAGCACCCTACAGCTGGAAATGACTAGCACGTATGCGTGAGGGGAACCTTTATCTTTTTTTTTTTTTAACAAGTTTTATTTTCAAAACAAACAATACATAAATAGACATAAACACAAAACATAAAAGCATAAAAAATCTCTTTTCTGAAAGTTGCTTAGTCCTGGGTTAAAACTCTTGATACAGACACAAATTCAAATTCATATTCATTTTACATACCATTTCATATCTTATTAACATTTTCAATTTTCTATATAACTTCTTCTTTAAATTTTCTCAATTTTATTTTATTTTATCTCCTCTCAATTCATATAATAATATTTATTATTCTTTGTCTGTTCTATTCCAGCCAACCATTTATTTTTCTTCTTTAAAAAAAAGAAGTATTTCTCCTGTACACTATATGGAGTATGATGCCTTTATCTCTTTCCCCTATATTTATGATACTTAATATAAAACACATAACATACATTGGGATTCCATCTGGTACATTTTAAAATTATACTATATTATCAAAAATAATACAAATCTATTCATTAGTATTGTTATTCATTCATATCTTAAATATTTAACTCATTGCTTTTCAATTAAATCACATACTTTTATGGGAGCCCTATTTCCCATAATTATTCCCCCCTCACATCACATATTATAGCTATATTTCATTAAAATGTTCCTCCTTCTTCTACTTCAAATCTCATTTCACGAAGATTTTGCTAATCATTAATATTAACAATCATTTATATCTTGAACATTTTATCCATTTCAATAAGATATCATGCCTTTATGGGAACACTTATGTTTTCCAAAGATTATTACCCCCCCCCCCCATCACAATCTTAAATCATGTTTCATTACAGTACTCCCTTTTCTCAACCAAAAATTTCACTAATTTATGTTAAATATTTTATCACATTTTTACATATTATTTCTAATTTTATATGATTACTTCTAAATACAAGTATAAGAATGCAGTCTTATGTACCTTTCTAGAATCCCTTTAACAATAAAATTTATCCATTGTCTCTAAAAAACTTTTGCTTCTTAACATCTTGCTCCCCACCATTAAGACTTCTCATCCCTTCCTTTCTCCCTTGCTTCTTCTTCTCCTTGTCCTCATTAACCCCTTGTCTCTCTACCTCCCTTTTATTCTGCTTTCCCCCTTTCTGTTGTTTCTTAACACAATGTCCTCTTTTCACCTTATTCTTCTCTTTTTGGGCTGTTTTTCCAGATCTCAAAGACCTTTTTTCCTTTTTTTCTTGCTTTTTCCCTTCTCCAGTCAAAGTCACTTGTTCATCAAAGATGGCTCCTTCTTCTTCTTTGTCCCCATCATCCTCATTCTGCTTCACATAAATATAAACCGCCATTTCTAAGTATTGAAAAATAGTGCCAAGACCATCTTCCCCTCCTTGTTTTTCTCTTTCATATTTTTGATATATAAGTTCCAATTCATCCATAAATGATGCCATTGTGTAGAGAAAAAGTTTTCCCAAACAACTACCCAGATGATTTAATCAGAAGTAATTTCCAAAGGTTCCAAAATCACCAAACAATCCAGACTGTTTCTTTTAGATACCTTCTTCTTCTTCACTTTCTCTTTCTGGGGTTAAGTACTCACAAATCCTTTTCAAATATATTTTTTGGAAGTTTTTAAACTCGTTGCAATTCTAGGCACAAATTTGGCTCTTATTTTTTTCACTCTCCCTTCCCACTCACAGCCAAAAGGTTTTTTCTTTCTTTTTTCTTTTTTCCCTGCTGTCACTTTAGGAATGAGAGTAGAACAAGGAAAAAACTTTCCCTTTTAGAGTATTCCCAGCTTATAACTCTCACAAGGAACAATATATACTTAGCAGCCTTCCAGGTTCCAAGTCACTTTCTCCCGTCTTGTCCCAGTTAGAAGCAGCTTTCACTTTTCTCCTAGCTTTCACCCTCTTGCACCTGCTTACCCGGCTGCAGCTTTCTTCGTGGCAGCCATAGCTGACCGCCGTTCCTCTGCCTCAGGAAAAGGGGGTTTAGCCGGCTGGGGAGGGGGTTTGCGACACCCCCAAACCCCTTGCCAGAAGGGGAACCTTTATCTTATTGGTCATATAAAAGGGATTGGGGGAAAATGATTGGTCCTTCCTTCCTTCCTTCCTTCCTTCCTTCCTTCCTTCCTTCCTTCCTTCCTTCCTTCCTTCCTTCCTTCCTTCCTTCCTTCTTTCCTTCCTTCCTTCCTTCCCTTCTTCTCCTTCCATCCCTCCCTTTCATGACACTTCAATCATTTGAGTCCAAATGCAAACAAATGACTATTAGAACACCAAATTAAGAATTATGAATAGAGTGAATGTGGCCAAGAAATGCAGCCGACAATTAGACTCAGAAAATCATAGTACTGCATCAAACAATAGAAACTTATCACATGTTCAGGTACCTCCAAGCACTCTTGGAACAGTCTTGAATGTTGGGGGGGGGGATTGAAAAAAGTTTGTTTTTAAAAACTTCCTAAATATATACCACATTAGAACTGAAGTGCAACTCTTATATCCAGTGGAAGAGGGTTCCATAGGAAAGGTATCTCCCTGTTGCACTTGATGAGGAATAAGGATTCTTAGCAAGTTCCCCTTACAAGTTTGCTTGGAGTGGACAATTTGTATTTGGATTAAATGGAAGTAAACCTGGCCACATGTAGGGCTGGAAGGAAGTGAACTAAACTATAGCATGATTCAATATAGTGTCAACTCGTAAAGCATTTCTGGATTCCTTTGGAGTTGCCATGAGGAGGAGGGAGAAAAGACCTGAAGGAGCAGCAAGGCTATCAAAACCAGAAGTACATTCCGGGAGAAGGCGGAGCTTCGTGCCGGCGTTACAGCTGCGATCTTGGGGCTCTGAGATCGCAGCTGATATTTTCGCCCCTGGTCGGTCCTAACGGACCTAAATCGTCCCGGAGAGACGGTGATCGCGAAGGGCACTGTTCCAGGATCCCAGAGACATCGCAAAGTCTCTGGTTAGATTCGGAAGAAGCCCTTTTGCTGGCGGCGGAGAGGCAGCCTCCATAGCTGCTGAAGTCGGGACAGCTCCGAAAAGAAAGTGACTGGATTGAAGTGTGTCGGTTGGGTGAGAAAAACTCCAACACAAAATGTTGCAAATTCGATGAGATTGGAAAGTTCATTCTGAAGAGAGGAGGAAGCTGTGGGGTTTTTTTTTGACTGAAATTGTTTGAGCGGCGTTTTTAAAGTGCTGTCAAATTGAGGCTTGGAGTGTTTTTTTTTTTTTTTTTTTTCTATATTCTTTGGGAAAGATTTTACTGTGACTTAGGTAACCGGACTGAATTTTCTTATATATATACTTTTAGGCTCCCTTTGACTTTTTTATTTTTTTTAGGATAGAGGCTTCCTTTGGCCATTTTTTTTTTTTCTCTTTTTTTTTTTGTATATATTAATTCTTTTTTCCGGTTGGGGCTGAGAAAGAGCATTAAGAAACTTTGTAACACTGCCAACTAGAGGCTTGAAAGTACTCTATTTGAATTGGAGAGAATTGTAAAAAGACCTCATCTCAAGGACTTTTTAACGTGATAAGATAGAGGGAGAGCACAGCAAAATATTATTGCAGGTGCTTTCCTGGACTGTTATTAACACTTGAGGTTTGGCTTTGAAGCTGTTGGAGAAGAGAGTCATAACAAGAGCCTTGGATAAATAACAAAGTGCAGTGTGTTTTTTTTATATGTACCCCATTTGTTAGTTTTTTTTATATATATTTTTTTATTTTTGCCTTTTAATTTAAAGGGAAAGCCTCAGAGTTTCTTCTCTTTTCTTTTTTATTTTTTTTTATTTTTATTGGGATTTTTTTGCTTTTTATATATATATTTTTTTTTTTTGGATTATTCTGTTGTTGTGGTTGATTTTTTTTTTTTTTTTTTTCTCTTCTTCCTCTTTTGGATTATTTTTTTGGATTATTGAGATTTCTCAATTGGATTAAGGTGTGAAGAACCTGAAGGAATTTTTTGCTTTTTGTTTTTCTTCTCCCACTTTTTGCATTTTCCTTTCTCTTTTGCTTTTAATCAATATTATTATTTTTGGATTTGTTTGTTTTTTTCTTTCTATTTTTTCCTTTTTTATGGTGAATTATTTCGTAATTGGATTAGGGTCTGGAAGAACCCGAAGATTTTTCCTCTTCTTTTTTTTCTGTTTCCTTTTTGGTTTCGTGTTTTTTACTATTGGAGTTCTCCATTTTGGATTATAATTGGCTGCCCTACCAGTTGGGTTAAAAGTTAAGAAGAATTTGAAGTTTTGCAAACATTGAAATGAGCAAGAAACTAATACCATCTGGCATTGCTGCTTCTACCTCTGCTTCCCCACCAGCTGGAGGACAACGTTTAATTCAGACAATGTTGAAGCAAGATAAGGAACAAGAAAAAATATCTTTACAGTTACAGATGATTATTCAAGGAATTCAAGATCTCAAGACAAAATCAGACACCATTGAACAAAGAATAGAGAAGACTGATGAAAAAGTGGAAAATATTAAACAAATGATGGTTAAGTATGAGGAGAAATTCCAAAAAATTGAGGAAGAAGGAAAACAAAGAGAGAAGAAGATTGAAAATATTGACAGTAGATTAACAGCGGTCGAACAAGAAAAAGGTGGGATGCTGAGGTGGGAGATGGAAAGGTCAGAATTTTACCTCAGATTTCAAAATATAGAGGAGGAAAAAGGAGAAAATCTGGCAGCGGTAATGATAGAAATTTTGGCAGATGCTTTGGAAATTACACAGGAAAAGATGATGGATGGAATAGATGAGATATATCGAGTCTATACAAGATATGCGATGAGAAACAAATTACCCAGGGAAGTTCATATTAGATTTACCAAAAAATCCATTAAAACGCAAATATTACAAGTAGCAAGAGAGAAAACACTGAAATACAAGGGTAAAGAGGTTGTGGTTTTGAAACAAATACCTAGAAGAGTGAGAGAGATGAGAAGAGAATATCAATTTCTGACCAAAATACTATTGGAAAATGAAGTGAATTATAGATGGCTGATTCCAGAAGGATTAATGTTTACGTGGCAAGAGCAGAGATATAGAATTGACTCAATTGAGAAAGCAGAACTTTTTCAAGCAGAATTTTTTGGAGGAAGAAGAGAGGAAGCAGAGAAGGAGACTTCATTAATTGTGTTTCAAGATGAACAACTGGAGACTGAAAAAGAGAAAGGAGCAATAGGGGGACAGATTGATAATAAAGAACAGCGTGAAGTGAGACCCACGAGAGCTGTTAGATCTAAATATAAAGCATAATCATGGAGGAAAAAAAACTGATTACAATGAATATAAACGGACTTAATTCAGCTGTTAAGAGAAGGAAAATTTTTCATAAATTAGAGAAATTAAAATTTGATATAATTTGTTTACAAGAAGTTCATATTAAAAAACAACATGAACAATTGTTATTACAGCCAAAATTAGGGAAAATATTTACCTCTTTGACTCAATGTAAGAAAAGAGGTGTGGTTTTATATATTAAAGAGGCTATTCCAGCAAAATTGATTTACTCGGATGAAGATGGAAGGGTATTAATGGTAGAAATAATGGATAATAACATAAAAATACTCTTGATTGCAATTTATGCTCCGAATGATAAACAAGAAGAGTTTTATAAAAAACTGCACATGAAAATAATTGGACTGGACTATGTTAATATAATTATGATGGGAGATTTTAATGGAATTGTGGACAATAAACTGGACTATATAGCAACAACAACAAAGCAAAATAGAAAGGCTCTCCCAAGGTCCTTTTTTAAAATGACAGATGAATTAACTTTAAAAGATATTTGGAGAGAAAGAAACGTTAAAGCTAAACAATATACTTTTTATTCAAATAGACATTTATCATGGTCCAGATTAGATATGATTTGGATCTCAACAGAACTAATATCTAATATTAAAGAAACAAGCATTGAAACAAGTACATGGGCAGATCATAGCCCAATGACAATTAAATGGAAAGGACAAAAAAAAAGATCGAGATGGACATTAAATAATATTATTTTAAAGGAGAAAGATTTTACACAATGGATGGAGAAGGAATTGGCTTTTTTCTTTAGAGAAAATAAAAAAGAGGATACTTCAATGCAAAATGTGTGGGACACTATGAAGGCATATGCTAGAGGTTTGATAATAGATTATACAAGAAAAAAGAACATTAGGAAAAGGCAAGCTTCTAAGGCCTTGGAAAATGAGTATAAAACTCTTGAAAAAGAGTTACAGAAAATGCCACAGAAAAAGGATATTAAATTGAAGCTGGATATAACTAAACATAAAATGGATTTAATAGAGAAAGAAGAATTGGCACAGAAAATTAGAAACTCTAAACAGAATTATTTTGAAGATGCAAATAAACCAGGTAGATGGCTAGCATATAAATTGAGAAAAGAGAAGGAATCAAGAAAAATATTGAAGTTAATAGATGAACAAGGCCAAGTTTGTTATGGGAATAAGGAGAAAAAAGAAATTATCCGAGATTTTTATGGGCAATTATATAAACAAGAGAATATTGATGAAGGAAAAGTTAAACAGTATTTACAGGAAGCTAATCTACCAAAGATACCTAAAGAGACTGAAGAAATGCTAGAAAGCAATATAACAATGATGGAACTAAATGAAGCATTTAAGAGACAAAATAATGGGAAAGCTCCGGGCCCAGATGGGCTTCCAGTAGAATTCTATAAAACATTTCAAGAACTATTGAGCATCCCATTGTTAGAAGTTATGAATGAAGTTATGTTAAAAAAGATGATACCTAAAACATGGTCAGAGGCTTATATTACACTTATACCAAAGGAAGAGACTGACCCATTGCAAATTAAGAATTATAGACCTATTTCTTTATTGAATGCAGACTATAAAATCTTTGCTTCAATCTTAGCAGAAAGACTTAAAAAATATTTAAACAATTTTATCCACTCAGATCAAAATGGATTTCTGCCAAAGAGACAAATTAGAGACAATATGAGAGTAATCTTGGATACTTTGGAATATTATGAGGCTCATCCTGAAAAACAAATGGCTTTGATATTCTTAGATGCTCAAAAAGCATTTGACAACGTGAATTGGAGATTTATGTTATTATTATTGGAGCAGATGGGTTTTGCCAAAAAATTTATTCAAGCAATAGAAGCTATATACAATAAACAGACAGCAAGGGTAATGATGGAGGGGGAACTTACAGATCTTATTAATATAAGAAAAGGCACAAGACAAGGATGCCCCCTATCTCCCTTGCTATTTGTGTTGACCTTGGAAGTCTTGAATAGAAATATTAGGGATGATAAAAGCATAAAAGGAATGAAAATTAAGAAGGAAGAATATAAGCTACAAGCTTTTGCTGATGATTTAGCTTTTATTTTGGAAAATCCGATTGAAACAGCTCCAAAGTTACTGGAAAGGATAGAGTCATATGGGGAGGTGGCTGGTTTGAAAATAAACAAAGATAAAACAAAGATTTTGACAAAGAATATGTTATTGAGACAGAGAGAAGAATTGGCAGATCTTTTGAAAATTCAAGTTACAAATAAGGTTAAGTATTTGGGGATATATTTGACAACAAGATGTAGCACATTAAAGGAGGATAATTATATTAAACTTAAACAACAGATAGCTACAGATTTGAAGAAGTGGGAAAACTTGCAATTGTCATTAATAGGGAGAATTTCAACAATCAAGATGAATATCTTACCTAGAATATTATTTTTGTTTCAAACAATACCAATAAGGCTTGGAAAAGACTATTTTGAAGATCTAAATAAAATTATGTTGAAGTTTATATGGCAAGGTAAAAAAGCGAGAATAAAGCTAAAGCTTTTGCAAGATGCTAGAATTAGAGGAGGTTTTGGTCTGCCTAATTGGGAATTGTATTATCAAGCTGCAAAATTGATGTGGGTCAAAGAATGGATAACATTAAGGAAACATAGGTTGTTGACATTAGAAGGGCATGATTTGCTGTTGGGTTGGCATGCTTTCTTATGGTATAAGGGAACTAAAACACAGGGTTATTTTAGAAGACATTATGTACGGGAGTCTTTGTGGTTAAATTGGGAGAAGATAAAAAGACAATGTTATTTGAAAATTCCAGTTTGGTTATCGACCATTGAAGCATTTTCCTATCCTATAATTTACAAGAGGGAACAAACAGTTAGATATGGGGAACTTTTGGATGAAAAGGGTGAACTTAAATCGATCCAAAACTTAGAAGAACAAGGTATAAGGATGAATTGGTTTTCATATGCACAAATACACTCAAGGTATGATGAAGATTCTAAAACGGAGGGATTTTATGATAAGCAGACTGATTTAGATAAGATTTTGATGGGTACTGATGAGAAGGTGATTAAAAAATTATATGGTTATTTACTGGGAATGAAATTAGAGGAAGAACAAGTTAAAGAAACTATGATTGTTTGGGGGAAGAATTTTGGATATGGGATTGATTTGGAGAAATGGCAGAAATTGTGGTCTCAAAATTATAAAATGACAATGTCAACAGCATATAAAGAAAACTTGTATAAGATGTTTTACAGGTGGCACTTTCCCCCGACAAGAATAGCAAGAATGTTTAAGAACAAATCTGAAAAATGCTGGAAATGTCATCAGATACCCGGCTCGTATTACCATATGTGGTGGACTTGTGAGGATGCTAGAAAATATTGGACTATAATTCGCATGTGGTTGGAAAAAATGATAAAGAAACATATTGATTTGAAACCAGAGATCTTCTTATTGGGAATTTTACCTGATATATATAGTAAAGATTTGAAATACCTGATTGTAAATGTATTAACAGCGGCCAGGATTGTATTTGCTAAAAATTGGAAGAATGAGAAAATACCATTACAGGAAGAAATTATTAAGAAAATATTGGAATGTGCTGAGATGAGTAGATTGACATTTGAAATTAGAGAGCAAGAGGATAAACAATTTTATGAAATTTGGGATCTTTTTTATAAATGGCTGGATGATAAAATACGATAATAGAATATTTAGAATGCTAGATAGTAAGGAATATCTTTATTTTGCTATTATTTTGCTATTTGATATTATATTTATAAAGGATTTTTTTAGGATTGATTTGATATGACTAGATGATTTGTTATAGAGTAAACTGGCTTAAAGTATTGTTAGCTCATTAAGCATGAATGATTAAAAATATAGTCAAAAACTTCTTTTTTTAGTGATATTAGGATATATAAATTTGGATTGACAATATGAGTTGTTATGTAATGTAATTGTAATTTGAGACTACAGAATGAATGCACAAAAATGATGAACCAACTGACACACTGGATGTACATATAAGAGTTGATGTTTTTATGTTTTGTTTGTCTTGTTTGTTTGTAGAAAATTAATAAAAACTTTTTTTCAAAAAAAAAAAAAAAACCAGAAGTACATTCCACGCATACCTTACCAAGGCTGTATCCTAGCTTATTGATCCAGTTGGAGGGGCATGGGCTGTAGAGCCCATGAAAGTCCTCTGTTGGAGAATGTGTTTTATGACATATCAGCCGTGATGGTGCTCTGGTTGGAGAATGTGATTTATGACATATCAGCCGTGATGGTGCTCTGGTTGGAGAATGTGATTTATGACACATCCAGTAAGGAGGGGGGAACAGGGTCATAGTTGCACCATAACTTACATGAGTCAGAGCTGACTTCATTAGGATAAGTGCCGACACGTTGGTCCTAATAAATAATTGGATTTCTTTTGAAGTTTGGCTCGAGGATCATGATTTGATTAAAGCATTTGTCAGAACCCTGACACACAGATGATGATGAACATCATCTATCCATCCATCATCATTCATCATCAAAATAACAGAGTTGGAAGGAAACTTTTAGGTCTTCTAGTCCAACCTGCTGGTCAGGCAGGAAATACAATTTCAGACAAATTGGGGTTCAATTTTTACTTAACAACTTCCAGTGTTGGAAAACCCATAACTTCTGGAGGCCAGTTGTTCCACTGATTAATTCTTCTTACTGTCAGGAAATTTCTCCTTAGTTCTACGTTGGTTCTCTTCTTGATTTTCCATCTATTGTTTCTTGGTCTACTGCCAGTGCTTTGGAGAATAAGTTGAGTCTTGCTTGAATAGGTTGACTCCTCTTCCTCCTCCTCCTCCTCCTCCTCCTCCTCCTCCTCCTCCTCCTCCTCCTCCTCCTCCTCCTCCTCCTCCTCCTCCTCCTCCTCCTCACCACCATCATTCTCATCAGTGGTGGGATTCAAAATTTTTTACTACCAGTTCTGTGGGTGTGGCTCAGTGGGCATGGCATGGCTTGGTGGGAGGGGCTTGGTGGGTGTAGCAGGGGAAGGATACTGCAAAATCTCCATTCCCTCCCCACTTTCTTTCCAGCTCTGTTCTCCTGTGCAGGGCAACAAAAGGAGACCCAGCCGATCAGCTGGGACTCTGGAGGCAGAGAATAGATGGGAGTGGGGCCAGTCAGAGGTGGGATTGGCCGGTTCTCTGAACTACTCAAAATTTCTGCTACTGGCTTTCCAGAACTGGTCAGAACCTGCTGAATACCACCTCTGAACCTCATCATAAATCATCCTCATCCTCATCATCTATGCCTTTGTTGCAATTCAGTTCTCAGTTCTGTAAAGATACTGAAAAATATATTTAAAACACATTTTTAAGCTGATGTTCTTTTTGAGGGCCCTTAAAAAAAGAAAGAAAGAAAAACCATAAGGTTTTTGATTAACCCTTGACACAAACCACTTTAGACATATTTGTCACTGCTACATGTAAAACAACTGATAGGGGAGAAATTCAAGGACCCACTGATGGGTTGGAGTTAATAATCATTTTCTCACATTTCTTTGCCATCTGAAGCCCTTATGTCTCTATTTATAGTAAGTTTCATCTCTTGTTCAACCCTCCAGGTGCTGTTCTGTGTTTAGCAAGTTGCACAATCATATTAATGTAAGCTATATATTGAAAGAGTGCTTACATTATTAGGAGCAGAGGGAAATCTTTTTTTTTTTTTTACAAACCACGATGACTGTTGCTTTAAATTAGAACAAATTCCATTATAGCATGCATATTCAGTTAAAGTTAATTTAAATTTAGCCATACCAAATTGCAGGTGGCTGTGTCTGAATTATATACGAGAATCAATATAAGCTTTGGTTAAGGTGCTGGAATAGGAATGGGAAAACCCAAGTTTGTAATCTGCTTTTCAGCACAAAAAACTTAGGATATCCTCTTTTAGCTATAGATTGGGAAAAAAATCTACTAGCTACTAATACCACCATTGTCGGAGACATCCATAACCTTCAATTAAGAGAACTTCATCCTCTCAGAGAATTAAGGCTGATTATATATTGTATATTATATTATATTATATTATATTATATTATATTATATTATATTATATTATATTATATTATATTGCATTGCATTGCATTGCATTGCATTGCATTGCATTGCATTGCATTGCATTGCATTGCATTGCATTGCATTGCATTGCATTGCATTGCATTGCATTACATTACATTACATTACATTACATTACATTACATTACATTACATTACATTACATTATATTATATTATATTATATTATATTATATTATATTTTGCAATACATGTGATGACCTGGAGTGTAACACAAACATAATAAAATCCAAAACATGAATAAATGTCCTTTAATGCCTCCAACTTGGCCCCACTGTTCAATAATTCTCAGCTGGAGATTAAACTTATTCAAAAATAGTCTTCAACAAGAAAACAATATAGTCCAAACTTAATGAGCAGATGAAGGTGAAATAAAAAACCAAAACAAACTACAATGAACCAGGATAAGTAACTACCAACTCTAAGGAGATAGCAAGGCACCGTCTGTTGGAAGGATGCCAACCAAGATAACTTCAGCCCAAAATAAAACATACTTTGCTTCTGGCAACGCTGTGTTTTAACCTTCTCTCTTATATACTATTCTCCCCAGCTGCAAAAAGTGAGAGGTATCATGGCCGCTTCGTCTCTCGTAAGTCAATTTGTTGCCTTCTCTGTTCCTTCCTGCATGTCCTAGGATGAAGAAGGGATGGGCCTGATTCTTCTTCTGACTGCCCAGCCGGCCTCTGCCCTTCCCCAGCCCCAACCATCCACAACATCTGGAGCCACATTTCCACTCCCTGTCGGCTGTTCCTCCTCTCCCTCAGAGTCCGACTCTAACAAGGGCATGACAATACCTTTTTAAAAAGTTTTAACTTTCAATGCCCAACGTTTCAATGTTTTGCCATCAAAGGTCTATATCATCAAAGCTATGGTTTTTTCCAGGAGTAATGCATGGTTGTGAGAGTTGGACCATAAAAAAGGCTGAGCACAGAAGCACTGTTGCTTTTGAATGGTAATGTTCAAGAAGACTCTTGAGAGTCCCTTGGACTGCAAGAAGATCAAATCAATCAAACACAAAATAAATTAACCCTGACTTCTTTTGAAAAGACAGAAAATAAGAGAGCAGCCACTGATGTTGGGAAAGCCAAAGGAGAAAGGGACACAGAGGTTAGATAGTGTCATCTACACAATATACATTAATTTGGGCACACTCCAGGAGACAGTGGAGGATGGAGAGACCTGGCATGCTGTTTTTTTCCATGGGGTTGTGAGGAATTAGGCACCACTTAGAGACTCAACAACAACAACAACAACAACAACATATAAAAAGGGGGCAGAGCTTCCCTTGTATATTTGGCCACCATCCAGAATTTTTTGACCCTTAATGTTGACATTTCTGGGCTGCATAAAGTGAAGGAAAGATACAGCTGATCTAAGGTGTGGCAGAAAAATCTTACTTCATCCCACTGCATCTTCTAAAACATCCGCTGGATGTTATAGCACAATCATAACCAATAGCCAATAGTGCTAGAAAAATCTCCCCACCCCCAATATTCTTCTCTTTTATTGGGATAATGTAAATACTGGAATAACCAAATTAGATCTAATGGTATTTTCAAGGCCTCCTTTCACACAACTCGAGAATGGAGAAGTGAAGGATTCTATTTTAAACTAGAACCAGTGCACCAGGCTGATAAAAAAAAATGCTAAAAATGGATGCTTTTCTTGGAAGATGCTAAGAATCTCACAGTAGGAGAATCCCTCCTGGACTCTGTATGTGTGAGCACACAAATGCATCTGGAGGGCACATTACTGAGCTAATTAACTGTGGGCTACATGGCATGATAATTAAGTGGATTCATAGCTGGCTCATTCTTCCTCAAATTGAACAGAAGTATTAGAAGGTTGTCACAAGAATTAGTCCCAGGTCCTCTGCTCTTCAATATTTCATTTAATGCTTTGGATTAAGAGGGGAAGAGAATGCTTATCAGACATACTTAGCTTTGAGCGAAGATGGCTGAAAGAGGCCCTCATTAAATACTTTAAAGGATATCCAAATACAAGAAGATTAAGATCTGTTTCCTGTAATTTCACAGAGCAGGAGAGAGAACAACACTGACATAAAGACAGATTCTGGTTGAATATCGGAAATAACTTCCTAGGATTAAGGGTGGTTTGAAATTAAGACCAGTCATACAAAATGGAGATATGTCCCTGGATGTTTTCTGGATGTGTTCATGAAGAAAATTGATGGTTGGATCCTTGTTGCTCTCCGAGCATGGCTATTTTCTTGTCAGTGTTTCATTACACAACTCTGTAGAACCATCAGTACTAGAATATTCACATCTATTGGAGACACTGGCTAATCGTGTCTCTGGAATGCTTAACATTGACTCCAATGTTGAGCAAGGGCATAGACCTCCTAACTCTTTTAAGGCTATGATTTTAAGTAACAGAATAAGAAAGTGACTGAAAAGGAGCCCATGGCAACAGCCAATATTTCATAAGAATAGCCACATCCTATAGTTTCAATTACTTTATTGGAACGTTCAACCAATTGAGTATGGCAATGCTTGGCCTGGATGGATGGATGGATGAATGGTTGGATCAATGATAGACAGGATGGAAGGAAGGAAGGAAGGAAGGAAGGAAGGAAGGAAGGAAAGAAAGAAAGAAAGAAAGAAAGAAAGAAAGAAAGAAAGAAAGAAAGAAAGAAAGAAAGAAAGAAAGAAAGAAAGAAAGAAACATGAGAATGGCAGCATCATATTGTTTCAATTACTTTATTGGAAAGTTCAACCAATTAAGTATGGCAATGCTTGGCCTGGATGGATGGATGGATGGATCAATGAAAGAAAGAAAGAAAGAAAGAAAGAAAGAAAGAAAGAAAGAAAGAAAGAAAGAGAGAGGGGGGGGGAGAAAAGAAAGAAAGAAAGAAAGAAAGAAAGAAAGAAAGAAAGAAAGAAAGAAAGAAAGAAAGAAAGAAAGAGTGAGTTTGGGAGGGAGGGAGGGAGGGAGGGAAGGTGAGGAGGGAAGGAAGGAAAGAAAAGAAAGAAAGAAAAAGAAAGAAATGGGGAAGGAAGGAGGGAGGGAGAAAGAGAACGAAGGAAGGAAAAAAGGAAAAAAGAAATGAAAGGAGAGAGAGAGAGAGAGAGAGAGAGAGAAAGAAAGAAAGAAAGAAAGAAAGAAAGAAAGAAAGAAAGAAAGAAAGAAAGAAAGAAAGAAAGAAAGAAAGAAAGAAAGAAAGAAAGAAAGAAATATTTTTGCCTAATTTGAAGAAGGGAGAATAAGTGACAAAAGGAGAGGAGAAAGGAAGGAAGGAAAAGAAAGAAGGAAGGAAGAGAAGGAAGGAAGGAAAAGAAGAAAGAAAGAAAGAAAGAAAGAAAGAAAGAAAGAAAGAAAGAAAGAAAGAAAGAAAGAAAGAAAGAAAGAAAGAAAGAAAGAAAGAACTGGGTGTGGCTAGTCTAGAGAAAAGAAGGACTATGGGTGACATGATAGCAGTCTTCTAGTATTTGAGGGGCTGCCAAAAAGAAGAGGGAATCAACTTATTTTCCAAAGCACCAGAGGGCAGGACAAGAAACAATGGATAGAAACTAATCAAGGAGAGAAGCAACTTGGAATTAAGGAGAAACTTTCTAATAGTGAGAACAATTAACCAGTGGAACAACTTGCATCCAGAAGTTGAGTGCTTCAACAATGGAGGGTTTTAAGAAAAGATTGAACAGCCACTTGTCTGAAATTGTATCGGGTTTCCTGCTTGAGCAGGGGGTTGGACTAGAAGATCTCTAAAGTCCATTCCAGCTCTATTCTGATTGATTGATAGCAGAGGTGGTATTCAGCAGGTTCCAACCAGTTCTGGAGAACCGGAAGCGGAAATTTTGAGTAGTTCAGAGAATTGGCAAATACAACCTCTGACTGGAGATTTTATAGTATCCTTCTCCTACCACACCCACCAAACCACGCCCATAGAACCAGTAGTAAAAAAAATTGAATCCCACCACTAAATGATAGCTATCCTAACATATAGATATGCAAAATATACTTAACTCCCGAGGATGAATTAATATTCAGGAAAACATCACTTTCTTTCTTTCACTGAAAATCATTTAACACAGCTAGCTTTCTAGAAGTTTTTCATTGTTAAAATTTGGGAAGAGAACTTGAAAAATTGGTTCGTATTTCTAAGGGGAGATATTCCTTTCAAATCAATCTTGACCAGTTATCAAGAAAATATCATAAAAAGAACTCATAGATGGTACTATTCTTCCTTAAAACAACATTCAATTAATTAGTCTTTATAGAGTGTGTAGGAGCCATTGTAATCACATTGTTACATATTATTAACTCCAGTGAGAATGCTCATTTAATTACCAACTTTGGTAAAAAGCTTTTGAGGAAATTGTAAAAACACAACAGCTTTTCTTAGTTATAGTGTGGAGGGGTTTTCTTTCCCTCTGTCCATTATTACCATGCCTTGAACATGAATATTTGACTTTGGATATAATTGATTAATAATTAAAATATATGCTTTTATATACTCCCAGTGTATGTAAGTCAGATGCATAGCTTTTGTCCATTGTTTGTATTTGTTCATGACCATGCTCTTTTAAAAAATGCAATGTTGGCATATTTTTAATTAATTTTTTAAAACATTTTCTGAAGTTTAAATTAGGAGGGAATTATTCATATTCAAGTTCATATTCAGAACTTTGCTGAGGCAAAATCTGGCAACCATCTCCAGATGTCTCAAAAGCCCTCCGGAGGAATGCATCCCTTAAACCTTTCCTCAAAGTTTCCCCACATAGGATCCAATCTGGATTGGTCACTAAAGCCAAAGATTTTGTTTTTCGAGCTTTCAGATAACAGATAATCAGAGTTGGAAGGGACCTTGTAGGTCATCTAGTCCAACCCCCTGCCCAAGCAAGAGACTCTACACCATTTCTGACAAATGGCAGTCCAATCTCTTCTTGAAAGTTTCAAGTGATGATGCTCCCACAACTTCTGAGGGCAAGCTGTTCCATTGGTTGATTCTTCTCATTGTCAGAAAATTTATCCTTATTTCCAGGTTAAATCTCTCCTTATTCAGTTTCCATCCATTGTTCCTTGTCTGGCCTTCAAGTGCTTTAGAAAATAGCTTGACCCTTTCCTCTCTGTGGCAGCCCCTCAAATATTGGGTGATATACTGTTCAGACAGTATATAGTTAATTGGGAATTGGGATCTGTCCCCTTAAGGGAATGCCTCATGGCAAATGTAGTCAATGCCTCATGGGAAATGTAGTTCATATCATGTGGCCACATCTGTAATCCTGATTGGTCACTGAATTGTTCATTGATTGGGTTTGGGGGAGTTTCCTTTATTCTTGCTTGGATCCCAGCATCGTGCTGATGTCTCTCCCTTTGCTCCATCATTATGGAGTGAAGATAACTATATTTTCACACTATGAAGGTGACTATGCAAAGATTGGACATTCGATGAATCTTAACCTAACTGTGAGTTATACCTTGAGGATGCCTATTATAATCCAATAAAGAAACTTTGTATGGAAGCCTTTGTAGAGTTTATCTAACTGCCTTTATATTCAGCCAGAAAGTTAAGTTAAAGACAGAACACTGCTATTATGCCTCTCCTGGTCCTTCTCTTCATGAGACTAGCCAAGCCCAGTTCCTGCAACCATTCATTATATCTTTTAGCCTCCAGTCCCTTAATCATCTTGGTTGCTCTTCCCTGTGCTCTTTCTAGAATCTCAACATCTTTTTTGCTGCACTTATGCACACCCCCAACAGACCTCATAGGAAAGGGATGAGGTCAATAGTAGACAGTCTAAGGTTAAAGTTTTTGGGGTTTGGGGAAAAAAACACAGAGTCAGGTAGTGCATTCCAGCTATTGACAACTCTGTTGCTGAAGTCGTATTTCCTGCAATCGAGTTTGGTGTGGTTTACCTTGAATTTGTATCTATTGTGTGCTTGTGTGTTTTTGTGGTTGAAGCTGAAGTAGTCATTGACAGGTAGGACATTGCAATGTATAATTTTATGTCCTCATTCATTGCAGTGTGAGGCTACCAATGAGTTTGGGTCTCCTCGTCTGATAGCTCGCTTGTGTTCGTGCAATCTGGTGGTTAGCTTCCTCCAAGTGATGGGATTCCACATTTTTTCCTACCAGTTCTATGAGAGTGTGCTTTGCATGTGCACGCAGCACTCAAAAACCACCCTCTGTGTCAGCAGTAATGAGGTGAGCAGTTTTTTAGCTCAGTTGAAGCACAGCAATCTGCCTGTCACGTGACTCAGTTAAGTTAAAAAAACAACAAGGGAATATAGGACAGGAAAGGGTGGGGCAGGTGGGCGGGGCCAGCCAGAGGTGATATTTGCCAGTTCACTGAACTCTCAAAATGTCCACTATCGGTATGCCAGAACCCATCCAAACCAGTTGAATACCACCTCTGCTTCCTCCCCATCTCTCCTACAATAGTCTCAGGGGTGATCCATGCAGGGGTTGGATTTCTGCACATATTTTACAGAAAATAAATCCAGATCTGCTTGAGAGTTTAATTCAGAGGACATTGGGAGAACACCCTTCTTTCTTCATCATACTTCTAAAAAGTTGCCACTTAATATCTACTGCCCTTTTAGCTCACATCTCTGTACAATTACCTAACCCCACTAGGACTACAAGGTCAGGTTGGGAATTCTGCTCTAACCAGAAATTGAATAGCTGTCCTTTAGAAAGATGGAGTAAGACGCAAGGGATAGTAATGATGTCCTAAATAGATGAACCGCTCTGCTAGGAGGAAGTATTAAAGAAATGAATAATAATCACTCGTGACAAATCCTTGCATTATCTTGACAAGTTGGAAGACTTTTGCTGAGAAAAAGAAGGGATAAATCTAAACTACTACATGACTTAATTGGGTGGGGTCATTACAACAAGTTGGAAATGAATAAATAAAATGAAACAGTTGCTAGAAAGATGACTACAAAATGGCTGTATTATTCTTCTCCATTACCTCTAGTGAAACCACATCTAGAGTACTATGTCTAATTGCAACCACTATATTTCAAGAAGGATATTAGAGAATCTAATTTAGAGAATCTAAATGTAAACTCCATGTAGATGTCAGGAAGGGCATCTGTCCAGTAAATGCTCAGTTCCATTCAGTTGCTCTGACCCTGCCTCTAAGCAAGGGGTTACAGGCAGGGGTGGGATTCAAATATTTTAACAACCAGTTCCGTGGGCATGGCTTAGTTGATGGGCATGGCTTGGTGGTCATGTGACTGGCTGGGTGTGGCCAACTCAACATCACTCACATTGAGGCACGCATCTCCTTGCCTCATGACTGTGGGAATGCTACAACAGTCGTAAGTGTGAAAAATAGTCATAAGTCACTTTTTTCAGTGCCATAGTAACTTTGAATGGTCACTCCACACAAGCAAAGTACCAACAAAGGAGGGGGGAAAAAACTCCAGAGAAGTTCTTGAGACAGGAAGTCTAGTTCTGCCAAGAATGTAATAAGGGTTAATGGCGAGGCAGTTTCTGTAAGCAACACCAGAATGTTTCTTTCCTGCCTTCCTTACAGGATGAGGCCAGTCATTTCTTCTAACAACCGGTTCCCCGAACTGCTTAGAATGTTAACAACCAGTTCTAGTGAATAGGTGCGAACCAGTAGAATCCCACCCCTGATTACAGGGTTATAAAAAAAGGGGGGTGAGGATTTAGAGCAGGGGTCTTCAAACTTGGCAAGTTTAAGATTGTGGACTTGAACTCCCAGATTTCATCCTCCAATCATGTTAACTCAGGAATTCTGAGAGTTGAAGTTCACAAGCCTTAAACTTGCCAAGTTTGAAGACCCATGATTTAAAGAATCAATTGAACGTATTTCTAGTTTCTATTTCAACTTCGTTCTTCAGAATGGAGGAACTTGAGAAAGCATGAGAGTCATGCTCAGTTAAATAAAGAAGATGGCCAAGGCTATTTACCATGGCCACAGAAATATGGAAATAATGGGCATAATAAGCTATGTTGGTTTTATTTAAATTTAAGAGGAAAAAATCCTGACAGTAAGATCTGCATAAAAGTAGAAGAGTCTACCCACATGGTTTGTGGGTTTTGTATCTTTTAAGAAAGGGCAACCACCTGTCCTGGATGACCTAATTGGTTTTCTTGCCATTGCAAAGGGTTAGACAAGATTAGACAGCCAATTTGGTTCAGTGGTTAAGATGATCCTAGAAACCAGGAGACTGTGAGTTTTAGTCTTATCTTTGGCATGAAAGCTGATTGGGTAACTTTGGGCTAGTCAGTCTCTCTCAGTCTAATCCAGTTCTTGCTGTGGGAAAATAGGAGGAAAGAGTATTGGGGTTGGCCAAAATATATAAACAGCAGGATAAAAAATTCTTCTTCTTCTTCTTCTTCTTCTTCTTCTTCTTCTTCTTCTTCTTCTTCTTCTTCTTCTTCTTCTTCTTCTTCTTCTTCTTCTTCTTCTTCTTCTTCTTCTTCTTCTTCTTCTTCTTCTTCTTCTTCTTCTTCCTCCTCCTCCTCCTCCTCCTCCTCCTCTTCCTCTTCTTCTTCCTCTTCCTCTTCCTCTTCTTCCTCCTCTTCCTCTTCTTCTTCCTTCTTCTTCCTCCTGCTCCTCTTCCTCTTCCTCTTCTTCCTCCTCCTCTTATTCTTATTCTTCCCTCCCTCCCTTCCTCTGTTCCTCCCTTTCTCCCCTTTAGATAGCATACATCCTGAAACAACTTGAGAGCAGGAATCATTAAGACAAGTTTTTCACATCAAGAACAAACATTTTCTTACCAACTGATACTTGAATCAGTTCCTATCAACTCCGTGGTCAGAGGAATCACGTCACAAATTAGCAGCTCCAAGATGACCCTCCAATGGTTCACCACATAAAAGGGGTAAACCTTAAGAGAATAACATGTTCACCCAAGTGCCACAAATAGCACCCAAATCAGTTATAAATAGAAGCAAATCAATAAGAGTTCAGGACAAACCTACCACAATGCACAAAGACTTAGTCGTTTATGGTTTTTATTATTATTCTTTGAAGGCTCCAAAAGAATTGGTATATAATCAGGGCAATAAGATTGCAGGGAGGAGACAAAACCCATCTCATAATTTCTGGCATTTGACTTGCAGAAAAAGTGGCTAAAGGAGAAATTTAAATCCCCGGCTGCATTTAAAACTTGACTATGTGCTCATCCTTGAAGGAGGAAGAGCGGGAGAAAAATGCTTCCATTCATAGACTGCTGCATTTTCAGGGATCTCAAAATGAAATCTAAACTTAAGAGACTTTACCTGGACTGTGTTTATTTTGCTTCTCTTCCTGTCATTCACATTATCAAGCCACAAATTGAATGTGGTATGTATGCGAAGTGGGGAAAACAAAACAGACCATCACTTTCTTTTCTCTTCTTTTCTCTTTTCAAGAGGAAAGACAGTATATGTAGTCCTTGACTTATGCCCATAACTGAGCCCATCATTTCTGTTGCCAAGTGAAACATTTGCCTAGTGAATTTTGCCCCGTTTCATGATCTTTCTCGCCATGGTTGTTAAGTGAATCACTGCAGTAGACACTGCAATCATCATAAATGTGAGTCAGTTGCATCTGAATTTTGATCCCATAACCATCCAATACGGCACTGGTCATAAGTGTGAAAAAACAGTGACAAATCACTTTTTTTCCAGTGCTGCTGTAACTTTGAATGGTCCTTAAATGAACTGTTATAAGTTGGGGACGACCTGTATTTGGGTAGAGAAATAGGTAAAGGTAAAGAAATCCTTCTTTAAGGCTAGGATTGCATTCATTGTTTTCCTTTCATTTTTTTCTTTTAGTTATATGTTCTAAATTATGTAACACTTAGCCCAAATAGATACTATCTCCATCTGTCCATCATCTATCTGTCTGCCTGCCTGTCTGTCTATTCATCCATTCATTTATCATCTATCTATATCTGTCTGTCTGTCCATCTGTCCCTCCATCACCTATCTATTATCTATCTATCCAAACATCTATCATCTATCTGTCCATCCATCCGTCCATCCATCATCTGTCTTCTATCTATCTGTCTATCTATTCATCCATCCATTTATCATCTATCTATATCTGTCTGTACATCCATCCATCACTTATCTATCTGTCTGTCTATCTATCTATCTATCTATCTATCTATCTATCTATCTATCTATCTATCTATCTATCTATCACTATCCAACCATCTATAATCTATCTGTCCATCCATCCACCCACCCAGCTACCTACTTACCTATCTACCTACATGTGGGTTTAAAACTCTTTGAAAACTCTTTATCTATCTATCTATCTATCTATCTATCTATCTATCTATCTATCTATCTATCTATCTATCTATCTATCTATCCATTATTTGATATGGTGAGCCTATAATGGAAAACAATTTCATTCAAAAACAAAAGCCGTTCCCCTTCTACACAATGCCAAATTCGATGCATAGTCAGTAAGCTGAATAAGATTTTTTTTATTGAATTGACTATTAAAAGAAATCTCAGAAACAGACCTGTAGAATAGGTGGACATAGATCCGCCCCAGAGGTTGAAATTTGATCCAGAACATATTATTGCGTGCACCAAATGTAATTTCCTCTTCAAATGGGGGTCCATTCCATTATCAACCAGTTTGATTACGGTGTTAGCACAGCCTGAGTAATCTTTACTCAGATCACATGGCTGATGAGATCTCACTAGGTGGTCAGAAGAAAGTTTCTTAGCCCTGCAATCAGGGCAATCAGAAGAGTGGGAATAAAATAATGCATTAATCTACAAACCTTTTTCTTTTCCACATTTTTGTGCAAGTTTGAAAAACAACAGGCTGCTTTAATAAGTAGCTGAAGGGCTGGTATAAGATCTGAAGCATATGTTCAAAATCATTTTCAAAACATACAGAGTCTTAAACATGTATATGTGATATGTCAGTCATGCCATCTGTAAGTATGCACCAGTAATTCTGATTTGTGCATTAAGAATTTTGCTTTTGAAAATCCAAAGCTAATTCCTCCTGCTACCATCTCTTAAAAAAAAACCTTCCCTCATCCATAATTATGAAAATGTTCACCTTTTAAAAATGCCATTTTCACCTTTGTCTTTTCCAAATATGTTGATGGTTTGGCATTATTTGAGCAATTCGTGATTCTTTCTGCTTTTTTATTTGTTGCCAGGGTGAAGCAAAGCAACTGGGAACTTAGTGGGAATCTTAGTGGATGACATCATGGCTTTATAGATTTATTTTTACAGGATAGAATACAGAATAATAGAGTCTAGTTTCTCCTTAAAAGCCTACATTTCTGGAGGTAAGCTCCAGGTCATCTAGTCCAACCCCCTGCCCAAGTGGGAGACCCTACACCATTTCTGACAGATGGCAATCCAATCTCTTCTTGAAGGTCTCAAGTGATGGCGCTCCCATAACTTCCGAGGGCAACTTCTGTTCATTGGTTGATTGTTCTCACTGTCAGAAAGTTTCTCCTTATTTCCAGGTTAAATCTCTCCTTGTTCAGTTTCCATCCATTATTCCTTGTCTGGTCTACATGCACTTTAGAAAATAGCTTGACCCCTTCCTCCTCTCTGTAGCAGCCCCTCAAATATTGGAAGACTGCTATCATGTCTCCCCTGGTCCTTCTCTTTACTAAACTAGCCAAGCCCAGTTCCTGTAACCCTTCTTCATATGTTTTAATCTCCAGTCCCCTAATCATCCTGGTTGCTCTTCTCTGTACTTTTTCTAGTCTCAACATCTTTTTTTATAGTGTGGTGACCAAAACTGGATGCAGTACTCTAGGTGTGGTCTTACTAAGGCTTTATAGAATGGTATTAGTACCTCCCTTTGTTGTGAATGAATAAATGTTTAATAAAGTAATCTAGAGCTTGAAGTCAAGTGCAGGGTTCTGGCCCTGCACTTCTGATTGGCTGTTAAATGGCGAGATCAGATTGGTCCGTTCAGGAGAGTCTGATTGGCCATTAGCAAGCCGTTCTCATTGCTCAACGGAGCTAGCGCTCCCAGGTGTTCATTGGTTGAATAGTTAATAAGTTGCCTATATAAGGAAGGCTATAGCAGCCATTGAGCTGAGCTGTCACACCATGTAAATAAAGAGTTGAAGTTCACTGTTTCACTGGCTCATCTCCATTCTTCGCACCCATGCTCCACACTTAACACTGGCGACGAAGGTGGGATGTGGAGATGTCAGAGCTGACTGAACAACGAAGAAGATAACCCAGAACGTGGCTGAAATGCACAATGGTGGAACCATGTCCGGCGGCGTCATACCACTCGCTCCATTTGACCCAGCGCAAGAAGACTGCGAGTCCTACATGGATTGTTTCCAAATGTTCTTGGAAACCAATAATTTGAAGGATGCCACAACCGGGAAGAAATGGGCGGTATTCCTAACGCATTGCGGGCTGACCGTATTCAAAATGGCCAAGGCACTAGCAAAACCGGCTGAAGCGAAGGTTTGGACTGGGATGTCCTCGAACCTCTACTGAGGGCCCACTATGCACCGACCGTACCAATGCTCATAAGGCGGCACGAGTTCTACCAAAGAAACCAGCAGAAAGGAGAGAGCATTGCCGATTTCGTTGCGGACCTCCGAAACTTGGGAGGCCTCTGCGGGTTCGCTGACCTGGAAGATGCTTTGAGAGACCGAAAAGTTCTGGGATTAGATGCGCTAAACGTGCAGAGCAAGATAATGGCGAAAGGTGACATTAGCCTTGCCGATGCCATCGCTGATGCTACTGCAGCAGAAGCAACCAGGAAGTCGGCTGCCCAACTGTGCCGCAACGGTGCTCTGATACACCAAACAACCTGAGACATTTCACCTAAGTCAGAAGGACAGCTTTTGACGGCCCACCACGAGGACCTCTGTTTGTCGTCAGATAGCGATGAAGAAGTGGTCCATCAACTGCGGTCCAATCAGGACCATTACTTGAAGTCCCAACAACCATGCGCTGGCTGTGGGGCCAACCATTTCTGGTCCGAATGCAAATTCCGTGACGCGCTCTGCCATGAGTGCGGGAAACGAGGCCATATCGGACGGGTCTGTAGAAGCCTCCTAGGACCCAGCCAGACCTCGAAGGGGGCCAACCATCACTAATCGACAGGAAACCGTCCTGTAAGGCGATAACCAGTAAACCACTCCTACAGAAACCGAACCATGAATCGCCCAACGAAGTGAGAAGAGGCTCACCAAACTATCACTATCGGTCACGCCTCTTCCTTGGATGCCAAGAAAATCCGAATTAAAGTGGCCATCGAAAATCAGCCCTGCCAAATGGAAGTCGACTCGGGATCATCTCTCTCGATGGTTTTCTGGAAGACCCTCAAGCAACTCATCCCTACTATCTGGCGCCAAGACCTTCGTTCCCAAAGACTCATACTTAAAGACTATCAGGGGAATAGGATTCCAGTCGTAGGATCCAGTCGAGTCCGGGTCTCATTCAAAAACCGCACAGAGTACTTACCCCTGACTGTGATCAACAAGGACTGGCCTAGCCTGTTAGGCCTCCAATGGTTCGCGCCACTCAGCATTGAAGTGGCAGGCATTAACCGAATCGGTGGCAGTGACTGGGAGGAGGACCTCGTCCATGAATTCAGGGACATCTTCACGGAAAAGCTAGGTGAGTACAAGGGGACCCCGATATCATTTAGCCTTAATCCAAAAATAGCTCCCATCCGCCTTAAGCATTGTCGAGTTCCATTCGCCCTAAAGCCGAAAATCGATGAACAGTTTGATAAGTTAATAGCCCAGGGAGTGTTAGAGCCAACCGATCACTCTCCCTGGGAGACCCCAATTGTGACACCCATTAAGCCGGATGGATAAATAAGAATTTGTGGGGACTACTGAGCCACCCTGAACCACGCCCTGCAGCAAAGCGCATATCCGGTGCCGGTGGTGCAACACCTCCTCCATTCCCTGGGGGGCGAAAAAGTCTTCGCTAAACTAGACTTAGCTCAGGCTCATCAGCAACTGCCGGTTGATGAAAAAACGGCACAGGCACAGACGATCGTGATGCACCGAGGTGCCTTTAAATGTACACAGCTCCAATTCGGAGTGAGTGTAGCCCCGGGGATCTTTCAGAGCCTGATGGAAAGACTATTACAAGGGATTAAAGGCGTTGTCCCCTACTTTGACGATGTGTTAATTGATGCCCCTACTTCAAAAATTTTGCGGGATCTTTTAAGATTGGTTCTCCAGAAATTCAAAGACGCAGGCCTTAAAGTGAAGAAAAATAAGTGTAAGCTGTGTACAGATCGTGTCGAATTTTTAGGGTACCTAATTGACAGTAAGGGCATTCACCCTACAGATAGCAAATTGAGAGCAATAAAAAATGCTCCCAGACCCCGGAATAAGGCCGACCTCCAGGCGTTTCTAGGCCTCATCAATTTTTATAACATATTCCTGCTACACAAGGTGACTGTCACTGAACCTTTACATCGTTTACTGGACAAAAAAGCATTTTGGGTATGGGGTCATAGAGAAGAGCAGGCGTTTTGTAATTTGAAAAAACTACTGACTTCTGACGCTGTACTAATGCAGTACAATGAGACCTTGCCGTTAAATATCACGTGTGATGCATCACCTTTCGGAATGGGCACCATTTTGAGCCATGTATTGCCTAACGGTAGCAAAGCCCCTGTTGCCTATTTTTCAAAGACGCTTTCGAAAACTGAGCGAAATTATAGTTAGATTGATAAAGAAGCCCTTGCAATTGTGTCGGCTGTCAAAAGATTTCATGAGTACGTGTACGGCCGGGCTTTTACTATAGTGACAGACCACAAACCTTTGCTGGGAATAATAGCAGGAGATAAGCCAACCCCCTATATATTATCTCCCAGAATGACTCGCTGGTCAGAATTCTTGGCTGCTTATAATTATCAGCTGCAATACCGCCCCGGGAAAGCCATTCCCCATGCCGACGCATTAAGCCGAGCACCGCTTCCAGAGACTATTGATGACCCCGCGCCAACAGTGACAACGTTGCAGATCGAGGCATTTCGTACACTGCCATTAACCGCCCATGATATCGCGAGAGAAACAAAACGCGACCCCATCTTAGCATAAGTTCTCACGTGGGTGGAATGCGGATGGCCATTGGACCAAGTATCAGACGACTTTGCACCATTCAAAAGTCGACAAACAGAGTTATTTTCTCAAAAGGGCTGCATCATCTGGGGCGATAGAGTCATTATCCCATAACGACTCCAACAAGCAGTACTGAGAACCTTGCACGATGGCCACCCCGTCATCGTGCGCATGAAGGCCCTTGCACGAAGCTACGCGTGGTGGCCAGGCATCGACAAGCAAATCGAGACTTGGGTCAAAGCTTGTCATAGATGCCAGGAAGTAAGCAACGCCCCACCAAAAGCAATCCCAACTGAATGGGAGACACCACGGGGACCATAGTCCCGTATCCATCTGGATTTTGCTGGGCTGACCAAAGGCCACACCTTCTTGTTAAACGTGGACGGCTACTCGAACTGGCTCAAAATCCACCGAATGAGGAACACAACAACCGAAGTGGTCATTAAGAAACTAGAAAGACTGTTTGCAACCCATGGATTACCAGACGTTCTAGTATCCGACAACGGGCCCCAATTTACCACGCTGTCCTTTGAACAGTACCTGGCGGACCGCGGTATTCGACATGCGCTGACTTCACCTGCACATCCTGCGGCTAACGAAAGGGCCGAGCGCATGGTACAATTCATCAAGAAAATGCTACAGAAAGTGGACGATGACAACATCGAAGAAAAGATAAACTGAATCCTCTTTTTACAGCATATCACTCCACACTCGGATCCAGCAGCCGATGCCATACTTTCCAGGTAGGCGACTTGGTGTTCGCTAAAAATTTATCGGTCGATCCGTTGTGGGTAGAAGCGACTGTGGTCCGTGTAACCGGCCCGAGATCATACCTTGTACAATGCCGTGATGATAAGCTTTGGAAGCGCCATATCGATCAACTACGATCAAGGCTGCAGTCAGGGATCTCTGAATCCCCTAATAACCAAACTGAGGGGGTGGGAGAAATGCAGAGGAAGATGAACTTCAATTAGCAGAAAACCTTTTTGAAGGAAACGATAGCGGAATGGAAACGTGAGAACCGGAATCAGGGATGGGAGTGAGTTCACCTCAGGGTGATACCGAAGATGTTGGTGACAACAAAAATGCGAACTCGGAATCAGAGACACCCCTTTTGCCAAACAACGCCCTACCTCAACAAGAGTGCAGCCAAATACCGGGTGCACAGCGAAAATCAAAAAGACTAACAAAACAACCGTCCTACCTCAAGGACTACGTGACCGCACCCCGTAAACGGAACCCAGGGGGAAGGGGTGTTGTGAATGAATAAATGTTTAATAAAGTTATCTAGAGCTTGAAGTCAAATGCAGGGTTCTGGCCCTGCACTTCTGATTGGCTGTTAAATGGCGAGATCAGATTGGTCTATTCAGGAGAGTCTGATTGGCCATTAGCAAGCCATTCTCATTGGTCAACGGAGCTAGCGCTCCCAGGTGTTCATTGGTTGAATAGTTAATAAGTTGCCTATATAAGGAAGGCTATAGCAGCCACTGAGCTGAGCTGTCACAC
Organism: Hydrophis major; assembly: GCA_033807585.1. Lineage (NCBI taxonomy): Eukaryota > Metazoa > Chordata > Lepidosauria > Squamata > Elapidae > Hydrophis > Hydrophis major. The sequence continues at coordinate 69,926,802 of CM066333.1, forward strand.
CATGTAAATAAAGAGTTGAAGTTCACTGTTTCACCGGCTCATCTCCATTCTTCGCACCTATGCTCCACACTTAACACCCTTGATCTCAATTGTATCCCTCTGTTAATGCAATTTAGGATTCCATTGGCTTTTTTGGCTGCTGCTGCACAATATTGGCTCCTATTTAGCTGGTTGTACACTAAGACTTCAAGATCCCTCTCACAGTTACTGCTATTGAGCCTGGCTTCACCCAGTCTATATATGTACTTTTGATTTTTCTTGCCCAAGTGTAGGACTTAGTTTTCTCTACATTGAATTTTTCCAGTTCTTTGTTTCTCTTTTCTGCACACTTTCCAAAGTTTCCAAATGATCTGCAGCATTCCCTGCCTCTCCGCTCTGATGGGTCAGGTAGATATGACTGGCAAGAGACGGTCCCTCAGATAACCTGGTCCCCAGCCATAAAGGGATTTAAAGGTGACAAACAGCATCTTGAATTGCACCTGGAAGCAAATCAACAGCCAATGCAGCTCCTACAGGAGAGGTGTGATACATGTTCACACTGAAGTCTGCACAAAACCATGTGGGCTACTGCATTTTGCACCAACTGGAGCTTCTGGATGCTCTTCAAGGACAGCCCCATGTAGAGTGTGTTGCAATAGTCAAGACAGGAAGTTACTAGGGCATGAGTGACTGTGAGTAGGGACCATTGGTCCAGGAAAGGGCATAACTGGTACACAACCCGCAGTTGCACAAAATGAGCTAGGAGACTGAAGAAGAGACAAGCCACAGAAAAAGAAGGAGATATGCTAAGAAACTGCATGGCAGAAGAATGAATGAATGAATGAATGAATGAATGAATGAATGAATCTAAGCAGGAGGAAACCTGAATGTCTTCTAGAAGAGAAAGGAGAGACCACAAAACAGACATACTCTTTATCGGATCGTGGAAGTTGGTCCATGTTTGTTCCATCTTATATCAAAGCAAATCAAGATGGAGTTATTTTGAGGTCTTCTCTCACCTTTTCCTTTCTTGGGGCTGCATAATCTGTCTGCAATCTGCCCTATAAGGCTTGTTGCTCACTTGTTTTTTTCCCCATTCTTACGATTTGCTCTGCAATCCCTTGAACCAAATAATAAACAATAAGGCACAACAAAGAACAAAAACACCTGTCTGCTTCAAACTTCAAAAACTCCTTGTGCACAAAATGAACTTGTGAAAAATGTGGAATAATAAATGGCCTTTCAAACCCCAGGCCTTCATGGAATTCCTAATTAAAGCAAGAAGCAGAGCTTAATACATGTTACACATACTTTTCAGACTCCCTCTCTTTTTTTTATCACAACATATTTCACTCAGTTCCAAAAGGGATCTGAAACAGAAAACTGTCAAGAGAAAAAGTGACACTGCAGACTAAAGAGAAATGGATGCAAAGCTGATTTAACATGATATTGTTATGTCATTATCTTCAGTATTATAAAAGGAGGGGATAAAAACATCTTTGTTTGAGGGTGGCTTTTTTTTTTTTTTTGCAATTACATATTAGATGTAACTTTTTGCCTTTCTGTAGGCTTAAATCAGAATAATAAGGAAATACATGTGTGCGTTTGAACTGTATCTAATCACATATATAAACAGAAAGCTGTCAGAGATATAAAAAACAGAGAGGTGAGGAAAGATGAAAAAAGATTAAATCATAGAAGCACTGAGCATTTTTCATACTTTTTCCTCTCCAAAATGGTTAACCTTCAATTAGAAGGAGAAATGTAGTTCTGTTCTGTTTTCCGAATGAGAATATTGAGGCAAATTTTTAGTCTGTGTGGTAAGCTTATTTTTAGGTATTTTTAGAAGGAAAAAATAAGTTTGGGAGTGATTGCAACCTTCTGCCTATCAAATGAAAACAGGAATGTTGGAGAAATTTATCTCAGCAGACTGCTAATATGAAATGCACTACACACATCCGTTTTTCAAAATGCTGTGGACTCATTTGTAACTCAAAATATGCATTCTGGAGGAAAAAAAGATGGACAGATTTGCAATACACCAATAAAAAAAATGTGTAGAAATTCCACAAGCTGGGAAAAACACATTTGAAAGCTCAGTTGGGAGGATACACGAAGAAGATCTATCTATCTATCTATATCAGGGGTGGGCAAACTTTTTGGCTCGGGGGCCGCATTGACTTTTAAAATTTGACAGACGGGCCGGGTCAGCACAAGATTTTTTGGGAATCGTCCCCCTCACCCTTTCCCCCCTCTTCTCTTCCTTCCCCTCCCCTCAGAGGCCCCCTGAGCCAGGAGTTGCTACCACCGACGTGGCTCCGCGCGGCTCCAGTCTCGCATTACCTCGGGAAGGAAAAGGCAAAAAGAAAGAGCCACGGCGGTGCTTTGCAATGGCAGCAGTGGCACCGGAGGCTCAGGCTCAGTGGCTTCTGGTTTTGCCTTTTCCTTCCCAAGGCAACGTGAGACTGGAGCTGCGCGGAGCTGCGCTGGCGGTAGCAACTCCTGACAGCCCCAGCCAGACACCTGAGCGAAGCCCAGGTGGAACTGCCTGTTGCTGCTGCCGGAGCACCGCCGGGTCGCCTCCTCCAGGCAGCCTGCCCACCCGCCGGGCTTCCCCTCCACCGCGTGGCTCGGGGCCAGGCGCGAGCGCCCACGAGTTAAAAGGAAGCTGAAAGTTGCTGGGAAGTTGCTCGGGTTTCCGGGGCTTCCAGGCTTAAACTTTGCACAGGCAAAGTTTGCAGGCGGGAGCATCTTCCCACCAAGGAGTGGGAAGGGTTCCTCCCGGCGGGCGGGCAGGCGGGCTGCTTGGAGAAGGCAACCCGGCGGTGCTCCAGGTTTCCCCTCCACTGTGTGGCTTGGGGCCAGGCACGAGCGCCCGTGAGGAAAAAGGAAGCCGCAAGTTGCTGGGAAGTTGCTCGGGTACTGGGAGCAGGCTTTTAAAGTGCCACCCGAGCAGGACCGCCGAGCCGGGAAATGGGGCACCAAGGCAGGGCAAGGCTCCACCAGCAGCGGCCTAGCTTTAGGTGGCTCCAAGCAGCCCGCTCCAAGCAGCCCACCCACCCGCCTGCCCAGGCGGAACCCTTCCCGCTCATCGACCGGGAGATGCTCCCACCTGCAAACTTTGCCTTTGCAAAGTTTAAGCCTGGAAGCCCCGGAAAAAAAGGGGGGATCAGTGGGGACTCACTTTCGGAGAGGTTGCACTTGAAGGTGATTTCAAACTCCCAGCCAAGGCCTTTGCAAAGTTCTTCTTTTCTTTCCTACCCCGAGAGCACTCCACACTGTTTTGCAGCTTTGGGGGCCATGCGGCACAGGGCAATACGCCACACCCAGAGATTTTTTTTCAGGGGCGGCCAGACCAATGGACAGACCAATGGGCCAGATGTGGCCCGCGGGCCATAGTTTGCCCACCCCTGATCTATATCTATCTGTAAGCCACACATGTAGAAGAAAGAAAGAAGTATTTGTCTAGTAAAATGAAAAGTTTGGGAGAAACTCGAATGGCAGAATTGCATGTCCTTACTTCTGCAAGCTTAGAAACAGGAAGGTGAAATTCATCAGCAGATTTCTGCATCTTACATGGAAGCAGGAAGCAATTGCTTAGAAAGAAAGATGATAGGGTTAGAATGCGAATCAAGAATTGCAGTCTAACCTTAACCTCAATTGACATGTATACAGAGAAAAATAAGTAAGAAGACTGTGGATGGATAGTCCTCGATCAATAGGACAGTCAATAATTGCGATCATTTGAAGTTACAACCTACCTGAAAAAAGAGGATTTACAACTTAGATCTGGAATTTGGAAGTCATTACACACACACACACACACACACACACACACACACGTGATCATGTGTGTCAGGCACTCTCCAACACAGTTGCAGTTATGGCCATTTGCAAAATACCACCATCCCAGGACAGTATCATAATTGGCCCAAAATGGTACCTCAACATGTAATGGTATTGTAAACGATGTGGTTATGTGCAGAGTACACAACATGTACTGTATTCTAACCACTGTGCCATTGTACATTGATATTCTGTTGGAAAATTCTCATCCAGGCAAAGAAGAGAGGTCCAATGGGGTGTTAGCCTTGAGCTAACTTGCTTTGGGCAGCCACAAGATAACCCCCCTGCAAATAAGCTCCATGAAACTTTGTTCCCAAGGGAAGGCAAGCAGTGTGGGGAAGATTCTTGTAATATAGGTAGAATGCAATGAAGTATCGGCCTTGAACCTTTACAAGTGGATCTAGCTGCCTGTGCCTGATGGATTCTTTCCTTTGTTTAACTCATTTGGGTGTATGTCTCCATGATTTAGAGGAAATGCATTCTTTTTAGTTTGATTTTTTACGACGTCTTTCCGAGACCTTATTGTTCCTTCTACTGTACAATGTATCTGTTGGTGCTATGTAGATAGGCTTATTCTGGTCAAATGAGGATAAGCCTAATTAGTTCACCATATGCTCACTTTCACTTATAAATTGAAAAATCAGCTTCATGCCATTGATACATCCACTGTTGTTATCTCCTGCTGCTGTGGATATCACTGAAGCAATCAGCTTCCTTAGTCAAGTGTAGTCTCATATGCTATTGCATATGAGACACAATCTCTCTCTCTCTCTCTCTCCTTCTCCCTCCCTCCCTCCCTCCCCCCCTCTCACACACACACACCAGCTGCATGCCGGAAAGACGCTGTGTTCCAGTATGCTTAATAAAATATTCAGAAGAGCAACAAACTACAAAGAAAGAGAAAGAAAATTTTGCCCCAAGGACAGCTGCTGATTAGTTATGCCAAGATACCTTTTCAATTGACTGAACGGAAAGATAAGATGCAAATCATTAAAAGGTACATTCATGTCTGCTAGTTTTACTGTATTTATTGCACTGGTCCTTCTGCTTTTTTCCTCTAAAGGAGGAGGCCAGCGTATCTGCAAGATCATTCATTAGGATGAAACTAATCAAACACACCTCTTGGCTGCTGCAGTACATCAACATCTTAAACAGAAAACATAGAAGTAGTTATATTAGGCTGACAATCTGAGATCTTGCCAGATCATTTCTTGATGAGACAACACTCAAATGTTTGCTTGGAGTTGTTGTTGGTTTTTTTTTTTTTTTTTTTAGTGCTCTTCCTTTCCTGGAGAACAGTTCCCCATAGAAACCATTGCTTTCTCCAAGCCTTCAAATCTTATCCCTTGAACCTTCAAAGCTATTAGAAGCCTTCCTAAAAACAATTAAATTGGCACACTCTTCAAGCTCACCTTCTTAGTTGAAGGAAAGATGCAAAGCCATTTAGCCACCTTCCTTTCTTAAAAGACCTGCTGTTAAGTTCCGAAGCCAGGAGTGATGGTGAGACAAGAATTCCTTCGTATCATTCAAAAGAAGATATAAGCTTCATTGAAAAACAACAGCAAAATAGAATAGAATAAAATAGATAGGAATAGGAATAGAATAGGGAATAGAGAATAGAGAATAGAGAATAGAGAATAGAGAATAGAGAATAGAGAATAGAGAATAGAGAATAGAGAATAGAGAATAGAGAATAGAGAATAGAGAATAGAGAATAGAGAATAGAGAATAGAGAATAAAATAGAAGAGAAGAGAAGAGAAGAGAAGAGAATCGGAATCGGAATCGGAAACGGAAACGGAAACGGAAACAGAAACAGAAACAGAAACAGAAACAGAAACAGAAACAGAAACAGAAACAGAAACAGAATAGAATAGAATAGAATAAAATTCTTTATTGGCCAAATGTGCTTGGACACACAAGGAATTTGTCTTGGTGCATATGCTCTCAGTATACATAAAAAAATACATTCATCAAGAATCATAAGATACAATACTTAACCATAGTCATAGGTTACTAATAAGCAATTAAATCATACTAGGAAAACAAATAAAACAATATAAATTGTAAAATACAAGATAAAAGACAAAAGTAAAATAAAAATAAATAAATAAAAATAAAAAAGATAAAAATAAAAGATAAAAAGATAAAGATAAAACTACTCTGATTTCACTTACAGTACAGCTGAGTCAGAAGGTAATTCAGGATGAAAACTGGGAACAAAATATGTTCTAAAATTCTCCATCAAATGTTGGGGAAGCAACCATATTTTCAGGGGAATTTTTCCTAGGAAAACAAAAAGTTTCCCAAAGATTTTTTTTATCCTTAGTGTGGAGACTTGTGTCATTTCTGAAAATACTCAGCAGAGATTTCTTTCTTGATGTCTTCCCTTGATGCTGAAGTGAAATGTAGGACGTCTTGAAGTCATAGATTGATTGAAGGGAGACATGCAACAAGAAGCAGAATATTGATTCCCGTCATCATAAAATCTGCAAGAAAACTGACCTCTGCTAAAATCTGTTGCTCCAAAATTCTTCTAATTGGAACTAATGGAGACCTTTGCCAAAAATAGATTGCCAAGACATTGGTAAAAGAATGTCCCTCTGCCTTCAAAGGTGGGTTTTGATTTCTTAAAACAAACCACTTTCTCCTGCAAGTAACTGGAGCAAACTAAATAGTCAGAGATACAGAAGAGGGAGGGACTTGGAAGGTCATCTAGTCCAACCCCTGCTCTCATAGGAGACCTATACTGTTCCTGAGAAATGGCTGTCCAGTCTCTTCTTAAAAGCCTCCAGTGATGAAACACCCACAACTTCTGAAAGCAAAGCTGTTCCACTGGTTAATTGTTCTCATTGATAAGAAGTTTCTCCTGAATTCCAGGTTGCTTCTGTCCTTGATTAGTTTCCATCCATTGTTTCTTATCCTGCCTAAAGATGCTGCGGTGAATAAGTTGCCCCCCATCTTCCTTGTTGTTGCCCCTGCAGTATTTCACTAGACTAGGTATACTAGATTTAAATACTCGGATGGTCTAAATTGCCCACCAGATTTGTACCTGGTGACTTTATTTCTTTCTCTATTTCCCAGATATTTAAAGACCTGAATTCTTTCAATTTTCTAAAGCTCTCATGTCAAGAAAGAAAGAACTTGGCTGTTTACACAGGGAGTAGACATAGGAAACTCATTCTGGAGTTTTACCTCAGAGATCTGAATCCTCTCTTTGTCTATAGAAATCTACCTGGCCTCTAGGAAGTGAAAGGTTTAAGAAATGGGGAGTGCATGAATTATGAGTCTATAGCAGGGATGTCAAACTGGATTTAGTTGAGGGCCACATCAGGGTTGTGTTCAGTCTCGGGGGGAGGGGGGAGAAGGGGCGTGGCCAGGATGGGTATGGCCAACTTGACATCACTCATGTTGGGGGTTCCTCTGACAACCCAAACACTATGCCAGTGAAAACAGCTTCCCGAGCTCTGGTTTTGGCTGCAGTGCCTCCTGCAACCCTCTGCCAGCAAAAACAGAGCTCATGAGGGCAGTATGCAGCCCCCCTGAGCTCCGCTTTCACTGGCAAAGGCATTGTGGGCTGGTCGTTCGCTGTTTCCAGGGCAACCCCGCAGGCCACATCTAAGCACCTCGCAGGCCGGATCTGGTCCACAGGCCTTGAGTTTGATACTCCTGGCCTACAGATAACCATTAATAGAGAATGAGTCCTATGGAAGTCAATTGGGCTTACTTCTAAGTAAAACATGTTTTGTTTTCTTCAAATCTGATTTTAATGAGGTTTAAGAGCCTGTCATATGTCGAATTATACATTTTTAATGTGCTTGGATACTTTAATTAAAGAAAAACCCCACTGCTGCTAAAAATCTGTTTTGCCGATATTTCTCACAGGAAAAAGAAGAACAAAGCTAGAAAAGTAAATATGCTTTTAAGATAAAGTGGATGTTTTACAGGGCTCGATTTGATCATGCAGAAAGTGGATGTTTTACAGGGCTCGATTTGATCATGCAGAAGTTCAATACCGCATGACTGATTTTTCACTGTCACAGAAAAGTAGACACTTGATTCCCTGTTTTGTTGGTTAATAACCAATTCCTTGTTGTGATTTTTGAACATAACAATAGCTTGGAGAAGAGTTTAAAGCCAACGAGTCTTCTTCTTATCTTTCATGTGATTAAAGGATAAAGTTTTATTCACAAAATGATTTTAACATTCATTAATATTCAATAATCCATCATATTAAAGTAAACTGAGATTTTCCTATAAAAAAGTAGGCAAGGCACAGTAGAGATGGTTGAAGTAAGGCGGTAGTAACAGGGTTATTTGGAATGTCTTTCATGGAACTTTCAAATGTTGAAAGTATATTTTCATAGTGTAAAAAACATTCTGTGGATATTAGAGATTAGGCGTACAAAAATTTGGAGCAACAAAATTAGACAATTAAGAGAAGTGCTTATAAAAATGTGCACAGCCGTTTTACCACTATGACACCATTTTTTGCACTAAATGCATAAACCCCAGGGCAAAAACTGAGGTTCGTAAAACCTGGAGGAAAATTAAATTTATGTGATTGCCCTTTAGCCAATATTTAAGATTTCTTTAAGATAGATAGACCCCACCCCCACCCCACAAAAAAACCCTTAACAGATGACAGATTAACAGAGTTGGAAGGGACCTTGTAGGTCATCTGGTCCAATCCCCTGCCCAAGCAGGAGCACCTAGCACCATTTCTGACAAATGGCAGTCCAATCTCTTCTTGAAAGCCTCCAGTAATAAAGCTCCCAGAACTTCTGAAGGCAATTTCTGTTCTATTGGGTTAATTGTTCTCACTGTCAGAAAGTTTGACCCCTTTCCTCCTCTCTGTGGCAGCCCCTCAAATATTGGAAGACTGCTATCATGTTTCCCTTGGTCCTTCTCTGAACTAGCCATGCTCAGTTCCTGCAACCTTTCATCATATGTTTTAGTCCACAGTCCCCTAACCATCCTGGTTGCTCTTCTCTGCACTTTTTCTAGAGTCTTCACATCTTTTTTTATCGTGTACTGACCAAAACTGGGTGCAGTATTCTAGGTGTGATCTTACTAAAGCTTTATAGAGTAGTATTAGTACCTGACTTGATCTTGATCGTGTCCCTTTGTTAATACAGCTTATCATTGCATTATTAGAAACCTATGTTTATGAACCCATACTACCAAGAGCACAAAATCATCTTGACTTTGATGTTTGTCTTTTCTTCAGGTTAAATCTCATCAAGGATCAGCAGAAGAAGCCAAGGCTAACACTCCTCTGGTCGGTATGTCATAATGAAATCTCCAGATGTTGGTCAATATAATCATATGCATCCCAGAATGTGTGTCACAGCCTGTTCAGAGCCTGATTTGGAGGAGGAGGAAGAGGTGGGACTGGGACTGTCTGACAGGGAAAGCATGCCAGAGGATGAGGATGATGCTGTCCCAGGCCCCTCAGACATTGGGGGAGGTGGTCGATCAGAGGGAGAGCTGCCTACCTATGCAGACAAAGAGGAGGATCAGCTGCTGACTGGCAGTGCTCCTAATAGGCAGTGGATCTCCTCTAATAAGGAATAGTTGTCTACTCCACTCGGTCCAAAGGCAAGGAGAGTGGAGCAGAGACAAGCCCAGAGAAGGGCTGCAAGGCTACTCTCAGCTCTGAAGCCATTTTGGGAGCATCTTCAGGGGTGCCACAACAAGGCCACAGCCAGGGCGGTTGGAGCTGTGGGAACCAGCACTGGGATCCTAACACACGTGCTCAGTTTTCCTCACACCAGCTGAGGCCTGCACTGCCAATTAGCTGAGAGGATAAAGAAAAGTGCAGGGGTGGGTGGAAGGGCCGTTCCTGCGCTTTTCTTTTCTTTCTCCTCTCAGCTGATCGTCGGAGGATTTTTTTCCTCCTCTTAGCTGATTGTCGGAGGGTTGTTTTTTTTTTTTTAACTACCTGTTCGGCCAAACCGATAGCAACTTTTGCTACTGGTTCAGCTGAACTGGGCCGAACTGTTAGCATACCACCACTGGTAGGAACATGAGGGGAGGGGTAGCTGGGAGATGCATAGCCAAAATAACATTCTTTCCCATGGGAACCAAGGACTCTCTACTAGGTGTTGGAAAGACAGGGGAAAAAAGCCAGCCAGAGCTGGGATTGTGTCTTGATTGGACCATCTGACGGATGTGTGATCTGGAGGGCAAGAACTTGGAATTTTGATTTGTATGGGGAAAAACTTGGATCCTTCAGAGCCGGACTGTGCCAATATGACATTCCTAATAAATTTATACTTTGCCAACTGTGCCAATATGACATTCCTAATAAATTTATACTTTGAGGAAACTCTAGGCCTCAGAGTTTTGATTGCTCTGGGTCTGTTACTTGGAACCCTACTTGGGAGGGGGTTACCTTACCCTCCTCACAAGGAACACTTGAAGGGAATAACTTAAGGAGAAGCTGGGTGGAGTTAGTCTTTAGCACTTGAAAATATAAAAATAGGAGATAGCAAGAAGGTGTTAAGGTAAAAGTTTCCCTCGCACATATGTACTAGTCGTTTCTGGCTCTAGGAGGCGGTGCTCATCACCATTACAAAGCCGAAGAGCCTGTGCTGTCTGAAGACGTCTCCGTGGTCATGTGGTCGGCATGACTAAATGCTGAAGGCACACCAAACGCTGTTACCTTCCCTCCAAAGTGGTCCCTATTTTTCTACCTGCAATTTTTACGTGCTTTCAAACTGCTAGGTTGGCAGAAGCGGGGACAAGTAACGGGAGCTCACTCCGTTATGCAGTGTTAGGGATTTGAACTGCCGAACTGCCAACCTTTCTGATCTATAAGCTCAGCATATTAGCCACTGAGCCACTGCATTCCTATATAAGGTGTTAGTATGTATTAAACCAATTGAAGAGGAGTTGTGTCAGACCATTCAGGAAATGTAGGCATTTATGAATTACTGTGTCCTAAAGATAAATCTGGGAGCCTTTTTGCAAGTGATCAACAAAAATCTAATTCTCCAAGCTCTCAAAATGAATTGAATGAGACACACCAAGTCAGTTATTTTTGCTTTCCATAGTAGCTCATTTTGTTCCTGATTAGTGTTGGATGTCTTCTGAAAGGCAACTCCTAGCTAAGGATGATGTTTAGAACATAGAGTAGCAGAGCTGGAAGGGACTTCTAATTCAACTCACTGCTTGAGAAGGAGACCCTATACCATTTCAGACAAATGGCTCTTCATGAAAGCCTCCTGTGATGAAGCACTTACAACTTCTAAAGACAAGCTATTCTATTGGTTGATTGCTCTCACTGTTAGGAAATTTCTCCTTAGTTCTTGGTTGCTTCTTTCCTTCATTAGCTTTCATCCATTGCTTCTTGCCTTGCCTTCTGCTGCTCTGGAAAATGGTTTTATCCTCTTGTTTTTGTAGGACTCTGCCAAATACTTTATTTTTCCTTCTTTTATTTATGACCAGCATATTTGATTTTTGGATTAGTTTTGCTTCATTTTGCCTTTTAATTTCATTGTTATTTTGCTCTTTACATTATGTGACATCCTGGTATCTCCCTCAGGTAATATAAGTCTTGCAGTATGCACATATATATTCTTTTCCTTATGGCCAGGTTCACACAACATTTAATAGCAATTCAATTTTATTCAATAATTCCCATCTTTGTTAAATGTTGCTGGTTGGCTGGTACTCTCCCTTGTTAAACTGTTAGTCTATTAATATGCTCATCTTTATAGAGTTCAATAAGTATGATTGATTGAGTTATATGCCAGGCCTGTACAAAATTGGCAATAGTAGATAGGCTTGGAACACTGCTGGGATGAACCATCTGTCATCAAGAGTTAAATATCATCAGTATGTTGATGTTACTCAATTATACATCTTGGACTGGTCTCATCCAAGCATCAGTGTTTTTTCCCACTGCTGGGAAGTGGTGAGAGACTGGATGGAGAACAACAGCTGGCAAGTTTGACTTTCACTTCTAGGATACCCCAATGTGGTCTCTCCATGGTTAAGCCTAATTAGATAGTGTTTTCCCCAGATATAATTGGCACACAATTGCAGGGTCCTCCTGGATTCACAGCTCCTGTTCAAAGACCCATAAGGCAGCTGTGGCTAGGAGGGCCTTTGGTCAAATCCATATTTTTTTGCCAGCTGGATCATTTCTCAGATCTTGAAGCACTTACTCACCCTTTCAGTTGGGAAGTTCCATTTATTTTTCTGGCTGCAGCAATTGCATGGAATTTTAGTAGTATCAGAAAAGCTGCATGTACCACTACTGCTTTCTATCTACATCAGCTTCTAGTAAGCTTCCTTTAAAGCCCTACCAGACACCGTGTCAGGGTTCCAGTTATTATCTTAATTGAATCATGAGCCTTGAGCCAAGCTTCAAAAAATTTCAAAATATTTATTGGGAGCAACATGCCAGCATTAACCTAAATAAAGCCAACTCTGGCATTCATAATTTATAGTCACCTGTCATCCTCTTTTCCCTCTCCCCCCTGGATGTATCATAAACCAGATTCTCCAATGAAGCATGTTCATAGACTGGGTGTCATCAATCACATTCTCCAATGAAGGATTTTCCTGGACAGAAGATCCGGTAGCCTAGCTACACTCTTTGTAAGATAAGAGTGGAATGTACCTCTGGTTTTCAAATGCTGTACTGCTTCTTCAGATTCCCTCCCCCCTTGTTTATGACAACTTGAAAACAGGCATAGGAATGTTTTACAAGTTGACACATGGGTCCAAGTTACATATGAGATTATCTGTCTCTGGTGGTCCTTTCCACCCCACTGGAACTAGCAGAAGAGATATGTTTAAGGTGACTTCTGTGAAGCCATGCCACTTAGTGGATGGAGATGGTGCCCTTCATTGTCAGGGTACCTGATTTATGAAGTGTTGAACCCCTACATCTGGCAACATTTTGCAAACTGTGAAAATTGTTTTGTTCTGCAGACTGTCTGTGCAAGTTGTCTACTGCATAGGTTCCTTTTTTTACATGCACATCTGTAACAATGATAGCTTCATTGATCCCATTTTGACCCCAGGAAAATTTCAAAAGAGGATTTGTCCAATTTTGGAGGGAGGTATCTGTCTATATCTCTTACGATAGCATTTTCTGATTTAGAGGCTTTTGCATGATATTAACAAAGGTTCATTTAGCAAAATAATGGTCTACCTAACTCCATTCATGGAGAAATCAGCAGATTTTGTAAAGATCAGATTTTTTTTTTTTTTAATATCTGCATCTATCTGCACTGGCCATATTAAATTGCAGCAGCAAATTTCCAATGGAAAGACAGTTATGTTCCTATGTACCATAGAATCTTGCATAGGTATCTTGCATATGAACCACGGTGGCACAGTGGTTAGAGTGCAGCACTGCAGACTACTTCTGCTGACTGCTGGCTGCCTGCAATTTGGCAGTTTGAATCCCACCAGGCTGAAGGTTAACTCAGCCTTTCATCCTTCTGAGCTGGGTAAAATGAGGATCCAAAATTGTTGGGGGCAAGATGCTGACTCTGTAAACTGCTTAGAGAGGGCTGTAAAGCACTGTAAAGCAGTATATAAGTCTAAATGATTGGGCTACTGCTATCTGTGGAATTTGAGGCTTTCATCAAAATAAAAAAAATCAAGTTCCACTTCATATACAGAAGTGACAGAAGTCATATTGCAGGAGGGAGGGAGGGAGGGAGGAAAAGAGTGAGGGAGAGAAATTAAATAAGAGGGAGGGAAGGAAGGAAGAAAAAGAGGGAGGGACAGAGGGAAGGAAGGGGGAGGAAGGGAGGAAAGAAAAGAGGGAGGAATGAATATGTAAAATCAGAAGCACAAATTTAGCTGAATATAAATATTCATGGATGCATATGCAGATTTTTAAGAGCAAAGCATCTCTGTAAAGATGAATAAATCTGCCTACTTTGCTTTCCCTGACCTTTTGAAAATTCATTCAGAGTCTTTCCTTCATGTTTTTGAAGACGTGGGCAAGTTTGCTAAGCTTGTTATTATAAGAGAACTGTAACAACAAAGAAAAACTAAACAATGTTGTCATCTGTCCCTAATTGGCTTCAGAAAATCATTCAAAGAAACTAACTCTCAGGTCTTGTGGTTTGTATTTTTCCGCCCAGAAGCATCTGATGTAATACTTTGAAAAATAAGTTGCTACTATAGACTTGCTTAGATCCAATAGAGTTCGTATTTTTTTATATAATATGTTGCCCCCAACCATCCTGTACAACTACAGCCCAGTGGATCGATGGGTGGATGGATGAATAAATAAGTAGAGTTATAATTTAAATGGACACCTTTGCCTTTTGTTTTTAGCTTTTAAAATAATCATATTAATTCCTTCTCTCTCCTTTAATTATGAGAGAGCCAAGTGGCATGATGTTATTTTGGGGCAATAAATGTCATTTTGCATTAGAGCAACCAAAGATTAAATGTAGAGAATCAATGAACGCTAATATCATTGGAGCGGAGGACTGTTAGATTGTCGTAATATGTTTAGAGTCATTGCTTTATTGAAATATTCAACATATCTCAAAATTTTAATGATTTATGCCAATTCCCTCAGTGGCTTGGTATAAACAATGCCCTGTCTTTCCTCATTCACTTTAATAATGACAATAAACCCAACCTGCAGCTTTGCATTAAAATACAACTACGTTATAGAAAAAGCTTGGTGTTCGGTTCTTTTTTTCTTTTTCTACACTGCTTGCTTTCGATTTTCAAACCTTAGCCGTAAAAGAATTGGTTTTTCTTTTTTAAAAAAAAATTGTTTCAGCAATAATTACCACACAAAATCTCTGTATTAAATTCTCCTACCCTCTGTAGTAAAAGCATTCATGCTTCATTGTTGTTGTTTTGGCTAGCCTTGAATATAGAATAGAATAGAATAGAATAGAATAGAATAGAATAGAATGGAATGGAATGGAATGGAATGGAATGGAGTGGAGTGGAGTGGAGTGGAGTGGAGTGGAGTGGAATAGAGTGGAGTGGAGTGGAGTGGAGTAGAGTAGAATAGGAATTTAGAATTGAATATAGAATAGAATAGAATAGAATAGAATAGAATAGAATAGAATAGAATAGAGAATGGAGTGGAATGGAGTAGAGTAGAGTAGAATAGAGTAGAGTAGAGTAGAGTAGAGTAGAGTAGAGAAGAGAAGAGAAGAGAAGAGAAGAGAAGAGAAGAGAAGAGAAGAGAAGAGAAGAGAAGAGTGAATGGAATGGAGTGGAGTGGAGTGGAGTGGAATGGAGTGGAGTGGAGTGGAGTAGAGTAGAGTGGAATAGAATAGAATAGAATAGAATAGAATAGAATAGAATAGGAATTTAGAATAGAAATATAGAATAGAATATAGAATGGAATAAAATATAGAATAGAATATAGAATAGAATAGGATAAATAACTATTGTCATTGAATGTATACTAATTCGCATATATTAAAATGAAATTTCATTGTATACAGATCTCAAAGGATCACCACCTCCAATATACACTAAAGAAACATGACAAATTAAATAAATACAAAAGTGTATGTGTATTTGTGTCTATGTGATGTTACACACACACACACACACACATACACACTCAGACAAACATTATATGACACAGAGAAACAACACAGTCTAGTTCAGATGTATAACTTGTGCATGGCAAGAAAAATGAATATTGTGAGTTTACCAGACGGATGGCCTAGTGTAGGGGTCGCCAACCTTTTGGACCTCAGGGACCACCAAACTCATAATTTTAAATCCCAGGGACCACTAACCAGTTCTGTGGGTGTGGCCTAAATTGTAGGTGTGGTTTGGTGGTCATGTGACTGGCTGGGTATGCCTTGTATGCAAATATTATAAATATTTATATAAATATTGAATTTTTCATAAAAAAGATCAACTTTTACCCAAAATCAGGCAAAGCAGGCAGGCAGATTGAGTTGCTCATAGAATCACAGATTCATTCAGAAATCTATCTATCTGTCATTGGCTAGCTCAGTCTGTCACATAAAATTTGCTTGCAAGCAAACTCACAAAATTAACTCACAACACACAGTGTATGTAAATATTGAATTTTTTTATTAAAAAGAGCAACTTTTATCGAAAATTAGGCAAAGCAGGCAGGCAGATTGAGTTGCTCACAGAATCAATCAGTAATCTATCTATCTGCCATCAGCTAGCTCAGTCTCTCAAGTTTGCTTGCCGTGAGTCTGCACTGAATAATAGAACCTTCAGTCCTAAGGGAGGTTCAGCTGTGCTTGAAAGCAGAGCTGAAATCTAAAGACTAGCTGGAAAGCAAGAAATCCAACCATTTCCTGCTTCCTAGCTAATCTAAATCTCCTGACACAGCAGAACAGAGGATGGTCAGAAAAAGGAAAAATAGAAATTTACCAGTCAAGTTTGCTGGGTAAAGAATGAGTGGGCGGGGAGGGTTCCTGCAGGCCATGTGGGCTGCACAAACTTGTGTTTCTGTGCAGGCTGGATTAATTGTTTTGGGGGTTGCCCTGGGGGTGAGATTTCTCTGCGACCCACCAACATTTTCTAATGGCTTACCAGTGGGCTGCGGCCCACCGGTTGGCAACTGTTGGCCTAGGGAACAAAGATATCACAGAATCTGGTAGTCCTGTTAGAAATATTTCAAAACCTGAAAAAGGTGACTTATGACCATGTCTGTGGAGATTCTGAGTGATCCAGGTCATGGTTGTCCAAAAGATGCTTTTTCAGGAGGCAACTGGACTTCCTTGTTTTTTCTTTTGAAGACATTTCGCTTCTCACCCAAGAAGCTTCTTCAGTTCTGACTGGACAGTAGGGAATGGAAGGATTTATATTCCTTGCAGACAGCTGGTCATTTGCATTCTTTTAGAGTAGGGGTGTCAAACTCAAGGCCTGGGGGCTGGATCCGACCTTCGAGGTAGTTAGATCTGGCCCGTACAAAACTCATACCACTTCTTGGAAATAATCAAAGATCTACATGTGGAGCAAGAAGATCTGCTTGTAAGTTTTGACGTGGTTTCACTATTCACTCAAGTCCCGATAAAAGAGACCCTTGAAATCATCAAAAATAAATACCAACCAGTTAAACGCCCCATGGAACCAACAGAACACTGCTTAACCAACACATATTTCATATACAAAGGACAAAGATACAAACAAATTGAAGGAGCCCCCATGGGATCACCACTGTCAGCTGTCATTGCAAACCTGTTCATGGAAGAATTTGAATCCAGAGCCCTGGCCAATGCCATTCTCAAACCCAAACTATGGTTAAGATATATCGATGACACATTCGTGATTTGGCCCCATGGACAAGAAAACCTAAACAATTTCCTAACGCACCAAAACAGCGCACACCCCAAAATCAAGTTCACCATGGAAACAGAAACAAACAAACAACTACCATTCCTAGATGTACTAATCTACAAAAAAACAGATGGCACACTAGGACACACCATATACCAGAAGAAAACACACACTAATCGCTACCTCAACACCCAATCCCACCACCACCCAGCACAGATAAACTCCGTGGCTAAAACACTAATTACTAGAATCAAACGCCTGGCAGACAAGACACACATTAAGACTAAACTATGCACCCTGACTAAAATATTGACAGCCAATGACTTCCACAAAAGCAAAATCACCAACTTGATCCACAAAAACACACTGAGACATAATAGAGACCCAGAAGATGAACAGACCCATGGAACAGCTGTACTAAAGGCCTCCAATAAAGTAACACAATGCTGCCAGCCAATCAAGATACAAAAAGAGCCAAAAAACAGACAGAAGATAGCAGAAGCACCAATCAAGCAGAACACAGCAAACTCCAAGACCAATGAACACAGACCAAGACTCTCAACCAATCAAGAGGAAGAAAAAACCATTCTGGCACAGCAATAGGCTGCCCCAAATTTAAATCTGAAACCACTGTAAAAGTCTGACTCACAGATGAACACTATACAGAAGCCTGATGATGGCAGATGAGATTCTGCTGAAACGTTGCTACAACTTTAAAAGCACCACTGCTATGACGTGGGAAAATACCCGAAAAAGGCTGAATGCCATACATGTAAGTACCCACGAAAACTTAAGAAAAGAAATATATATATATATATATATATATATATATATATATATATATATATATATATATATATATATATATATATATATATTTATTTATATTTGGAGAGGATTCAAAGAAAGGTTACAGTAAAAAAAATAAGTTAATTGTCTGAAGTTTATAGTTGCTGATTGCATAACTTTCAGTCTGCATGTAAATTAATTTTTATCTTCACTTGGCCAAAATGACAAATTCCAATAAACTATAATAAAAAAGGAAAGGTCATATGTAGATATTAGAATTCTTGAAAATGAAGCAGAAAATTTAATGATTTGTATAAAGGAGATACAGTGGATTATTTGATTTGGCTAAATTATAGTAATATAGCAGTATGAAACTTGGGCAAGGTGTATCTGTTAAGAATATGGGGGGAAAATAATTTGATTTTTAAGTTTTATTTCCGTTACAGAAAACAGTAAACTGAAGGGTAAATAATGCATTTTCATTATTGGGAACAACCCCCCCTATAAAATCTAGTATAAAATCCTAAACAATATAATTGCTATATGCCTTCCAAAATCACATCTCAAAGCCTTTTACAAACAAACTAAAATATCTTTGGAAATAGAATTATTTAAACCATCAGGTTGATGATGAGAAGGAAATTGCTAATTAAGTAGCTTCTATGACTAATTATAAGACAAAATGGCTTGCAAAGATAAAAAAGTTATGGACAGATAGATTAAATGATATGGTATAAATTAGTTTTACCAATGTTACCTTTTTTTCCCCTCCACTCATTTTTTTTAGTTTTCTATTTCTAATTCCCCTTCTGTGCACTAATATTGTTGCTTAGCCCCAAAGGAAATAACATAATGGAAGTATATATGAAGATTATGAATGCTTACTTCCAGGAGTGGCATGCTGCTGGTTCGCACCAGTTCTAGCGATTCGGTTGCGCCAGTCAGCAGTGGGCCCCACCCTTTCCTGTCCTATATTTCCTTTGTATGTAGCTCATCTGATAGGCATGGCAGAGCGGATTGCCACACCTCAGCTGTTACACTCACCAGCACTGGTGGTAAAGTAAGTTTTTGTGCTGGAAATTGCCCATTTTAGAATGCTCCATGTGCTCCCACAGAACAAGCAGTAAAATATTTTGAATTCTACCACTGTTTACTTCCAAATAGTAGTTTCACCCTAAATTTGTATGCATCATAACCAGGTGGAGGGTTAATCTGAGATATCAATTGTACGCTTAAACCCCAATGTCAACTCATAAAATATGTCTATGGTGTTTTTAGAGTTGCCAACAGAAAGAGAGAGGGGAGCAGTGAGCAACTTGCATTCCATAAATGTTTTCAAATATAGTTTCTAGGTGACCGAAGTTTCTGCCAAATAAAATTCTAACTGGAGAACATGATTGATGACTCTTGGCTATGGATGTGTCCCATTGGAGAATATGAATTATGATACACCCAGGGGATAGTGGGAAAACCAGGAGCAAGGGTGACAATGAATGATGTGTCTCAGAGTCGGCGAAACCCAGGCAGCACCAGCATGTTTACTCCTAATAAATCTTTAAGTTTTGAAAATCCAGTGAGAGACTCATTATTTAAATGGGGGTAACTACCAGAGCCGTAACCCCCAAAACTTTTGAGAAAAGAGCTAGCCAATTGATCTTGCCTCCAGAAGTTGTGGCTGCTCCAACACTGGAGGCTTTTAGGAAAAGATTGGACAACCATTTTCCTGAAATGATATAGGGCCTCCTGACTTGAGCAGGGGGTTGAATTAGAATACTCCCAAGCACTCTTCCATTTCTGTTATTCTATCATTTCCATTAATGTTTGTCTTGATCTACCAAAGTTATTTAGCTTCCTTCAAATTTTCTAGATTCTTGTAGGTGAAATTTAGAACACACTATTTGTTCCAGGAGGAAAAAAAAACTCTTTCTCCTTTTGTATTTGTCACAAATTATATCTAGCCCTTTTTGACAATAGATATTTGATCTTGATGTTGCTATTTCTATTTTCTACTCATTTTTTTAGCATATTTAATTAAAATGTCTCAGAAATAAAAAAAAAAAAGACTTTTTCTAGAGTCAGTGGCAGGAACACAGTTATCACTCAATAGAAGATAGCTGCTTCAGTCATTTTGTATTAACCTTTATGTTTATTGGTTTGGGGTAACAGAACATTCAAAGCATTGGATGGCCTATATTAGAATATGGTAGAGATTTAATTGTTCTAATTTATTTGTATTCCATCTTGCCATTTGTGTTTTCAGAATGACTTATAACACATCCATCACATCATTCAAAATATCAGTAAAACAAAATGGCCTCCATTATCACCAAGCAACATGAATTAAAGTTATCTTCCAGTTTACTTGCTTTCATTTGGTGTGTGTGTGTTTGTGTGTGTAATTATGTTCTTAAACTGACATTCAGAAAACAAATATTTTCCAAAGTATTTATCGCAAGAGATACCTTCCTGATTTATATGCGTATTTGCATTCAAGCTATTGAATTGCAACACACAGCTGGATGAAGATCTGTGACACACTAATTTGCTATTCAGTCCACACTGTGTAACACTTTTCAAGTTCAAAATGCATTATTCTGACATAGCCAAACTGAGGATTTCGAGAAAGATAGCTGAGAATGGTCATCAAAATAAGTAGATAAGTCAGATCTCATATCATCTAGTACAGAGTAATTTCAGCACCTTGGAGAGCTCCATACAAGAAAATACCAGCTGGCTCCTTTTAGTGAACTCTCCAAGGTCCTGAAGCTATTGTTCCAACACCTGTCTATATTCAATTGTGGCTTTTAAAAGGTTGAAATGCCAAGGTTTGTGTTTTCCCACCCTTTTCAACCTTCTGAATGTCTCTCTAAGAGTGGTGCTAATATTTTAATATTACCAATGTCTCCTTCAATCTATTTCAGTTAGGCCATTTGAATGAATGAGTGAATGAGTAAGTACATAAATAAATAAGTAATAAATACCAGTTTGGATCTAGACTTCCCCCCTTGGTTAATATCCGTCATGTCAATCATCCCAATTATAAGTCTGTCCTGCATTATTATAGACATGCACACATCTCTGTCTACCTCTGTCTATCCTGCGGCTAACGTCCAAATCTTCTGATACTGACCTCTTTTCCAGAGTATCTTCTCCAATATATTTGGATACTGAGGCTAAGAGAACAGACATTAGACAAGCACTCTATATAGCTGCAGATGCTTCTAATTTGAAAGGGTAGAAATGGGAGATTTGAGATTTTGGTTTCTTTAGAGGAAGGAGATAGAGGTTTTTTGAACAGTAACCTTAAAAGGACAGAAGTGATGCTAATTTTAGTGTAGGACGACTTTATAGAGGAGGTTTCAATTCACTTCTTTTATTTTTTTACTTAATTTCATTGTAGGGGTTATATGAGACAAGGGCAATCCATTGTTATTATTAATTTTATATGTTTTCCAATGTTCCCACTAATCCGGGGAGATTTCTCTATTCAGGTTTTGAAAGCACTGTTTAGTTTGCCTTTTGTAAGCAGGCCAGCTGACTCCTGCCTTACCACTGAAAATTTTTACCCAAAAGAAAAAAAAAACTGAACAAAAATACATGCATGGTTGGAAAAAATTATAAAATAACATATTGATCTAAAACCAGAAATATTTCTATTGGAGATTCTACCCAAAAAATATAGTAAAGTAAATGCATATTTAGTTATTCATATATTAACTGCTGCCAAGAATTGTATTTGCACAAAATTGGAAGACTGAAGAGATACTTACAGATAAGAGTGTTATTAGGAAAATACTAGAATGTGCAGAAATGAACAGATTAACACTGGCAATCAAGGAGAGAGAATAAACGGAATACTATATGGTATGGGATCTATTTTATCAATGATTAAATAATAAAAATGGAAGTTAAAAATGGAAGTAAGAAACAGGGAAACAAAATAAAGAAGATCTGTTAAAAGAGAAGTAAATATTATGACTAATATATTATAATAATTACTATGTGGAACATTATTATGTTAAATATTGCAGAATTAATATGTAATGAAGGATGTTGTAGTTTTGATTATCCTTTAACAAAGATATTTGTACCCAGATAACACACGGTTCAACTGAAGATGGAATGATTATATTAAAAAAAATATTATTAAAAAAGAGTAATTAGTAAATATCCTTAAATTAAATGGCACATGGTATTCTCTGAGCTTGGTTGTTTTCTTGCAGAGATTTCATTACCAAACTAGGTAACATCATCAATGCTAGTAGCAATATCTTTATTGCATCAGAAGCACATCACCTAGTTTGGTGATGAAACATCTGCAAGAAAACAATCCAAGTCAGAAAGCACCACAGATCCCACAGTTCAACCGTGAGCTACAAATACTCCATTGTTTTGATATGGTAACTACTTGGATACAATAAATTGAGGACAAAAGGGAACTGAAATATTTTTAAACTTCCCAATGTAATTATTCCTTGGTGAGCAAACATCCAGGCATTAACCAGGCCATCTCTGCTTCCAAACACAAAATGAGAATTGTTCTCATTCCCCCCCTCATCAGAATCTTCTTAATTTCATCCCATATTCTTCACTTTTCTTTTGCTATCTTGCTCATGACAATCCATTCTGTGTTGATCTATGTGATTATTAACCACGGTTTACTTGACACAATATTCTGATGGAAAACCACAAACTGCTAAGCACCCATTAGGCTCAATTGTGTGTTGACTACTTCAAGGATACAATGTGGCTTGGTTTTGCAGCTATTATTTCCTACTTCAAAGAATTTCTCATCGTTCTCTATTTGGTTTTAAATAATATATAATCACTGCCCAATTAAAGATTGTTCTTTTTCTCATGGAATATGATTGGTGAAATGATTGGAGTGTAAGTAGTTGAAAATTTCATACTACCTCAGTGTCAGAAGGTTGCATTGACAGAAACACAAACAATGCACTGAGATAGGTTTTTTCCTGCAATTTTTGTTATGTCACATTATTATTTCTGCCCCTTTTTTGTTCATTTTGAAATATTCCTTTAAATAATGTGTGCTATTAACATGGGAGGTGAGTTCTATAGTACTTTATAATATTTATAAGGGGCATAAAGAGTTTCTCAACAGTGTTGAGGAAAACTAGTATACTCTGTGTGTGTCCGTGTGTCCCCTTATAAATATTACAAAATACTATAGAACATACCTCCCATGTTAATAGCACACACACACAATATACAGAGAGAGAGAGAAAGAGAGATATATACTCCCTCTCTCTCTCTCCCTCACACACACACACACACACACACACACACAGAGGGAGGGAGTGAGAGAGAGATATATATATATACTCTCTCTCTCTCTCCCTCTCTCTCTCTCTCTCTCTCTCTCTCTCTCACACACACACACACACACACAGAGAGAGAGAGAATGTATATTTGTGGGGGGGTTTTACAATGGCTCAGTGTTTAAACATGCTGAGCTTGTCAGCTGGAAAGCTGACAGCATGAGTTGAAGAGTTGAAGTGATGCATGATGAGGTGGGCATCCATTACTCTCCCCACCTCTTTTCCCACTTTACAGTTCGAAAGCATACAAATTCAAGTAGATAAATAGGTACCATTTTGATGGAAGGTAACAGCATTTCATTCATCTTCAGCATACAGCCATCCTGGCCACATGATCATGGAAATTGTTTTTGGATAAAGCTGTCTCCCTCGGGCAAGAAACAGAGATTTCTCCCCTACAGTCAGAAATGGCTGGACAAGGGAAATCTTTACCTTTACCCACACACCCACCCACCCACACACACACACACTAATAGTCATGGTATTTCCCCAATGGGAAATACTGTTCTATTGAAATGTCAATATTTTTTATGGCTAACTCACTGTCTGCATGATAATAAATATAGCAATTCAATAACAATTGTCCTGCACATAAAATAATCCAGTTCTAAGCTCAAATTTTGTCATGTTCATACCTTAAAGAAATAAGGAAAAGGAAAGCACAGAAGTGTATGTTTCTGGTGGTACAGAGGCACACTAAGAGCCGCAGTGGCACAATGGTTAGAATGCAGTACTGCAGTTTGGCTCAAGGTTGATTCAGCCTTCCATCCTTCTGAGGTGGATAAAATGAGGACCCAGATTGTTGGGGGGCAGAGGCTGACTCTGTATACCACTTAGAAAGGGCTGTAAAGCACTGTGAAGTGGAAGATAAGTCTAAGTGCTATTGCTATATAGAAGTGGAGAGAGAGGGGAGATGGGAGAGAGAGAGGGAAGGAGAGAGGGGGAGGGGGAGGGAGAGATTATTTGGCAAAAAAAAAGGATCTCTTTCATCCCATAGTGTGTTTATATGCCTGTACTCACACACATACTCAGTCAGAGGGTTCATTAAAGCAGTCCCTTCTATTGTCTTCTACTCACTAAATGCATATTTTCTTTCAGAAATAAATGGATCTTTTATTATGTGGCCATAGGCATTTGTCCCAAGGGATATTATTATGCTGCTGGACAGTTATTGTCCATTTCTTGCTTAGACAGATTGCACACTAACAATCCAGCATGGCGAAAAATCACCTGAAAAGCTTTTCGCTGCATTTTTTCAGCGTATGTATCTCCGTGTCCTAAGAAAAGCCCATCATTGAACACTTCTGATAAAAACAAACTAACAAAGTGAGAGAGCAACCCAAAGGAAACCTGGAAATGAATCTTGGCTGGGAAGAAATTGAAGCTATGGCACTGCTGTAAAAAAAAAAAAAAAAAAAAATGGTAACACTTAAACTGTCGAGATGTTCAGCTGTTGGAACGCTTGCCTGTCCAATTCAGGTTCAGGCACTGAAAGGTTTACACAATGTGAATTATACAAACTTGATAGGTTAAATTTGGTTAAATGGGAGCAAACAGTGAAACTTTTTTATTTATTTATTTATTTTTACTTGTCAATTGCTTAGATAATAGGTATAAGTAAAAACATAGTTATGAATACATGGAAACAAATAAGACAAATAAAAAAATATATAAAAGAAACAATAGGACAGGGAAGGTAGGCACATTGGTGCATTTATGCACGCCCCTTACAAACCTCTTAGGAAAGGGATGAGGTCAATAGTAGACAATCTAAGGTTAAAGTTTTTGGGGTTTGGGGAAAAAAAACACAGAGTCAGGTAGATTATTCCAGACATTGACCACTCTGTTGCTGAAGTCGTATTTCCTGCAATCAAGTTTGGTGCGATTAACCTTGAGTTTGTATCTATTGTTTGCTCTTGTGTTGCTATGGTTGAAGCTGAAGTATTCATTGATAGGTAGGACATTGCAATGTATGATTTTATATACTATATTTAGATCAGATCGAAGGCGGTGTAGTTCTAGATTTTCTAAGTCTAGAATTTCGAGTCTGGTGGCATAAGGTATTCTGCAATGAGTAGAGGAGTGGAGAACTCTTCTTGTGAAATATTTCTGGATTTTCTCAACTGTGTTAATATCAGATACATAATGTGGGTTCCAGAGTGATGAGCTGTATTCGAGTATTGGTCTAGCAAATGTTTTGTATGCTCTAGTTAGTAGTGTGATATTACCAGAGAAAAAGCTACGTAACATTGGGTTAACAACTCTTAATGCCTTTTTGGCTATGTAGTTACAGTGGGCTCTAGCACTTAGGTCATTTGAGATGAATACTCCAAGATCCTTGTTAGAGTTTGGATCATCAACAAGGTCTTGACTATTCAGCCTGTATTTTATTTTCTGATTTTTTTTGCCAATATGTAAGACAGAGCATTTATTTGTTGAGATTTTAAGTTGCCATTTGTTTGACCATTCTGATACATAGTCAAGGACTTTTTGAAGGGTAGCAGTATTGCCTGTGGTATTGAACAGCTTTATGTCATCTGCAAAGAAAACACAGTTGCTCTTAATATGATCACAGAGGTCATTTATGTAGAGTATGAAGGGAGTTGGTCCTAGAACACTGCCTTGGGGGACACCACTATTGACAGGTACAGAATTTGATAGGACACTCCCAATTTTGACCATTTGTTGTCTGTTTGACAGGAATACTTCTGTCCAGTAATGCAGGTGTCCAGAGATACCGTAAGATTTTAGTTTTAGGAGTAGTTTGTCATGTACCACTGAATCAAAGGCTTTACAGAAGTCTATGTAGATTGCATCTGTTGCTTTGCTCTGATCAAGTTGTGTAGCCCATATGTTTTTTCAGTAAGAGTTGCAGATGACATGATAGTTTTTTCCTAAAACCAAATTGTTTATTAGAGAGTAGGTTGTTTGTTTCTACGTGGAAGATGATGGATTGGTTAATAACTGATTCCATGACTTTACAGGTGATGCAGCATAAAGAGATTGGTCTGTAATTTTCAACTAGGCTGGGGTCTCCCTTTTTGAAGATGAGGATGACCGTGGCCTGTGACCATAGTTTTGGCAAGGAGCTGGTCCTGAACTTAATTTTCTGTTTTTCTTTCTTTCTTTCTTTTGGTACATAAATGAAATAGAAAATGTAATTTATTATATAAAGGACATGAGAAAATAGAAAATATGATAAATTAGAAGGGATTATATTGGAATGTAAAGTATTTATAATGAGAATATTTTATGATGATTAAAAGCAGGAGAATGAAAATTTATTAAAATTATATAGGTAAATCTTGGCTAAGTGGAAATAAAGAAAAAACATGAACATTTCTGGAATAAATATAAGATATATTGTAGATTGGGGGATATATCACGTGGATCCTAAATATATTAGTTTTATTTTATTTGTACTCTTTTTTGATTGTTTACTATATATCGGTCTTCAGAAAGATGATAATGATGATAATAATGTATAATGTAAAATAAAATAGATGGTAAGCTGAAAATGGAAATAATAGGGGATAAAGAATTGAAAATATATGGGAGGATGAAATTATCTTTATATTGAACTAATGAATGGAAATATGAAATGGAAAGATTAGTGGAATGGATAATGACTTGATGCAATGTTAAAAAAGAAAGTTGAAAATGTAATTATGACTATACATAAATGCATAGTTTGATCTGAAACCACATTGATCACATGAAGAGATGTGTAAAAAATAAAAATAAAAAACTTTTAATAAACAAAGAAAAAAAGGCTTACAAGGTGATCCTTGGTGTATAACCTCTCAATGCAGCCCATTTTTTTTTTGTTGCTGAATGAGACACATGCTGAGTTTTGCCCCATTTTACAATCTTCTTGCCCCAGTTGTTAGGTGAATCACTGCAATTGATAAGTTAATAATCAGGTTTTTTTAAAAAGTGAATCTGGCTTCCCCCATGACTTTGTTTGTTGGAAGGTCGCAAAAGGGGAACCACATGACCCCAAGACACTGCGACTGTCATAAATATGAGTCAATTTGCCAAGCATCTGAATTTGGGTCTTGTGACCATGGGGATGACGCAATGGTCATAGGTGTGAAAAACAATCATAAGTCCCTTCTTTCGGGACCATTGTAACTTTGAACAGACACTAATGAACTATTGTTAAGTTGAGGAGTACCTATATAAGTAATAGATATGCTCTTAAACTTTACCTCGATAGTCTCTTAAATTATGTAAAGCTAAAATAAGCAATCTGGGATTAAGAAGAAACTTCCTAATAATGAGGACAATTAAACAGTGGAATGAGTTGCCTTCAGAAATCATGGGTTCTCCATCACTGAAGGTTTTTAAGAAGAAACTAGACAGCCATTGATCTGAAATAGTATAGGTTCTCCTGCTTGACCAGGGAGCTGGACTAGAACACTTCCAAGGTTCCTTCCTACTCTGCTCAACTCTATATTCTATTCTATTCTATTCTATTCTATTCTATTCTATTCTATTCCATTCCATTCCATTCCATTCCATTCCATTCCATTCCATTCCATTCCATTACACTCTACTCCACTCCACTCCACTCTACTCTACTCTACTCTACTCTACTCTACCCTACATTCTATTCTATTCCTATTCCTATGTTAAAATTGTCCCTTTGAACACAGACTGGAGTTCCAGTAATGTAGAAATGTAGGACAAGTAGCAATCAGCATTGAATATTGTAAGCAGCACAGAGTTGCCTCGCAGTGAGATGGGTGGCAAACAAGTTAAATTGTTTAATTAAATAAATAACCATATAATTAATTTCTTCATCTTCTGTGAATCCAAGGAACTTGATAACAATATCTTGCTGATGATGATGATGATGATGATAAATAATAATAATAATAACAACAACAACAACAACAACAACAACAACAACAACAACAACAACAACAACTTGACTTGATAACAAAGTCCATTCCACCCCTGAAAGGACCTAATGGCAAAGGCTGTAATGACGACACCATCAAAGCAAATCTCTTTAACACATTCTTTCGCTCAGTATTTGTAAACAGCAATGGATCATGCCCAGTGCTTCCTAGTCGAACCACTGACAACTACAATGATCTAATAGATATCAATTTTACAGAAGACAATGTTGAAAAAGCACTACGCAATCTAAAACCATCTCTATCTATTGGACCGGATGGAATATGTGCCTACTTCTTAAAAAAGCTACCCACTGCCATAGCAGAACCTCTAAGCATAATCTTTGAAAAATATTTCAGGACCAGCTCCTTGCTTAACCTATGGTCACAAGCCACGGTCAGCCCCATCTTCAAGAAGGGAGACCCCAGCCTAGTTGAAAATTACTGACCAATCTCCTTATGCTGCGTCACCTGTAAAGTCATGGAATCAATTATTAACTAATCCATCATTCTCCACTTAAAAACAAACAACTTACTCTCTAACAAAAAATTTGGTTTCAGAAAAAAACTATCCTGTAATCTGCAACTCTTACACTGTAAAAATATATGGACTAGACAACTTGATCAGGGCAAAACAATAGATGCAATCTACATAGACTTCTGTAAAGCCTTTGATTCAGTGGTACACGATAAACGACTCCTAAAACTAAAATCTTATGGTATCTCTGGACAACTGCATAAATGGATAGAAGCATTCCTGTCAGACAGACAATCAAATTCTGTACCTGTCAATAGTGGTGTCCCCCAAGGCAGTGTTCTAGGACCAACTCTCTTCATACTCTACATAAATGACCTCTGTGATCATATTAAGAGCAACTGTGTTTTCTTTGCAGATGATATAAAGCTGTTCAATACCACAGGCAATACTGCTACCCTTCAAAAAGATCTTGACTATGTATCAGAATGGTCAAACAAATGGCAACTTCAAAACTCAACAAATAAATGCTCTGTCTTAGATATTGGCAAAAAAACAAACACAGAGAAAATAAAATACAAGCTGAATAGTCAAGACCTTGTTGATGATATAAGCTCTGTAAAGGATCTTGGAGTACTCATCTTGAATGATCTAAGTGCTAGAGCCCACTGTAACTACATAGCCAAAAAGGCATTAAGAGTTGTTAACCTAATCCTACATAGCTTTTTCTCTGGGAATATCACACAACTAACTCGAGCATACAAAACATTTGCTAGACCAATATTCGAATACAGCTCATCACTCTGGAACCCACATTACGTATCTGATATTAGTTAAGAAAGTCCAGAAATATTTCACAAGAAAAGTTCTCCACTCCTCTACTCATTGCAGAATACATTATGCCACCAGACTTGAAATTCTAGACCTAGAAACCTTGAATTACGCCATCTTCAGTCTGATTTAAGTATGGTATATAAAATCAAACATTGCAACGACTTACCTGTCAATGAATACTTCAGCTTCAACCATAACAACACAAGAGCACAGAATAGATACAAACTCAAGGTTAATCGCACCAAACTTGATTGCAGGAAATACGACTTCAGCAACAGAGTGGTCAATGTCTGGAATACTCTACCTGACTCTGTGTTTTTTTTCCCCAAACCCCAAAAACTTTAACCTTAGACTGTCTACTATTGACCTCATCCCTTTCCTAAGAGGTCTGTAGGGGACATGCATAAGCGTGCCAATGTGCCTACCGTTCCTGTCCTATTGTTTCTTTTATTTTTCTTATATGTACACATTTCATGTATTCATAACTATGTTTATACTTATACCTATTATCTTGTAAGCAAATGACAAATCAAAATAAATAAATAAATAAAATGTTGGCATCCATTGATTCAATAACTTCCTGAACAGAATCAATATTTCATTCAAAGATTGTGCTTCACCAAGGTGAAAACTATGAAGCTATTAGGTTTCAAATATGAATCTCCACTGATTTATTTTTCTTGGCTATTGTCTTGATAAGACAAAAGGTTCTTTTCTGAAGCTGTCAGCTTTTCAAATGTTTTGAAAAGAAGGGCTCAATAATATTAACTGTGAGAAGGATCTTGGAGTCCTAGTGGACAAACATTTAAAAATGAGCCAGCAGTGCGCTGTAGCTGCCAAAAAAAGGCAAGACAGTTTTAGCCTGCATAAACAGAGGGATAGAATCAAGATAACATGAAGTATTAATATCACTTTATAATGCCTTGGTAAGGCCACACTTGGAATACTGCATCCAATTTTGGTTGCCATGATGTAAAAAAAAAATATGTTGAGACTCGAGAAAAAATGCAGAGAAGAGCAACAAAGAGGATTAGAGGGCTGGAGGCTAAAACATATAAAGAACAGTTGCTGGAATTGGGTATGTCTAGTCTGATGAAAAGAAGGACTATGTGAGGCATGATAACAGTATTCCGATATCTCAGAGGCTGCCCCAAAGAAGGGGAGTCAAGCTATTCTACAAAGCACCTGAGAGCAGGACAAGAAGCAATGGATGGAAACTCATCAAGGAGAGAAGCAACCTAGAAATAAGGAGAAATTTCCTGACAGTTAGAACAATTAATCAGTGGAAAAACTTTCCTCCATAAGTTATGAATGCTCCAATACTGGAAGATTTTTAAGAAGAGATAGGATAACCACTTGTCTGAAATGGTATAGGGTTTCCTGCCTAAACTGGGGGTTGGACTAGAAGACCTCCAAGGGTCCCTTCTATCACTGTGTATTCTATTCTATTCTATTTTCCTTACCTTTGTATTCCTGCCACTTAAAAGTATGCTAACCCTTATCAGCTCCGCATTCATCATTATGGCCTCGCTATTCACTCTTGAGCAAAATGAAGGTATAATAAACAGTTAGAATGTCAAGCCTGGTGCAAACATAGAAAGAAGCAGAAAGTTGTGTGTACGTCAGAGCTAACTTTAACAGAAATGACCTAGAAGAGATATAATAATGCGATTATTATAGTAATCTCAGAAAATGTCATTTAGAAGGCAGAGAGACAGAAAGAGGAGAAAAAAGGGGGAAATAATTTGTTCCCAAAGAAGTATTCAATCATATATGTCCATCAAAGAATATAACTACCATCGCCCCAGATTAGAAAACAATAAGCACTTTTATAGCAATTCTGGGTTTGTTATGTCAGTTAACCTATTCATAAGTTATTCTGGGTGGATTCATTTTTATAATCAGCACAGTTTTTTTCTTGGGTTGTTGCATTAAAAAAAGAATTCAAGCACCCAGTCAAATGAGGGCCAATATATCCCGAGAGAGTTGATTCCCTTTATTTCAAAGTTATTTACATTTTAAAATGTATGTGTGGGTGTGTACCTATGCATCCACACAATATTTGAAAGTTATTGTGACAGGACAATCAAATTGCTTTCCTGATTCTTGTTCCATGTCTCTTTCTTCATTCTTAACTATTCTTGCTCCATGTTTCTTTTTTTTTATTCTTGACTATTCTTGCTCTGTGTCTCTTTTCTCATTCTTGAGTATTCTTCCTCCATATTTCTTGGGAAAATACCATGGTTTCTTTTAAATATTATAAATGATCAGCCTTTTACCTACCAATCTAAAAAGCCAATTAACCAGTCAAGGAAATCTATCTATATCTCATCAGTAGTCAGGTAGATGATGATCAAAGTAGAGAAATATAACCTATGATCTATAATATTTATTACAATCCATGGTTTCCTCTGAGAAGTGTTTCAAATGCAAACTTCCAGGGTTTTAACAATTTAATCTAGGATTTAACTGGCAATTGTAGAGTTTGGTTTATTTTAGAAACCCTGGCATTTATTTACATTTATATGACACTTTCAGCAACATAGGTCAAAATGTATGATATGTTGAATGTGAATTAAAACTCATTCTTTTCTCATACAATCTTTTTGATGCCAACATGGTAAGAAAAAGGAAAAGATGGCATAGATGAAAAAACCAGCTTCTTTTTGGTTTTTCTCTCCTGGGTCATTTTTTTTCCCAGGGTCAGCTAAGGTAATCTAGGCACTTATGACTGTCACCATCATAAGAATTATGCAAGTTAAAAATATAGAGCATATAATTATAGGATTAGAAGAGACCTTGGAGATCTTGCAGTTTACTCCCCTGTACAAGAGCAGAATGTCTGCCTTGGAAGCCATATTTCACTTAGAAGCTTTGAGGCTGCCACATTTAAGTGCCTGGGAATTTGGGAAGGGGGATTTCATAGTGAGATAGAACATCAGGTACAACAACATTCTTACTCAGAGAGTCAAGGACATATTGCCCTGCACCTGAAGGGGAGTGACTGAAGGGATGTCTCCAGTTGGGATGAAGATTTTATTGGGCCATGTGATGGACTTGTGGGTACAAGGAATGGATCTTTGAATTTTTTGGGGAAGGGGAAACCTAGAACTCTCAGATTTGGGTTTTCTCAGATCTTCCAATATGACAACTGTAATAAAATAGAACTTTGAGAAAATGCCTGTCTCAGAGTTTATTGGGTTGGAGTTTGTTTATTGGAATGCTGACACAGAATTTATGCCATCCCAATCAAATAGTTGTCCAGTCTATTTTTGAAAACTTCCAATGATGGCTCTTCCATTGGTTTATTGTTCCCACTCTTATTAAATTTCTCCTTACATCTAGCTTGTTTCTTTGAGAAGCTTCCACCTGTTATCTCTTGTCCTGCTTTAAAAAAATAAGTCTATCCCCTCTTGTCTGTTACAACCCCTCAAGTACTGGAAGACAGTTATTGTGTCTCCCTAAAACTTTCTTTTCAATAGACTAGACATATCAAACTCCCTCAACTGTTTGCTGTATAATTTAGCCTCCAGAACCTTTATAATTTTTGTTGCTCTTGTTAGGGATAACATTGTTTACCCTAACTGGTTTAGGTAAAATAATAAATATGTTATCATGGTTTGTTAGTTAAAGTGTCTGTAACTTTAACTGTAAGAATGTAATTAAGGGAATGGTTGTAAAAGCACCATAAAAGAAGCAAGGCACGGAAGCTTGCTCTCTCTGGCTTGATGATCCCTAATTACTGGATAGACTGAAGACTGCATTTTTTCCCCTACTGGAACGGGAAAGAGAAAGGACTGTTGATTTATCAACGGTGAGAGGACTGATTTATTGTAAGTGAACTGACATTGGATATTCTACATGGATTTTGCTAATTGAATATTCTTGAATGGACTGACTAAAACGATACATGACTAATGGACTGTTATTTTGACTTTGCTATGAACTCTAAATGGAATAAACTATATTTTTGATAGCACAAGCGTATCTGTTATTTTTACTGTATGTTAACTAACATACAAACTTATCTCACTCATTTATCTGTGTGCCTATCTGACTAACGCTGCACATTCTGTTTAGCTTGTCTCCTTAACCCTGGTTATGGGGAACCCAGGCTTAACAGCTTTTCTCTGCTCTCTTTGTAGGATCTCATTTCTCATTACTTTGATACTAATCCTCTGGCGTTACATTCCAGGGCTGCATTGGCTTTTTTGTGTGTGTGATGGTAGAAGCAGAGGAGGAGGAGGAGGGGGAGGAGGGGAAGTGATGTATGGGTTATACTCAGTGGAGAGATTTAGGTGGTTTGCACCGGTCCCCCATTATCAAAGTGGTTCCTGGGTGCTGTGCTGCAATGAAGTGGCTGATGTGAGGGAAGGAGAAGGCTGCTTTTGCTTTTTCCTTTCCCTGCTCCTTCTCCTCCCGTCATGCCATCCACTCCATTGCCTATTTCTCCATTACAATGCAATGCCCAGGATTCACTTGGATAGTGGGGTTGGTGGGGAATTTAACAACTGATTCGTCGAGGGTCAGGTTGTCCATCACAGAAGGCTTGTCCCACATGTGCAACAGAGCTGGGACATGGGGATGGACCATGGCTCCCATGACAGCCAACCTGACTCTGAGCCAAGTGGTTGTTAATTTTTTTGAATCCCACCACTGGATATACTCTTCTCATTCTGTTTTCATTTCCCCTTTTCTTTGTAAGCTTGTGGACAGGGACAGTTTTGTTTGAATGGGGATAAAATGCTTACAGTGTACAAACAAAAATCAGCAACTATTGTAAGAGGGATTGATTTATCCCAGGACATAATTTGAGCTGAATGCAGTTTCAGCAAAATGATAGGAAAAAGAATTTAAAGCTAAGGTTTTTCCTACACACATACACAAACACAAACACACACGTGTATACAATAAATGAATGTGTAGGTCATCTGCATAGGTTGTTAAAAACCTATTCCTCAATCCTATATACAAGATCTAATAAAAACTTGAAATTTGATTTTGCAACCTGGGAATTTTAAATATTTATGTGCCATAGGGCAAATGGACGCTTTAAAAAATTGATGCCGATTTTGCAAAACTGGAGAAGGTCCATAAAAAAATGGAGAGATTAATCTTCTTCCCTTTTAAATGTATATCCTATGGAAGGGGAAATTGAAGTGGGTATGATCTATTTCTTCCAACAGGTCTATAAACACTGGGCTAACCTTCACCGAAACTTGATGGCCGAGTACAGCATTGGATTAAAAAAAAAAATCACACCCCTGTCAAGCTGTGTGCTACATATTTTAGTGGGTCAGTATACACACATATGTCATTGGTGCCAACTTTGTGCAATCTTTAAAAAATGCAGTTCATGTACCTGTACTGTTTGCAAGTGACAAGAGTTTGGAATAATTCATGCCAGATTTTTAAATTTTCATTTTGCAACAATAACACTATGTAGATTAAATGCAAGAGAAGAGATGGAGTAATTCAGTATTTCAATTTTTCAAATAAAACTCCTTACCACCCTCGAAAAAAACCATGTTATCTCAGGTTCCAAGCAACCTGGAACAAATGAGGCATAACATGATAAGATAAGAGCCATGGTGGCACAGTGGTTAGAATGCAGTATTGCAGGCTAATTCTGCTGACTTCCGGCTTCCTGAAGTTTGACAGTTCGAATCTCTCCAGGCTCAAGGTTGATTCAGCCTTCCATCCTTCCGAAGTGGGTAAAACGAGGACCCAGATTGTTGGGGGCAATATGCTGACTTTGCAAACTGCTTAGAGAGGGCTGTAAGGTACTGTGAAGCAGTACCTAAGTCTAAGTCCTATTGCTATTGACTATGAAAAGTTTAAAAGACAATTGCTTACATCCAGCAGTATCAAGGAAATATGATCCCAAGTCTTGGTAGGGATACTAATATCTAAATCAGAGAGAGCTAAGTATTTTATCTGGCGATTGGATGGTTTGATCTAGTCTCCAAGGGTTGGATGGTCTTCCCCCCCCCCACCTGAATCGATTCAGAAGGTCTTTGTGAACCCTTGATTAAATCCATCTGCCTCTGGATTAATTTGGATGCTTCTGTGTCTCTACCAATTCAACTTTTCCCAGATCAGTTGAGACGAGAATTTCAGATTAAAACATTCTGACAGTTCAGTTCAGTTCAGGTATTCAGATCAAGTTGGATGAATTTTCTCAACTGATTCTTCCCTAGCATGAATTTTGCTAGATTCGGTATTACTTTTCCCCCCACATAATCACATAGAACACTGCAGTGTGGCTAAAGAGAATTAACCAATAAAATCACCCCACAAATAGCAGTTTGCCACTACAAATCAACCATCAGAACTATCAATAACCCTTTGGAACTATAAACAAAAATTTCTTTTTCCAGTTATTGTCCAAACTGCTATTGGTGTAGTGGAATCCTATATGTGCCTATTTGGCTGCAAATCTACTTGAAGGCAATACCAAATGTTATTTAATAGTCTTAAAAAGTCATAGCATGACTCCACGAACACAAATTATATTTTTTAATAATATCAATTGCTTTTTAAAATGCTCCTTTCCACTTACCCGAACTCTATGTAGAAAAGCATAATAAAGTGAAATGAAAAACTACCTATATGATTTATTTTCAGAAAATATAACCCTGGGCTTTTGAAAGATGGAACTGGGCCAAAAGGAAATGAAATGGAAGCAAAAGGGGGGGGGGAAGGAAAAGGAAATGAAAGGAAACAAAAGAGGAGAAGGGAAAGGAAAATACATGCCATTGTCTTTAAGTCTGTAGGTGGAGATATGAGACCATATTTGAAATATAAACACACATACAGAAAGAAAGAGACTGACATGCACATAGAATCATTTTTTAGCTTGTTAAGTTCACTCTGAAGTTATGGAATTTAGGTATCAGTTAGATCCTTTATGTAGTGACAGTGTATTAACTATTAACAGACATCTAGGTGCATTCACATTTATCTAAACCTATTATGAAATTAATGCATTAAAAAAAAATTTGCATTACAAGAGGAATACATAAAATGTGAATGATGTAACTGTGGAACAGTTAGCAGGTTATTTGTCTGACATAAAAGAAAAATTCAAGAAAGAGGAAAGGAGGAAGGAAGATGAAAAAAGAAATAGGAGGAAGGAAGGAAGGAAGAAAGGAAGGAAGGAAGGAAGGAAGGAAGGACCCTTTCTGAGATGATTTTATACTTGTGCAATATAAAAAATTGTTATGTCACAGTGAATTGAAATATCTGCATTGTGGGATGTGTTAAGTTACATTAGACTTGCCCATCTTTTGTTTATTTTATCTCACTGGCATAATATCCATCACCAAAAGGGGGAACAAAAAGAAGCTAAAAAGCAGAAGGAAGTAGAGAAGAGCTTTGGAAGCTTTGTAAAACTGATTAACCATTTAAAATCAAATACATTTGCCATCCTTTTTTGGCTGACATGTGACTGCAGCATCAAAGTTCTGTTCCTTGTGATAACCCAGAATAGCTGTTTTTCAGAAAAGAAGGACTGTTTTTAGGGGGAGAAGAGGAAAGGAAAGGGGAGGGAGAAGGGAAGGGAAGAAAGGAAAAGGGAAAAAGGAAAAAGAAAGGAAAAGAGAAAACAGAAAACAGAAAACAGAAAAGGAAAGGAAAGGGAAAGAAGAAAGGGAAGTGAAGGAAAGGAAAAAGAAAAAAAGAAAGGAAAGGGGAAAGGAAAGAAGGAAGGAATAAGGAAACAAAAAAGAAAGGGAAAGGGAAGGGAAGGAAAAAGAAAAAAGAAAAAAGGAAGGAAAGGGGAAAAGAAAAAGGAAAGGAACAAGGAAACAAAAAAGAAAGGGAAAGGGAAGGAAAAAAGAAAAAGAAAGGAAGGGAAAGGGACCAGCTAGAATAGGCTGCTTCCTCTGATGACTCAATACTGCAGATGTGAGCGTTACCTTCTCAATTTACACAAGAGAAATGGTTATTTGAATGCTGTACCATGCAGACGGCCTCTTTTCAGAATCCATTGTGAAAGAAAATTAGGCAGCTGCAGTTTTCGATCAAGGTGCCTGAGGTTACACCCTTGACATGAACGATGATTACTTTTAAACAGGGCTTGTTGCATGGTTGTTATTGTTAATGTATTAATACATTAATACAGAGGCAACTTAAAGAGCTAGCAAACATGTTTTAAGGGACATAGCAATGAATTAGATTTCTGGAAGAAAAAAAATTAAAATATAGCATCATGAATAGATTCTAATACACCATTAATAATGTAGTATTAATGCAGCACATTATAGGATGCAATACGATATTATGCTAAACTGCATACACTGTATAAGGAAGGGAATGTATCAAACTCAAGTTTTAAAACCTCTCTTCATCCTATTGTTTAATCTTGCTAGCTTAACAGGGGAAGAAAATAGTTTATGTATTATTATCTCTGTAAGTCATAACCTACTTTCAATGTCATTTGTGATTGGGAAGATTTCCAGATTTAAGTCATTTCCACTCATTCACAAATTCCTCTTGGATTACTGAAATAATTATCCAGTGGAAATCCAGTGGCTTTTTGAATGGAGAGCTCTTAGTTGCTAAAGGTTGAACACTAATGAATTTCTGAATGTTAATAATCATGTCAGCACCTTTAAAAATTAGTGACAGTGTGGTATTATGACTATCTGTTGCTACGCTATGATTGGGGGTTGCTACGCTATTTTGCAGGTTGAAATTAGAGAAAAAAAGTGTTATTATTGAAAGCGGTACATGGTAACATACTATCTCTCTCACACAGAAAAGTGATGAGTTCTTTATGTAGCATTGAAATTTTTCTCTTTCTTAACTTGATTTCTGATGGGATATCGCTGAAAGGGATATTTTATTAAGAACTTCTGAATGGGATGGCATCAAGAAAAGGAGGAGAAAGTTGAGGGAGATAAGATTTTTGAAAAGTAATTTCCATACAATTTTGTAATTGAAAATACTTTTTAATATTGCATTGTTTCATACTGTGCTTATAAATGTCTAGAAATTTGGTGAATATTCTATAGACAGACAACCAGCATAATTATTTGCCTAGTTACTATATTCCAAACCAAATTTAGTTTCAGAAAAGGTCTTCATTGCACTTTCAAGGCCTTTTCATGCATTATTAGATTTGGAGCCCTTCACATACATGTTTTGCTGGATAAATGTCTTTGTGCACTTATAATGTACAGTCCTGGTTTAAATTGGAAGTATAGGCATTTTTAAGTCATACGCACAACTTTTTTTTTAAAAAAGATCATCCTGTACACAAAGTCATTGAACCTGTAACTCAGTAGCACCCAATTCTAGAAAAGTGATATCAGTATAGGTAAGTGAGTTCTCCAGATTTAATAATGTAGAATAGAAAAGAACCTTGGAGGTCTTCTAGTTCCAATCCCTGTAGGAAACTCTATACCATTCCGGATATTAAAAACCTCCAGTGTTGGAGCACCTGCAACTGGCAAGTCATTCCACTGACCAATTGTTTTAACTGTCAGGAAATTTCTACTTGTTTCTAGGTTGGTTCTCTCTTTGATAGGTTTCGAACCA
This sequence comes from Hydrophis major, assembly GCA_033807585.1. Classification (NCBI taxonomy): domain Eukaryota; kingdom Metazoa; phylum Chordata; class Lepidosauria; order Squamata; family Elapidae; genus Hydrophis; species Hydrophis major. The sequence goes on from CM066333.1 coordinate 69,965,790, forward strand.
TTGCTTCTTGCTCTGCTTTTAGAGAATAGGTTGACTCCTCTTCTTTGTGGCAAGCCTCTTAGATATTGGAACACTGCTACCATGTTATACCTAGTCTTTCTTTTCATTAAACTAAACCTACCCACTTCCTGCAACTGTTCTTTATATACAGTATTTTAGCTTCCAGTTCCCTAATCATCTTCGTTACTTTTCTCTGCACTCTTTCTAGAATCTCAACATCTTTTTTTAATATTATGGCAAGCAAAACTGGATGGAGTATTCCAAATGTGGTCTTACCACTCCTCGGAACTTTTGGCAACCAAAGGAAAGCATTTGTCCAAACTAAGAATTTGGCAGATCTTACATCTAGCTTTTGGGCATAATGAGCTTTCAGAATAAATCTACTCCATAGTTAAACTTCAGTTATGACTCATTCATTCATTTTGAATAAATTAAAATTTAACTGCAGAGTAGATTTGTCATCAAATCCCATCTATGGGATATCTTCTGAAGGAATTAGATTTTTTTTTCAAAGGTTCCAGCTAGGTTACGTTATTATGATGGATAATAATAAGCATACTTGGCATAGTAAAAGTTGGTTACGTGGATATATTTTTACACTTCTTCATTGGAATGAATCTTTAAAGATGGGAATAAAGACTTTTAAAACTATTGCATTTGAATTCACTGATGTATTACATAACAAATCCTATAGAACAAGTCTTGAGTTCAAACAGATCAAAGTATTTTTGTTTGATTAAACTGTCTTAGGAAACCAAATTTATTAAAAGCAAACAAAAAAAATCCTAGCTTTATTTGAGTACTTATGAAATGATCCATTTTGACAGCTTCAGAACAGGACTTTCTCTTTGCCAATAAAATAAGGATAGTAGGAGCAAAAAGGTGAAGAAAAGGAATATAAAAATCATTAATGGTATGAAATAGCTTCCATATTAATAATAGACGAAGGAGAATAGCACAGAAAACTGTAGATTTCAGGACTACAAAAAAAAATCTAGGGAAAGCACACCTTCTCTGTGCTTAGAAGGGTTGTATCAGGAAAAGACAGACCTGTAAACCAAACAAGATAGCTGAAGAAGACATTGGTAAACATATATTCTCCAAAGGACCAGAATGCAGAACAAGGAGCAATGGATAGACACTAATCAAGGAGAAATCCAACCTAAAAAATGATAAAACAACATACAGATTTAAAACCAGAGGTATTTTTATTGGGAATTATGCCTGAAGGTTATAATAGACAGATAACATATTTGATTATTAATGTATTAACAGCAGCTAGAATTGTATTTCCACAAAATTGGAAAAATGAAAAAATTCCGACAGAGGAGAAAACAATTAAGAAAATAATGGAATGTGTGGAAATGAATAGACTAACAATTGCAGTTCGAGAACAGGAGGAAAAAGAGTATTATAAGATTTGGGATTTATTTTATGAATGATTAGATAGAAGAATAAGAAACTGAAGTATGTGGTAACAGTAATAATATACTATAATGGATTAATTTTGAATGAGTAAGAGAATGAATATAACTTAGCAAGGATGAGATATGTTCTTAAAAGATAACAATTATAATGTCAATGGTAATATAATAATTGAACAATATGATATAAAATGTTGACTAGAATGATTTATAAATATAATTAAGAAATGTACAATAATATTATTATGCGCACAAGATATACGTACCCAACCAACACACTGTAAAATTGAAAGATGGTTTTATTTGTTGTTTTTGTTGTTAAATTTTTTAAAAAAATGTTTTGTTTTGTTTTTTTTTAAAAAAGGAGAGATCCAACCTAGAGCTAAGGAGAAATTTCCTGACAGTGAGAACAATTAACCAGTGGAACAGCTTTGCCTTCAGAAGCTGTGGGTGCTCCATCACTGGAAGTTTTTAAGAAGAGATCAGACAACCATTTGTCTGAAATGCTATAAGAGGGTTGGACTTGTAGACCTCTTCCAATTCCATTATTTTCTCTTTGTTGTTAGTTGCAACCCATCATGACCCATGGATAACGTTCCTCCAGGCATTCCTGTCCTCTACCATCTTCTGGAGTCCATTTAAGTTCACGCCTACTGCTTCACCTCATTCTTTGCCATCCCCTTCTTCTTCTATTGCCCTCAATCTTTCCCAACACCAGGCTCTTCTCCAGTGAGTCCTTCCTTCTCATTTGGTGGCCAAAGTATGAGAGTTATTTTCTATACTGTTGCCAAATATAGTATATCAATCTGTCTGGGGCTGTGTAATCAGTAGAAGGTGACCTTTTATTTAAAAGAGCGTTCACCTTTTGGATTCTTTGTGATGTTATCTAGCCTGGGAATCAAACATCTGGAAAATCACCCAACCAAGAGAAAATCAAGAACTTCAATCTTGATTTAAATTTATTCACTACTTTTGGAGATTTTCAGTTTCAATCCATTGAGCCCCAAAACCAAACCATAATCCATTTGCTATGGTTAATTAGAGATGACAAGTTTGAGACAGGATACCCCCAGCTCAAGCTGACTTCTCTTCTAACCCCCCCCCTTTCCCCCTTCCCCCTTGCCTTCCTATTTTACACTGAAGAATCATGAATGCAATTTGGGTGGGCCACTGGAGAGGAGGAAAAAGGAAAGGAAAGAAAAATAATCAAGCATGGTTGGTCCTAGAATTTTCTTTTCTAGTAGATGAAATAGATTTTCAGGGCAGACATGATAGCACTGTTCCAATATTAGAGGGGCTGACACAGAGAGAAAGGGGTCAATGTTATGTTCTGTGCATGGGCGCTAAGGAGGAGATGAGCCGGTGAACAGTGAACTTCAAACTCTTTATTTACATGTGTAACAGCTCAGCTCTATGGCCGCAACGCCCCCCTTTATATAGGCAAGCTCTTGAGTATTTAACCAATGAAACACAGGGAGCGCTAGCTCCGTTAACCAATGGCTCATTAATAGCCAATCAGATTCTCCTGAATGGACCAATCCGATGTTGCTATTATCGGCCAATCAGAAGTGCAGGGCCAGAACCCTGCATTTTACTTCAAGCTCTTAATAATCTTTATTCAAGTACTTTTATTAATTCACAACACCCCTTCCCCCTGGGTTTCGTTTAAGGGGTGCAGTCACATAGTCTTTGAGGTAGGCAGGTTGTTTCAATTGTTTATTTGATTTATGTTGTTCTCCCAGTATTTGGCTACAGTCTTGTTGGGGTAGGACGTTATCTGGTGAAGAGGGTGCCTCCAGTTCTGTATTCAAATTTTTGTTGCCGCTAATGTTCTCGGCATCTCCTTGAGGCGAGCTCACCCCCATCCCCGATCCTTTTTCACGTGTTGCCTCTGAGCAGTCATTACTTCTGCTTAAGCTTTCTGCCGTTTCAAATTCAGCTTCCTCGGTATCTCCTCCCCCCTCAGTTCGGAAGTCAGGGGACACGGAGATCCCCGACTGTAGCCTTGAATGTAGCTGATCAATATGGCGCTTCCATATTCTATTATCGCGACATCTCACGCGGTACGATCTGGGGCCGGTTACTTGGACTACAGTTGCCTTGACCCACAACGGATTGCCCGAAAAGTTCCTAGCAAAAACCAAGTCGCCTACCTGGAAGTTACGGCATTTCCCGCTGGATCCGTGTGGTTTTTCAAGTTCATATGATGGGTGCAGACGGTCGAGGTGGGAGTGGAGTTTCCGCCCCAACAATAACACAGCAGGATTTTTGTTGGTGACACTGTGCAGAGTGATATGCTGCAAAAGGAGTATCCGGATAATCTTGTCTTCTATATCGCCATAGTCCATATTATGCAAGGTTTTCTTGACGAATTGTACCTTGCGCTCAGCCCTTCCGTTGGCCGCAGGATGCGCTGGCGAAATCAGTGCATGACGAATACCGCGGTCTGCCAGGTACTGTTCAAAGGACAGCGTGGTAAATTGGGGCCTGTTGTTGAATACCAGAATGTCTGGTAATCCGTGTGTTGCAAATAGTCTGTCTAGTTTCCTGATGACTGATTCGGTTGTTGTATTTCTCATCTCATGGATTTCAAGCCAGTTCGAGTAGGCATCCACCATTAATAAAAATGTGTGTCCTTTGGTAGGTCCCGCAAAGTCCAGATGAATACGGGACCATGGTCCCCTCGGTGTTTCCCATTCAGTCGGGGTTGCTTTCGGAGGGGCGTTGCTTATTTCTTGGCATTTGTGACAAGCTTTTACCCATGTCTCGATCTGCTTGTCGATACCCGGCCACCACATGTAGCTTCGTGCAAGGGCTTTCATGCGCACGATGCCGGGGTGGCCATCGTGCAAGGTTCTTAGTATCGCTCGTAGTAACCGCTCTGGGACAATGACTCTATCACCCCAGATAATGCAGCCCTTCTAGTTCAGTTTGTCGATTCTTGAATGGGACATAGTCATCAGGTATCTGGTCCAATGGCCATCTGCACTCGACCCAACTGAGGACTCGTGCTAAAATGGGATCGCATTTCATTTCAATCGCGATAGCTCCGGCTGTTAGTGGTGGTGTTCGAAGTGTCTCGATCTGCAGTGTTGTAACTGTCAGAGCAGGGTAATCAATGGTCTCCGGAACTGGTGCATGGGTCAATGCGTCAGCGTGGGGAATGGCCTTCCCCGGGTGGTGTTGCAACTTATAATTATATGCCGCCAAGAATTCTGACCAGCGAGTCATTCTGGGAGATAATATATAAGGTGTTGGCCTATCTCCCGCTATTATTCCCAGCAAAGGTTTGTGGTCAGTCACTATAGTAAAGGCTCGGCCATACACATATTCATGAAATCTCTTAACAGCAGACACAATAGCAAGGGCCTCTTTATCAATTTGACTGTAATTGTGTTCTGCTTTTGATAACGTCTTTGAGAAATAGGCAACAGGGGCTTCACTCCCGTTTGGCAAAATGTGGCTCAAAATGGCGCCCACTTTGAATGGTGATCCATCACACGTGATCGTCAAAGGGAAAGTCTCGTTATACTGCATCAAAACAGCATCAGAAGTCAATAAATTTTTCACATGTCGAAACGCCTGCTCCTCTCTGTGTTCCCATACCCAGGTTGCTTTTTTGTCCAACAAACGATGTAGGGGTTTGGCTACGGTTGCTTTGTGAGGCAGGAAAATGTTATAAAAATTGATAAGGCCCAGAAAAGCCTGGAGGTCGGCCTTATTTCGGGGTTTTGGGGTGTTTTTGATTGCCATAAGTTTGCTATCGGTGGGGTGAATGCCTTGACTATCAATTAAATATCCTAAAAATTCTACACGATTTGTACATAGTTGACACTTGTTTTTTTTAACTTTGAGACCTGAGTCTTTAAATCCCTGGAGAACCAACCCCAGGCGATCCTTTAGTATTTTCTGAGTCGGGGCAGCGATTAACACATCATCAAAATATGGGACAACACCTTTTATCCCTTGTAATAGTCTTTCCATCAAACTTTGAAAGATTCCCGGGGCTACGCTTACTCCGAACTGGAGTCGGTTACATTTAAATGCACCTTGGTGCGTAACGATCGTTTGGGCCTCTGCTGTTTTTTTGTCTACAGGCAGTTGTTGGTATGCCTGGGCTAAGTCTAGTTTAGCGAAGACTTTTCCGCCCCCCAGGGAATGGAGGAGGTGTTGCACCACTGGTACTGGGTAAGCGTTTTGTTGAAGGGCGTGGTTCAGGGTGGCTCGGTAGTCCCCACAAATCCTTATCGATCCATCTGGCTTGATAGGTGTCATGATTGGGGTTTCCCAGGGAGAGTGATCGGTTGGTTCTAACACACCCTGGGCTATTAATTTATCAAGCTGCTCGTCAATCTTTGGTTTAAGGGCAAATGGAACTCGATGAGGCTTAAGGCGGATGGGAGCTATTTCGAGTTCTAACACACCCTGGGCTATTAATTTATCAAGCTGCTCGTCAATCTTTGGTTTAAGGGCAAATGGAACTCAACGAGGCTTCAGGCGGATGGGAGCTATTTCGGGATTGAGGTTAAATGATATTGGGGTCCCCTTGTACTCGCCTAGTTTTTCTGCAAAAACGTCCTGGAATTCTTGGACGAGGTCCTCTTCCCAGTCGCTGCTGCAGGTTTGGAGAATGCCGGCTACTTCAATACTGAGTGGAGTGAACCATTGGAGGCCTAACAGACTGGGCCGATCTTTATCGATTACAGTCAGGGGTAGGCATGCTGTATGGTTCTTAAATGATACCCGGACTCAGCTGGATCCAACGACCGGAATTCGATTTCCTTGATAATCTTTGAGTATGAGTCTTTGGAATCTGAGGTCTTGCCGCCAGACAGTAGGGATGAGCTGCTTGAGGGTCTTCCAAGAAACCATCGAGAGGGACGATCCTGAATCAACTTCCATCAGGCAGGGCTCGTTTTCGATGGCCACTTTCACTCAGATCTTCTTGGCATCAAGAGATGAGGCGTAACCGATCGTGATAGTTTGGTGGGTCTCTTCTCGCGTCGTTGAGTGGTTTAGGGTTTTGTTTCTGTAGGAGTGGTTGTTCCATTGGTGGTTCACGGGTTCTCGCTTTACAGGATGGCTTCCTGTCAGTTGGCGATAGTTAGCCCCCCTCGAGGGCTGGCTGGGTCCTAGCTTGCTTCTCCAGACCCATCCGATATGGCCTCTTTTCCCGCACACATGGCAGAGCGTGTCGAGGAATTTGCATTCTGACCGGGGGTGGCTTGCTCCACAACCAGCGCATTGGTACTGCAATCTCTGGCGTTGGTCTCGTTTGGACCGAAGTCGGTGGACCTCTTCTTCATCGCTTTCTGATGATGATTCGAGGTCCTTGTGGTGGGCTGTTGTAGGCTGTCCTTCTCACTGGGGTGAAATTTCGCGGGTGAGTTGGCGAAGCGGGGCGTGGGTGCGGCGCATTCGGGCAGCCGACTTCCTGGTTGCTTCTGCTGCAGTAGCTTCACCGATGGCATCTTTAAGGCTAATGTTGCCTTTCGCCATCAGCTTACTCTGTGTGCCTGGAGCATCTAATCCCAGAACTATTCGGTCTCTCAGGGCTTCTTCTAGGTCGGCAAACCCGCATAGGCCTCCCAGATTCCGGAGATCTGCTATGAAATCAGCAACACTTTCGCCCTTCCGCTGATCTCTCTGGTAAAATTCATGCCTTCTAATGAGCGTTGGTAGGGTCGGTGCATAGTGAGCCCTCAGCAGGGGTTCGAGGACATCCCAGTCCATAGACTTTACTTCTGCCGGTTTCGCTATTGCCTTGGCCATCTTGAATACGGTCGGCCCGCAATGAGTTAGGAATACCGTCCGTTTCTTTCCAATAGTGGCATCCTTCAAATTGTTGGTCTCCAGAAACATCTGGAAATGATCCATATATGAGTCCCAGTCTTCTTGTGCCGGGTCGAATGGAGCGGGTGGTATGATGCCGCCGGACATGGTTCCACCATTGGTGCTTTTCAGCCACGTTCTCTGTTATAGTTCTTCGTCGTTCAGTCAGCTCTGACGTCTCCACATCCCATCCTTGTCGCCAGTGTTATGTTCTGTGCATGGGCGCTAAGGAGGAGACGAGCCGGTGAACAGTGAACTTCAAACTCTTTATTTACATGTGAAACAGCTCAGCTCTATGGCTGCAACGGCCCCCTTTATATAGGCAAGCTCTTGAGTATTTAACTAATGAAACACAGGGAGCGCTAGCTCCATTAACCAATGGGAGAGGCTCGTAAATAGCCAATCAGATTCTCCTGAATGGACCAATCCGATGTTGCTATTATCGGCCAATCAGAAGTGCAGGGCCAGAACCCTGCACTTTACTTCAAGCTCTTAATAATCTTTATTCAAGTACTTTTATTAATTCACAATAGTCAAGCTATTTTCCAAGGCACCTGAAGGCCAGACAAAGAATAATGGAAGGAAACTAAATAAGGAGAGAATCAACCTGGAAATAAGGAGAAATTTCCTGACAGTGAGAACAATCAACTAATGGAACAGAAGTTGCCTTTGGAAATTGTGAGAGCTTCATCACTGAAGGCTTTCAAGAAGAGATTGGACTGCCATCTGCCAGAAAAGGTGCAGGGCCTCCTGCTTGGGTGGTGGTGGTAGTGGTGGTGGACTAGATGACTTACAAGATCCCTTCCAACTCTGTTAATCTGTTAATGGGAAGATTATTCTATCAGCCCAATACAAGATGGGATCCACTTTAGGACAAAGTAAGATCCTGATTCTGCTGACAGAAGGATTCTTCTACTTTCCATCTGTGTAAACAAACCTCTCCCGAAAACCACAAAGAAGCTTTTTTTAAAATCCCTTCTAACATTCAAATAAGTCAGCTGAATTAACTAGTAAGCACTAATGGGAAAAGAACATTAAGCAACAAAGGTGAAGAGCATTAAACTGGAGTTGGCTTTCTAGAAGAGCAAGGCTTTGATGTTGTGTGTGCCATTTTCAGAAGGAACTTTCAAGAGGTACTTTCCCTTTCCTGTATGTTTCTTTTTTTATGCCTCCACCAATTATCTATCTATCTATCTATCTATCTATCTATCTATCTATCTATCTATCTATCTATCTATCTATCTATCCAACTAACTATCCATCCTATACTCTACTCTACTCTACTCTACCCTACCCTACCCTGTTCTATTCTATTCTATTCTATTCTATTCTATTCTATTCTATTCTGTTCTGTTCTGTTCTGTTCTGTTCTGTTCTGTTCTGTTCTGTTCTATTCTTTCCTCTATTCTTTTCTTTCCTCTATCCTATTTTTTCCTCTGTTCTATTCTATTCTATTCTATTATCATTCCTATTCCTATTCCTACACCATTCCATTTTCTATTCTATTCCATCCCCAATTATCCTAGTTCCCTGCTCTCATACCCTATTAAAAAAAGAAAACCTCTACCTGCCAAAATTTATGTCAACTCAATTGGCCACTGAGTATAATCACTGTTTTAGCTTTAAGCTAATAAAATTCTAATGACTTTATATGGCATTATCCTTTTTACCTTGGCAAAAGTTCAGGAATGCTAAAATTTCTACCAGGCTTTCCTTTCCTATTGCACCATGGTTTTCTAAGTTAGACATTCTACTGCTCAGAATTCGTTTATATCCATTTAACAATATAGGCTAATGTTGAAAACTGAGTGGCTTTGGAGAAGGTGGAGCTTCGTCGCCGCGATACAGCTGCGATCTCGGGGCTCCAAGATCACAGCTGATATCTTAGCTCCTGGTCGGTCCCAACGGACCTAAACCATCTCATAGTGACGGTGACAGTAAGGGGCGCGTTCTGCAGATTCCGGGGACATCGCAAGTCCCTGGTCGATCCAGAAGAAGCCCCTTTGCCAACGCCGGAGAGGCAGCCATTAGGCTGTTGGAGCTGGGACAGCTCCGGAAGAACCGGATAGAAAGAAGTGTATCGGCTGGTGAGGATCTTTTTTTTTTTTTTTGCTTGGGACTTAAGAACACTCTAATATGAGAAGAAATCTGTAAACTTATTGACAGAATTTGATTTAGCAGCGATTTTTTTTAGTAATGTCAAAGTGAGGCTTGGCTTTTTATTTTTACTTTTTTTTCTTTACTGAATTTCTATTGCGATCTAGGTAATCAGACTGGTTTTTTTCTTTTACATTTTTATATTTACTTGCTTTCTCTTCGCCTTTCTGACTGTTTATATTTTTTAAAATAGAGGCCCCCTTTAATTTTTTTTTTAATATACATAAATATACATACATACTTTTTTTTTTCTCTCTTTTTAGGCTTTTTTCAGGGGGGAAGAAGGGGGAATGGATTGAAGAAACTTTGTAACACTACCAACTAGAGGCTTGAAAATATTCTGTTTGAAGTTGAAAAATATTCTCTTTGAAGTTGAAAAACTTTTGTTTGAAAAACTTTTCTCAAGGCTACTGGAAATGATAAGATAGAGGGAAGAGTACTGGAGGATGTTTATACAGGTGCTCTTTGGAACTTCTATTATTAAATGAATATTTGAAGTTTGGCTTTGAAACTTGTGGAGAAGTCAAATAAGAGCCTTGGATAAATAAAAGGCAGTGTGTGTCTTTTTTTTTTTTTAAACTCCTTATTAATTGTTTCATCCCTCCCCTCCAACCCCACACTATTTTGTAATATTGATATATTTATTTTTTATCTTTTATTATTATTATTTTTTTTAAAGGGGAAGCCTCAGAATACTCTTTTTTTGCTTCTTTTCTTTTTTTTTTATAGGGATGTTTGCTTTTTTGATTTCCTTTTTTGACTTATTTTTATGGCTTTTTTTCATTTTCTGAGGTTTTTCAATTGGATTAAGGTGGGAAGAATTTGAAGAACTCTCTTTTTCTTTTTTCTTTTTTCTCCTTTTTCTTTGCTTATTATTTTTTGATATTATTGGGCTTTATTTTGCTCTTTTTTCTTCTTCATCTTTTTATTTTTATTTTTGAATTATATTTGCGTATTTTACAATTGGATTAAGGTATTGAAGAACCTGAAGAACCTTTTTCTTTTTAATTTTGGGCTTTTTACTTATTACTGGTTTTGTTTTTGTTTTTTGTGGTGTTTTCCTTTTTTAAAAATTGGATTATAATTGGCTACCTCACTAATTGGATTAAAAGATCCGGAAGACCCTGAGTTATCGAAATGAGTAAGAAAATTTTACCTTCGGGCATCTCAACTTCCGCTCCTGTTTCCCCATCATCTGGAGGACGACTCTCAACAATGGCAAAGCAAGACAAAGCGCAAGTGGATTTAACGATGGTTATGCAAGGAATACAAGATCTTAAAATGAGTATGGAACAAAGAATGGAGAGTATTGACCAAAGAATTGGAAAGATGGATGAGAAAATTGAAAATTTTCAACAAATGATGGTGAAACATGATGAGAGAATCCAAAAAATAGAAGAGAAAGACAAACAAAGAGATGATACAATTGGGAATATTGATAATAGATTAAGAATGGTCGAACAAGAAAAAAGTGGGATGTTGAAGTGGGAGATGGACAGGTCAGAATTTTATCTTAGATTCCAAAATATTGAGGAAGAAAAAGGACAAAACTTGGTGGCAGTAATGATTGAAATTTTGGCTGGAGTCTTGGAAATAACAGAGGAAAAGATGATGGATGGAGTAGATGAGATATATCGAGTCTTCACAAGATATGCGATGAGGAACCAATTACCAAGAGAGGTTCATGTTAGATTCACTAAAAAAACTATTAAAAACCAAATATTACAAGTGGTAAGAGAGAAGGGGTTGAAATATAAAGGCAAAGAGATTCTGGTCTTAAAACAAGAACCTAGAAAAGTGAGAGAGATTAGAAGAGAGTATCGATTTTTGACTAAAATGCTTTTGAAAAAAGAGGTGAACTATAGATGGCTGATTCCAGAAGGATTAATGTTTACATGGAAAGAACAGAGACACAGAATTGATTCAATTGCAAAAGCAGAAATGTTTTATAAGGAATTTTTGGAAAGAAGAGAAATGGAGAGAGAAAAAGAAAAGATTTTAACTGAATTTGAAGAGGACCAAATGGAGATGGAAAAAGAAGGCACAATAGGTGGACAAATGGATATCAAAGAACAACGTGAAATAAGATCCACAAGAGCTGTTAGACCTAAATATAAAGCATAACCATGGGGGGAGAAAAACTGATTTCCATGAATATAAATGGACTGAATTCAGCTATCAAAAGAAGGAAAACCTTTTATAAATTAGAGAAGCTAAAATTTGATATAATTTGCTTACAAGAAGTACACATTAAAAAACAACATGAACAATTATTGATACGACCAAAGTTAGGGAAAATATTCACTTCTCTGACTCATTGTAAGAAAAGAGGAGTGGTTTTGTACATCAAAGAAACCACTCCAGCCAAATTGATTTATACGGATGAAGATGGAAGAATATTAATAGTTGAAATAGTGGATAATAATATAAAAGCACTCTTGGTTGCAATTTATGCCCCAAATGATAAACAAGAAGAATTTTATAAAAAATTACATATGAAAATAATTGAACTGGACTATGTTAACATACTTATGATGGGGGACGTTAATGGAATTGTAGACAATAAACTGGACTATACAGTAAAAACAACACGACAAAATAGGAAAACTCTCCCTAAATCCTTTTTTAAAATGACAGATGAACTAAATTTAAAAGATATATGGAGAGAAAGAAATGCTAAAACTCAACAATATACTTTTTATTCAAACAGGCATTTATCGTGGTCCAGAATAGATATGATTTGGACATCAACAGAATTATTATCTAATATTTAAGAAATAAATATTGAAACAAGTACATGGGCAGACCATAATCCAATGACAATTAAATGGAAAGGACAAAAAAGAAGATCTAGATGGACATTAAACAATACTATTTTAAAGGAAAAAGATTTTATACAATGGATGGAAAAAGAATTGGCCTTCTTCTTCAATGAAAACAAAAAAGAAGATACTTCAATACAGAATGTTTGGGATACAATGAAGGCATATGCAAGAGGATTAATAATTGATTATACAAAGAAAAAGAACATGAGGAAGAGGAAAATGATTAAAGTTTTAGAAGATGACCATAAAAAACTGGAAAAAGAATGACAGAAGATGCCACAGAAAAAAGATATCAAACTTAAAATGGACATAATTAAACATAAAATGGATCAAGCAGAGAAAGAAGAACTGGCACAAAAAATTAGAAGTGCTAAACAGAACTATTTTGAAGATGCAAATAGGCCAGGTAGATAGTTAGCATATAAGTTGAGAAAAGAGAAAGAGTCAAGGAAAATATCACAGTTAATAGATGATCATGGTCAAATTTGTTATGGTAATAAGGAGAAAAAGGCAATCATTCTAGATTTTTATGGACAATTATATAAACAGAAGGATCTTGATAAGGAAAATATTAAACAGTATTTACAAAATGCTAACCTACCTAAGATACCTGATGAAACTCGGAAAATGTTAGAAAGTGCTATAACAATGATGGAATTAACCGAAGCACTCAACAGACAGAACAATGGAAAAGCACCAGGACCAGATGGTTTCCCAGCAGAATTTTATAAAACATTACAAGAATTGTTGAGCATTCCACTGTTAGAAGTCATGAATGAAGTTATGATAAATAAGAAAATACCTGAAACATGGTCAGAAGCTTATATTACACTTATTCCAAAAGAAGGGGTTGACCCATTACAAATTAAGAACTATAGACCTATTTCCTTATTGAATGCAGACTATAAAATCTTTGCTTCAATCTTGGCAGAAAGGCTTAAAAAATACCTAAATAACTTGATTCACTCTGATCAGAATGGATTTTTACCAAAGAGACAGATTAAAGACAATATGAGGATAATCCTGGACACGTTGGAATATTATGAGGCGCACCCGGAAAAACAAATGGCTTTGATATTCTTAGATGCCCAAAAGGCATTTGATAATGTGAACTGGAGATTTATGTTATTACTATTGGAACAGATGGGCTTTGCTAGAAAATTTATTCAAGCAATAGAAGCCGTATATTATAAGCAAACGGCAAAAGTAATGATAGATGGAGAATTCACAGACTATCAATATTAAAAAAGGTACAAGACAAGGATGCCCATTATCTCCTTTGTTATTTGTATTGACCTTGGAAGTCTTATATAGAAATATTAGAGAGGATATAAACATAAAAGGGATGAAAATCAAAAAGGAGGAATTCAAATTGCAAGCCTTTGCGGATGACTTGGTCTTTATTTTGGAAGACCCTTTAGAGACAGCTTTAAAACTGTTGGAAAAGATAGAGACGTATGGTGAGATGGCTGGTTTAAAAATAAATAAAGACAAAACAAAGATTCTGACAAAGAACATGTTATTAAGACAAAGAGAAGAGCTGGCAGATTTATTGAAAATCAAGTTACGAACAAAGTTAAATATTTGGGGATATATTTGACGTCAAGATGTACTACACTGAAAGAGAATAACTATATTAAGCTTAAACAGCAGATAGCATCCGACCTGAAAAAATGGGAAAACCTACAATTGTCATTGATAGGTAGAATTTCAACAATCAAGATGAATATTTTACCCAGAATTTTATATTTGTTCCAAACAATACCAATTAGGTTAAGTAAGGATTACTTCGAAGAATTAAATAAAATTGTGTTGAAGTATATATGGCAAGGCAAGAAAGCGAGAATAAAATTAAAACTTTTACACGATGCTAGAATTAGAGGAGGATTTGGCCTTCCTAATTGGGAGTTGTATTATCAAGCTGCAAACTTAATGTGGGTTAAAGAATGGATAACGTTAAGAAAGACTAGATTGTTGGCATTAGAAGGTCAATATTTATTATTGGGTTGGCATGCTTTTTTATGGTATAAGGGAACTAAATCACAGGGTTATTTTAGAAGGCATTATATACGGGAATTGTTATGGTTGAATTGGGAGAAAATTAAGAAACAATGTTATTTGAAAATTCCAGTTTGGTTATCAACTATTGAAGCTTTTTCGTATCCTATAACTTATAAGAAGGAACAAACAGTTAGATATGGGGAAATATTGGATGAAAAGGGTGAACTTAAAACGATGCAAAATTTAGAAGAACAAGGTATAAAGATGAATTGCTTTTCATATGCGCAAATACATGCAAGGTATCTTAAAGATTCTAAAATAGAAGGATTTTATGATAAATTGACTGATTTAGACAGGATTTTGACAGGTACTGATGAAAAAGTGATTAAAAAACTATAGTTTTTTAGTTATTTGTTGGAAATAAAATTAGAGGAAGAACAAGTTAAAGAAACAATGATTGCATGGGGGAAGAATTTTGGATATGGGATTGATTTAGAGAAATGGTAAAAATTGTGGTCACAAAATTATAAAATGACAATGTCAACAGCATATAAAGAAAATTTGTATAAGATGTTTTACAGGTGGCACTTTCCCCCAACAAGAATAGCAAGAATGTTCAAGAATAAATCTGAAAAGTGCTGGAAATGTCATCAGATACCTGGCTCATATTACCATATGTGGTGGACTTGTGAAGAGGCCAGGAAATATTGGACTAGAATTCGCATATGGCTGGAAAAAATGATAAAGAAACACATAGATTTGAAACCAGAGATTTTTTTATTGGGAATCGTACCTGATATATATAATAAAAATTTAAAATATCTGATTGTAAATGTATTAACAGCAGCTAGGATTGTATTTGCTAAACTTTGGAAGAGTGAAAAAATACCAATAGAGGAAGAAATTATTAAGAAAATATTGGAATGTGCTGAAATGAGTAGATTGACATTTGAAATTAGAGAACAAGAAGATAAACAATTTTATGAAGTTTGGGATCTTTTTTTTTTAATCAATGGTTAGATAATACAATATGATAATAGAATATTTAGAAATTTAGGAAATAATGAATATATAATTTTTCTTGGTTTTGATAATTTTTAAGAATATTTTATTATGATAGATTTAATATGATTTCATGATTTGTCATAAAATAATTTAACTTAATTATAGTTATCTCGCTTAAGTATGAATTAGTAAAATTATAGTCAAATGATTGTTCAATAATGATATTGGGATATTTTATTGATGATTGATAATGTGAGTTATTATGTAATATAATTATTCTGATGACTATGAAATAGATGCACAAAAGGGAGTGGTAAACCAACCGATCCACTGTAAATTTTTGAAGAATGCTATAATTTTTTTATTTTTATTTTTTATTTTTATTTTTTTATGTCATGTTTTATGTCTTATATGTTTTTTGTCTGTTGTTAAAATCAATAAAACTTTTACAAAAAAAAGAATATTTTATTAAGATAGATTTGGTATGATTCTATGATTTGTTATAAAATAATTTAATTTAATTATAGTTATCTCGCTTAAGTATGAATTGGTAAAATTATAGTCAAATGATTGTTCAGTAATGATATTGGGATATTTTATTGATGATGGATAATGTGAGTTATTATGTAATATAATTATTTTGATGACTATGAAATGGATGCACAAAAGGGAGTGGTAAACCAACTGATACTCTGTAAATTTATGAAGAATGATATTTTTTTTTTTGTTATGTTTTATGTCTTATATGTTTTTTTCTGTTGTTAAAATCAATAAAATTTTTACCAAAAAAAAAAAAAAAAAAAACCTGAGTGCCTTTACAGTAGTACCAACCCTGGGCCATAAAACCAGCCATTTCATCAAATGATTAACATGAGCTGTTCTTAAAAGCTATCAAATTAGGACTTGTGGTGTTTGAAATGCTTCACACATTGGGTAACCTTACAACTGTCACGTAACTACAATATAAGGAAAATCAGAATTGAACTTTTATATAGGGCTGGGAGATCCAAATTCTCCCTCAACTATGGAAACCAACTAGGCAATTTCGGGCTGATTGTCCTCTCTGAAAACAGGTCTTTTGATATAATGGTTTGTGGGAATGACCTTGGGAGACAAAGAAGAAAAAGATGCAAGAGCAGTGGTGGTATGCTACTGGTTCAGACCAGTTTGGCTGGCTGAATTGGTTAAAAAAAACCCCAACAATCAGCTGAGAGGAGAAAGAAGAGAACATTGCAGGACTGATGTGATGACCCGGGGCATGGCACAAAGGCAACACAGTCAGATAATCAGTACAGTGGAGTTTTATTAGTTCCAACTTTGCCCCCAATGTCCTGGTTACTTTCTGGATAGAGAAAAACTCTCCCAGGAACAGCCTTTGGCTGCAGAGAATCAAGTCCAAAACGTGGTCAACAAAAACTGTAACTATAAGTCCAATCAAGGCAAGATGAGGTAATTAGTCTGCCAGGACAAGAGAAGGAATTCCAGATGTGAAGGAACAGCAGTAATTCAACCTGGTTGGGAGGATGCCAGGAACACAGATAAACAAAGTCAATACAAGATAAACTCATGTTTGTTCCCAGCAGATGCCGCACTCAGCATGCATCTCTTTTAAACTCTCTTCTCAGGTGTGGCTAATGAAGGGAATCAGGGCCCTTTCCTCCCCCATAAGCCATGAAACCCACATTGCTCTCTTCTCCATTCCTCTCTCCATGACCTAGGATGAAGAAGGAGTGGGACTGGATCTTTCTCTGAACTCCCTCTCCATTGTTCTACCTCTCTCCTGTTCTGCCCAGCTTGACTTTGCCCTTGCCCAGTTTCCTCCACAGCCAATGGAGCCTCATTTCCACTCCCTGTCAGCTGTTCATCTCCCTTCTTGGAGTCAGACTCTGATAGGTGCATGACAATTGGCCCTCCCAACCACCCCTGCACTTTTCTCTTCTTTATCCCCTGAGCTGATGGGTGCTACAGGCCTTAGCGGCTGTTCATGTACACACATGCAATCACTGAATTGATAGTGGAACAGGTAGGATCCCATTGCTGTCTAAGAGAATGGCCACTTAGCCCACAGCAGAAAATTGGTCAGGGCAAGGGACTAAGAAAGGACCCTCCCTCAGTTCTCAGGCTGAAAAAGGTGGGGAAACATATTTTCAGTCTTGCAAGAGTTTTAATGTAATAAAGCAGAATTAACTAATCTATCCATGTTTCCTGTTTGGTCTACCTCACCAGGCCGACATCCCTATAAAATTATAGTTAGAAAGAAAACAAATTGAATTGCAGAAGGCAAAACAGGATATACAATTGCTTTCACTACATGTAAATTATGCTTGTTGTTTCGTGTGTTTCGAGCGGGATGTTTGTGCAAACTCCTTCCTCGATGGAAAATTCCTTGTAGAAAACCTCTGATCTGAAACAATGCTTTGTTCAAATAAGGAGGAAGGGACTAAATTAATCCATTAGCATTGTCCATACATTAATCCATTTTTTTCCTCTTTCTTAATTTTGCAAAAAAGTAGCCACAAATCTGTTTTGTTTCATATTTGTGTCAGCTTGCATTGAAAAGCACTGAAAGTAAAATTTTAAATATGTGCAATTTTGTTACACTGTCATCAATTTGGTCCGGCCAAAGTTGAACCTTTTCATTTGCAATTTTTACAAGTGAGTGTGTTTAATTGTACATTTTTATTTATTTTTATTTTATTTTATTTATTTATTTATTTTGTCAAGTGATTATAAGATAACAGGTA
Organism: Hydrophis major; assembly: GCA_033807585.1. Classification (NCBI taxonomy): domain Eukaryota; kingdom Metazoa; phylum Chordata; class Lepidosauria; order Squamata; family Elapidae; genus Hydrophis; species Hydrophis major. Next base: position 69,983,778 of record CM066333.1, read on the forward strand.
TAAGTATAAACATAGTTATGAATACATGAAATGGATACATATAAGAAAAATAAAAGAAACAATAAAATAAACAATAAGACAGGGATGGGTAGGCACATTGGTACGCTTATGCATGCCCCCTACAGACCTCTTAGGAAAGGGGTGAGATCAATAGTAGAGAGTCTAAGCTTAAAGTTTTTGGGGTTTGGGGAAGAAACCACAGAGTCAGGTAGAGTATTCCAGACATTGACCACTCTGTTGCTGAAGTTGTATTTCCTGCAATCAAGTTTGGTGCGGTTTACTTTGAGTTTGTATCTATTGTGTGCTTGTCAGGCTGCGCTCCTTCTAGATCCCAAGAAAGAAATACTCAGACTCCATGGTGTAGAGCAAAGTTATCCTTTTACTGGGAAATAAAGTGGTAGCTACAAAGCAATTCCGAAACTGAGAAATTGGCGGGTAGAATGCACATACAAAGAAATAGGTTTGCTCCCACCCCCCAAAATTCAAATGATTCTTCCAATTAAAACTTTTGAAACAGCTCATGTGGTCATCTCAAGATGGTGATGAGGCGTCTTGTCAAATGACCTTGACATATTTTGATAAAAGTTCGCAGTTGCGCAAAAGAGGAAAAAGATAGCCAAGAAACGGAAACTTAAAGACAAGAATCCCCCCTCCCCTTGCTAGCCCAGCAAGGAATGCAAACACCTCCAGCTTTCTTCCCATATAAAATCCCCCCTCCCACCATTGCCATGACAGCCGAGAGAAATAATGAAACAATAGCAGAAAGGTAGGAGGGGAAGGTATCTTGAGGCTGACATTCGGACCCCCTAGAAAAAGGACATAAGTCCCTGAAAGAAAAACAAAATAATTACATGTTAACATTTATGTACATCTCTATGGTTTATCAGGATATTTGGCATAAAATTTCTTTAACAGTTCAGAAGCCCTAAGGTCCTTTTCATTTACCCACTCAGAATGGGATGGAGGAAAATGTTTCCAAGCTACAAGGTATTGGGTATGACCCCTCCATTTTCTAGAGTCCAGAATTTCTTTAATTTTGAAATGCTGTTCCCCCTCAATTAATATTGGCACGGGGGGATCAGATTGTATCGGTCTCAAGGCACAGGTACGTTCTGGTTTCAACAAACTAACATGGAAAACAGGATGAATACGACGAAGAGTCTTTGGTAAAGTCAGTTGAACAGTTACAGGATTTATAATCCTCTCAATGGGGAAAGGTCCTACATACTTAGGACCCAACTTCTTTGATTTTTGGGTAGTTTGTAAATACTTGGTCGAAAGGAATACTTTATCGCCCACTTGATATGACATCTGTGGAGCTCGCTTTCTGTCAGCAAATTTCTTATGAGATTGGTGCGCCTCATCCAAAGCTTTGCGGACGACTGGCCAATTAAGTTGAAGCTGAGATATCCAATCACTCAATGACTGGACAGTTGGGTTTTCACCAGGCAGTTCAGGTATGGGTACAAAATCTTGCCCCGTTGCTATTTTGAAAGGAGTGAACCCCGTACTACTGTGAACAGAGTTATTATACGCCACCTCCGCAAAAGGTAACAGATCCACCCAGTTGTCTTGTTGAAAATTTATGTAGCATCGGAGATATTGCTCTACTACCCCGTTAATTCTCTTGCAGGCTCCATTAGTTTGGGGATGGTGGGCGGAGCTTAAGCTTTGGGTGGAGCCTATTAACTTCAAAAATTCTCTCCAGAAATTCGAGGTAAATTGGACTCCTCGATCAGAAACTACACGTTCAGGTACACCATGCAATCTGTAAACATGAAGAATGAAGAGTCTGGCTAAGGATTTCGCCGAAGGGATCTTTGAGCAAGGGATGAAATGAGCTTGTTTGGAAAACAAGTCATTCACCACCCAAATGACCGTGTGTCCACTGCTTTCAGGTAGATCTACTATAAAATCCATGGAAATTTCCTTCCAAGGGGCAGTTGGTCTGGCCACATTCTGCAACAGTCCTGGTGGCTTACCCGGCGGTCTTTTTGCTGAGGCGCAAATCGGACAACTCGCCACATAAGTCTCAATGTCCTTTTTCAAGGAAGGCCACCAAAACTGTCGTTTCACCAAATGTAAGGTCTTCACAAAACCAAAATGACCAGCCACTTTGGAATCATGGGTTTGTTGCAATACATGGCTTCTCAGGGTTTTTGGTACATACAATTTCGCCCCCATCCAGGCTAGGCCATCTCGAATGGTGCAGTTATTCGCATTTGCCAGAAACCACTCATCTGTCTTCAAAGCCTCCTTAAACTGTTCCATCAGATCAGTGGGTAGATCCTTCTCCTGGTTTCTTTTCTGTGCGCGGGTAACTACAGGGGCAGCCAGATGTGTAGTGGACACGATTGGCCTTATCACTTCTTTACAGATACTGTTGTATTGAGGCATTCTAGACAAAGCATCTGCCATAAAATTTTTTCCCCCTGGGATATATTTCAAGGAGAAGTTGAATCGCTTGAAGAACTGAGCCCACCTGACTTGTTTAGGGGATAGTTTCCGAGGGGTTTTTAAAGCTTCTAAATTTTTATGGTCAGTCCACACTTCGAATGGGTGTTTCGCTCCTTCCAGAAAATACCTCCAAGCTAATAAAGCCCAACGGACTGCAAATGCTTCCTTCTCCCAAACGGCCCATTTCCTTTCAGTCTCAGTGAATTTACGAGAAGTGTAAGCGCATGGTTGTAGTGTCCCCTTCTCGTTCAATTGGAGTAAGACCGCCCCCACTGCTACATCGCTTGCATCAGCTTGGATCACGAAAGGGGCATCCATGTCGGGGTGTTTCAGTATTGGTTCTGCAGCAAAAAGTCTCTTAAGTTTTTCAAATGCAGCTTGGCACTCCATAGTCCAATTCAATGGTTGACTGGGCTTTGGTTTCAATTCCCCCTTTGTTTTTAGGAGGTTGGTGATGGGCATAGCTATTTTTGCAAAAGACGGGATGAATTGGCAGTAAAAATTGGCAAATCCCAGAAAACTTTGAAGCTGTTTACGAGTTTTCGGTGGGGCCCAGTCCAAAACGGCTCGCACCTTTTCTGGGTCCATTTCAATGCCTTCGGGGGAGATACGATATCCCAAGTAGTCGATTTTTTCTTGATGGAACTCACATTTGGATAGTTTAGCGTACAGTTTGGCGGCCCTCAGCTTGTGCAACACAGAGCGTACCAATTTCACATGGTCGTTTCTTGTCTCCGTGTAGATAAGAATATCATCAAGGTATACCAGAACCCCTTTGTATAAATGTTCGTGAAGCACTTGATTGATCAGTTGCATGAAAACAGCAGGCGCCCCCTGTAAGCCGAAAGGGAGAACATTGAACTGGAAACAACCCATTGGGCAGTTGAACGCAGTCTTCCATTCGTCTCCCTCCTTTATCCGGATTCGGTAGTACGCCTCCCTCAAGTCCAGCTTTGTGAAAATCTTCCCCTTTGCCAGGTGGCTAACATGTCCTTCATCAGAGGGGGTACATGTTCTCTACAGATACTGCGTTCAGGTTTCTATAGTCAACTACCAGACGTTTGGAGCCATCTTTCTTCTCGCGGAACATCACAGGGGCCGCCACTCGAGGTCTGGCAGGCGTGATGAAACCCCGTTTCAAGTTCTTGTCGATAAACGCCCTCAATTCCTCCAACTCCCCCGGTGTCATCGGATACATCTTCGGTTTCGGGAGCATCACCCCCGGCAGGAATTCAATGCTACAATCGGTCAACCGATGTGGGGGGAGCTCGTCAGAAGCCTCTTAACTAAACACCTCTCTTAAGTCCCAATACTCCTTCGGGATTTTCTCCTCTCCTTCCACGTGTTCGGCACCCGTAGAAGCTATCTCGGCGGGTACCTGGGACTTCAGATGGGATTTCTCCTCCCTTTCCGGATAGGGTTGCTCCTCCCCTTCCGATGGCCGATCGGTGCGGATGTGTATCCACCCCTCTCTCCAGTTTACATGGGGATTCCACTTCCGAAGCCATGGTAGTCCCAATATTAGAGGCTGTTCCATCCCAGGGGCCACAATAAAACACAGGGTCTCATGATGGTTTCCCATGGTCATCTCTAGGGGTTCTGTTACAAAACGTGCGGGGCAACCTCCCGCCACCAACCCATCCAGTTGGCAAAAGGATATGGGCGTTTTTAAAGTTCTCAGTCCGATGCCCATCCCCTTAACCACTTTCATGTTAATTACACACCTTGTGCACCCCGAGTCCAGTAAGGCCAACATCACTCCCTCAGTCCCCGAGGTGGGCTGCCTTAACTTTATTGGATGGTCCTGGGCCCTTGATTAGGACTTACCGGGACGTCATCTTCCAAATCTGTCTCGTTCTCATCGAGTGGGGTTGGAGGTCCCAGCTCCTCTCCCGCCGAAAGGGCGACCTCTACAACCTCTCCTGTCTTCAGCCCGGTCTCTTGGGGTTTGGTTGAGGGGTTTTTTGGCTTTCTCCCGGGGTCCCGTGCTTTCGGTGGGTTTACCTTTACTCGACAATCCACCATCCGGTGTCCCTCCTTTCCACAACGGAAACATGCCGTGGTCTTGGCTCCTGCCACCATCCCTCTCGGTTGGGGCCCTGAGGTCTCTCAGAGACGGGAGGGAGCGGTTTTCTCCAGGCGGGACCTCCTCTGCGTCTATTTCTGGCTAGATCAATGTCCACCTCTTCTGCCAGCAAGTACCATGACTGTAACTCACGTGGATCCCTTCTGGAGATGCACGTGTGGTATACATCTTCATTTAAGCCATCTTTGTAGGCTTCCACCAGGGCCCCCTGGGACCAACCTCGGATGTGGTATGCCAGCTGCCTGAATTCTTGGGTATAGTCTGCCACCGATCTCCCCCCTTGGACTAGGGTCTTCATTCTGATTCTGGCCTTTCTCTCTGCCAGAGGGTCCTCAAACCTTCTCCTCAGTGCAGTTATGAAAGCATCGAGGGTTTGCAGTTGGGGGGAGTTATCATTGTACAAAGTCACCACCCAATCTGCTGCCATCCCTTCCAGGGTTCTGGTAACGCATCTCACTTTGGCTGCTTCAGAGGTGAACTCCCGCTCAAATTCTGCCATATAACTCCCAACTTGTACCAGGAAAAATCCCAAATCTCTGGGATTTCCTCCAAACTTTACATCTAGGGTGGGCAGGTGGCATCTTCCAGGAGCCATTCCTATTGCTGGGGCTCCCCGGGCGGCAGCGCGCGGCTGCGCTGGTGGAGGCTGGGCAAGGGGGGTAGAGGTAGCTTGGCTCCCCCGGGCTGATCTCGCTCCCTATTCCCCCTCATACCTTTGAGTTGTGCCGGGCTCCTCAGGAACATCCATAGAGAATTTCTTGGCTTGATCCAGTTTGCCTTCCATCTCCTCCCCCTCCTGCCATAGCCGTCCCCTCACACCTTTTCGTCTTACAGTGATCCTGGGAGGAGGGGGGTCTTCAGGGTCTCTCCAACCAACCCCCAATGACCATCTGGGCATCTCGGCTGGGGTTTCTTCCAGAGTCAATTCAGCCAGCAGGTCAGCCACCGACGCCTCCGGTAGCGGCATCGGCTGCCCCCCCGCAGCTCCCTGATCCTCTTCATTGCCGGTTGGAAACGACATGGGATGAAACCCCCTGGAAGAAAAGTTGCTATTTTCTCCGGGTGGGTTGATGTGGGAGTTTCGGAATAATGTCAGGCTGCGCTCCTTCTAGATCCCAAGAAAGAAATACTCAGACTCCATGGTGTAGAGCAAAGTTATCCTTTTACTGGGAAATAAAGTGGTAGCTACAAAGCAATTCCGAAACTGAGAAATTGGCGGGTAGAATGCACATACAAAGAAATAGGTTTGCTCCCACCCCCCAAAATTCAAATGATTCTTCCAATTAAAACTTTTGAAACAGCTCATGTGGTCATCTCCAGATGGTGATGAGGCGTCTTGTCAAATGACCTTGACATATTTTGATAAAAGTTCGCAGTTGCACAAAAGAGGAAAAAGATAGCCAAGAAACGGAAAGTTAAAGACAAGAATCCCCCCTCCCCTTGCTAGCCCAGCAAGGAATGCAAACACCTCCAGCTTTCTTCCCATATAAAATCCCCCCTCCCACCGTTGCCATGACAGCCGAGAGAAATAATGAAACAATAGCAGAAAGGTAGGAGGGGAAGGTATCTTGAGGCTGACAGTGCTCTTGTATTGTTATGGTTGAAATTGAAGTATTCATTGACAGATAGGACATTGCACTGTATGATTTTATATACTATACTTAGATCGGACCGAAGGAAGCGTAGTTCTAGGTTTTATAGGTCTAGAATTTCAAGTCTGATGGCATAAAGTATTCTGCAATGAGTAGAAAAGTGGAGAACTCTTCTTGTGAAATATTTCTGGACTTTCTCAACTGTATTAATATCAGATACATAATGCGGGTTCCAGACTGATGAGCTTTATTCAAGTATTGGTCTAGCAAATGTTTTGTATGCTCTAGTTAGTAGTGTGATATTACCAGAGAAAAAGCTATGTAAGATTAGGTTAACAACTCTTAATGCCTTTTTGGCTATGTAGTTACAGTGGGCTCTAGCACTTAGATCATTAGAGATCTATTTTTTAATTTTTTTAAATCTTTCAACTGCAATAAATTAAACCAGAGAACTAGATCATAGGGTTTTGCAGTGCTCCCCTTCAAAAAATGGAGTGTTTTGCAAAATGCAAAAGGCAGTGTCCCTCTGCCACTCTTTAAAACAGCTGTGTCTTTTACCGGGATCACACACCCAATATAGAAGACAGGGATGGGATCCTGGAAAAAGGCATGGCCGCTTTAAAGAGTAGGATTGAGGTACTACATTTGTACTTCTGTACATTTCTAAGTACTTTCTTCAGAATGGGCTGCCTCCACTCATCCACATCAGGGTTGGTGTAGAGAGCTTTATTCAGTTTATTCCCCCAGCAGTTCTGTTTCAGGTTTTTCATTAACCCTAGCTACAAGCTTCATACAGTAATTGGCTCATGACCAAGTAGATAACCAAAGCAAAACAAACTTACAGACAAACCAAAAGCAGTCTTGGAAATAAAATTTTTGCCTGGGTAGGTTCCAAAAATAAACAGCTCAAAATCCGCTCAGAGGTACGGGGCTTCCACTGAGGTTTGTCAACAAGTCCGATGGTCTAATTTCAGGACTTGCAAGGAGAAGTCACAGAAATTGTCCAAGCCAGGAATACAGGAGGTTGTTTTCAGTGAAGCCAGCCATAAATAAGCTCTAGACTAACCTTCCAGGCAATGGCCAATTAGTCCACCCGACAGATAACCAGCTGCTCCAAACACAAATATAAACATTCTCCACAACTGAATTAAATCCATGAGTTGCACAGTCCCAGAAACACAAACAATCATCTGGCCATGACCCACGTATGTTGCTTCCAGCAATGCCTCCCTCTGCTTGCTGTTTTAAATGGTGCCTCCCAGTACAGTCCATCCTCTGCACTCTGTTTTGGGCCTAGTGGGTCTCCCTGCACTTACCTGGGAGCCAAAATGGGGCCTGTGAGGATTCCTGGAAGGGGTGAGGAGGGGAGGGGAGGGGCCAGCCAGAAATTTAACAACCAGTTCAGCCAAAGTGGTGCAAACTGGTTGATCCCACCACTGATCTATGCCCCTCTTGTCGAAGGAGAATTCAACGCAACTTTTCTTTCAAGATAACTTTTAGAAAAGAATTCAACTTTCAGCTGTCACGTTATCCAAATCAACCCTTTGGCTCCTACACATGGGACTGACTTTACTATTACAAACCTTATCCTTCATATCCAGGAAAGGATATGTTAGAATGCAATTTCTCTTCCAACTTTGTTTTTCTTTAGTTTTTTTTTTTAAATATGTCAGCTACCAGTTGAGATTTCCTTCAACCTTTTGCTGCAGACATCTGGTCTTTGGGTTGGGTTGCTTTCTGCAAGCTTTATCATAATCTGGCAGAGCTTCTTATGTTCTTTAGCCTTTGGAACTCTAGTCTGTAGGCCTTTTCCCAACAGACTTATCTCTGACTAAAAGACCTGCTATTTTTCTCAGCTCTGTGCTCTGTTTCTGTCAGCCACCAGCTCTGGTTCTCATATTCCATTTATTAAACTGTCAACTTCAAGCCTTCATTCCATAGCAACTGCAATTAAGGAAGCAACCACCAATTTTAGCCCAATATCAAAAACAAAGCCAAGCTTCTTGGTCAACACTATATAACCCCACAAAGGGATTATTTGCAGAATATAAATATTACAACATTAAACAAACAAACGAAAAGATCAATATATATTTCTTCACTGATGTTAATAGATTTATTGAACTGGAAATTTTCCGTATAACCCATTTAATCAGATCTAAGAATTATTCCTACCTGACATATCTAAATCAGGCATAAGACATGGTATTTGAGCTTGGGAACTTCCTATTTCTAACTGTTTAGTATTTAAACTGTACAAATAATCTCAATTTTCATGAAAAGAAATAGCAAATTACCAGGTGCCATTTTCATTGCATCACAATTAATTGTTGATATATCTAAGCTTAACTCCTTACCATGCTGGTAAACCTGGAACATAATGGGTTGTTTTTGTTCCACACACTAATATTCAAACCTTGTGGAAGTTACTCCCTGCTAGGGAAAGTTGTTCTTTCATAATTCATAAGATATGTGAGAAACAGAATTACATAAATCAGTTTTGATTTGGTCTATCTACTTTGTTAATCTAGAACAGGGAATGTCTGAAGACTAGATGATGAATCTATTCCCTGCCTAGAAATTGCAGGTCAAGTAAGAACAGAACAGAACAGAAGGGAACAAGATTTTGATTTGATTTATTTGATTTGTCAATTGTTTACAAGATAATAGGTATAAGTAAAAACGTAGTTATGAATACATGAAATGGGTATACATATAAGAAAAATAAAGGACAGGGATGGTAGGCATGTTGGTGCACTTATGCATGCCCCCTACAGACCTCTTAGGAAAGGGGTGAGGTCAATAGTAAAGAGTCTAAGATTAAAGTTTTGGGGGTTTGGGGAAGAAACTACAGAGTCAGGTAGAGTATTCCAGATATTGACCACTCTGTTGCTGAAATTGTATTTTCTACAATCAAGTTTGGTGGGGTTAACCTTGAGTTTGCATCTACTGTATATTGTATATTATTATATATTGTATATTATTATAAGATGGGATCTTATAGTGCCATGATGGCAAACCTATGGCACGTGTGTTTATCTATAATGATCAGTAATCGGTAATTTCAAAATTAGTGACATTCACATTAGTTTGTGCCTGCCATCATGATGTCTTGGTAGGAGACAAACCTTCCCCATTTGTCCAGGCTTAGGAGTAGCTGCAGCTGCCTGGATGATGGCACCCCTGGATTCATCACACCTACAATTTGTGCGCTCACAACACTTATATTTATAGATATAGCACTGGTTATATCATGAGTCATTGCCAGCTTTGCTCCAAGGACTTCAAAATCAAGATTATGGCTTTAGTCGAAATGAAGATTCTGATATACAACTCAAAAAGACAAGACTTATATAGAGCCTCAAATACCAGGAATTCCTTCCCTTCCCTCCCTCCCACCTTCCCTCCTTCCTTCTCTCGAGACCCTCTTCACTGTCTTCCTCTCTCTCCCTTCACCCTCCCTCCCTTCCTTTCTTTCTCCCTCCATCCCTTTCCTCCTTCCTCAATCCTGCCTCTCCCTTTTCCTTCCTTCCTCCCTCCCCTTCATTTCCTTCCTTTCTTCCCTTCCCCCTCCACTCCATTTCTTTCCTTCCTTTCTTCCCTCCCTCCCTCCCTTCCTTCTCCCTATTTACAAAATCTTACAGGGTTTTCATCTTAAGATCCCAATATATTTTCTTCCTGCCACCTCCTCATGATAAGACTCATCATCCTCATCCTCATCATGGTCATCATCAACTCATCACAATAAGAAAAATCCTCTGCAGCCAAGCCCACCGGTGCCGAGACCATGGCTGTCATTTTGACAGCTGCATTATGTTCTGAGAAACACATGTGTTCTTTTGCCACAGAGGTGAGCAGTGAGCTATTATTCTGTACAATGCTACTGATAAGTGAGCGTGGGAGAAAATAAAAAGTGATGCTTCTTCTGTGCATGTACATGCAGGACTGTTATGCGAGATATGCCAGAAGACCCTCCGCTTGACTGCCCAACCTCTTCAAAAGCAATATCTTCTCTCTCTCCATTCTGCCTCTGCCATTCAAAGCATGGTAGAATTTAGATTTAGATACACCCAGATGTCTTTTTTTTTTCACTCAGTTCAGCTGGGCAAAGATGAAGGGATTGTAATATGTTTATATACCACTATAAGCCTTGTGGTCATGACTTTTAACTGGAAGAAACTCTGCATTGTTGGATAACAATTTTTGAACTAAGGCACCTCAAATGGGCTGACTTACCGAATATGTCTAAAATAACCAAATAACAGAATTGGAAGGGACCTTGGAGGTCCTCTAGTACAATCCTTTACTCAAGCAGGAGATCCTACACCATTCCAGATAAGTGGCTGTCCAATCTCTCCTTAAAAGCTTCCAGTGTTAGAGCATTCACAACTTCTGGAGTTGTTCCATTGATTAATTCTTCTAATTGTCAGGAAATTTCTCCTTAGTTCTAAGTTGCTTTTCTCCTTGATTAGATTCCTTCCATTGCTTCTTGTCCTGCCTTCAGGTGCTTTGGAGCTTGACTCCCTCTTCTTTGGGGCAACCTCATAGATATTGGAACACTGCTATCATGTCACCTCTAGGCTTTCTTTTCTTTTTTTTTATATATTAAAAAAACTTTATTAAGTACAAAAAACTGAAATATACAAATATACAAAATTGAAAGACAAGTCAAACAAGTAAACGTCACAACAGTTTCTATGATAAAACTGATTAAACTTTCCTTCAATACATTTGATAGTGAGTTAAATATTTCATAATTAATATTAGGTGGCAATTATTTCCTATATCCTATAGGTTATCTGTTGTTTATACTCTATAAAATATAATAATCTATTATTGATATTTGTTCTTGGATTATAATTATGTGTTTTTACAAATATATTCTATCTATTGCTTAATCAGAGAGCCAGGAGATCTAAAACTAACATTTATAAATTCCTGTCTTTTGGTATATATGTTGTAATATGTTTCATAGATTCATTTTTTCCCCTTAGTTCCCACTTTCTTTCTTTCTTTTCTTTTCTTTTCTTTTTTTTTTGCACTCCAGCCAATCAGTCCTTCTTTTCATTAAACTGGAGATACCCAATTCTGTTCTTCAAAACTTTAGCTCCAGTTCCCTAATCAACTTTCTTGCACTTCTCTACACTCTTTTTAGAGCCTCAACAGCTTTTTTTATATTGTGGCAACCAAAACTGCATGCAATATTCCAAGGGTGCTCTTACCAAGCTACAGGTGTGGGATACGTCTATATTAGTTCCATAGTGAACACCAGGGCTTCCTGTCCTGCCTTCAGGTCATAAGTTGAGGACAACCTCAATGGACAATATCATTTTTGTTATAATTTCACTTCCCAGCCCCTACTTCTTCCATCTTTTTTCCCTCCTTTTTCTTCCTGTTTTTTTTTTTTTTTTGCTGCTAAGCAGAAGTTTCACACCCATGTAGTGTTCTTCTGCACTGTAATTACTTTAAAGAATGCATTATTTATGCAGCTGAGGCACTTAGGCAGTTCCAATAAGAGTTTCTAGAAAAGTGTTATTTTTGACAGTGAGGTTTCTTTTATAAACCAGCTACAATTTTACATTTCAGATCCTGTGCTTAGTCAGCATCTAAATATAGCCAAGTGAACAATAGGCATCTGAGTTTACACTCAGAAAAAGTTAGACTCTGATTAAGCAGATTGAAATAAATGTAAGATTATATTGCATGAGGGATAAATTGTCCTCCATTTGATCCTCCCCTCCATTATTATTATTTTTTTCTCTTTTTTTTGCTGAAGGAGTCCTTTTTCTCTTAAGATAAAAAGTTCCCAGGTTAGAATGGAAGAATCCAATTTCAGTTCAGGTTAATAGAGCAATTTAAGAAGGTCAAAGATACAACTCGTTTTAGCTGAGGTTAGGAAACCCAGCACAAGCAAACTCAAAAAGGACAACTAGGGAAACAGAAAATGGTCCACCGCAGTTTTGAGCACGTACATCTTGCCAAAACGTGCTTTGGAATTAGACAAAGCTGAATAGGAAGGAAGCTGAGAAAGGAGCTTTGAAAGGGCAGGACTTCTCAAATACATAACTGAAATTACTAAGACACCCAAGTCAGACCGCAGAGACTTAAGAGTAGAAAGAAGAGCAAAGAGGAGATAGATCAATGGAAGTGAGTCTCAAACTGGAAACGCCTCTGAAGAAAAGGTCAGAGTGAAAGAAAACAACTGTACGGCCATTCCAGATTAGAGAACAAGTGAGCAACCAGACTAAAGGAAAAATTGTTGTTTGTGTGTCTTTGTGTGCGTACCTAACCTAAGCATGTAAAATGCATATGTATGTCGATGCACAATATATAAAAAAAAGATGTTTGAGACTCTGGGAAGAGTGCAGAGAAGAGCAACAAGAATGATTAGGGGACTAGAGGCTAAAACAGATGAAAAACGATTGCTGGAATTGGTTATGTCTAGTTTAATGAAAAGAAGGACAAAGGCTGGTGTTAAGTACTTGGAAATGGGTCGGAGGAAATGGAGACAGCCTCTGAATAGTGACTTTCAGCTCTTTATTAGCATAGTGACTTCTCAAAACAACAACAGTGAACCCTGCCTTATATAGGCAACCTTTGTGAGAATTGTCCAATAGCGAGCTATGAACGCAAGTACTTTAAACCAATAATAATCCTCTGTTAAGGGCCAATCGGATTCCTAAGAACTAGCCAATCCGATCTGGCTGCCTAACAGCCAATCAGAAGTGCAGGGCCAGAACCCTGCACTTAACCTCAAGCTCATACTTTATTAACTATGGTACATACACAACACCCCTTTCCCCTGGCTTCTTAATTAAGGTGTAGTTATATAATCCTTTAAGTAGGATGGTTGTCTTTTAAGTCTTTCGGATTTTCGTTGGACTGGTTGATTGCAATCCTGTTGAGGTAGATTGTTGTTTGGCAGTGTCTCTGCTTCTTGCTCAGGTGCAATTTCTTATGGTGCAAACAATTCTCCTTCCTGCTCCATTTCTTGAGTCTCACTTGATTCGTCGCTCTCTTCGAGCAGGTTCCCTGGAACGTCATCTTCTTCTTCTGTACCTCCCCCCCCTCGGTTTGGTCATGGGGGAGTTGTTGACTGGCCGTTATGAGTCGTGACCGTAATTGGTCGATATGCCGTTTCCACAGTCTATTGTCACAGCATTTCACTACGTAGGATTTGGGGCCGGTCACTCGTACTACTGTTGCCTCTATCCATAACGGGTCGCCTGATAAGTTCCCTGCGTAAATGCGGTCTCCTACCTGGAATGTGCGACAGCGGCCACTGGATCCTATTGGCTTTTCCGGTTCGTAAGCAGGGTACAACCGGTCAAGGTGGGAACGGAGTCTTCATCCCATTAGTAGTTCTGCGGGAGTTCTGCCAGTGACGCTATGTGGAGTTATGTGTTGCATAAAGAGAATTTGGTTGACTTTGTCATCGATATTGTCATAGTCCATTTTTTGCAAAGTCTTTTTAACAAATTGGACCATGCGTTCCGCTCGGCCATTGGTCGCAGGGTGCGCAGGCGAGGTGAGTGCATGGCGGATGCCGCGGTCAGCGAGGTACTGCTCGAACATCAATGCCGTGAACTGTGGCCCGTTATCGGACACCAGGACGTCAGGCAATCCGTGGGTTGCAAAGAGTCTATTTAGGATCTTAATCACTGCCTCAGAAGTTGTGGCCGTTATACGATGAACTTCTAACCAATTGGAATATGCATCGACTGTCAGCAGGAAGGTATATCCTTTGGTTGGCCCCGCGAAATCCAGGTGGATTCTGGACCAGGGTCCACGTGGCGTTTCCCATTCAGTTAGCATGGCTTTTGGTGGGGCGTTGCTGGCTTGTTGGCAACTGGTACACACTTTGACCCACTGCTCGATTTGCCGGTCCATGCCCGACCACCATGTGTAGCTTCGTGCAAGTGCTTTCATCCGCACGATGCCGGGGTGGCCCTCGTGCAGGGTTTGTAGTAGCGTCTTCCGGAGTCGTTCTGGGACAACGACTCAATCACCCCAGATGACACAGCCTTTTTGTGAAAAAAGTTCAGTCTGCCTTTCTTTAAATGGCGCGAAGTCATCTGGGACTTGGTCCAATGGCCATCCGCATTCTACCCAGCCTAGGACTCGAGCTAGGGTGTGGTCTCGTTTGGTTTCTCTCGCGATGTCTCGGGCAGTCATAGGTGGCGAGTTGAGTGTTTCGATCTGCAATGTGGTTGCCGTTGGTGCCGGATCATCGAGAGTCTCTGGAAGCGGTGCTCGGCTTAATGCGTCGGTGTGGGGAATGGCTTTCCCCGGGTGATATTGAAGGCAATAATTATAAGCAGCGAGGAATTCTGACCATCGGGTCATTCTAGGGGATAATATGTAGGGGGTTGGTTTGTCCCCGGCTATTATCCCTTGCAACGGTTTGTGGTCAGTTATTGTGGTAAATGTCCTTCCATACACATATTCATGAAATTTCTTTACAGCTGCAACGATTGCGAGAGCTTCTTTATCAATTTGTCCATAGTTCCGCTCTGCATGTGAAAGAATCTTCGAAAAGTATGCAACAGGGGCTTCGTTCCCATTAGGCAGTACATGACTCAAAATGGCGCCCACCCCGAAGGGTGACGCATTGCAGGTTATAACTAATGGTAAAGTCTCGTTATACTGCATAAGTACAGAGTCAGATGTGAGCAATTTTTTAACATTCCGGAATGTTTGTTCCTCCCGGAAACCCCATACCCACAATGCTTTTTTATCTGATAACCAGTGTAACAGTTCAGCAACAGTCGCCTTATGCGGTAAAAATACATTATAAAAATTAATGAGGCCTAAGAATGTCTGGAGATCGGCCTTGTTACGTGGCCTGGGGGCATTTTTTATCGCCTTTAATTTACTTTCGGTCGGGTGGATGCCCTGGCTATCAATCCTATACCCTAGAAGCTCAACACTGTCAGTATATAAGTGACATTTGTTTTTTTTCACCTGAAGTCCTGCCTCTTGGAATTTTTTAAGAACACTTTTCAAATGATCCTGCAAGATTTTTTTGGTAGGGGCTGCAATTAATCAAAATACGGAACCACGCCCTTGATTCCCTGTAACAATCTTTCCATGAGGCTTTGGAATATCCCCGGGGCTACACTAACCCCAAATTGCAATCGAGTACATTTAAAAGCACCTCTGTGCGTTACAATTGTTTGGGCCTGAGCCGTCTTTTCATCCACTGGTAGTTGTTGATAAGCTTGAGCTAAATCTAATTTAGCGAAAACCTTTCTGCTCCCCAAGGAGTGGAGGAGGTGCTGCACCACCGGAACTGGATACGCATTCTGCTGTAGGGCGTGGTTTAAAGTGGCCCGGTAGTCCCCACAAATTCGGATTGACCCATCTGGCTTAATGGGCGTTACAATAGGGGTTTCCCATGGAGAATGATCGATGGGCTTCAACACCCCTTGAGCAATTAACTTATCGAGTTGTTCGTTGATCTTAGCTTTAAGAGCGAATGGAACTCGACGGGGCTTCAAGCGAATTGGGGCTACTTTTGGATCTAAACTAAATGAGATTGGGGTCCCCTTATACTCACCTAAACAGTCCACGAAGACGTCACTGAACTCAGAAACAAGGTCTTCCTCCCACTCACAACCACCTCGATGCCTAGTGGCGCGAACCATTGGAGGCCTAATAGACTTGGGCTATCTCTGTCGATGATCATTAGAGGTAAGTACGCTGTATGTTTTTTGAAGGAGACTTGGACTCGGCAGGACCCAACCACAGGGATTCGATTTCCTTGGTAGTCCTTGAGGATGAGGTGTTGAAATTGGAGGTCTTGGCGTTGGATTATGGGGATAAGTTGCTTGAGTGTCTTCCAAGACACCATCGAGAGGGACGATCCCGAGTCGACCTCCATGTGGCAAGGCTGGTTCTCGATGTCTACCGTGACTCGAATTTTCTTAGTATCCATGACTGAGGCGTGACCTATAGTGATAGTATGGTGAGCCTCTTCTTTTTGCAAAGCTCGATTTCTGTAGGATTGGTTTACTGGTTCTCGCCTTACAGGACGGTTTCCTGTCGATTGGCGCTGGTTGGCCCTTTTGAGGCCTGGCTGGGTCCTGGTAAGCTGCGGCAGACCCAGCTAATGTGGCCTCGTTTCCCGCACTCATAGCAGAGTGCGTCGCGGAATTTGCATTCGGCCCTGGCATGGTTTGCTCCACAGCCAGCGCAAGAGCGTAAGGGCTTAGGGCGAGGATCCCAGTCGGACCGCAGTCGATGGACCCCTTCTTCATCGCTATCTGATGACAAAGAGAGGTCCTCGTGGTGCGTCGTTAGTAGCTTCCCTTCTGAGTTGGGTGAGATGTCGCCGGTCGGTTGTGTTGCCGTAGTGCGGCTTCGCCATAATTGTGCAGCCGACTTTTTGGTCGCCTCCGCAGCCGTGGCTTCGGCGATGGTGTCAGCAAGGCTGATGTCACCTTTCGCCATCAGCTTGCTTTGCACACCTAGTGCATCTAATTCCAGAATTACTCGAACTCTTATTGCCTCTTCTAAATCGGTGAACCCGCAGAGCCACGAAGTCAGCCATGCTCTCTCCTTTTCGCTGGTTCCTCTGATAAAACTCGTGGCATCTCACGAGTGTAGGCACGGTTGGTGCGTAATGGTCTCTCAGGATGGGTTCGAGGTCGTCCCAGCTCATGGCTTTCACTTCTCAAGGTTTGGTGAGTGCTTTAGCCATTTTAAATACAGCTGGGCCGCAGTGCGTCAGGAACAGTGCCCGCTTCTTTGCTGGTGTGGAGTCCTTCAAATTATTCGTCTCAAGAAACATTTGGAAGCGATCCATGTAGGATTCCTAATCCTCTTGGTTTGGATCGAACGGAGTGGGTGATATGATGCCGCCGGACATGGTTCCGTTGTTGGCGTCATCTTATCACGTGCTCGGTATTGCTTCCTGGCTTCTTAGGTTCAGATGTCTCCAAATCCCATCCTCGTCGCCAGTGTTAAGTACTTGGACATGGGTCGGAGTAAATGGAGACAGCCTCTGAATAGTGACTTTCAGCTCTTTATTAGCATAGTGACTTCTCAAAACAACAACAGCGAACCCTGCCTTATATAGGCAACCTTTGTGAGAATTGTCCAATAGCGAGCTATGAACGCAAGTACTTTAAACCAATAATAATCCTCTGTTAAGGGCCAATCGGTTTCCTAAGAACTAGCCAATCCGATCTGGCCGCCTAACAGCCAATCAGAAGTGCAGGGCCAGAACCCTGCACTTAACCTCAAGCTCATACTTTATTAACTATGGTACATACATAACAGCTGGCATGATAGCAATGTTCCAATGTCTCAGGGGTTGCCCCAAAGAAGAGGGAGTCAAGCTATTCTCCAAAACACCTAAGGGTAGGACAAGAAGCAATGGGTGGAAACTCATCAAGGAGAGAAGCAACATAGAACTAAGGAGAAATTTCCTGACAGTTAAAACAATTAATCAGTGGAACAACATGCCTCCAGAAGCTGTGAATGCTCCAACACTGGAAGATTTTAAAGAAGAGACTGGATAACCAAATGGTATAAAATTTCCTGCCTGAGCAGGAAGTTGGACTAGAACATCTCCACAGTCTCTTCCAGCTCTGTTTTTCCATTATTTCAGTAAACTACCTCTCTTTTGGAGTGGGCAAAATAGAGAATCCTACCAAAACACAGAAGAAAAATATAACTCCTTGTGTTATGGTCTCAAGGGAATGGATGAGACACATCATCATCATCTTCATTTAATAACCCCATAATCCCTTGTGGGGTGGAATCTGGGCAACTGAATGGAGCTGAGTGTTTACTGGCCAGATGCTTTTCCTGTCACCAGTGCAGATTTATATTTAGCAGATATATTCTCATGGTGCCCAGAGAGAGAAACATCTGCCTCTACCTAGGTTCAAACTCACAGCTCTTTGATTGTGAGAGCTCCACCTCTAGGTTACCACACCACTCAGATAAGGCATTGGATGAAACCAAATTAAAATAAAAGTTGCAGCTTTTTTTCTTCTTCTAATGGGCGACCTCAAAATGCAAGGGGTGAAACAAATGGGAAAAAGATTGGTTCAAGCTGATTTTTTTTTTTTTTTTGTAATGATTTTTCTTGGGAGTTGAGGAGCATATAAATTATTATTTTTCTTATTATTATTTTGTTCCTGGACAGAAAAAGAGAGTTGCCTCAGCAATTTTATTTGCAACCCCAAATACATGAATAGAAATGTTGACATTTAAGAAAAACAAATATGCAGAAGATGAAAATAGCAGATGATTTTTTTTTCCAGCATAGTGTGTTAGAGGGGGGAAAATGACTTCTAAAATCTGTGCACAATATGCAAAAACTATTTTTAAAAATTCATATACTTGCACAAATCTGCTAGTTCATACAACATGTTCCTCTTCCCCTGCTCCCCCCCCCTCCATTTGCAAACAAATGCAAATCTGGCTAAATTGAAAGTATGAGCAACTCCCTGCAAACATATTTATCACTGCTAACAAGTTCCCCACTCCGGATTTGTAAAGTATCTTAGAGGTCTAAAATAAATGTTTATTGCTGAAGCTTTTGTCAGTCTAACTGGTCCAAATGCAATTCACAAAATTAAGCATCACATCAAAGATGAAATGCTAGACTATGAATTGTCGGTGAATCGATGGCAAATAAGGAATTCCCATAAAACAAAGGACAAATTGCATGATTATTAGATACGGCATGCAAGTACAAAGTATATTCTTCACAAGGATGCAAAGGCATCAAAAATGATAAGCAGCCATTATTTTATACAATTAAAGAGCATGTGCTTATTCTGAAATCGACAGTAATCTGAATAGAAAGCAGCTTTTGTTTTAAAGTGTCATTAAAACCATTTGAAGGTGTCTCTTAATGAGTAGTTGTACAGGCTATTGGTCCACAGCAATGGATGAAATAATTTTGAATCAGAAGGTGCTGTGGTTTTATCTCTGTGAATAGCAATGGCAATAGCACTTAAACTTTACAGCCCTCTCTAAGTGGTTGACAGAGTCAGCTTCTTTCCCCCAACAATTTGGGTCCTCATTTCACTCAACTTGCCAAATTTCAGTGAGCCGGCAGTCAGCAGAAGTAGTCTGCAGTACTGCACTCTAACCATTGCACCACCAAGGCTCTTAATAGTTGTGATGTGTGCTTTTCATTCAGTTTTTTTTTTTTTTCATCCAAACTGAGAGGGTGGAATGGAGGGAGGGAGGGATCTAGCTGGATGGATGGATGGATGGAAGGAAGGAAGGAAGGAAGGAAGGAAGGAAGGAAGGAAGGAAGGAAGGAAGGAAGGAAGTGTGTGCGTGTGTAATACATTAAAAGTTCCAAAAATGTGTTGTGTTTTTTATCAGTTTTTGAAATGTACTCATATATTGGATGCATCGATTCTGTGTTGAATGGTCTGCTCTATTTAATTTGTTTAATTTGTTTTTTTTTAATCCCTCTTTCTACCTATTGCCAATGAGGTGAAATAATGATAACGAGAATTCATAACATGTAGGAGGTAAGAATTCATCATATGTGGGAGACAGCAAAGCCCAAGAGGAGGAGAAAAATTATTGCTGAGCTAAATGTGAAGGAAAAGATTGGATTCATATTAAAAGCGCGTTCATTTGCTGTCGCAAAAGTGTGGCTGCACATAATTAGTTAGTGACATGTGTTAATGTTTGTACTGGGTTGTTTTATGTCCATAATTAATTTTTACATACATTCTTATTACATTATCAAAGGCATTAAATAAGCTAATAATTTACTTGGGGTAAAATATCAGCTGCAACATGAAAATTAATTGCTCCAAAGAACATTCAAAACAAACCTATCAACGTCTATTGTTCCTCAAGAGAGGACAATTTATGTGGGATGGAAGAACCAAAAGAGTTGGTTCCTTCTTTTATTTAATATCTATTGCTTTGGATAATGATACGATGATTCAAGTTCCCACCTCACCCCCATCTTATTTCCACAAAATACATGTGATTAAAGCACATTATTAATGAACTTGACTTCTTTCTAAATTAAACACATAAGTCTTTTTCTTGCAGAAAAATCTCAGAACAATGGACAATCTAAATCTCTCCTCAATTGGGGATAGATGTGGCTATGGCCTTCTTGATGTGTGTGAGATTCTGGAGTCAACCAACAGCAAAGAAACTCTTAACCAGGGGTGTTCACAGGGGTTCAGGAGAGCCCAAGGGTGGGATTGAAATTTCTTAACAATCGGTTCTGTGGACATGGCCTAATTTGTGGATATGGCTTGATGGTCATGTGACTGGGTGGGTGTGGCTTGCATGTAAATATTGTAAATATTTATGCAAATATTGTAAATATTTATGTAAATATTGAATATCTACATGTGTGTGGGGGGGTGTTTTTTCTTAAGTTTTCATGGGTATTTATATGTATGGTATTCAGCTTTGTTCAGGTATTTTCCTATGTCATTATAGTTGTGCTTTTAAAGTTTATATATATATATATATATATATATATATATATATATATATATATATATATATATATATATATATATATATATATATATATATATCATTCAGCTTTGTTCGGGTATTTTCCCACGTGGTGCTTTTAAAGTTGTAGCAACGTTTCAGCAGAATCTCATCTGCCATCATCAGGCTTCTGTATGGTGTTTGTGAGTCAGACTTTTGCAGTGGTTTCAGATTTAAATTTGGGGCAGCCTATTGCTGTGTCAGAATGGTTTTTTCTTCCTCCTGATTGGTTGAGAGTCTTGGTCTGTGTTTATTGGTCTTGGAGTTTGCTGTGTTCTGTTACTGATATCTTCTGTCTGTTTTTTTTTTGGGGGGGGGGGCTCTTTTTGTATCTTGATTGGCTGGCAACATTGTGTTACTTTATTGGAGACCTTTAGTGCAGCTTGGCTTCGGGTAAATGGACAGCTATCATTCGTTAGGAAGCTGGGTTTCATCTGGGTGCCTGGTTGGGGTGTGTTTGAGCTGGAGGTATCAGGGGGGATCTGTTTGTGCCCAGGTGTTTGCCTGGCTTGTGGTGTGGAGGTTTATATATATATATATATATCTGGCATTTAGCTTTGTTCGGGTATTTTCCCACGTCATAATAGTGGTGCTTTTAAAGTTGTAGCAACGTTTCAGCAGAATCTCATCTGCCATCATCAGGCTTCTGTATATACACAGACAAACAGGAGAAAGAATTTTATTTTGGCTACAAACCCCCAGCTATCTCCATCTCCCCTGTCCTGTTCCCACAGCTTTAACCAGCTTGCTGTGGCAGCCCTGAAGATGCTCCAATATAGTTTCAGGGTTCAGAGTTCACAAAAGGATGTTGATCACATGATCATGGCAAGCTGCAAAGGACATAACTCTGAAAATCGGTCATTTTTTCAGTACCATACACTAAATGAACTATTGTAAGTCAAGGACTATCCATATATAACTGCATAGGTTTTGAGTTCCCATTATGACCTGCATACAGATGGACATCATGTTGTGACCTGCCAGTGGCCAGTGGATCTGGCAGCAAACTCAGACAATGAGGAGGTTGGGAAAGGAACATGGGCCAGTCCTGGAGTCTGGGGAAGGCTCTGACGAGGGCTCTGTGTTGGAGGCAGAGATGGGCCCAGGGCCATCTGATTGTTATCAGCTGCCTTCAGAATCGGAGATCAGTGGCACAGAAGAACAGCAGGAGCCTGTTCCCAGTGTGCACATGCACAGAGCTGCCAGGAGAAGGGAACAGTTAAGGAACAAGAGTCAACTCGGGAGTACAGATGGATGATTCATCCCTCCCATAAGGAATAAAGAAGAGCAAAATGGGAGTGGTGTTTGCAGGAGACAATGAGTTTATTTAATTGGTGTGAAGATTTGCTTGTTTGAGTTTGTGACTGTCAGAGACTCCTTGCCAAGTATTTTCTTGTACAGCGTTGCTCTTGGAAGATATCAGACCAGCAGTTCTCCAAGCCTGATAAGGTCTGTGGCTATAATTCACCCTTGAAAAACTGTTTCCTGAGACTTTGCTGGATGTGAATGATAGGAATTCCCATTTTCACTTTAGCCTAATAAAAAGGGGTTTTGTCGCTTCGTGATTTTGGGAAGCCTAGTTCAGAACACATCACCAACTCTGTTCACCAAAAGTATATTTTTTATCTTCTTGGGTGGAACATTTTTCCCCCACTAGGCTTTCATCGACTTCATTCCAACTGCACATCTCCAGAAACCCCAACTGGTAATCAACTTAAATAATTAGCAACAAGAATGATTAGAGGCTGGAGGTTAAAACACATGAGGAACAGTTACAGGAATTGGATATGTCTAGTCTCGTGAAAAGAAAGACTAGGGGTGACATGAAAGCAGTATTCAAATATTTGAGGGGCTTCTACAAAGAAAAGGAGGTAGCACCAAAAGGTAAGACAAGAAACAATGGATGGAAACCAACCCAGGAGAGAAGCAACCTAAAACTAAGTAAGGCGAGACCAATCAGTGGAGTTAGGAAACAGTGAAAGCAATCAACCAATGGAACAGTTTGCCTTCAGAAGTTATGGAGGCTCTGTTACTGGAGGATTTCAAAAAGAGACTGGATAACCATTTGTCTGGAATGGTGTAGATTTCCTGCTCAAGCAGGGGGTTGGAGTAGAAGACATCCAAGGTCCCTTCCAGCTCTATTATTCAATGTTCTATTTAATAGCTTTATCCTTTCATTTTCATGTTCCTTCCCTTTAAAGTAATCACCGTATACATAAGAAAACTATCCTAAACTGAGATGTCTAGAATTCTTACCTCCACATTTGCCTTAGCGCTTCCTCTGTCCAAACTCAAGATGGAATTGGAGCCAATTTACTACACAATGCTTGGAAAACCCTTTTAAGCTTTTATTGGGGGTTCCCCCTCCCCAGGGCTTTCATTTTTCTTTAAAAAAACAACACCTCTCTGCCTTTTTAAAAGTTTCCTCTACTCCCAGCAAAAAGCAAAATGAATTTTCAGCATATCTTGTGTTGAATGCTCCAGCATTGAAGTATAGAGAAAGAACAAGAGGGCCATTTTGTTCAGCTTCCTCCATTGTAGCTCTCCAGCTGAAGCCAAGTGGCTTAAGAATTTTTTAAATGATACTCCACAAGCCACTTCACATCTGTCTTCCACCAAGTATGCAGGAGGATTAACATACAGAAAATACATAGGAGAAGATATGTTTACTCAGCAGCAAACTTTGGTGAACTACAGAGGTTCTGACCAGTTCTGGAGAACCAGCAGTGGAAAATTTGAGTAGTTCTGAGAACTGGCAAATCCCACCTCTGACTGGCCCCACCCCCATCTATTCTCTGCTTTCTGAGTTCCACCTGATTGGCTAGGTCTTCTTTTGTTGCCCTGCACAGGAGAACAGAGCTGGAAAGAAGGTTAGTGGGGTGGGGAGAGAATGGAGATTTTGCAGTATCCTTCCCCTGCCACACCCACCAAGCCACGCCCACAGAACCAGTAGTAAAAAAAATTGAATCCCACTACTGGTGAACTACAACAATAAAAAAGCTCTTGCTTTCTAATAAACCTACAGATTACAGTAACTCCATATTCTAGTGTTCATTGCTCAGTGTATTGCAGATGAACACCTTGGAATTCTCAGTGTGTCACTAGCAATGTTCACAGTGGGAATTAAATGGGACAGCCAGCCAATTGCAGTAGGATGCTGGAGCAACCTGAGTCTTGCCCCTTTGTTACATGCAGGGCACAGGTTGCACTCCTATTCAAGACGGGGAAGGGCATGAGACAACTTACCATGGCCAACATAGTCAGCTCTCACAGGACGACTTGCTGCAGGACAATTCAATAACTCTATTTATTTAAAACAGTTAAAATGCTTTTTAATTTTTGTCATTCACATTTCATTTTGCACTACTTTTCGTAGCCTTTCTTTAATGATTATATTCCACTATTTCTTCTATATTAGTGTAACTCTTGTTCTGTGGTGAACTGTCACATGGCAAGTTGGACATGGTGTGTTGGCCATGGAGAGTTGGCCATGGCGAATTTGCCATAGAGAGTTGGCCATGATGAGTTGGCCATGGCAAGTTGGTTATGGCAGCATAACTATGCATTGTAATTTTTGCCATTTTTAAACCTGTAAATAGCCATGTTAGAGAGGTCAAAATATCCAGAGGGCATCCATAACTATGCAATCATTGTATAGTCAATCAATTTTGGGCTCAATTGTAGTCATAAGATATTTTTTTTACCATATTGTTACTATTGTTACTGTATTGTTTACCATATTTTCAGTTCCCAGCTACCACCAGATCAATCAGTTAGGAAGCACATTGTATTCATAATAGAATATCTTGTGTGGAAGTCCTTATAGCAATGTCTCAACTTCTGCTAAAAAATTCTTACTTAGGTATGGATAGTTGTTTTATTGAGTTTGCAAGAATTTATTATTTTTGCCGTGCTCTTGGGTAAGTGCATAACACATTATGGAATATATTAATGATAATATATAATGTAATCAATATAGAGTAGTTTAGCAATGCATTCCAATGCTAAATGGGAATTACAGCCAAGAAAATATATATACAATTGTAGCTTTGGTGTGTAATTTAAAAAAAATGCAACATTTTTAATTCTTTTGTACTGAATTCTTTTGTTTTATTTTGGGTTGCATTGTTGATTTGTTTTGCTCTTGTTTGATTTTTGAAGTCTTGGCTGTATTGTAAACTTCATTGTCTTTGTACTTTAAAAAACCCATATTAAAAAAATTACTATTAGGGCTGAATTCAAGCTACTTACAATGTGCTGTAAGCAAATCTACCCTAAGTTGTAGTTTTATTTGGAATCAATTAAGTTATTTCCACTCAAATTAGATAAATGTTGGGTTAATTTTGATCCAATTACAAACCACAATCAAACACAAAATGAACATCTGTTATGGATTTCTTTTCTCTTCGCTTCCTTCAGTCAAGATACAACCATCTGTCTTATTTTAAGTTCTCTTTGCTAATTCATTCTTTACTTATAGTAGAGAAAATATGGGCAGCTATTCTTCTTCTTCATAAGGATGTTCAAAGTTTTCAACAAAAAGAGACTGTTTCTTCAAAATGTTGAATTTCCCTTTTTTCTTTGTCCTTCCAAACTACAACATACGCAATTGCGTGTTCTGTGTTGAAGTAGTTTTTATCTTATGATTTCAACATCAATAGAAAGAGATGTGACTCATTCCTACATGTGACTCATTCTTAATAATAAGCCCTGTTCTGCATACATATTCATGGTTTAATTTGTGCTAAATTGCTATGTGTTTTTAATCTCTGACCTCTTGTCCCATCAGTGCTAATGAAAATTACAAACAAGATCTGAGTTTTCGGAAGTTCTATTCTAAAATTCCTTATCTAACAATCACATATTATTTTATGAGGAGTCGCATGCATACTAGGGAATAGTTTAGACAAATTTAAGAGAAGGAATAAGCAGAAAGGCAGGGCAAGTGTTCAATAATGAATGATTTTGAATTGAGTAGAGGTGAATAGAGCAGGTGAGGTGCAGAAATCAGCTGGTCTGCATGGGTGGGACGAGTGAGCCAGAGTGTGAGATATATATGATGGGATAGCACCAAGGTAGGTGGGCCCAGCTGGTGGTTGGAACTACCAGTATGGGCAAACTGGTCCAAACCAGAAGTAGCCTACCTCTGGTTTGGAGGCTAAATTGTATGAGAAATAGATGAGGCAACTAGGTACGTCTAGTCTAATGAAGAGAAGGACTAGGGGTGACATGGTAGCAGTCTTCAAGTACTTAAAGGGCTGTGACAGGGAAGAGGGTGTCAACTTATTCTCCAAAACACCTGAGGGAGGACAAGAAGCAATAAGTGGAAGTTCCTTGGAGGAAGATCCAATTTGGAACTAAGGAGCATTTTCCTGGGAATAATTAGTCAATGAAACAGCTTGGCTCTTGAAGTTGTGGGTGGTCCATTGTTAGAGGTTTTCAAGAAGACTTTGGACAATGATTTGTTCAGAAACAAAATAAGGACACCCACCCTGGTTGGACTACAAGACTCCAAGATCTCTTCTAGGCTTAAGATTCCAAGTCTTCCAATGTCACCCATAGAAGCCCCATGTTGATTGTAGCCTTAACTCCATGTGTTCCTGATTTTAGTTTACCTTAGCCCTTACAATGCCCAACAGATATCATTCTATCCTTCTTTAAGCACAGAGAAAGCATCAGTCTACTCTATCAAGAAAATAAAATTAACAATCACGGAGAAAAAAAGAGTGGAGTTGTATTATTAGTTATTATTGTGTATTTTGTATAGGAGGTATACAGATGCCAGAATATCTTGATTGGTCTTATGTGCAATCAAAATTGATTTTGAATGAGAAATCCATTTTGATTTCTAGCCTAAATAGAAAATATATCTTAGACAAGTCATTTCTTATATTATTAATCCTGAGCAATTGTTGGAAACATTCTTCCTTCTTTAGAAAAAAAAATTGGTGAGATGCCTCATTCTCCCATCCACTGCAATTTATCCATCAATAGCTCAGAGAAATTTAATGGCCTACTGCAGTAATGAATCAACTTCAATAGTTTCAGTACATGTCAGGCCTCAAGGCCTCACGTAGGCTGAAAGCATGTACCAGGAACAAAGAACATCAATCAGCAATACAACACCAGGGGCTACTAACTGGACTGCAGGCATTGATTGGCTACTTTGTACCTACTAAAACTGACCATATAACACTGTGATTTGATGCTACTATGTGTCCACTAATATTTCTACTCATGTAACATAATGATTGGATAGAGTTCACCACTTGTGAGATATTACTGTGTCTTTTTAATAAAAGAGTTTCCCAAGCTTGTGATCGGGGCAGCTCACCCGAGATAGAACCAGTCTGGTGTCTCAGCAGCCTCAGCCATTAGACAGCAGTGCCCCACCTGTAGTCAACAAGCCCATTCCATTCCCTTAGGGGTAAATCCCTGTGGGTTGAAAGCCTGTGAAATATGGCAGATGGACGTTACTCAGTTTCCTCCATTTGTCCCCTGGAAGTATCTGCATGTCACAATTGATACTTATTCAGGGTTCATAATGGCAACCCCGCAAAGAGGAGAAGCCTCCAAACATGTCATCAACCATTGCATTCGCACCTTTGCATCGTTGGGACGCCCAAATGAAATAAAAACAGATAATGGTCCTGCATACACTAGCACAGCCATGTCAGAATTTTGCGCAAAGTGGCAAATTACCCACAAATTTGGAATCCCTTACAACAGTCAAGGACAAGCTCTGGTAGAGAGAGACAACCTAACGCTAAAAACAGCATTAGAATGACATTTGATCAAAGGGAAAAAAGCCCTTGGCTTCCCGGCGATGCAAGACACCCTTAATCTCTGTCTTTATACACTCAACTTCCTCTATCTCTCCGGCACCCCTGCTACAATGGCAGCGGAGTGACATTTTTCTTCCCCCCCTTCCCCTGATTCTCCCAAACCACAGGTATACTACCGCCAACTGCCAGACCCTACTTGGAAGGGTCCTGCTGCTCTCCTCACCTGGGGTTGTGGCTACACAGCTATCCAGCTTCCAGATCGTGTCCTGTGGGTTCCTGGATGACACATCAGACCATATCACCCCAAGATAGAAAAATCACCACCCGCAGACATATCAACATGATTCGTCCCATTGCCTTGCTGACCCTCTTCCTCCTTCTTGCCGCACATGCCTCCAAGATTTCCATTCCGTCTCGAGTGATGTACTTCATGCCAGGTATTCCCCTCCTGCTGACCTGCACTGCATCTGGGGACATTTTTCCCCCCTACCTCAGATGGTCGACACTCCCTCAGCCATGGCTCCATATCTCCAGAAATGCTTCTTTCCGTATCAACACCTTTGAACACCCTCCTCGGACTACACTCCTCATACTTCACCCTACTGCCACCACCTATTATTGCTCCAGTTGACACCTCTAGGATTCCATACACAACATTTATGAATCCTGGACAGTCCTCAGATCCCGTTCACCTCATCATTATCACAGACAATTCGCAAATCAAACTGATGTTCAGGCCACCCCCTTTCTACATCGGGTTAAGAGATTACAGAACCCAACCAGCGCATCAGATGGCTGCACCCCCTGCCTGACCAACACCACGCAAACAGGCTCCATTCAACTAACTCTCATCTACCATACCCAACAACTGCAGAAGTGCCTTCCTACGGGAAAAACTTGCCAAAACAACGGGACCATGTACCATCTATGCAAGAAGAACTCAAAAACCATTTGCTACGATCCCAAGACGGCTGTACATCTCAACGTTACCTTATGGGCGGGACTTCCAAGAACCTCTGGCATATCTGATCCTGAGGGGGAGGGAAAACTTTATTACCTAAACCACACTACCGTGCTCAAGGATGGTACTTGTTAGGGATAACATTGTTTTACCCTAACTGGTTTAGGTAAATAATAATATGTAATCATAATTTGTATGTTAAAGTGTCTGCAACTTTAACTGTGGGATAGTAATTAAGGGAATGGTTGTGAAAGCACTTTAAAAGAAGCAAGACGGCAGCTTGCTCACTCTCTGGCTTTGATGAAACCTGATTACTGCAAGGACACAAGACTGCATTGCTCGAACAGGAGAGAAAACAAAGGACAGACTTGTAAGTGAACTGACATAGGGTATTCAACACGGACTTTTGCTAACTGAATATCCCTGAATGGACTGACTAAATGATACATGACTATTGGACTGTTATTTTGACTATGCTATGAACTCATAATGGAATAAACTATATATTTGATAGCACAAGCGTATCTGTCATTTTTACTGTATGTTAATAAACATACAAGCTTAGCTCACTCATTTATCTGTGTGCCTATCTGACTAAGCTGCACATTCTGTTTAGCTTGTCTCCCTAACCCTGGTTGGGGAAACCAGGCTTAACACTGGTTATGGGCCCAGAGGCTGCAAAGTCAGTTTAACTAGGATAAAACAGATTTATGTAAAAGTGAGAGTTTGTATTGTTATACATTACAGTAAACAGACAGCTGTGTTTTATTAATTATAGTTTTATATCCATATAAGAAAACATGGCACAAGTCAATCTACAAAGTTTGTCCCTTATATCCAAGCTGGATAGAACAAACTATGTATCATGGTCTATGAAATGTAGTCTGCTTCTACGAAGAGAAGGTCTGTGGAACATAATTGAAAATCCACCAAACATAGAAGAATGGGATCCAGAGGATGAGGAAGATAAATTAAAGATAGAAGAATTTATGCATAAAAATCAGCAAGCAATTTGCATTATTGCTTTAACCTTAACTGATATGCAGCTTGTTTATATCCATGGAGAGAATACAGCTGTTGGGTGTTGGCAGAAGCTGAAGAGGATTTATGTTCAAGATAATGTTGGTGCTCACATAAATCTAACACGGAAACTTTTCAGTACACATCTCCATAAGAATGGTGATATGCTGAGTCATTTGAAAACTATGCAAAGCATTTTTCAAGAACTGCATGAGAAAGAGCTTATTTTCTCTGAACTACATCAAGTCTACATAATACTATCTTCCCTCGACGAAAGCTATGATAACTACGTAACTTCCCTTGAAATATTGCCAAAGGAAAGCCTAACTTTAACTGATATAACTGGCAGATTGATTGAAGAGGCCAGAAGAAGGCTTGAAAGAGACGAGTTAAGGAGGCAGCAACCTCAAAAAGAAGATAATAAATCTCCTACTGCATACGCAATTAAAAAGTGTTTTAATTGTGGAGGAAGAGGACATTTGGCAAGATTTTGTAAAAAAGCAAAGCGCCAGAACGCTGGCCAGAATACAAAAAGTCATCAAAAGATAAATAAAAATTTAGAGTTAGCCATGTATACTAACGGAGCTGTAAAAAATAATTTATGGGTGGTTGATAGTGGAGCATCACATTGTATAACAAATGATTACAGAAATTTTATTAAAATGTCCAAGAGTACACAGCAGATATTATTAGCCAATGGCTGGAAACTGAAAGCTAAAGGTCAAGGTATAGCATATTGTTCTTTTATAAAAGAGAATGTAAAAATGTTATATGTACCACAACTTAAGTTTAATTTAATATCAGTTAGAATTTTGGTTAAACTAGGATATGTAGTTACTTTTAGGGGAGATAACTGCATAATTGAGAAAGAAGATAAGAAAATTACTGCATCTTTAAGAGGTGAATTATATGTGTTAAATGATGATGATTTAAAGGTGGCTAACACAGTTTATGAAAATAAGAAACCTCATGATGAATGTATTCACTTGTTACATCGAAGGCTAGGGCATTTAAATTTTAAAATGCTTAAGAAAACTGTTGAATTATCTAAGGGAATAAGTTTGAAACCTTGTCATAAGTATTTGCAATGTAATGCCTGTAATCAAAGCAAAGCAAGGGTAACACCTGCTAATAGAGTTGATGGATTTACTACCAAAGAACCTTTAGAGGTAGTATTTGCAGATTTAATAGGTCCTAAAAAACCAAGTGTAGGAGGAGCTCGTTACATACTAAGTATAATGGACCATTATTCTAGATATGGGTTTTGCTATTTAATGAAGAGCAAAACTGAAACGTATAAAAATCTCTTTAATTGGATTAAATTTGCAGAAAGGAAAACTAAAAAGAAATTAGTAACTCTTATAACAGATAATGGTACGGAATTTACAAATAATAAATTCCAGAACAGACTAAGAATGTTAGGTATTCAACATAAAATGTCTGCACCATATAGGCCACAACATAATGCCTTTGTAGAGAGAAGAGGCCGAACATTACAATCAATGGCACAAACTATGATGTCTGATTCAGGATTACCTGACAATTTGTGGGGAGAAGCAATAATGTGTGGTAATCATATATTAAATAATGTTGTTAATTCAACAACAGGTAAATTACCATTCGCATTGTGGCATGGTACAAAACCTGATTTAAGTTACATGCACACATTTGGAGCACCAGCATGGGTGCATATCCCTTCACAACTTAGACAAAAAGGACAACATAGAGCTAAAAAATTATATTTTGTAGGATATACATCTAATCATAGATCTTATAGATTCTGGGAACCAGGTACATCTAGAGTTTACACAAGTGCTAGTGCAAAATTCCTAGAACATGTAGGATGGAATAGATTAGAGCAAGATTTAAATAATGAAGTTATTATTGAACCCTACAAAAGGCAGAAAGATCAGATTAGTTATAAGAAGAGTCCAATTAAAGAAGAAGTCCACAAAGAGCAAATAGGACCAGAACAAGAGGAAACAGTTGATCAGGAAGAGTTAGATAATCAAGAAGAGTTAATAAATGAAAGTCCACCTGTAAGTCCTGTAATACCTAGACGTACTACACGTGTAACTAGACCACCTGATAGGTATCAAGCAAGTATAGTTTGCCAAGTAACTAAAGTTCCAACTAGTGTAGATGAACTTAGGATGTATCCTGCTAAGGATCAGAGGAATTGGCAAAAGGCAATGAAAAAGGAACTAAATTCATTAAAGGTAATGAAAGTTTATGAAGATGCTAAATTACCTCCAGGAGAAAAATCCATTGAGTGCAAATGGATATTTAAAATAAAAACTGGAAATGATGGGACTGTTACCCATAAAGCTAGGTTAGTAGCTCAAGGATTTAATCAAACTGCATCTGATTACGATGAAGTTTTTGCACCAAGTCTTAAAGCAACATCTTTAAGAGCAGCATTAGTGTGGGCAGCTAAGAAAAACTATGTCATTAACCATTTAGATGTAGAAACTGCTTATCTACATGCACCATTGCAGCACACTATATATTTAAGAAAACCAGTAGGTATAAAAGACTATAAAGTAAATAGTAATGATTGTTGGAAACTCAAAAAGAGTCTTTACGGATTGAAACAATCTGGGTTTGAGTGGAACCAATATATTGTGAAAGAATTAAACAATATAGGTTTTAAATCTGGTTTAGCAGATCCATGTGTGTTTAAAAGAGAAAATAATGGAACGGTGTCATTATTGTTATTATTTACAGACGATATTGCTTTGATAACTAAGACTAATAATGAAGCTAATGAAATTATATCATTATTAGCCAAAAAGATAAAATTAAAGCATTTAGGTGAAATTAAAAGGTATTTAGGATTGACAATTAACAAAACAAAAAATGATTTTAAGATATCTCAAGAAGATAAAATTTGCCAATTAATTAAAACGTTTAAAATGGAACTTTGTAAACCGGCAAAGACTCCAATGAGTCAGGAAGTTTGCCAAACTGATGATCAAAGTCCCAAATTTGATAAGTCCATATATCAATCTTTGATTGGCAGCTTATCATATATAAGCAATTGGTCTAGGCCTGATATAGCTTATAGTGTAAATCAGTTGGCACGTTTTAATTCTGATCCACATAAATGTCATTGGCAATCATTAAAGAGAATTTTAAGATATCTTAAAGGAACAATGAACCATGCATTGTATATAGAACCAAAGGGTGATTTGAGTCTTAGTGCCTATGCAGATGCAAGTTTTGCAACTGATATAAACACTAGAAAATCAACATCTGGGATGGCTATATTATTTGGTAAGACACTAATAGAGTGGAGGTCAATCAGACAACAGCATATCAGTTTATCCACGATGGAAGCGGAATTTTCATGTCTGTCATTATTATGCACTGACTTGATTTTGTACAAACAGTTATTATTAGACATGGGTGTAACTGTAAAAGATTCCATTATTGTGTTCGAGGATAACCAAGCAGCTATAAAATTAGCTACTAGTATTGCTGTAAAAACTAGATCAAAGCATACTGATTTAAGATACTTAAATGTTAGAGAATCTGTAAAGAATGGGCTAATTAAATTGGAATACTGCATGACGGAAGAAAACATTGCAGACCAATTTACAAAAGCTCAAGGAGTAACTAAGTTTAAAGAAAGTTGTAACAAATATGATTTAAAGATGTAAATAGTTTTATTATTATTTTCCTAAAAGGGGAGAATGTTAGGGATAACATTGTTTTACCCTAACTGGTTTAGGTAAATAATAATATGTAATCATAATTTGTATGTTAAAGTGTCTGCAACTTTAACTGTGGGATAGTAATTAAGGGAGTGGTTGTGAAAGCACTTTAAAAGAAGCAAGACGGCAGCTTGCTCACTCTCTGGCTTTGATGAAACCTGATTACTGCAAGGACACAAGACTGCATTGCTCGAACGGGAGAGAAAACAAAGGACAGACTTGTAAGTGAACTGACATAGGGTATTCAACACGGACTTTTGCTAACTGAATATCCCTGAATGGACTGACTAAATGATACATGACTATTGGACTGTTATTTTGACTATGCTATGAACTCATAATGGAATAAACTATATATTTGATAGCACAAGCGTATCTGTCATTTTTACTGTATGTTAATAAACATACAAGCTTAGCTCACTCATTTATCTGTGTGCCTATCTGACTAAGCTGCACATTCTGTTTAGCTTGTCTCCCTAACCCTGGTTGGGGAAACCAGGCTTAACAGTACTAACCCAATTGTTTTAATCTTTGATGTTTGTGTTGCTTGTTCTAAACCAGGGGGACATTCATGCGGGTCAGCTGACTGGAAAACAACGTATGCCCACAATCATAAATATTTGTGTCATATGCCCATTAACTGGGCCATAGGGAACCCCAATCAATGGATCCCTTGTGGAGATTCCATCAAGTGCTCAGGTTGGCCTTGTGTCAGGTTGGCCTTGTGTCAGGTTGGCCTTGTGTGACAGATGATTGCAGCCTGAATACCCTCCCTGTATAATACCAGGGGAGGGTACTCAGGCTGCAATCATCTGTCACATTTCAAATGAATATCAGGGTCTACCACAGACAATAAGGTAGAAATCACCATATCCAGGCAACACCCTGCCTTGAATACTTATGGCATAGAGATTGATGGCACAGGATCAGATCCAAACACTTATATTACCATAAAAACTGAAGTAATATATGAAGGTAAGGAAACATCCTTAGGCTGGTTGGTATATAATAATTTAAGGAAATTAGAAAAGCCCCTGATACCAGTGTTATTGCAAAAAACTTGTTCATGGATATGGCAGAAAAAAATTGAAAAACAACTTGCATTAACCAATTGTTTTATCTGTGGGGGAACCATCACAGGAGAACAATGGCCGTGGCAAGCCTTAGAAGCCTCGCCATCACTGTTTAATAACATGTCTTCTGCAGGAAACACAACAGCTAGAACAGCTTCCGATCCACTTATCTGGACAATTACCACCAACTTAATTGGTAGAAACTGCTTTTCCCGAAATGGGTCCACTCCAGTAGGACACCTCCTTTGCTTAGGTACATGGGATAACTCCTACCAGACTTGGACGGCACCTGGCAATACTACCACCACACCTGCTAAATTCAACACCTCCCTCCTCCCTTATCTCAATGACACAACATCTTCCCAAATTTGGACAGCCCCAAATAACATGTATTGGATTTGTGGTAACCTAGCCTATCCATCCCTTCCAGCAGATTGGCACGGATCATGTGTATTGGGGTGGATAAGACCTTCCTTTTTCCTCCTACCAATCTCTATTAAGCAAGAACTAGGCATCCCTGTGTATGATACATTATCCCGCAAGAAAAGAGACACCAACAATGCCTTTGCAGGTTTCCCCTGTCAATCAGAATACACAGGGGATACCTGGACCTCAGAACGAATCATCTGCACTTACAGCGTGGCCACTTGGGCCCAGGACGGGTCCTGGGGGTACAGAACCCCCATATATATGATTAATATAATTATTCGTTTACAAGCTGTTTTAGATTTAGCAGGCCAATGAATAGACAAAGCTCTAAACACTCTAGCAACTGCTGCACACAAATTATGCACAGCTGTCTACCAAAATCGCTTAGCTTTAGATTACATACTAGCCAAAGAAGGAGGGGTATGTGGTAGGTTCAATCTCATGAATTGTTGTCTTCAAATTGATAAGGTTGGCAAAGTGGCAGCACAATTAACAACTGAGATGCGACAATTAACCTATAATCCTAATCAAGTATGGCAAGGTATTGATTTTAAGAATATTTTTAGTTCCTGGTTCCCAAAACTACCAGGATTACATGCCATAGTAGCTCTCATAGGTATGATTGCTGCAGGATGCATTATTCTTCCATGTGTGTTAACAATTTTTGTTCGCACTATCTCCAATAGTCTGTCTTTATTAGCTGAAAAGCGCACCATTGCAGAGGTTAATGCCCTCTGGGAAAAAGAACCTCTGTACAAAGTCATACCCTCAGAAGACCCTGATGCGTACGCTCGCACAAGTTTTTGCATGGGCAGTGACGAAGATCCAGAAGAATTTCCTCCATATAAAACTAAAACAGAGGAGATGCAGTAATGAATCAACTTCAACAGTTTCAGTACATGCCAGGCCTCAAGGCCTCATGTAGGCTGAAAGCATGTACCAGGAACAAAGAACATCAATCAGCAATACAACACCAGGGGCTACTAACCAGACTGCAGGCGTTGATTGGCTACTTTGTACCTACTAAAACTGACCATATAACACTGTGATTTGATGCTACTATGTGTCCACTAATATTTCTACTCATGTAACATAATGATTGGATAAAGTTCACCACTTGTGACTTATTACTGTGTGTTTTTAATAAAAGAGCTTCCCAAGCTCGTGATCGGGGCAGCTCATCCGAGATAGAACCAGCCTGGTGTCTTTCTTGATGCATTTGACCACCCAGTGAGAAGCTTTCCAAATGCGGAGCAAAGCTGCAGACCATAGGGGTTCTAATATATTTCCACTGATTTCTGCTCCAGTGCTTTATTTTTGAAGGACACTCTGAGATTAAAAAAATAATCAGGACAGCCCTAAGTTTTATTTATACCATTGAAAGCTTTCAGTGGTAGAAGACTGTTAAAGATTGGATAGAGAAAAACAATCAAAAGCCTGCCAGATCCCTGCTGTCATTTAGTTCATACATATGCTGTATGAAAGTTGAAGGTCAGGTAGGGTATATTAAGCTAATATCCAGGTACAAGTAACAGAAGAGAAGATGTCTTTTTGTCACCATAAACAAATTGAAAAAAAAAGAAAAAGCTAGCAACTGTAGACATTCCACTATACAAAATATAAATTCATAACTTCAGGATTTTCCATTCACAAAACGTTATTAAACTTTAGGTAAAGGTAAAGGTTCCCCTCACACATACATACTAGTCGTTTACACCATCTAGAGGGCGGTGCTCATCTCCGTTTCAAAGCCCACACTGTCTGAAGACATCTCCGTGGTGATATGGCTGACATGACTAAACACTGAAGAACACGGAATGCTGTTACCTTCCCATCAAAGGTGGCCCCTATTTTTCTACTTGCATTTTTTACATGCTTTCGAACTGCTGGGTTGGCAGAAGCTGGGATGAGTAATGGGAGCTGACTCCTTTATGCAGCTCTAGGGATTTGAACCGCTGAACTGCCAACCTTTTTTAATTGACAAGCTCAGTGTCTTAGCCAGTGAGCCATCGTGTTCTCTAAAAGGCTTTATGTCCAGCCAAAACATTCATTCTGTGATAAATGGCAAAGATTTGATGTTTGCTTATTTCAAAGTAACCTGAAATGACAGACCCAAGTAGATATTTGTTAGCCACATGTAAGACGGCAGAACAAAATACATATAAATATCAAGAACAGCTGAACATAGCTTCTGGATAGCCTCTTCCAACAGGGGAGACCTGACCATTTAGCTATTTTCTTCCATTGCTCTTAATATTATATGATGACAAAAACTCACAGCCTCCTGATTGTGAGGCGAGATTTTACCTCTAGGCTACTGCACTTTTCTTATCCCCATATAAAAGCAATAAAGAAAGTTATTCCCAAGAAAGCAAGAAATACTGCATTAAAATAAAACAGTGGCTGTAGGAAATCACTAAACACCAAACTGAACTTAAACTGGAACTCTTTTTATTAAGACTAACTATGGATCAATACCAAAAAAAGATACAATATATAATTCTACATATATTGATGGCAGCCAGAATAGCTTTTGCACAAATGTGGAAACATCCCCCCAGAAGATGTAGTTATAAACAAAATATTGGAATATGCAGAAACGGACATGCTCACATTTGAAATGGAAGAGAGGGAGAACTCTGAATATTACAACGTATGGCATAAATAGTATGAATGGTTAGAAGATAGATACAAAAAGTAAGAAAATGTAATTATTATAAGAGACCTTAAGAGAATAATAGGCTAGACATATAGACTATAAGACATATAAGATAAACGTAACTATAAATAGACATAATAGATACTGTGGATTTATAGAAAGAAAATGTATATATTAAGATATATAAAATAAATATTTGTCAATGCCGAACCACTATCAAAAACTGTATATGAGATTTGTATTTGTGGAAAATATAATAAAAATCTATTTTTTAAAAAAAGAACATTATTCAATGCATTTTTTAAACTGCTCAAATACAGATAACACGCAAACTGCCCATCCTTTTGAGTTCTTCTCCAGAGGCATCATTGTGGAGACACAATTTGCAGTATTTCCTGGGGTTCAATGACCATCAAATAACAGGGAAAGGTATCTTGGAGAATTATATTTGAACTTTTGCGCCTCTTCTCTTCTCTTTCACTATTTATAAATGGTGGCAATTTATATTATGCTCCAGAAGAGCTGGGTGTATCTTAATGATTTATTATGTGCCTGAGTACTAAACAAGAAAAGTAATGCTAAAAAAATGTTTTTATACTTCTACTACTATTATTAGCACCATTACGAGGAAGGGGGAAGACATAGACTCAAAGCTTGGGAATTAATAGTGTTAATTTTTAACATCAAAGCAATGCAATACTTTGAATAAATTAATCTAGGAAACAAAGACACTATACGGTCTTAGTGCTAAACATTTAATCTTCTGGTTGGGATCAACTGTTAAAGTGACTTTCTATTAACAGTACAAAGTCCTTCAAAGTAATTTCATGCTGAGTTATGTGCGTGTTCCTATCTGAAGTTGTTTGAAGTTACTTGGATAACACATTTTATTCATTAGGACTAAATATTACATACTCCTAATTGTTTTCTACCCATGTCATTTAACTTAGCACCTGCTTCTTGAAATTCTTCTATTTTTTTTTAAAGGCTAGAGAAACTAGTGGATTATTTTAATCAAAAGTAAACTTTCCCCTAAATCTTATTATCCTTCTGGCCCATTCATGACACAAGGGAAATTCAACATGGTTCAGTTTCACTCTAGATGGCATTATTGGTAATTTTCAGGAGAACTTTGAAATATTACAGAGGAGGGAGAGAGGGAGGAAGAAAGGAAGGGAGAGGGAGGAAAGAAATAAGGGAGAGAGGAAGGGAGGGAAGGAGTGAGGAAGGGATGGAAGAATGAAGGGAGAGGGAGGGAAGAAGGAAGGAAGGAAGGAAGGAAGGAAGGAAGGAAGGAAGGAAGGAAGGAAGGAAGGAAGGAAGGAAGGAAGGAAGGAAGGAAGGAAGGATTATTGGAATTCAAATAGATCTTCAAAAGTTCAGGGATGAGGAATGGAATGCAAGCATCCCACCTGTAACAGGTAAGTTTAGGAAATAAATCCAGTTCCTCTTTTAAAATAAGGATTTACTTGGGGTAGAATAACAGAGTGGGAAGGGACCTGAGAGGTCTTCTGTTCTCACAGATGATAGATGGCTTTCCAGTTTCTTGAGGTGCCCCAAGATGGAATCCAGAAAGAAGTTATAGGCCTCACACAAGGTCCAGATCCCCAATTGAATCCCATGTTTATGGAGGAAGAGAAGGAGGTTCCCTATACATTAGTGAGAAGGGAAATATCTGTGATGAATCTTTTGAGGATGAAAGGGATTGTGCTATGATTCTTCCCCATATCATCCATCCTGTAGAAGAAATAACCAAGGAAGAGTTGGGTAATATTTGTGAGTCTATGGAAGATAAAGTCTACAACTGGTTCTCCTTGTCTCAAGTGTCGTCAGAAAATGACAGCTACCAAGACAAATTGCCAGAACCCAGAGTGACTTGGAGTACATGGCCAATTCTGTGGATCTTGTCTTCATAATTATTATGAAGAAGAAATTAGTGCTGCCTTGTTGGATCCAAACTGGTGCTTCTCACCCTGCCGTGGGATCTACAATTGTAGCTTCTGCTGGCAGAGGGAAGGAAGGTGTCTTGGTTGACTTAGCCAGGTATCATGGATGTGATGATGTCCATGCTTACTTGAAAAGTCTGAAACAAGACTTCAGGAGCAATTCCAGAATAATCTTGCAGAGCATATGCTTAGACTGTCTGGTTTGAAAATTCACTTTAAAAAAAAATGGTTGGCATTTTTTTAAAAAAGGGAACAAAACCTGTGACTTTTGACCAAAGTTCAAAGTTACAGGATAGTGTTTTATAATATTGTTAAATCTTAGTCCTGTTTCAAGATGAATGCTACTGGATCTTATTAGCAAACCCCAAAGCAGGTAGAGGTCTCATTCAACTCAGTGCATAACAGCAGCTTCATACAAAGGTGATAGCCAGCCAGACACCATTCTAATTCCCCTGAATCTCACTGTATGAGATTTTCTGGTGGCAGTTTGCATAGGTACTGTAGAACGTTAGCAATAACCTCTCTCCTAGAAGAATGGAATGTTTTGAGAAATATTTTTTAAAAGGCAGGATAAATTATTTCCCCTAAAAGAGAAATAAAAAAATCTTAAGGGAGACAGAGCCCCAGCTCCCCCAAGCAGATACTGAGCTGGGGCAACTTTTAGAAATGGAGATCTGTTAATCAATTACTCCCTGCAGCAAAGTCTGAACAAAGGCAGAGTGATAGGATTAGCCCTCACCCAAGATCCAACATAGGAAAAAGCCATTAAGCTATCATAGAATTTGTCCAACACTCTTTCAAAACACAAGCCTCTTCAACTGCAGTCCCAAATTCAACCAAACTTGGAGCTCAGACAAACTATAGAGCCAGATTTGACCCCTACACTGTTAAGCCTGGGTTCCCCAACCAGGGTTAAGGAGACAAGCTAAACAGAATGTGCAGCGTTAGTCAGATAGGCACACAGATAAATGTGTGAGATAAGTTTGCATGTTAGTTAACATACAGTAAAAATAACAGATACGCTTGTGTTATAAAAAAATATAGTTTATTCCACTTAGAGTTTTATAGCATAGTCAAAATAACATTCCATTAGTCATGTATCGTTTTTAGTCAGTCCATTCAAGGATATTCAATAAGCAAACTCCATGTAGAATATCCAATGTCAGTTCACTTACAATAAATCAGTCCTCTCACCGTTGATAAATCAACAGTCCTTTCTCTCTCCCGTTCCAGTAGGGGAAAAACGCATTCTTCAATCCATGCAGTAATTAGGGATCATCAAGCCAGAGAGAGCAAGCTTCCGTGCCTTGCTTCTTTTATGGTGCTTTTACAACTACTCCCTTAATTACATTCTTACAGTTAAAGTTACAGACACTTTAACTAACAAACCATGATAACATATTTATTATTTTACCTAAACCAGTTCGGGTAAACAATGTTATCCCTAACATTCTCCCATTTTA
This sequence comes from Hydrophis major, assembly GCA_033807585.1. Lineage (NCBI taxonomy): Eukaryota > Metazoa > Chordata > Lepidosauria > Squamata > Elapidae > Hydrophis > Hydrophis major. The sequence goes on from CM066333.1 coordinate 70,024,470, forward strand.
GGTAATAATAATACTATAACTATTTACATCTTTAAATCATATTTGTTACAACTCTCTTTAAACTTACGAATACGAATACGAATACGAATACCTTTATTGTCACTATCCACGTGTACAACTTGCATCATACGCATACACAGTGAGATTAAGCGACTCGTCGTTCAGTACAACCATACATGTTAAAAAGAGAATGTGCATAAGAATATCTAAAATATCTAAAACAACAAAGAAGAATAAAATGAGTAAAATTACCAGCTTATTGCACTTAATTTGTGCCTATTCACAGTAGGAGTTATTGCACTTGTCAGCCAGCACAGTAATAGTCATGATATATTGCACAAAAATTTCCCAATTGTCCCAAAGTATTATTTACAATATGTTTGACAGGACTTAAAGTCAGTGCATATGTAAGTTCAGGGTAGTTATAGCTTTGGGAAAAAAACTGTTTTGAAGACGATTTGTCCTTGACCTGATGCACCTATAGCGCCTCCCCGAGGGCAACAGGTCAAACAGTCCGTTACCAGGATGGAAACTGTCTTTTATGATGTTCACAGCTCTACTAAGACAGCGTGAGGAATAGATGTCTGACAGGGAGGAAAGAGGGCAGCCAATGATCTTCTGAGCTGTTTTGACTATCCTCTGTAGTCTCTCCCTGTCTGCCATAGTACAATGACCATACCACACTGTAATGCAGTATGTCAACAGGCTTTCAATGGACGCACGATAGAAGGTAATCAGCAGGCTGGAGGCCAGATTGTGCTTCCTGAGCACTCGCAGGAAGTGGAGTCTCTGCTGAGCCTTCTTAATAACTGCCGTGGTGTTTTCCGTCCAGGAGATCTTATCAACAATAGTAACACCCAAAAACCGGAAAGTATGGACCCTCTCCACCTGCTCTCCATTAATGTAAAGGGGAGCCAGGTCAGTGTTGTGCCTCCTAAAGTCCACAATGAGTTCCTTAGTTTTCTTGGTGTTCAGAGCTAAATTATTGTCCGAACACCAAGCAGCCAACATCAGGACCTCCTTCCTATAAGCTGCCTCATCTCCCCTCGAAATGAGTCCAACCACCGTGGTGTCATCAGCAAACTTCACAATGAGGTTGCTATCATGGTGTGGACTACAGTCGTGGGTATAGAGGCAGTACAGGAGTGGGCTCAGCACACAGCCCTGTGGGGAGCCAGTGCTCAGCGTACGTGTGGAAGAAAGGTGGGGACCAAGCCTCACAATCTGGGGCCGATCACTCAGGAAGTTCTTTATCCAGGCACAAGTAAGGGGGGGCAAACCCAATGTATCCAGTTTTTTGATTAAAATTCCTGGGATGATTGTATTAAAGGCAGAGCTGTAGTCCACGAAAAGCATCCGGACATAGCTCTGCCGTTGCTCCAGATGGTTCAGCGTAGCGTGCAGAGCTATGGCTATGGCATCCTCCGTAGACCGATTAGTGCGGTAAGCGAACTGATAAGGATCAAAATCCAAGGGGAGATGATTCATGATGTGCCGGAGCACCAGCCTCTCAAAACATTTCATGATTACAGGAGTAAGCGCCACTGGGCGGTAATCATTGAGGCTGGAGATGGGAGATTTCTTCGGCACAGGGATGATTATGGCAGATTTCAGACAGGATGGTATAACTGCCTGGGCCAGGGAGAGGTTGAAAATATCTCTGAAGATGGAGGCAAGCTGGGGGGCACATGCCCTAAGCACCTTGCCAGGGACTCCATCTGGGCCAGCTGCCTTTCTGGGGTTCGCTGCTCGGAACACCCGTCTGACGTCATCCTCCGTCACAGAAAAAATACTGGGTGGGGTAGCAGAACTGAATGTAATTGGAGGAGGGAGTAGGGCTGGTGCAGCTGTACGCTGTTGTGAAACTTCAAAGCGAGCAAAGAAGTTATTCAGCTCCTCTGCTAGCGCTGCACTCAGATGTTCTGTTGTTCCGTGACAACCCCTATAATTAGTGATGTCATGTATGCCCTTCCACACCTCCCGTGTGTTATGGCTAGACAAGTGGGACTCAATACTCCTCCTGTGATCCATCTTGGCTTTCTTAATCCCCCTCCTCAGGTCAGCTCGGGCGACTGTATACAAAGCTCTATCGCCTGACCTGAAGGCTACGTCACGGGCTTTAAGAAGTCCACGGACTTGAGTAGTCATCCAGGGTTTCTGATTTGGGAAGACCCGGATGTTTCTGTCTACAGTCACATTTCCGATGCAGAACTTGATATAGTCCAGCACCGTACTTGTATGCATTTCCAACTCTTGATGTTGGAACATCTTCCAGTCTGTCTGTTCAAAGCAGTCTTGAAGTCTACTAAGTGCATCCTCAGGCCAAATCGTTACAGTCTTCGTAATGGGCCTGCTACTGCGTCTGAGGGGGGTATAAGCTGGGGATAACAGGAGGGAGAGATGATCTGAATACCCAAGGTGGGGGAGGGGTATGGCTCTGTATGCATGTTTAATGTTGGTATAAACATGATCCAGAGTATTTTCTCCCCTCGTGGCACACTTAACATACTGGTAAAACTTCGGGAGTACAGTTTTCAGATTGGCCTTATTAAAGTCTCCTGCAATAATATGAACACCATCAGGGTAAGCCTGCTGCTGTTCGTTTATGGTATTCAGCAGGAGAGAGAGTGCCTTATCTGTGTTTGCGTCGGGCGGGATATACACCGCCGTAACGATCACAACAGTTAGCTCTCTCGGTAGAAAAAAAGGCCGACATCTTACAGACATGTACTCAAGATCCGGGGAACAATGATTATCTATAACTGTCCCATTATTACACCAGTTCTCATGTACGTAGATGCAGAGCCCCCCTCCTCTGCTCTTACCACAGTCCTTCGTTCTGTCCCAGCGTAAAAAAGTACGGCCTGCCAGCTGCATGCTAGCGTCAGGTATCCCAGAATGTAGCCATGTTTCAGTAATTACCATGACGCAGCAGTCTCGAACATAGCGGTTACCGGCGAGCTGTAGCTGTAAATAATCCGTTTTATGTGCCAGGGATCTGGCGTTGGCGAGATACAGACTCGGAAGAGGTGGCTTGAATGGATGTTTCCTCAGCCTAAGCATAACGCCAGACCTACAGCCTCGCTTCTGCTTCCTCTCCCTCCTCCGTCTTCGCCGCCTCCTGGCCCCGACAACAATCCACGGAGAGCCCGCTGGTCTCGCTATCTCATCGGGGATGTTATGGACGCGATGAAAGTCCCTCGAAACAGACATCTGGCATTGAATTCCAATGTCTATAATATCTGATCGTGTATAGAGTTGGCTCAATTACTCCTTGAGCTTTTGTAAATTGGTCTGCAATGTTTTCTTCTGTCATGCAGTATTCCAATTTAATTAGCCCATTTTTTACAGATTCTCTAACATTTAAGTATCTTAAATCAGTATGCTTTGATCTAGTTTTCACAGCAATATTAGTAGCTAACTTTATGGTTGCCTGGTTGTCCTCGTACACAATAATGGAATCTTTAACAGTTACACCCATGTCTAATAATAACTGTTTGTACAAAATTAAGTCAGTGCATAGTAATGACAGACATGAAAATTCCGCTTCCATCGTGGACAAGCTGATATGCTGTTGTCTGATTGACCTCCACTCTATTAGTGTCTTACCAAATAATATAGCCATCCCAGATGTTGATTTTCTAGTGTTTATGTCAGTTGCAAAACTTGCATCTGCATAGGCACTAAGACATCACCCTTTGGTTCTATATATAATGCATGGTTCATTGTTTGTTTAAGATATCTTAAAATTCTTTTTAATGATTGCCAATGACATTGATGTGGATCTGAATTAAAACGTGCCAGCTGATTTACACTATAAGCTATATCTGGCCTAGACCAATTGCTTATATATGATAAGCTACCAATCAAAAATTGATATATAGACTTATCAAATTTGGGACTTTGATCATTAGTTTGGCAAACTTCCTGACTCATTGGAGTCTTTGCCGGTTTGCAAAGTTCCATTTGATATGTTTTAATTAATTGGCAAATTTTATCTTCTTGAGATATCTTAAATCCATTTTTTGTTTTGTTAATAGTCAATCCTAGATACTTTTTAATTTCACCTAAATGCTTTAATTTTATCTTTTTAGCTAATAAAGATATAATCTCATTAGCTTCATTATTAGTCTTAGTTATCAAAGCAATATCATCTGTAAATAATAACAATAATGACACCGTTCCATTATTTTCTCTTTTAAACACACATGGATCTGCTAAACCAGATTTAAAACCTACATTGTTTAATTCTTTTACAATATATTGGTTCCACTCAAAACCAGATTGTTTCAACCCATAAAGACTCTTTTTGAGTTTCCAACAATCATTACTATTTACTTTATTGTCTTTTATAATAACTGGCTTTTTCAAATATATAGTGTGCTGCAATGGTGCATGCAGATAAGCAGTTTCTACATCTAAATGGTTAATGACATAGTTTTTCTTAGCTGCCCACACTAAAGCTGCTCTCAAAGATGTTGCTTTAAGACTTGGTGCGAAAACTTCATCGTAATCAGATGCAGTTTGATTAAATCCTTGAGCTACCAACCTAGCTTTATGGGAAACAGTCCCATCATTTCCAGTTTTTACTTTAAATATCCATTTGCCCCCAATGGATTTTTCTCCTGGAGGTAATTTAGCATCTTCATATACTTTCATTACCTTTAATGAATTTAGTTCTTTTTCCATTGCCTTTTGCCAATTCTCCTGATCCTTAGCAGGATACATCCTAAGTTCATCTACACTAGTTGGAACTTTAGTTACTTGGCAATCTATACTTGCTTGATACCTATCAGGTGGTCTAGTTATACGTGTAGTACGTCTAGGTATTACAGGACTTACAGGTGGACTTTCATTTATTAATTGTTCTTGATTATCTAACTCTTCCTGATCAACTGTTTCCTCTTGTTATGGTCCTATTTGTTCTTCGTGGACTTCTTCTTTAATTGGACTCTTCATATAACAAGTCTGATCTTTTTGCCTTTTGTAAGGTTCAATAATTATTTCGTTATTTAAATCTTGCTCTAATCTATTCCATCTTACATGTTCTAGGAATTTAGCACTAGCACTGGTGTAAACTCTAGATGTACCTGGTTCCCAGAATCTATAAGATCTGTGATTAGATTCTTATCCTACAAAAAATAATCTTTTAGCTCTATGCTGTCCTTTGTGTCTGAGTTGTGTAGGGATATGCACCCATGCTGGTGCTCCAAATGTGTGCATGTAACTTAAATCAGGTTTTGTACCATGCCACAGTGTGAATAGTAATTCACCTGTTGTTGAATTAACAACATTATTTAATATATGATTACCACACATTATTGCTTCTCCCCATAAATTGTCAGGTAATCCTGAATCAGACAACATAGTACGTGCCATTGACTGCAGTGTTTGGCCTCGTCTCTCTATAAAGGCATTATGTTGTGGCCTATATGGTGCAGACTTTTTATGTTGAATACCTAACATTCTAAGTCTATTCTGGAATTTATTATTTGTAAATTCCACACCATTATCTATTATAAGAGTTACTAATTTCTTTTTAGTTTTTCTTTCTGCAAATTTAATCCAATTAAATAGATTTAGATACGTTTCAGTTTTGCTCTTCATTAAATAGCAAAACCCATATCTAGAATACATACTTAATATGTATCGAGCTCCTCCTACACTTGGTTTTTTTGGACCTATTAAATCGGCAAATACTATCTCTAAAGGCTCTTTGGTAGTAAATCCATCAACTCTATTTGCCGGTATGACCTTGCTTTTGCGTTGATTACAAGCAAAACATTACAAATACTTTTTACAAGGTTTCAAACTTATTCCTTTAGATAATTGAACAGTTCTCTCAAGCATTTTATAATTTAAATGCCCTAGCCATCGGTGTAACAAGTGAATACATTCATCATGAGGTTTCTTATTATCATAAACTGTGTTAGACACCTCTAAACCATTATCATTTAAAACATATAATTCACCTCTTAAAGATGCAGTAATTTTCTTATCTTCTTTTTCAATTATGCAGTTATCTCCCCTAAAGGTAACTACATATCCTAGTTTAACCAAAATTCTAACTGAAATTAAATTAAACTTAAGTTGTGGTACATATAACATTTTTACATTCTCTTTTATGAAAGAACAATATGCTATACCTTGACCTTTAGCTTTCAGCTTCCAGCCATTGGCTAACGATATCTGCTGTGTACTCTTGGACATTTTAATAAAAATTTTGTTATCATTTGTTATACAGTGGGATGCTCCACTGTCAACCACCCATAAATTATTTTTTACAGCTCGTTACTATACATGGCTAACTCTAACTCTAAATTTTTATTTTTATTTTGGTTACTTTTAATATTCTGGCCAGAGTTCTGGTGCTTTGCTTTTTTACAAAATCTTGCCAAATGTCCTCTTCCTCCACAATTAAAACACTTTTTAATTGCGTATGCAGTAGGAGATTCGATATCTTTTTTTTTTTTGAGGTTGCTCCCTCCTTAACTGATCTCTTTCAAGTCTTCTTCTTGCCTCTTCAATCAATCTGCCAGTTATATCAGTTAAAGTTAAACTTTCCTTAGGCAAAATTTCAAGGGAAGTGACGCAGTTATCATAACTTTCGTCTAGTGAAGATAGAATTATATAGACTTGGTGTAGTTCAGAGAAAATAAGTTCTTTCTTGTGCAGTTCTTGAAAAATGCTTTTTATAGTTTTCAAATGACTAAGCATATCACCATTCGTTTGGAGATGCGTCCTGAAAAGCTTCCGTGTTAGATTTATGTGAGCACCAATGTTATCTTGGACATAAATCCTCTTCAGCTTCTGCCAACACCCAACAGTCATTTGCTCGCCGCGGATATGAACAAGTTGCTGGTCAGATAGTGTTTTTCCTATTATGCAAAGAGCTTGTTCATTCTTCTGTTTAAAGTCTTCTATCTTTTGTCTATCTTCCTCAATCTCTGGATCCCATTCCTCTACGTTTGGTGGATTTTCAATTATGTTCCACAGACCTTCTCTTCGTAGAAGTAGACTACATTTCATAGACCATAATACATAGTTTGTTCCATCCAGCTTGGATATAAGGGACAAACTTTGTAGATTGACTTGTGCCATGTTTTCTTATATGGATATAAAACTATAATTAATAAAACACAGCTGTCTGTTTACTGTAATGTGTAACAACACAAACTCTCACTTTTTACATAAATCTGTTTTATCCTAGTTAAACTGACTTTGTTAAACTGACTTTGCAGCCTCTGGGCCCATAACCAGTGTTAAGCCTGGGTTCCCCAACCAGGGTTAAGGAGACAAGCTAAACAGAATGTGCAGCGTTAGTCAGATAGGCATACAGATAAATGTGTGAGATAAGTTTGTATGTTCGTTAACATACAGTAAAAATAACAGATATGTTTGTGTTATAAAAAAATATAGTTTATTCCACTTAGAGTTTTATAGCATAGTCAAAATAACATTCCATTAGTCATTCAAGGATATTCAATTAGCAAAGTCTGTGTAGAATATCCAATGTCAGTTCACTTACAATAAATCAGTCCTCTCACCATTGATAAATCAACAGTCCTTTCTCTCTCCTGTTCCAGTAAGGGAAAAATGCAGTCTTCAATCCATGCAGTAATTAGGGATCATCAAGCCAGAGAGAGCAAGCTTCCGTGCCTTGCTTCTTTTATGGTGCTTTTACAACCACTCCCTTAATTACATTCTTACAGTTAAAGTTACAGACACTTTAACTAACAAACCATGATAACATATTTATTATTTTACCTAAACCAGTTAGGGTAAACAATGTCCTACAACAGTCCTACAACAATGCCCTACAACAGCCAATAGAATACATTTTCTTGCACAGGAACAGGAAGCTCAAGTGCAAAACCCCAGAGAAGGTATACATACATTCTCTCAACTCCATTTGGTCAGCTGCCCAGAACCATCCATGTGGTTCTGTTTCATCCTTAAACTGTCTTTCCAATCAACCTCCATGTTTCCATTGTCTTTCTCCCAGCTTGGAACTTAACCAGATGGATATTTCTCCCCCAGTATTTTCTCTATGCAACTCTGAGTTTATGTTTTGGTTGTCACATTATCCTAACTAACAATTGTTAGTGTTAGCCAAATCCAATTTTCATTTCCCCTTTGTTGGAAAGAAAGTCATTGTGGGACATTCATTGTATCTACATTTGCAGTTGCCGTATATAGTAGATTCAGTAATGAATCAAACCAGTGGTAGGATTCAAATTTTTTTTACTACCAGTTCTGTGGGTGTGGATTGGTGGGCATGGCTTGGTGGGTGTGGAGAGGAAAGATACTGCAAAATCTCCATTTCCTCCCCACTCCTGGGGAAGGTTACTGCAGTCTCCACAGTCTGGAGTTCAATCCTGACCAGCTCAAAGTTGACTCAAACTTCCCTCCTTCCGAAGTCAGTAAAATGAGGACCCAGATTTTTGGGGGCAACAGGCTGACTCTGTAAATCGTTTAGAGAGGGCTGTAAAGCACTATGAATAAATCTAAGTGCTGTTGCTTTCTAATCAGTTTTGGGGATTTTTTTAAAACCCCAACTGAGCAATCAATATGCAAGCTAGATGTTTCCCAAATAAGTAATTTAGGGCACTACTTGAGTCATATTTTCTTTTTGAGGCTTTGTAATATTTCAAGATTATTTTCTTTTCCAGCACCTTGGGACAATTTGTGTTTAAGAGGAGGCTTACAAGCATATAGGCATAAAGCTTGCTCACAAATCCCATTTTTTCTCTAATAATTGATTGAATGGAATGGAGGCTCACTTAACAAGCTCCTATGGGTTTTCCTGAAGAATCTCTGGCTGTAGGGAAAAAACAATTACTTGTACTGTAAAATACAGCAGTATATTGCCCTGGAACCTCTTTGTCACGTGCCAGGTGGTAAGCTATAAATCTTTGATGCTCTTTTACATCAAATGCAAATTAGTCACTAAACTAAAATAAGAAGACACGATTAATCACCTTTGAGTCTACCTGGTGGAATTACAAGTCATTGGATCTAATACGACTTACCGACAAATACTCTACAATAATTCTAGCATACAATTCATCACCTAGGATAGCCTTAATGTAATCTTTACGAACTAAAGAGAGGCAGAGACAATCTCCAAGGTATTCCATGATTCTCTGAGACAGGTAAGAGCTGAAAGAATAGTGCCAATATGTGTATGCTGAAATCAAATGCTAATTTTATTCATGATTTATGGCACTTCTGAGTTACGTATGCTGTCTCCCCCCACCTCTTTTTAAAAAATTTCTAAGCATGATTTTTATCTGAACAAATTTATCTGTTCACCTAGCCATTCTTTTCCAGTGTGAAATTTTTTAGCACATTTCCCCTCCGCCCATTTTGATACGGTTGCATTTTATGGAGCAATGTTTTTAATTGAATTTCTGGTCCCTCATTCATAATATATAATACTTTACAGCATTTTATGTGCGCAGATTTGCACAGTAATTTACAGGAAGCTGTCATAAACTAGTGTGCTGTGAAATAAAGTGACATATACACATGCTTCTTGAATGTCATTCTCTCTCTCTCTCTCTCTCACACACACACACACACACAAACATACATATCCATTTTTGGGCTTGCAAAATATATAAGGCCTTCTGGAGGAATCATCTAGTGCTGTGATGGCGAACCTATGCCATGTGTGCTGGAAGTGGCACACAGAGCCATCTCTCCGGGCATGTGTGCCATTGCTTGTTGCTCTTCTGGGTTCTGGTGCATGCATGTGCACAGCCTAGCTGGTCTTCGGTGCACGGGAGTGGTGGAAATTGGAAGAGTAGCTTCCCAGAGCACATGCATGTGCTGGCCAGCTGGCTTTCATGCACGTATGCACGTTAGAAACCGGAAGACCAGGTGGTACATTAGAAACCGGAAGACCACATTAGAAACTGGAAGACCAATCTTCCGGTTTCTGGCACTCACACCCATGCGAGTAGGGAAGCTGGTCTTCCGGTTTCTGGTGCATGCATGTGTGCTCCCATTTCATCACTCAGTGCCAAAAAGATTACCCACCACTGATCTAGAGGATAATCTGGCTTGGTCATCAGAAGGTTTAAAGGATAACTCTGGCTCTATCTCTGTGTCCGATGCTGAGCATCCACCAGAGCCTTCCCCAGGCTCCCAGAACTGGTCCAAGTTCTTTCCCAACCTCCTCATTGTCTGAGTCTGCTACCAACTCTGCTGGCAGCTGGCAGGCCCCAACAATGTCCTTGCCTGGTCCCTCCTTTTGTCATAACCTTTCTCACTAGATTTTTGGGGGTTTTTTTGGGGGGGGGAGGCGGGAACTTTTTAAAAAATTTAAAAAAGAGAAACAAGTTCTCACATTTTACAGTGATGTCATGGCAGCGTACATGTCCTTTAATAACATTTACCATAGGTATATCTGTAGTTAATTTACTAGTTCCTTACTTACTATACGACTGTTAAAATACAATACTTATTTATCTACATTACTTTACATATATACTGTATATACATGTCATATATAATATTCTTCTTTGAGATTTCTTTGGTCATTTTCACAAAACATCTTGACTCCTTTTTTTAACCATTTATACCATATATTCCATATCGTAAAATATTCTTCTTCTTCCCTGATTTTTAATAACATAGTTAGTCTGATCATTTCTTTGCATTGATGTATCTTATTAATTACTGCTAGATCTGTGGGTGTCGTGGTCAATTTCCAGTTTCCAGGAAGGTGAAGATTAATGGATGTTGATAGTGTTATATATGGCCCCATTTCCTATATGGTAAGTGCCTAAGGAAGAGAAAAGGAAAACTATTGATTAGTTGAAAATATTTCCCATAGTATTGACTTTAGCCATTTGTCTCCCAGAAGGAAGACGTTTACCTATTTACTAATTTGCATCTTTACTTCAGAATTGATCAATTTATCTGCCAGGACCACAGCTTCTAAAATCTGATGTAAAAATAACAGATAGAGGAATATATGCACGTATTAAAGCAGTCATCCAACTACAGCCATTTCAAAGCCAAGCATAATGTTAAGAAAACTGAGATCAACAATCAGAAATTTCAAAAGTCGGGTAATGCAAAATAAAAAAAATAAAAATGACATGGTAACTTCTATCTTGAAACTATAATATTCAACTCGGAGCAGACAGTTTCAATTTGGAAAATTGGTTTGGAACTCATTATGAGGAATTTTATGGGAAAGTGAATTTACTTTGAATATAGAAAATATATATATATTTAAAAAAAAATGGACCCTAGAGGGAACTAAAAAATAACAATTAAAGGAAAAGTTAGATGTAAACCTGATTGACAGCTACAGAATGATGCAAAATATTATAACATTGGAAATTTCTGAAGAATTTTTTTAAAAAAATAGAACTAGAAATTAATATCAATAATATGAATGACAATGTTTGCTTCTATAGATAGCTATGTCCAAAAATTATCTTGGAAGAAACAGCAAAAGATACATACATATAGACAGACAGATAGACAGACATATGTGTGTGTTTGTGTGTGTGCTTGTGTGTGTATATGTTGTGTGTCTATCTCATTCATCTATATCTATATATATAGTATATCTAGCTATCTCTATCTTTATCATCTATCTATCAATCTATTGAATGATCAATCTATTGATCTATGATGGTTTTATAAAGAATGGGTTATAAGAATGACATGGAAAATATTTCATTGACATCTGAAAAAAATTGGTTGATACTTTAAAAAGCAAAAGGGATCTACAAATAATAAACTTATAGAATGTTCTGGATAATTTTGTTAAAGTTTGGATGAATCTTGTGAGAAGGAGTTCCAAAGAATAAATGAAATATGAAATCAAATTTACGATTATTTGAATGGAATAAAGATAAGATTTTGGAATTTAAAGGAAGAAATTTTAATTGGTTTAAGATTAAATATATATAAATTGTTGTTTCTGATAAAGTTTAGTGGAATTTTGCTAATAGTAGGACTGCTTCATAAATTTGTTTATAAATAAGAGATGTGATATATGATATGTAGATATCATCGGTTGCAAATTAAGAGAAAGTTAAAAGTTACCAGAATTGTTTATACTGGTAATAAAGGCCACTTTTTTACATGTTTCTGTTAAACTTATTGTATTCTTTCTTTTCTTTTCCCCTTCTTTCTATTATTTTAGTTTCTTCTTCTTCTTCTTCTTCTTCTTCTTCTTCTTCTTCTTCTTCTTCTTCTTCTTCTTCTTCTTCTTCTTCTTCTTCTTCTTCTTCTTCTTCTTCTTTTTATTCTTCCTTTCTGTTCTTCCTTCTTCTAGTTTGTATACATTTCTACAATTGCAGTTATAATCTTTAATAAAATCGTTTAAAAAAACTCCCAAGAAACTTTTGAATTTATTCCCAAATCTGATTTAATAGCCCATTAATTTCCTTCCTCTCATTGTCTTGACCAGCCTTTCATAGTTTCTACTGAGAGACCCGGATGCTCTATTTTTCTATGCATTTTTTAAAAATATACTAATAGTGCTACTGTACAATTTTAAGAAAGTAAATATTGCTTTTTAAAAAACAAAAAACAAAAAACTTATCATTTCTCTGGATTCTTCTTCTCTTTTTTTTTTTGTTTAGAATATAAATATAAAAGCTTCTTTAATAAGACAAGGATGTTTGCTGGATCAGATCCATCTCTACATAATAATTCATTCAGTTTTCAATCATGGGAAGGTATGTTAAACAGAAAGCACCTGTATAAGATATGGCTGTAATAGAGATGTTATCCTTTGCATTCAACATCCACAGGTACCTAGTTTCTATTCTAATATGGAAGCTGCTTTGCTGGCTTTATCAGGAAAACATGTTTAAATGGTTTCCGAAGCTATTTAATCTTGCAGCTGTTACCATGGCTGTAGTGACAAATTTCTCTAACACACAAAAGAACAGCCTTGTTCATGCAGCTCCTTAGTCGACTACTGCTTGGATTCTGAAATAAATCTGAATACAATTTTGTTTCCAGTCCTTTGACCTCTGCTGTTTTCAGGACAATTCTGCCGAGGAACAGCAGCTCCGAAGAACCAGATTATTAAGAGCAGCAGGTATTTTTCCAGTATCCCTTTGAAGAATATTTCAGGAACCAAATGGATAAGTGGGGCACCCTGGTTCCATTGTAATTGAAAACTCACCATCATGCCTTTTCCATTTAATTTCATTGTTTGAGTTGAAATCATTGTGCAGTGAAGGGGGAAAAGAAGGAAGGGGGTGAATGGAATAATCTAATGTTTTTGATTTGGTTCCCCAGCCCTCTCTGTCTCTGTCTCTCTCTTACACCAACCTTTGACTATTCATAAGTTTGAAACCTAGTATTAGCATGGAACAGGAGAGGCCATAGCATATACCCATTTATTGCAGCATAAAAGAACCATAATTATCCATTTCATTACCAGGGAATGCATTGTTCACCAAATACTATTTACTTATTACTAGTTAGACAATCAAATTATTCCCCCTTCCCAAATGGGGCTTAATGGGTTGAGAACAATGATCCTAGCAATTTCAGATAAATTACATAAGGGGCCCAGACATAAGACTGACACAAGCATAAAACAGGCAACTTAGAGAGCTCTGTTCCAGTCTTTGGTTTCATGGTCTCATTAGACAGGGGGTATTGTGTTTGTGTTTAACAGAATAACAGAGTTGGAAGGGGCCTTGTAGGTCATCTTTTCAATTTCATTGTACACATGTTCTGCATTAACAATAGATGTTTGATTTGATCTAGTCCAACCCCCTGACCAAGCAGGAGACTCTACACTATTTCTGACAGATGGCAGTGCAGTCTCTTCTTGAAAGCTTCCAGGGATGAAGCTCCCACAAGTTCTGAAGGCAACTTCTGTTCTATGGGTTGATTGTTCTCACTGTCAGAAAATTTCTCCTTATTTCCAGGTTGAATCTCTCCTTGATCAGTTTCCATCCATTGTTCCTTGTTTGGCCTTCAAGGGCTTTGGGAAATAGCTTGATCCCTTCTTCACTGGACCTTGAAGCAGACCCAGAATCATGACAACATCATGCAAATTACATAGTTGGCATAATTTGCTCAATGACACCACAAGGCACATGACACCCCTCGCCTCTTAGGAAGCCCTATATTCAGAGGGCTTTTGAAATTAAGCAACAGTAGTTCATCTCTGCTCTAAAGTGATCTTTAAAAAGTCACTTTTCCAGAGGTACTCCTCCTCCTCCTCCTCCTCCCCCTCGCATCCAGAGCCATGTCCATGACATTAGTCTAGAGAAAAAAATGACCAGGGAGGACATGATATCAGTGTTACAACATTTGGGAAGATGGCTCAAAGAAGATTCGGTCAACCTATTGTTCTGACTCAACCAAAATCCCAGAGAGCAAACACAGACAAAGGCAGTAGCCCCCACCTTTCAAGGTTTAATCATGAATGCTATTCCTTTACAGATAAAAGGCTGATTTCCAACAATTATCTCCAACAAGAAAGAGCCTTGCCAAGTTGTTTGTCAAGGTTGCCAAAAACCCAGAGATAGGAACTAATTTACAAGATTCACAAACTAAGATGTCCACCAGTTGAGCTTAAGAGCTTTTTTGCTGTCTGCAAAGAACACTTTTTCAAACCCGACTTTTATCCTCTTGAGGGTGGGGCCATTACTTTGCAGTCTTACTCCTGAGTCACCTGTGCTACTGTAATTGTTCTTTCTTCCGAGCAATCCTTTGTGCATGTGCACTTGGCACAGGCTCCTCGGGAACTTCCTCATCACTGCTGCCAGCCCCCACAATCTCTGAAGGCAGTAATCTACTCCCTGATGGTCCTGGCCCCTCATCAGAGTCATCACTCTCCTCAGGCATCTGCACCTGCTGCTGGCTAACCACACCACTTATTTTCCAAAGCACCAAAAGACAAGAGGAGAAGAAATGGATGGAAGCTAATCAAGGAGAGAAACAACCTAGAAATAAGGAGAAGTTTCCTAACAATGAGAACAATCAACCAGTGGAATAGCTTGCCTTGAGAATTGTGGGTCCTTCATCACTTAAGTCTTTTAAGAAGAGATTAGATAGCCACTTGTCTGAAATGGTATAGGGTCTACTGCTTGAGCAGGGGGTTGGATTAGATGACCTCCAAGGTCCTTTCCAAGTCTATTATTCTGTAAAACAATTGACAAGAAAAACAGTCTCTCTCTCTCTCTCTCTCTCTCCCTCCCCCCTCCCTATCTCCCTCTCCCCCCCTCTCTCTCCCTCTCTGCAGTTTGGTGAACTTTACTTTCAAAGCAGAGCATGCACTCCATTTTACAACCATTTGCATTCATCACATCAAACTGTTGATGTTACAGGGTAGATCAGCATTAATCCACCTATGAAGCAGTTCCCAACTGAGCTTGTGTGTGTGTATGTGTGTGTGTGTGTGTATGTGTGTACATATATATGTATATGTACACACACACATATATTTACACTCTCTGTTTTTCCTTCCTTCTGGCTGCAGCCATCAGGAATAAATAAAGTGAAGTAAAACGATTATTCTTTTTAGAGTTGGACATACATGAGACCACTTTGAGCATTTCATAAGCTGTTGAAAAGCAGCATGGGCACCTGGTGGTAAATGCCACAGCACCACTGAGCCATAGGGCAACCAAAATTTCCAAATGTTAAAGCCGTCTGCATTGATGGCTTCCAATCCAAAATTAAGCAAGAGGTAGCAAAATATTTTGGCATCCAAGTCTAAAAGCTCTTTACACAGTATCATTAATTTTAATGCTCTTTACTTCCAGATAGGGAATGGGGGAACAGTGGGGAGAAATCAATCCAACTGAACTTTAAATCAATGTGTGTTCATTTAATGAGAAGGTCATGGAACAATGGACTTGTCCTTTCAAGGATTTCTATTATAAATTCAAATATAGCAATAGAGTTCATAATCTTGGATTCCTACCCCACTCCCATCCTCTCTCCCTGGTTGTATTTT
Source organism: Hydrophis major (assembly GCA_033807585.1). NCBI lineage: Eukaryota > Metazoa > Chordata > Lepidosauria > Squamata > Elapidae > Hydrophis > Hydrophis major. Next base: position 70,040,431 of record CM066333.1, read on the forward strand.
ATCTGCGAGCAAAGGTACGTTCATCTAAATTCCATTAACACTTATAGCCCAACCCTGAATAGAGTTATATAAAATTAAACTTCATTCATTTTCCTCCAACTGAGAGGAAAAAAAATGGTTTATTTGTTTTCCATCTATGGGATGACAAACTCCAACATGAGAACTCCTCCATCCTTACAAAGCAGAGGAAGAAATGACTATCTTCCTCACAGCTGTAATTATTTTTGAGATAAGGCAGAACTAGGGTGGGGTATTTAAGCACTATCTCCACTGCCAAGCCCTGTCAAAGCTGGCCTGGAAATACCCCAAAAGTGCTTTTTTAGGAGGCAACTGGACTTCCTTGTTTTTCCTTTGAAGATGTCCAAATGGTCTCAACCACTCTCTAAAAGGATGCAAATGACCAGCTGTCTGCAAGAAATATAAATCCTTCTATTCCTCACATCCAATCAGAGCTGAAGAAGCTTCTTGGATGAGAAATGAAACATCTTCAAGAAAACAACAACAGTCCAGTTGCCTCCTGAAAAAGCACCTTTGGGACAACTATGACCTGGATGACTGAGAATCTCTACAGACTTTTGGTCTGGAAATAGTTAATTCATGGAGGGATTGCTGTAAATCACGGGAAAATCAGGCAGTCCAGGCAGTTCAAAGGAATATAAGACTTTATTGCAAGCTTAAGCTTTCTACAAGAATCTGAATTATTAACGGTGAAAGCAAATGGAATTCAAGGTGGGTTGGACTTAGATCTCTCGTGACATGAAGGAACTTGAGACTGCTGATGCATTTGACCCCTCCTTTGGTTTCAGCCTGGTTATTTCCTACAGCTAAAATTCTGCTTCAGTGGAAGATTTTCCCAATGGTGAATGATGATCCTATGGACGACGATGATGATAATGAAGGTGATGATGAGGCTGCATCACCAGGGTGACAGAATCAAGATCATGTGAAGTGTTAGTGCCACTTTATTCTGCACTAGTAAAACCACACTTGGAATACCACATCCAATTCTGGTTAACAAGATACAAGAAAGATGAAGAGACACTAAACTTGTGATGGTGAACCTAGGGCAAGCGTGCCAGATGTGGCACCCGGAGCCATTTCTGCTGGCATGCGAGAGGTCGCCTAGAACAGACCCACTGTCCATGCATGTGCACCTTCCCACCAGCCAGCTGATTGTCGGGTATCTGCTGCGCATGCATGGGGGGAGATGTGTGTGTGGGATATGGGCATACATGTGCAGGGGGGGGGTGAGGCATGCACAGGGGATTGCATGTACATGTGCAGAGGCACATGCTGCAAGGAGACTATGTGCACATGTGCAGAAGCATGTGGTGTGGGGGTTGCATTATGGGTGCAGGCACACACACATATGTGTTATGTCTCACCTTTACAAAGGAGGTGAGAAGTCCGAATTCCAACTGAATACAAACAAGCAAGAAAATTCAGTAATTATAGAGTTAATTCCTTGAGCTGATAAAGTTCTTGGCAGTCTCATACATGCTGTCTGCCAAGTCCGACAAGAAAGCAGGAATATAAATCACACAAGCTGTGATTTATTCTGTGTCACAACACAGAATACTGCGAAGCTCCTCTGAATAAGTCACACATTGTCCCGTATGAAGCTCTCAGAGAGAACACAGCCACTTTTATTCCTTGTGGGGTATGTCAGTCCCTCAGCTCAGTTTCTGATTTGTCCCTTCCTCCTGTGTTGCAGCTCACACTTTTGCCTGCGATGCTGCCTCGCATCAAGCCAGCATTCCTGTCAGCCTCAAGATACCTTCCCCTTCTACCTTTCTGCTAAGATACCTTCCCCTTCTACCTTTCTGCTATTGTTTCATTATTTCTCTCGGCTGTCATGGCAACGGTGGGAGGGGGGATTTCATATGGGAAGAAAGCTGGAGGTGTTTGCATTCCTTGCTGGGCTAGCAAGGGGAGGGGGGATTCTTGTCTTTAACTTTCCGTTTCTTGGCTATCTTTTTCCTCTTTTGCGCAACTGCGAACTTTTATCAAAATATGTCAAGGTCATTTGACAAGACGTCTCATCACCATCTGGAGATGACCACATGAGCTGTTTCAAAAGTTTTAATTGGAAGAATCATTTGAACTTTGGGGGGTGGGAGCAAACCTATTTCTTTGTATGTGCATTCTACCCGCCAATTTCTCAGTTTCGGAATTGCTTTGTAGCTACCACTTTATTTCCCAGTAAAAGGATAACTTTGCTCTACACCATGGAGTCTGAGTATTTCTTTCTTGGGATCTAGAAGGAGCACATCCTGACATTATTCCGAAACTCACCCACATCAACCCACCTGGAGAAAAACAGCAACTTTTCTTCCGAGGGGGTTTCATCCCATGTCGTCTCCAACCGGCGATGAAGAGGATCAGGGAGCTGCGGGGGGGCAGCCGATGCCGCTACCGGAGGCGTCGGTGGCTGACCTGCTGGCCGAATTGACTCTGGAAGAAACCCCAGCCGAGATGCCCAGATGGTCGTTGGGGGTTGGTTGGAGAGACCCTGAAGACCCCCCTCCTCCCAGGATCACTGTAAGACGAAAAGGTGCGAGGGGACGGCTATGGCAGGAGGGGGAGGAGATGGAAGGCAAGCTGGATCAAGCCGAGAAATTCTCTATGGATGTTCCTGAGGAGCCCGGCACAACTCAAAGGTATGAGGGGGAAGAGGGAGTGAGATCAGCCCGGGGGAGCCAAGCTACCTCTACCCCCCTTGCCCAGCTTCCGCCAGCACAGCCACCCGCTGCCGCCCGGGGAGCCCCAGCAATAGGAGTGGCTCCTGGAAGACGCCACCTGCCCCCCCAGATGTAAAGTTTGGAGGAAATCCCAGAGATTTGGGATTTTTCCTGGTACAAGTTGGGAGTTATATGGCAGAATTTGAGCGGGAGTTCACCTCTGAAGCAGCCAAAGTGAGATGCGTTACCAGAACCCTGGAAGGGATGGCAGCAGATTGGGTGGTGACTTTGTACAATGATAACTCCCCCCAACTGCAAACCCTCGATGCTTTCATGACTGCACTGAGGAGAAGGTTTGAGGACCCTCTGGCAGAGAGAAAGGCCAGAATCAGAATGAAGACCCTAGTCCAAGGGGGGAGATCGGTGGCAGACTACACCCAAGAATTCAGGCAGCTGGCATACCACATCCGAGGTTGGTCCCAGGGGGCCCTGGTGGAAGCCTACAAAGATGGCTTAAATGAAGATGTATACCACACGTGCATCTCCAGAAGGGATCCACGTGAGTTACAGTCATGGTACTTGCTGGCGGAAGAGGTGGACATTGATCTAGCCAGAAACAGACGCAGAGGAGGTCCCGCCTGGAGAAAACCGCTCCCCCCCCATCTCCGAGAGACCTCAGGGCCCCAACCGAGAGGGATGGCGGCAGGAGCCAAGACCACGGCATGTTTCCATTGTGGAAAGGAGGGCCACCGGATGGTGGATTGTCGAGCAAAGGTGAACCCACCGAAAGCGCGGTACCCCGGGAGAAAGCCAAAAAACCCCTCAACCAAACCCCGCGAGACCGGGCTGAAGACAGGAGAGATTATAGAGGTCGCCCTTTCGGCGGGAGAGGAGCTGGGACCTCCAACCCCACTCAACGAGAACGAGACAAATTCGGAAGATGACGTCCCGGTAAGTCCTAATCAAGGGCCCATGACCATCCCAATAAAGTTAAGGCGGCCCACCTTGACCGGGACGTCATCTTCCGAATTTGCTTGATTCGCTGTCAGAGACTCCGATATGCCCTCCTCCTTTTCCTGATTAGCCTCAGGTTTTCCCTCTCGGTTATCTGCCGACAACTGAGCACAATCATGGAGGAAGGCATTGTCAAATCCTCCTCTTCCCCATTGTCCGAGTCTTCATCCTCTAACAATGCAGGCTCAAACCACAGAGCCACAACACATATGCATTTTTGGCATGCGGCGAGGAAAAGATTAGCCATCACTCCTCTACACAGAATAAGGGAAAGGGCAACAGAAATGATTAGGGGACTGGAGGCTTAAGCCTATGACAAACGATTGTGTGAGTTCAGGAAAGAATTAGATTACACAAACTTAAAACATAAATGGGAAACTAGTCTTTGCTCATTAATGAACACATTAAGGTGAGGTAGGAAAGCCAGTATAGTGAAGTTGTTAAAGTGCTGGGTGAAAATAGAAACCCAGGCCCTTTAGAAGATCTAGGGGTGACATGATAGGAGTGTTCCAATATCTCAGGGATTGTCACAAAGAAGAGGGAATCAAGCAGTGGCAGTATACTACCGGTTTAGACGGGTTTGGCTGAACCGTAAGTTAAAAAAGCCGACGATCAGCTGGGGCGAGGGAAAAAAAATCCTCCCACAATCAGCTGAGAGGAAAAAGAAGAGAAAAGCACAGGATGGGCCCTCCCACTCGCCCCTGTGCTTTTCTCTTCTCCATCTTCTCAGCTGATTGGTACTGCAGGACTCAGTTGGTATGGGGAAAGCTGTGCGCCATTAGGCAAAGCATGCCTGCCAAGCCACACCACCAAACCAGTGATAAAACAATTTGAATCCCACCAGTGGACTCAAGCTATTTTCCAAAGCACCTGAGGGCAGAACAAGAAACAATGGGTGGAAACAAATTAAGGAGAGAAGCAACCTAGAATGAGGGAGAAATTTCCTGACAATTAGAACAATCATTGGAACAACTTGTCTTCAGAAGTTGTGGGTCTCCCATCACTGGATTTTTTAAAGAAGAGACTGGATAAACATTTGTCTTAAACGATATAGGGTTTCCTGCCTGAGCAGACCTCTAGAAGACCTCCAAGGTCCCTTCCAGCTCTATTCTGATTGACCTCCAAGGTCTCTTTCAATTCTGTTATTCTGTCATCCTTCCCCACTCCCCCCCCCCAAATGCCATTCTCTGGGATGTGTCTACTGCAAATGTCAAGTAGATTATTATATTTTAATTACTGGTCTTTGAGATAAAAGTTGTAGTTCAGTTGCTTCTTCTGTCTCTCCAGCAGAGAGGATCAGAAATAATCAAGTCTATTATGGGATATTTGCCCTCAAATATTCATGTCAAGATATTAGACTGCAACAATTTAGGATGGTATTTTTTTAAGTAGGTCAGCTCAGGTTCAGATGCTTCTCTTTAGCAAAGAGAATAACTGCAAGCTAACTCCAATGGAAATATTCGCCCCTTAGTGCCAGAAACACACAACTACAGAACATTTTCTACAAATACAATCAGGTCCATTTCTATCTCTCATCCAGGTTTAATTCTATTCCTCCCCCTTTTACCACCTGCTGTCTCAAGGAGTCTTTTATGTTTTCACTGACAGTATTTAAGAACGAAAAATCCACTCCTAGATTGGCTGTTGTCTGTTTCAATGAATGCAAGATCCCTCTAGAGCCAGGTGTGCACAACAGGAAGTGGTTAAGAAAGCGCTGTCAGAATGATAACAATTGAGTCTTGACGAATTGCTATCATTTTGAGGCACATCTGCTCCAAGTCAGAGAGATTTGGGGGGGAAATTGGAAATGTTTGGACATGTCCCAAGATGCATAAAAGATTGAATTCAATTCGGTCTCAGTGGTGTTTAGAAATTTACAGCAATGCTGACGAGGCTAAATAACTTGCTGGCAAAACAGCAAAAGACAGAGTTACATTTGTCTGGGAAATATACAGAAGATTCGCTATTAAATAGGTATGTTTTTTTCGAGATAAATGTGTGGTATGGGGCCAAAAAATATGAAATGTCTCTTAAGAACCTTAATGTGCCAGTGAAGGGTAAAACTGCTGATTTTGTTATGGTACACTGGCTGCCCACAATATAAACTTCCTTGGAGCTCATTGCCATGAGAGTTTGACTTAAAATCTCATGGCAATGGAATATAATGTCCATCTCTCTGTATCTTCTATGTAACTGTTCTCACTAAATGTTATCAAAATGGACAATCAATTAAATGTAAGACAAGAGGCTGTGGACTGCCAAAAAAGCCAATGCAATACTGGACTGCATTTATACAGGGATAAAATGAAGATCGTCTGAAGTTCAAAATCGCTTTGTAAGACAACACTCAGAATACTGCATCCAGTTCTGGCCACCACAATATAACAAAAGATGTTGAGACTCTGGAAAGAGTGCAGAGAAGAGCAACAGAAATAATTACAGGGCTGGAGGTTAAAGCATGTACAGTAGAGAACGGTTGCAAGAATTAGGTATGTCTAGTCTAATGAAAAGAAGGACTACGGGGAAATTCATAGCAATATTAATCGTCAAACAATTTTCCAAAGCTCCAATAAGCAGAACAAGCAACAATGGTTGGAACTAACCAAGGAGAGATGCAACCTGGAACAAAGGAGAAATGTTCTAACACTGAGAAGCAATCAACCAATAGAACAGCTTAGCTTCAGAAGTTGTGGGTTCACTGGAGACTTGCAAAAAGAGACCTTCATCTGAAATGGTACAGAGCAGTGGTGGCATTTAATTTTTTTTACTACCGGTTCTGTGGGCATGGGTTGGTGGGTGTGGCAGGGGAAGGATACTGTAAAATCTCCAGTCAGAGATAGTTTTTGCTGGTTCTCCAAATACTTAAAAATTTCGCTACCGGTTCTCCAGAACTGGTCAGAACCTGCTGAATACCACTTCTGGTATACAGTCTCCTGCTTGAGCAGGAGGTTGGACTAGAAGACCACCATGGTCCCTTCCAACTTTATTATTCTATGTTCTGGACTCTAAAATGCAGTAAGATTGTAGAACACCATCACTTTCTCTTAATTTGGAAAGCTGCTGTTGTTACCTGTGAATTGCTCCATTATTATGGATTGTATAATCATTGTTTGATGTCAATTCTGTTGAGGAACCACAACATACTTCCATAAAAGTATTCCCCTATCTATGATGGGGAATGCAATAATAAAGCAACATTTTTAAAAAAGGAAGAAAGGTATTTTTAAAAAGGATAGAAAAAGCTTGCTGCAATAGACACATAACTGACTCATCTTTTAAAATATTAGTGCCAGGGCTCCGGCAGTTATCCTCATTTAAAACATGAGTCTCTAGCCCGATTTTCAAAGCTTAAAGAAGATTTATTAGGAGTAAACTTGCCGGTGTACGTGGGTGCAGCTGACTCTGAGACACATCATTGATTGTCATCCTTGACCCTTGTTTCCCCCCACCCTCTGGGTGTATCGCAATTCATATTCTCCAATGGGACACATCCATAGCCCAGAGTCATCAATCATGCTCTCCAGTTAGAATTTTATTTGGCAGAAACTTCGGTTGCCTAGAAAATATCTAGAAAACATTTATGAAATGCAGTTTTGGTTTTGCATTCTGTTGGCAACTCTAACTCTAAAAGACCAGATAAATATTTTTATGAGTTGACATTTAGGATACAGTCAATTGAAGAGAGCTGAGCAGCAAACTCTCTCTCAGCAGAGGGGGAGGGATATGACATCATCTATCTCTAATCTGCAACACAGTCCTTTCAATATTTCCATGAAGGCTCCACACCCATTTACACTATTCAGGTGACCCTGATGACAAAGATAAATTTCCAAGTGGCCTCAACGACTCTCTAAAAGAATGCAAATGACCAGCCATCTGCAAGGAGTACCAATCCTTTCATCCTTCACCCTCCAGTCAGAGCTGATGAAGCTTCTTGGAGGAAAAGCAAAATGTCTTCAAAGCAAAAACAAGGAAGTCCAGTTGCCTCTTGAAAAAAAAAAAAGCACCTTTGGGACAACCCAGTCTTGTAGCCAGATTCTCTTAACAACTGGGTTATTAACTTATCAACTGCCATGATTCCCTTAACAACTTTGGCAAGAAAGGTTGTAAAAATGGGACAAAACTCACTTAAGAAACATCTCGCTTAACAACAGAAATCTTGGGCTCAATTATGGTCATATGCTGAGGACTGTCTCTACATGAAAGTTTGACGCAGCAAATATCGTCAGTGGTTAGTCTCAAATGAAAAACAGAATGAGTCATTTGTCCTGCCCAAGTAGACTATTCTGAAAAGCAAGTTGTGGATGGTTCAGCAAAGGTACTGTTCTACATTTTCATTTCTGCAGCATCCAATTTACACCATATCCCTATGTAAATTTCCAACAGAAGGTTATAATTATTAGCTAATTGTTAATATTACTTCATGGAGCCAGATGGTAGAAAGACAGAGTCATTGAGGGTGATAAGAAATCGTAGATTCCCACTGCCATTCCTCTCAATCACACAGATGGTACCAATTATATACATTCATATGGTAGTTCCTTAATGGGTTAGGTCATATAAACTTTTGTTTTGGCATGTGGGCTTTGGATAAAGATGAAAATAATTGGGAGAATGCTTACCCTTTGCGACTTGCTTCTAATAAAGAGATCAGAGTCAAGGCAATTGGGAGAGATGATTTGACACTTCTATCAGATAAAGGAACTAAGGAATGTTGTATTATACTAGCTGATAAGCTGGTGTTGTCAGGGTATTTATTTATCCCAATCCTGTATTAGACAGGAAAATCCTTCTAGTTGGGACTCACACTGTTGTACTGTCTCTGGTGCAGCGTTGCAATTCTTCTATTCCTCCACAAGAGGGAGCCTCCTTGTGGAGTACCCTAAAGCTGTTACCATGGCAAGTTGACTGTGGTGTACAGTAGAAGCCATTTTAAGACACACCCCCCCCAAGGAGTTTTAGGGGTGTCTTACCCCACAGTATTTTTTCCAGTGAGTAAGTCATCCACCATATTTGGTTGAAATTGCTCAAGGTGTGCCAGAGTTATGCTGGAACATACACACACACACACACATCCATTTTTATATACTGTATATAGAAGATTACAAAAGTGCACACTGTTTATAATCTATTGGTCAGGCCTAAGTAGCCAGGAACAGGAGTTGAGTTCAAAGAACTAAAAGTTTATTAAAAAGGTGAAGATTTCCCCTCTCCAGTTGTGTCCCCAGAGGGAACCAACATTGTCTGAAGATGCTTTCATTGTCATGTGACTGGCATGTGACCAAGGCTCATGAAATGCTGTTACCTTCCCAGCCAAAGTGATACCTATTTATTTACTTACATGAAATTCTAGCATGGCTTTACAAAGCCTTAATAAGATCACACTTGGAAAACTTCATCCAGCATCAAGACAAGAAGCAATAGATGAAAACTAATGAGAGATTCAACCTAGAACTAAAGTTAAAAGAATTAATCAATGGAACAACTTACTCCCAGAAGCTGTAGGTGCTCCAACATTGGAAGTTTTTAGGAAGAGATTGGACAACCATTTGTTTGAAATGGTATGTCTGAACAGGGGGTTGGACTAGAACACCTCCAAGATCCCTTCAAACTCTGCTATTTTGTTTTGTAATGAGGCAACAACAAAAGACAGGAATTTAATTGACAATAGTTCAAGCAGCATGGGATGCTCTAAAAAAATAATCATGCACAGGTTTGAACATCTGCTGGTCTAAAACAACAAACACTACATCTCTCTTTTCAAACTGAGTTCCTGCAGAATTTAACTAGTCTGCTAAAGCTTAAAGGATGCAAGCCAAACTCTTTCAGAGGGCTTTGTAGAAACTGAATAAGAACGGTTGAAAAAGAGAGAGCTGGAAGAAACTATTCTGAGGTTTATATACCTTCAGAAAGCCGGTAAGTCAAGCTTTGGATCTGTTGCCATAAACTTTGCTCTATTTCCTCCAAGTCCTTTTTCGGCCTTTTTCACATCTCCATTAGCCCTGCTGTTTATGGACTTGGTCTCTTCAAATCTGCAGAGCCTGCTGTTTAAGAAGACTAGAAAACTGTCAGAAGTGAATCTGAGAGGAAATAATAATAAAAAAAAGACACTCAGCACAAAAAGGAGTACAGCGCAGGAAAGAAAAGCACACAGAAAGGAGATGATACCTTCACTTCGACCCAAAAGTCATTAGAAGGCTGGGGGGGAAAAGCCAGTGTCCTAATCAGCAGAAACTCAGGATGATACTTACATTCCTGAAAGAAAAGAGGCCGGAATTTCAGTCTATAACTCTCAATTGAGGGAAAATGGTTTGAGTATGTTCCTGGAGAACAGGAATTTAAGGGCTAACTAATCAGCTGTTTGTAACTTTAAGGAAACATGTTCATCGGTTTAGGGCAGGGATGGTGCTCAAAGTGCATATGTGTGTATGCATATCCTCAAAATACAACATGTGCATGCCCCACGGCCCTGTGCATGCACATATGACCCTTCCCACATGCAAGCATGACCCCCCCCGGTACATGTGCACCACATCCCATGCATGCATGTGCAAACCCATGCGCAGCAGAGACCTGAAGACCAGCTGGCTGGTGGGAGGTGCACACATGCATGCATGACAGAGTTGAGCTGGGGCAACGACCTGCGTGCCCAGAGAGAGGTCGAACATGTGCCATAGGTTCAGCATCATGGGCTTCGGGGATAAGAAACACTTAAAATCCTAGCTAGCCAGATCTTGTCAGGAAGAACATCTGGAAGCAGATCTGGAGGCTAAATTCTATTTTATTATTTTATTATTTATGATTTTATTATTTATTTACTTTATTTGTTGGTTTGTTTGTCAAACATGTACAAGACAACAAGTGTAGGTATGAACATAAACATGAACAAAGGAAGTAAATGCAGATAAATGGGGACAGGAAGACAGGGACGGTAGGCATGCTGGTGTGCTTATGCATGCCCCTTTAAGGACCTCTTAGGAATGGGGTGAGGTCCAGGGCAGACAGTTTGAGTTTGAAGCTGTGAGGGTTTGAGGCTGTAATAACGGAGTCTGGTAGATGACAAATGGCTAAGGGAACGAAGTATGTTTAGCCTAACAAAGAGAAGGTTTAGGGGAGACCAAGGGTGGGATTCTACCAGTTCACATCTATTCGCTAGAACTGGTTGTTAACATTCTAAGCAGTTCAGAGAACCGGTTGTAAGAAGAAATTACTGGCCTAATCCTGTAAGGAAGGCAGGAAGGAAACATTCTGGTGTTGCTTACAGAAACTGCCTCTCCGTTAACCCTTATAATGTTCTTGGCAGGACTAGACTTCCTCTCTCAGGAAATTCTCTGGAGTTTTTCCTCCCTCCTTTGCTGGTACTTTGCTTGTGTGGAGTAACCATTCAAAGTTACAATGGCACTGAAAAGAGTGACTTATGACCATTTTTCACACTTACGACTGTTGCAGCATCCCCACAGTCATGAGAGGCCAGATGAGGAGTTGCGTGCCTCGATATGAGTGATGTTGAGTTGGCTACACCCAGCCAATAACATGACCACCAAGCAATGTCCATCCAGTCACATGACCACCATCTAAGCCACACCCACAGAACCGGTTGTTAAAAATTTTGAATCCCACCCCTGGGGGAGATCTACAGGTATTTTGGTAAATAGGTTGGCCCTCTCTTCCTTGTGGCAGCCCTTCAAGAATAGCAGTCTTCCAATACTTGAAAGGCTGCCACAAGGAAAGGTGGGTCATGCTATTCTCCAAAGCATCTGAGGGCAGGACAAGAAGCAATGGGTGGAAACTCATCAGGGAGAGAAGCAACCTGGAATTAAGAAGAAACTTCCTACCAGGGAGGGCAATTGATTAGTGGGATACGTTGCCTTCAGAAGTTGTGGAAGCTTCGTCACTGGAGGCTGTTTAGAAGAGACTGGACAGCCACTTGTCTGAAATGCTATAGGGCAGCGGTGGTTAACCTTTTTGGGTTCCTGTATGAAATATTGTGTACGTGCCAGCATGCATGCACTCACATGCCAGCATCCAGAATCCAATGTGCATCCCCCCTCCCCATGCCCCCCTGCGCATGCCAAGGCTTTTCAGGGTGAATTATAGGCCCTTTTTGTCACTTCCTGTAATACCGGAAGTGATGAAACAGACCTATAATTCGGCCTGAAAAGCCTTGGCTTTTCTCTCTGGGAGGCTGAAAAAGGCCTCAAACCAACTGAAAAAAAAAAATCAGCTGTGAGGCGCACACATGTGCAGTGAGGTAAGTTTGCCTGCAGTTCATGTTGCCAGCACAAATGACTCTATGTGCCACTTGTGGCACCCGTGCCATAGGCTCGCCATCATGGGTATAGGGTCTCCTACTTGACCAGGGGGTTGGACTAGAAGACCTCCAAGGTCCCTTCCAACTCTATTACTGTTACTATTACTGACCTGATAGCATCTCCCAAAACTTGCAGTTCTGCTATAGGGGGGAAAAAAACTATTTATTTATATTCCATAACACCTTGAGGGCAGGGCAAGAAGCAATGGGCAGAAGCTCCTCAGAGAGAGATTTGTCTTGGAAGTAAAGAGAAATTTCCTGATAGTCAAAATTTGGCTATTTTTAGTCTGTGGGGATTGCCATGGAGAGTCGATTTGCCTTTCAGCAAGTCTGAATGGAAATATGACAATACTTTGGGAAAATTTTGCACGGTTTTTTTGAATACACTCAGAACCGGCTATGGGAAGAAAAAAAATTGACAGACGTTGCATCTGAGCTGCGGCTTCCAAAGGTGTGTAGTATTTATTTTACACATTTAATCAGAGCTTAACATCTCCCTTTGCCCAGAGAGATATTGTGCAAATTCTTTTTTTTTTTTTAATTTCCAACAGAACATATACATATTCTCCCTGAGAAAGTTTGTCCAAATTTCCTTTTTATGTGGCAGGCAGCTAATTGGCATTCCCTAGGGTGGGTGGGTTGTGGGTGTACCCTCTTGTTCTTTATAGCTTAAAAAACAAGTGGCGTTCAATGACAGCAGTTGGAAGGAACACACACTAAAGATCTTCACATTCCTAGCTTGCTAGAATGCCTTGACCATCACTGTCATTTAATCTTCAAGTGTTATGCATGGGGACATTATTCTTGACCTTTTCTGAATGCTGTTCAACCGAAAGCCCTCACCCCCCATTATTATTCAAAATGAATAACATTGAATAATAATGACAATGCAAGGCTGGACTACTTTAATAAGAAACACTGGGAGTGATGGGATGTAGCATGGTTCCAATCTGTAAGGGGTTCAGAGTTGGTATTCAGCAGGTTCTGATCAGTTCTGGAGAATGGGGAGTGCAAATTTTGAGTAGTTCGGAGAACTGGACAAATACCACCTCTGACTGGCCCCTCCCCCACCTATTCTCTGCCTCCAGAGCCCCAGCTGATTGGCTGGGTCTTCTTTTCTTGCCTTGCACAGGAGAACAGAGCTGGAAAGCAGATTAGTAGGGTGGAGAGGGAATGGGATTTTGTAGTAACCTTCTCCCAGGAGTGGGGAGGGTATATAGAGATTTTACAGCATCCTTCCCCTGAAGTGGGGTGGGAATGGAGATTTTGCAGTATCCTTCCCATGCCATGCCCACCAAGCCATGCCCACCAAACCACACCACACCACGCCCACCAAACCATGCCCACAGAACTGGTAATAAAAAAAAAATGAATCTAACCATTGAAGAGGTTGCCACAGAGAAGAAGACGTCAACCTATTTTCCAAAGACCCTGAGGGCAGGACAAGAAGTGATGGAGAGAAGCAACCTAGATCCAAGGAAGAATTTCCTGACAGTGAGAACAATTAATCAGTGGAACAACTTGTCTCCAGAAGTTGTTGATGCTCCATCAATGGAGGCTTTTAAGAAGAGATTGGACAACTGATATGGTATAGGGCTTCCTGCCTCAGGATAAAGTTGGGCTAAAAGACCTCCAAGATCCCTTCCAGTTCTGTTATTCTATATTCTACATTATTTCTGTGAAAATAAGAAGTGAGAAGGTGAGATAAGATGGAGGTGATGAAGACCTCCATGTTAAGGTCTCCTGCTTGAACAGAGGGTTGGACTAGAGGACCTCCAAAGTCCCTTCCAGTTCTATTCTGATTGTTTGATTGATCTGCTGGGATTGCATACAGTCAACTGGAAATTAAATTCAAATACTAGAGTCTACTATTGAAGTCCTTGTATGGAATCTCTCAACCGACTTTTTATCTAGTCCCATCACCCAAGCGTCTTCTAAGGGAGATTTTATAGCATTGGAAGATGATCTATGTGGTCTGGTGAGTGTTTTATGAGTATTGAGAAATTTTTGATTAGTATTGTCTCATAAAATTTCTATCTTGCATGGTTACAAAAGGATGATGGGCAACCCCAAAGGACACCAAAATTTATGAAGGTTATTTTTGAGGTTCTTTTTCATCATCCACTCTACGCTATCATCATTTTTCATCTTAGGCAGGCAAACCCAGTTTGCAAATAAACAAACAGATAGATAAGAGGAAGCACCAACAAAAGACTACTGGATTGTAATTGCCTAATATTTTCACTTGGAGAGACTTTTCATATGAAGCCATAGTTTGCTTTGCACTCTTACAACTTATGCATTTTTTTTACAACTTTCACCCTTTATTCCCAGACTCTCTTAGAAGCTGCTCATATGCTTGCCTAATTGTTAGGAACATAGAGAAGAGACAGTTGGTATGGTTGCTAAAGCATTAGGGTAGAGACTGGGTGTCAGGGAGTTCTAGTGTGGCTTCAAGCAATGAATCCAGCTGGGTTATCTTAGCCAGTTGCTTCTTCTCAACCCTATTAAGAAGGCAATGGCAAAATCCTGAGCCATGGTGGTGCAGTGATTAGAATGTAGTACTACAGTCTACTTCTGCTGACTACCACCTACCTGCAATTTAGCAGTTCAAATCTCATCAGATTCAAGCCTTGACTCAGCCTTCCATCCTTCTGAGATGTTATGGGTTTACCTGGGTTCAGGTGGACCCATTGCTAACATTATGGCTGGTTCAGCAAACTGCCAATTCCTACCCCTGGCTGGCCCTGCCCACCCCACCTTCACTGGAGTCTGCATGCAGCCTGTTTTGGATGCAAGGTAAGTGCATGGCCCACATGAATGCTTGGGGAGGGGGGAAAAATGGGCCTCCCAGAAATTCCAGAAGCCCAGAAATGGTCCTGTTTCTGGCCTCCAGAGGGCCTCCAGAGCCCAGGGGAGGCTGTTTTCGTCCTCCCAGAGGCTCGAGGAAAGTCTCCAGGACCTGGGGAACATGAAAACATCCCCCACTTGTCCTGATGCAGGAGGCTGACAAGGCCACACCCACTATGGGCAGAGCACACCCAGCAACTGGACAGAGAATCCACAGGTGAAATTTTTGAAGCCCACCTCTGGGTAGGTAAAATGAGGGCCCAGATTGTTAGGGACAATATGCTGACTCTGTAAAGCACTTAGAGGGGGCTGTAAAAGCACGATGAAGCAATATATAAGTCTAAGTGCTATTGCTATCCTTCTGAAATCATAAAAACTGCAAGGACCAATCCAAGTAATTTCCAGGAATCAAGACTGACTTTAAGATACACAGAAAGAAAAAGGAGCATAAAGACTTCTTCCAAATGGCTAAAATTCTCTCAGGCTTTCCTGCCAATAAGAAGCTTTAGACTTCAAAGCTTCTTCTATGCTACTTCCTTTGCAATAACAGATAACATAATCAGATTTGAACGGGACCTTATAGGTCATCTAGTTCAACCCCTCGTCCAAACAGGAAACCTTACATTTCTGACAAATGGCAGTCCAATCTCTTCTTGAAAAACTAAAGTGATGGCACTCCCACAACTTCCAAGGGCAAGCTGTTCCATTGGTTGATTGTTCTCACTGTCAGAAAGTTTCTCATTATTTCCAGGTTGAATCTCTCCTTGTTCAGTTTCCATCCATTATTCCTTGTCTGGCCTTCAGGTGCTTTAGAAAATAGATTGACCCCTTCCTCCTCTCTGTGGCAGCCCCTCAAATATTGGAAGACCGCTATCATGTCTCCCCTGGTCCTTCTCTTCACGAGACTAGTCATGCCCAGTTCCTGAACTGTTCTTCATATGTTTCAGTCTCCAGTCCCCTAATCATCCCAGTTGCTCTTCTCTGAACTTTTTCTAGAGTCTCAACATCTTTTTTATAAAAAAAATAGTGACAAATGTCTATAGTTTGGGTGTAGGATCGCTCTCTGAATTTGGGGGTTGATTTACAAATGTTTCATTTCCCGGCTAGGTAATATCTTCAGCAGAGTTTAGGGGATTTCAGTGTTCTTCTGTTTATAAGGGCTTCAGGTGTGGGTGTGTCAAGTGAGGAACTTGTGATGGGTCAGGAGTGAGTCCTCAGAGAGTTTTGTGATGAGGAGGTTGTTGGGAATGCATAAGGTTTAATAAAGAGAACTTGAGCTTGGAGTAAAGTGCAGGGTTCTGGCCCTGCACTTCTGATTGGCTGTTAACGGCAGGATTGGATTGGCCCGTTCCGGGGAATCCGATTGGCCATTAACAGAGAGTTCCTATTGGTTAAGGGAGCTAGCGCTCCTTGATTGTTATTGGTTAATAGTTATTGGGGTTGCCTATATAAGGAGGGTTATAATGGCCATGGAGTTGAGAAGTCACAATGTAAATAAAGAGTTGAAGTTCACCGTTCCAGAGGCTTGTCTCCATTCTTTCTCGCCCATGCTCCAAACATAACACTGGCGACGAGGATGGGATTTGGAGACGTCTGAACCGACGGAACTAAGAAGAAACACTGAGCACGTGGCTGACGACGCTACACAACGGAACCATGTCCGGCGGTGTCATACCACCTGCTCCGTTCGATCCAGCGCAAGAAGACTGGGAGTCCTACATGGATCGCTTCCAAATGTTCTTAGAAACTAACAACTTAAAGGATGCCACAGACAGGAAGAAACAGGCGGTATTCCTAATGCATTGCGGTCCAACCGTATTTAAGATGGCTAAAACACTAGCAAAACCTAGAGAAGTGAAGGCGATGGATTGCAGCAACCTCGAACCTCTACTTCGGGATCACTATGCATCGATCGTACCTACGCTCGTGAGACGGTACGAGTTCTATCAGAGAAGCCAGCGAAAGGGAGAAATCGTAGCTGACTTCATAGCAGATCTCCGAAATCTAGGAGGCCTCTGCAGATTCGCCGATTTGGAAGAGGCACTGAGAGATCGAATAGCTCTGGGTTTAGATGCACCAGGCGTGCAAAGCAAGCTGATGGTGAAAGGCAACATCAGTCTTGCCGACGCCATCGCCGATGCTACTGCAGCAGAAGCAACCAGGAAGTCGGCTGCACAACTACACCGCAACTGTGCTCCGGTACACCAGCCGACAAGCAACATCTCACCTAGATGTTGGGCAGCATTCAACGACGCACCACGAGGACCTCTCTTCGTCATCAGACAGCGACGAAGAAGAGGTCCATCAACTGTGGTCCAACCGGCACCACCACCCGAAGCCCCTACGCCCTTGCGCTGGCTGTGGAGCCAACCATGCCAGGTCTGAATGCAAATTCCGTGACGCGCTCTGCCATGAGTGCGGGAAGAGAGGCCACATGGGATGGGTCTGCCGAAGTTTACAAGGACACTGCCAAGCCTCTAAAGGGGCTAACTATCGCCAATCGACAGGAAACCGTCCGGTACGGCGAGAGCCAGGAAACCACTCCTACAGAAATCGAGTTTTGCAGAGAGAAGAGGCTCACCATACTATCACTATCGGTCACGCCTCTGCCTTAGATGCCAAGAAAATCCGAATCACAGTAGCCATTGAGAACCAGCCTTGCCACATGGAAGTCGACTCAGGATCGTCTCTCTCGATGGTGTCCTGGAAGACCCTCAAGCAACTTGTTAAGTACTGAACATGGGTCGAAATATATGGAGACAGCCTCTGAAAAGTGAACTTTCAGCTCTTTATTTACATAGTGATTTCTTAAACCAACAACAGTGAACTCTGCCTTATATAGGCAACCCTTGCAAGATTTGTCCAATAACGAGCTCTAAACGCTAGCTCTTTTAACCAATAAGAATTCTCTGTTAAGGGCCAATTGGATTCCTCAGAACTAACCAATCCGATCTGGCCACCTAACAGCCAATCAGAAGTGCAGGGCAAGAACCCTGCACTTTACCTCAAGCTCATACTTTATTAACTATGGTACATACACAACACCCCTTCCCCCTGGCTTCTTAATTATGGTGTAGCTATATAGTCCCTTAGATAGGACGGTTGTCTTTTAAGTCTTTCGGATTTTCGTTGGATTGGTTGGTTGCAATCCTGTTGAGGTAGATTGTTGTTTGGCAGTGGTTCTGCCTCTTGTTCAGCTGCAATTCCTTGCGGTGCAAAAGTTTCTTCTTCCTGCTCCATTTCCTGAGTATCACTTAGTTTGTCGTTCCCTTCGAGCAGATTCCCTGGAACTTCATCTTCTTCCATACCTCCCCCCCTCTCGGTTTGGTCATGGGGGAGTTGTTGACTGGCCGTTGCGAGTCGTGACCGTAATTGGTCGATATGCCGTTTCCACAATTTATTGTCACAGCATTTCACCACGTAGGATTTAGGGCCGGTCACTTGTACTACTGTCGCCTCTATCCATAACGGGTCGCCCGTGCGTAAACGAGGTCTCCTACCTGGAAGGTGCGACAGCAGCCGCTGGATCCTATTGGCTTTTCTGGTTCGTAAGCAGGGTGCAACTGGTTGAGGTGGGAGCGGAGTCTTCATCCCATCAGTAGTTCTGCGGGAGTTCTGCCGGTGACGCTATGTGGAGTTATGTGTTGCAAAAAGAGAATTTGGTTGACCTTGTCATAGATATTTTCATAGTCCACTTTTTGCAAAGTCTTTTTTACAAATTGGACCATGTATTCAGCTCGGCCATTGGTCGCAGGGTGCACAGGCGAGGTGAGCGCATGGCGGATGCCGCGGTCAGCGAGGTACTGCTCAAATATTCGTGCAGTAAACTGTGGCCCGTTATCGGACACCAGGACGTCTGGCAATCCGTGGGTTGCAAAGAGTCTGTTTAGAATCTTGATCACTGCTTCGGAGGTCGTAGTCGTCATACAATGAATTTCTAGCCAATTGGAGTATGCATCGACTGTCAGCAGGAAGGTATAGCCCTTGGTTGGCCCCACGAAATCCAGGTGGATTCTGGACCAGGGTCCCCGTGGCGTTTCCCATTCAGTAGGCATGGCTTTTGTTGGGGCGTTGCTGACTTGTTGGCAATTGGTACACACTTTAACCCACTGCTCGATTTGCCGGTCCATGCCCAGCCACCATACATAACTTCGTGCAAGTGCCGTCATTCGCATGATGCCGGGGCGGCCCTTGTGTAGAATACGCAGCAGCGTCTTCCGGAGTCGCTCTGGGACAACGACTCTATCACCCCAGATGATACAGCCCTTTTGGGAAAAAAGTTCAGTCTGTCGAGATTTGAATGGTGCGAAGTCATCTGGTACTTGGTCCAATGGCCATCCCCGTTCTACCCAGCTTAGGACTCGAGCCAGGGTGTGGTCTCTTTTGGTTTCTCTCGTGATGTCTCGGGCAGTCATAGGCGGCGAATTGAGTGTTTCGAACTGCAACGTGGTTGCCGTTGGTGCTGGATCGTTGAGAGTCTCTGGAAGCGGTGCTCGGCTTAATGCGTCAGCATGGGGAATGGCTTTCCCCGGGTGATATTGCAGGCGATAATTATAAGCAGCTAGGAATTCTGACCATCGGGTCATTCTAGGGGATAATATGTGTCCCCGGCTATTATCCCTAGCAACGGTTTGTGGTCAGTTATAATGGTAAATGTCCTTCCATACACATATTCATGAAATTTTTTTACAGCTGTGACGATTGTGAGGGCTTCTTTATCAATTTGTCCATAGTTCCGCTCTGCTTGTGAAAGAGTCTTCGAAAAGTATGCAACAGGGGCTTCGTTCCCATTAGGCAGTACATGGCTCAAAATGGCACCCACCCTGAAAGGCGATGCGTCACAGGTTATAACTAACGGCAAAGTCTCGTTATACTGCATAAGTACAGAGTCAGATGTGAGCAGTTTTTTAACATTCCGAAACGCTTGCTCTTCCTGGTAACCCCATGCTTTCTTATCTAATAATCGGTGTAACGGTTCAGCGACAGTTGCCTTGTGCGGTAAAAATACATTATAGAAATTAATGAGGCCTAAGAACGCCTGGAGATCGGCCTTGTTGCGAAGCCTGGGAGCGTTTTTGATCGCTTTTAATTTACTCTCGGTAGGATGAATGCCCTGGCTATCGATCCGGTACCCTAGAAACTCAACACTGTCAGTATACAATTGACATTTATTTTTTTTCATCTTGAGTCTGGCCTCTTGGAATTTTTTTAGAACGCATTTCAAACGATCCTGTAATATTTTTTTGGTAGGGGCTGCAATTAATACGTCATCAAAATAAGGGACCATGCCCTTGATTCCTTGTAATAACCTTTCCATAAGGCTCTGGAAGATCCCCGGGGCTACACTAACTCTGAATTGCAATCAGGTACATTTAAAGGCACCCCTGTGCATTACAATAGTCTGGGCTCGAGCCGTTTTTTCATCCAGTGGTAATTGTTGATAAGCTTGAGCTAAATCCAATTTAGCGAAAACCTTCCTGCCCCCCAAGGAATGGAGGAGGTGCTGCACCACCGGAACTGGATACGCATTCTGCTGTAGGGTGTGGTTCAAAGTGGCCCGGTAATCCCCACAAATTCGGATTGACCCGTCTGGCTTAATGGGTGTTACAATAGGGGTTTCCCATGGAGAGTGATCGATGGGCTTCAACACCCCTTGAGCAATTAGCTTGTCGAGTTGTTCGTTGATTTTTGCTTTTAGAGCGAACGGAACTCGATGGGGCTTCAAGTGAATGGGAGCTACTTTTGGATCTAGACTGAATGAGATCGGGGTCCCCTTATACTCGCCTAAGCTGTCCGCGAAGACGTCACTGAACTCAGAGATAAGGTCTTCATCCCACTCACAACCATCGACTCGGTTCACGCCAGCCACTTCAATGCCGAGTGGCGCGAACCATTGGAGTCCTAGTAGGCTAGACCTATCTCTATTGATGACCGTTAGGGGTAAGTACACTGTATGCTTCTTGAAGGAGACTCGGACTCGGCAGGACTCGACAACAGGGATTCGATTCCCTTGGTAGTCCTTGAGTATGAGGCATTGAAATTGGAGGTCTTGCCGTTGAATTGTGGGGATGAGTTGCTTCAGTGTTCTCCAGGACACCATCGAGAGGGACGATCCCGAGTCTACCAACATGCGGCAAGGCTGGTTCTCGATGGCTACCGTGACTCAGATTTTCTTAGGGTCCAGGGCTGAGGCGTGACTGATAGTGATAGTATGGTGACCCTGTTGTCTCTGCAAAGCTCGATTTCTGTCGGAGTGGTTTACTGGCTCTTGCCGTACAGGACGGTTTCCTGTCGATTGGCGATAGTTAGCCCCTTTTGAGGTCTGGCTGAGTCCTGGTAAGCTGCAGCAGACCCGGCCAATGTGGCCTCGTTTCCCGCACTCATAGCAGAATGCGTCGCGGAATTTGCATTCGGCCCTGGTATGGTTGGCTCCACAGCCAGCGCAAGGGCGTAAGAGCTTCGGGCGAGGGTTCTGGTCAGACCGCAGTCGATGGACCCCTTCTTTGTCACTGTCTAATGACGAAGAGAGGTCCTCTTGATGCGTTGTTAATAGCTGCCCTTCTGTGCTAGGTGAGATTTCGCTGGTCAGTGGTGGTACCGGAGTGCGGCTTCGCCGTAGTTGTGCATCCGACTTTTTGGTCACCTCTGCAGCCATGGCTTCGGTGATGGCGTCAGCAAGGCTGATGTCGCCCTTCACCATCAGCTTGCTTTGCAAGCCTAGTGCATCTAGTCCCAGAAGTCTTCGATCTCTTAGTGCCTCTTCTAAATTGGTGAACCCACAGAGGCCCCCTAAATTTCGGAGGTCCGCCACGAAATCAGCCACACTTTCCCCTTTTCGTTGGTTCCTCTGATGAAACTCGTGGCGTCTCATGAGTGTAGGCACGGCTGGCACATAATGGCCTCTCAGGATGGGTTCGAGGTCGTCCCAGCTCATGGCTTTCACTTCTTGAGGTTTGGCGAGTGCTTTAGCCATCTTAAATACGGCTGGGCCGCAATGTGTCAGGAACAACGCCCTTTTCTTTGCTGGCGTGGCGTCCTTCAAATTGTTTGTCTCGAGAAACATTTGGAAGTGATCCATGTAGGATTCCCAATCTTCTTGGTTTGGATCGAACGGAGCGGGTGGTACGATGCCGCCGGACATGATTCCGTTGTTGGCGTCGTCTGTCATGTGCTCGGTGTTGCTTCCTGGCTTCTTCGGTTCAGACGTCTCCAGATCCCACCCTCTTCGCCAGTGTTAAGTACTGAACATGGGTCGAAATAAATGGAGACAGCCTCTGAACAGTGAACTTTCAGCTCTTTATTTACATAGTGACTTCTTAAACCAACAACAGTGAACCCTGCCTTATATAGGCAACCCTTGCAAGATTTGTCCAATAACGAGCTTTAAACGCTAGCTCTTTTAACCAATAAGAATTCTCTGTTAAGGGCCAATCGAATTCCTCAGAACTAACCAATCCGATGTGGCCGCCTAACAACCAATCAGAAGTGCAGGGCCAGAACCCTTCACTTTACCTCAAGCTCATACTTTATTAACTATGGTACATACACAACACAACTCATCTCCACGATTCAGTGCCAAGACCTCCGTTTCCAAAAGCTTATTCTTTAGGACTATCAAGGGAATCGAATCCCTGTCGTTGGTTCCTGCCGAGTCCGGGTCTCCTTCAAGAAGCACACAGCATACTTACCGCTAACTGTGATGGACAAAGATCGGCTTAGCCTGCTAGGTCTCCACTGGTTCACGCCACTTGGCATAGAAGTGGCAGGCATAAACCGAATCAGCGGAAGTGACTGGGAGGAGGACCTCATCCATGAGTTCAAGGGCGTCTTCACAGAAAGCTTAGGCGAGTACAAGGGGACCCCAATTTCGTTCAGCCTTGATCCAAAGATAGCTCCCATCCGCCTTAAGCCCCGTCGAGTTCCATTTGCCTTAAAGCTGAAAATCGATGAACAACTCGACAAACTAATAGTTCAGGGGGTGCTAGAACCTACCAATCACTCCCCCTGGGAAACCCCAATCGTAACACCCATTAAGCCAGACACGTCGATCCAAATTTGTGGGGACTACTGGGCCACCCTGAACCACACCCGACAGCAGAATGCATATCCGGTGCCGGTGGTACAGCATCTCCTCCACTCCTTAGGGGGGTGGAAAAGTCTTCGCTAAATTAGACTTAGCTCAGGCATATCAGCAACTACCTGTTGATGAAAAGACGGCACAGGCACAAACGATTGTGACGCACCGAGGTGCCTTCAAATGTACCCGGCTCCAATTCGGAGTCAGTGTAGCCCCGGGGATTTTTCAGAGCCTGATGGAGAGGCTACTACAAGGGATTAAAGGCATGGTCCCCTATTTTGACAATGTATTAATTGCTGCACCTACAAAAAAAAATCTTATGGGATCGTTTAAAATTAGTCCTACAAAAATTTCAGGACGCCAGTCTTAAGGTAAAAAAGAATAAGTGTAAATTGTGTAGAGATAGTGTTGAGTTTTTAGGGTACCTAATTGATAGTCAGGGTATTCACCCTACCGACAGTAAACTAAGAGCAATAAAAAATGCTCCCAGGCCTCGGAACAAGGCCGTTCTCCAGGCATTCCCATTCATCAACTTTTATAATGTATTTCTGCTGCATAAAGCAACGGTCGCTGAACCGTTACACCAGTTGTAAGACAAGAAAGCAAAATGGTTATGGGGTCATAGAGAAGAACAGGCGTTCCGTAACATAAAAAAACTACTGACTTCTGACTCTGTACTAATGCAGTACAATGAGACTTTGCCGTTAAATATCACATGTGATGCTTCATCTTTCGGAGTGGGCGCCATTCTGAGCCATGTACTGCCTAATGGTAATGAAGCCCCTGTTGCATATTTTTCAAAGACACTTTCAAAAACTGAGCGAAATTATGGCCAAATCAATAAAAAAGCCCTTGCAATTGTATCGGCCATTAAAAGATTCCACGAGTACGTGTATGGCCGGGCTTTTACTATCGTGACTGACCACAAACCGTTATTGGGGATAATAGCTGGAAATAAACCGACTCCCCACATATTATCCCCTAAGATGTCTCGCTGGTCAGAATTCTTGGCTGCTTATAATTATCGGCTGCAATACTGCCCGGGGAAAGCCATTCCCCATGCCGACGCATTAAGCCGAGCACTGCTTCCAGAGACTCTCGACGATCCTGCACCAACGGTAACCACATTGCAAATTGAAACATTCAACTCGCCGCCATTAACTGCCCGAGATATTGCGAGAGAAACCAAACGTGACCCCACCTTAGCACGAGTTCTAGGCTGGATAGAACGTGGATGGCCATTAGACCAATTATCAGATGACTTCACACCATTCAAGACTCGACAAACGGAGTTGTTCTCCCAAAAAGGCTGTGTCATCTGGGGCGATAGAGTTGTTATCCCAGAATGACTCCAAAAAGCGCCTGAGAACCTTGCACCATGGCCACCCCGGTATCGTGCGAATGAAAGCCCTCGCATGAAGCTACGCATGGTGGCCGGGCATCGACAAGCAAATTGAAAATTGGATTAAAGTTTGTCATAAATGCCAGGAAGTGAGCAACGCCCCAACTAAAGCCATCCCTACCGAATGGGAGACATCACGGGGACCCTGGTCCCGTATTCACTTGGACTTTGCGGGGCCGACCAAAGGCCACACCTTTCTGCTAACTGTCGACGCCTACTCAAATTGGCTTGAGATTCATCCCATGACGAATACAACCACTGAAGCAGTTATCAAAAACTTGGAAAGACTATTTGCAACCCACAGATTACCAGACGTCCTGGTATCCGACAATGGGCCCCAATTTACAGTGCTGTCGTTTGAGCAGTACCTGGCTGACCGCGGCATCCAACACGCACTCACCTCACCTGTGCACCCTGCGACCAATGGCAAAGCTGAGCGCATGGTCCAATTCGTTAAGAAAACCTTGCAGAAGGTAGACTACGATAACATTGACGACAAGATCAATCGAATCCTTTTTCTACAACACATCACACCTCATAGCGTCACCAACAAAACTCCAGCTGAACTGCTAATGGGATGAAAACTCCGCTCCCACCTTGACCGGTTACACCCAGCTTATGAAACCGGAAAAACCACTAGGATCCAGCGGCTGCTGTTGTGCCTTCCAGGTAGGTGATTTGGTATACGCTAAAAACCTATCGGGTGATCCGCTGTGGGTGGAGGCGACAGTAGTTCGTGTAACCGGCCCAAGATCCTACCTTGTACAATGCCTTGACGATAGACTATGGAAACGCCATATCGATCAATTATGATCGCGGCTCCCATCGGGCATTCCTGAACTCCCTTATGACCAAACTGAGGAGGGGGGGGAGATACGGAAGAAGATGAATCCCAAGTGGAAGAAAACCCGTTCGAAGGGAATGACGGCGTAATAGAGACACAGGAAGTGGAACCAGAGAGGGAAACAGATGAACCTCAGGGAATTACCGAGAATAATGGCAACGACGAAAAAATGAACTCTGAACCAGAGGCGACCCCGTTGCCAAACAACAATCTACCTCAGCGTGATTGCAGCCAAATGACACAGCGAAAATCAAAAAGATTAATAAAGCAACCATCCTACCTAAAGGACTATGTAGCTGCGCCCTGCAAACAGAAGCCAGGGGGAAGGGATGTTGTGAATGCATAAGGTTTAATAAAGAGAACTTGAGCTTGGAGTAAAGTGCAGGGTTCTGGCCCTGCACTTCTGATTGGCTGTTAACGGCAGGATCGGATTGGCCCGTTCCGGGGAATCCGATTGGCCATTAACAGAGAGTTCCTATTGGTTAAGGGAGCTAGAGCTCCTCGATTGTTATTGGTTAATAGTTATTGGGGTTGCCTGTATAAGGAGTTGAAAAGTCACTATGTAAATAAAGAGTTGAAGTTCACCGTTCCAGAGGCTTGTCTCCATTCTTTCTCGCCCATGCTCCAAACATAACAGAGGTTACATTAGATCAGGGTCATTGGGACATGAACTGCTGGTGGGGGGAGGGTTGTGTGAATTGGTTGAGGATCGGTGCCAATGATAGGATGCAAATGTTTTTACTACCAGTTCTCTGAGCGTAGCTTGGTAGGCCCAAGTGGTGGTGCTGTTGAGTGTCACTGGTTGGGTCAGTTTGGTCTGAAGAAGCTTCTTTGGTGAGAAGCAAAGTGTCTTCAAAGAAAAACCAGAAAGTCCAGTTGTCCTCTTGAAATAAGGACCTTTAGGTAGAGATTAAGGATTTGACTGCTATTGCATAGTGGGCTTCAGTAGGCAAGAACCAGACCAACATAGCTGCAACAGCATTTTATTGACTCAAAACTGGAACTGAGGCACTGCAGGCAAATGACTATGATTTATAATCTAGGCCCATAGGGCCTTAACTAATCATAGAATTAGAAAAAGCCCGCCCAAATATAAATGTTCTCAATTTCCCTCCAAAACATTTGGAACTAACAGGGTCATCTAAGTGTTAGTCTCACTTTAGCACAGTTAATACAACTATATACACTGCTCAAAAAAATAAAGGGAACACAAAAATAAGACATCCTAGATCTGAATGAATGAAGTATTCTTATTAAATACTTTGTTCATTACATAGTTAAATGTTCTGACAACAAAATCACACAAAAATTATCAATGGAAATCAAATTTAGCAACCCATGGAAGTCTGGATTTGGAGTAACACTCAAAATTAAAGTGGAAAAAAACACTACAGGCTGATCCAACTTTGATGTAATGTCCTTAAAACAAGTCAAAATGAGGCTCAGTAGTGTGTGTGGCCTCCACGTGCCTGTATGACCTCCCTACAAAATCTGGGCATGCTCCTGATGAGGTGGCGGATGGTCTCCTGAGGGATCTCCTCCCACACCTGGACTAAAGCATCCCCCAAATCCTGGACAGTCTGTGGTGCAACGTGGTGTTGGTGGATGGAGCGAGACATCATGTCCCAGATGTGCTCAATTGGATTCAGGTCTAGGGAATGGTCAGGCCAGTCCATAGCATCAATGCCTTCATCTTGCAGGAACTGCTGACACTTCAGTCACATGAGGTCTAGCATTGTTGTGCATTAGGAGGAACCCAGGGCCAACCGCACCAGCATTTGGTCTAACAAGGGGTCGGTACCTAATGGCAGTCAGGCTATCTCTGGTGAGCACATGGAGGGCTGTGCGCCCCCCTAAAGAAATGCCACCCCACACCATTACTGACTCACTGCCAAACTGGTCATGCTGGAGGATGTTGCAGGCAGCAGAATGTTCTCCATGGCATCTTCAGACCCTGTCACATGTGCTCAGTGTGAACCTGCTTTCATCTGTGAAGAGCACAGGGCACCAGTGGTAAATTTGTCAATCTTGGTGTTCTCTGGCAAATGCCAAACATCTTGCATAGTGTTGGGTTGTAACCCCCATCTCTGGACATCTGGCCCTCATACCACCCTAATGGAATCTGTTTCTGGCCATTTGAGCAGCCACATGCACATTTGCCTGCTGGAGGTCATTTTGCAGGGCTCTGGCAGTGCTCCTCCTGTCTCTCCTTGCACAAAGGCGGAGGTAGCGGTCCTGATGCTGGGTTGTTGCCCTCCTATGGCCTCCTCCATGTCTCCTGTTGTACTGGACTGTCTCCTGGTAGCACCTCCATGCTCTGGACACTTTGCTGACAGACACAGCAAACCTTGCCACAACTTGTGTTGATGTGCCATCCTGGATGAACTGCACTACCTGAGCCACTTGTGTGGGTTGTAGACTCCGTCTCAGGCTACCACTAGAGTGAAAGCACCGCCAGAATTCAAAAGTGACCAAACTATCAGCCAGAAAGCATAGGAACTGAGAAGTGGTCTGTGGTCACCACCTGCAGAACCACTCCTTTATTGGGGATGTCTTGCTAACTGCCTATGCTTTCCACCTGTTGTCCATTCCATTTGCACAACAGCATGTGAAATTGATTGTCAATCAGTGTTGCTACCTAAGTGGACAGTTTGATTTCACAGAAGTGTGACTGACTTGGAGTTACATTGTGTTGATTTTTTTGAGCAGTGTACATTCAATACAGTGGTGGGATTCAATTTTTTTTTACCACCAGTTCTGTAGGCATGGCTTGGTAGGCATGGCATGACATGGTGGGTGTGGCTTGGTGGGCGTGGTAGGAGAAGGATACTGTAAAATCCCCATTCTCTCCCCACTCCACTAACTTGCTTTCCAGCTCCACTCTCCTGTACAGGGCATCAAAAGTAGACCCAGCCAATCAGTTGGGACTCGGGAGGCAGAGAATAGTTGGGAGCGGGCCCAGTCAGGGGGGGTATTTGCCAGTTCTCTGAACTACTCAAAATTTCTGCTACCGATTCTCCAGAACTGGTCAGAACCGGCTGAACACCACCTTTGATTCAGTACATTACAACTACCAGCTGGTGTTTATGTATCCTGTATCAAAATGTTTAGACATCAGCCCATAAGCTCAGAGGACAAACCTTCCACCCTCACTTCTTCTTTTGTCTTCCTAACAAGTAAAGAAGCAAGGAAACAAGCAAGGCAGCAAGGAGGGAATCAGGGGTGGGTTTCTACCGGTTCTGTTCACCTCTGTAGAACCGGTAGCTCTGAAGAGCAGCAGATATGGAGATGGTTCTATGTCTGCTGATGTTTTTGCCCACCCGCCCACCTGGGCTCTTACCTGATCTTTATTTCCTGATTTTTTTCAACTTCAGCTGCCGAACGAGGCACAGCTGCAGTTGAAAAAAGCAGGAAAAGAGGGCTGTTTCAAAGGCTGTTTTTCTGCACGCAGCCTGCTGATGATGATTTACAGGTGTGTGGCTCCCAACGTTCAGGGAAGCTCATAAATCCTGAACAGGTAGTTAACCCTGTTGTATCCCACCCCTGGAGGGAATCCTTGGTCTGCTCACCTTCTACAATCAAATGCTTTTCCAATTATTTTACTTAAGAGCCAAGGACTTGGAAGCAGAAGGAAGCAATAGTCAATTGCCAGCCATCAACACATGAACCAGTTGGGAGGCATCATATCATTACAAAACATAGAATAGCCCAAAACACACATTCTGGTAGAGAAAACTTCCTTGACGATGGGCTCCAGCATTAAGCCAAAAGCTTAGAAGTCTAAATTTCTGGTCTCAGGGACTGTCCCAGATTCGATCTCACCTTTTTGGGTTTTCTTACCTAGGAGTTATTCACCTTGTTTATTCATAATTTCCTCTTTTCCATCTTTTCTAGCTGCTATTGGATGCCAAGCACTGCTGTTTTGATGCAAATATCCACATTTATCATGCCATTAAAAAAAAAAAGTTCTGTAGAGCTTTTTTGAAAGAAAATGCAAATTTTGACATAAATTGTGGAAATAGGATCACACAAATTTACAAGTGAGTGTAATTTACATGGACTGTAAAATATGCAGCCAGCACATTTAAGAAGCAATGTAGCATAATTGACCCACGCAGCCCTCATATTTAAATTAATAGTGAGATTTTGTATTATACTTAGAATTAAATGATATAGTGCAATTTAAATTATAATTTTTTGAGACCAATTAGTTTGAATACCATTCCTAATTTTTATATCCTTGTTTGGGATCCAAGGGGCTCTGTCAGAATAATTTGACAAATTCAGGTCCTTGATAAGTATTGCATTTTATTAAAATAAAAATTACTATGCACTAATAGAACATTTCACTTAACACATTAGATCAGGTAAAGATGAGAGAGAGAGAGAGAGAGAGAGAGAGACCCATTCGCAAACATTTACACACACATATATACATATATTCATTCCTTACTTTATTCCTTCATTCCTTCATTCATTCAAGGTCTCTATTGTAATAAATGTTATCATTATGAACAAATTAGTTATCAAGATGTCAAAAGTATTAATATGTGATTTGTAGTATAATTCATTGTTGAATCTTTTTTAAATTCCTTTTGTTATGTTCTGCGCATGGGTGCAAGGAACGGAGACAAGGCAGTGAACAGTGAACTTCAACTCTTTATTAATCATCGTGAACAGAGTGAAAACCCTAGGGCAGCAGCAGCCCTTTTATAGGGCAGGCTGCTGACCTATTAACCAATGAGAAACATGGAAGTGTTAAACCCTTGAACCAATGAGAGTGGCTCGTTAACAGCCAATCAGATTCCCCAGAATGGACCAATCCGATATCGCTATTATTGGCCAATCAGAAGTGCAGGATTAGAACCCTGCTTTTTCTTTAAGGTTTGTTAAAACTTTATTTAAGCATTTTATTTAGTTCATAACACCCCTTCCCCCCGGGTTCCGTTTGAGGGGTGCGGTGACATAATCCCTAAGATATGTAGGTTGTTTTAACTGTCTATTAGATTTGCACTGTCCCACCGGTTCCTGTCTGTAGTCCGGTTTCGGTGGGACATTTTTGGATGTATCTGGTACAGGTGGTTCCGCATTCTCACTGGACGACTCGGTGCCACTAATTCTGTCGTTGTTGTTCTTCGATCTTTGCGGGCTAACCTCTGTTGAGGTATTCCTCTGTGGCGAGGACACTCCCCTCCTTGATTCTTCTTCATTTATCGCACCTGATTGCTGACTTCCTTCGCTTCTGCTTTCCACCATCTCGAATTCAGTTTCGATATCCCCTCCCCCCTCATTTTGGGAGTCACAGGAGTCATGGAAACTGGGTTGTAGCCTCGAGCGAAGCTGATCTATATGGCGTTTCCATATTTTTCCGTCGTAGGTTTGCACACGGTATGACCTGGGCCCAGTGGTTTGAATTATGGTTGCTTCGATCCATAATGGTTCGCCGGAGAGGTTTTTGGCAAAAACTAAGTCGCCTACCTTGAACTCGTGGCATTTTCTGGTAGATCCACAGGGTTTCTCTGGCTCATAGGACGGGTGAAGCCAGTCGAGGTGGGAACGGAGCTTGCGTCCCATCAACAGTTCAGCTGGGGTCTTGTTGGTGACGCTGTGTGGAGTGATGTGTTGGAGTAGGAGTATTCTGTTTATTTTGTCATCAATGTCCCTATAGTCCATTTTGTGGAGAGTTTTTTTTAACAAATTGTACCATGCGCTCGGCCCTGCCGTTAGCCGCAGCGTGCTACGGTGAAGTTAGCGCATGGCGGATACCCCAGTCCGCTAAGTATTGTTCAAATGCCAGGGTGGTGAACTGGGGTCTGTTGTCGGAGACCAGAACATCTGGCAGCCCGTGCGTTGTGAATAGCCTATTCAATTTTCAGATAACGGACTCAGTTGTAGTATTCTTCATTTTGTGGATTTCGAGCCAGTTGGAATAGGCATCCACTGTCATGACAAACATATGTCCTTTAGTAGGTCCCGCAAAGTCAACGTGGATGCGGGACCACGTCCCCGGGGTGTTTCCCATTCTGTTGGAGTTGCTCTAGGTGGGGCACTGCTGACTTCTTGGCACTTTAAACAAGTCTTTACCCAAACTTTGATCTGTTTGTCGATGCCCGGCCACCACGCATAGCTTCGTGCGAGTGCTTTCATATTCACGATGCCGGGGTGACCGTCATGCAATGTTTTCAATACTGCTCATTGTAACCGCTCTGGGACGATGACTCTATCTCCCCATAGGATGCAGCCTTTTTGCGAAAAAAGTTCTGTTTGCCGGTTTCTGAAAGGGGTGAAGTCGTCAGAGGTTTGTTCTATTGGCTATCCTCGTTCGACCCAGCTAAGAACTCGTGCCAAAACAGGATCTCGTTTTGTTTCGATTGCAATGTCTCTGGCTGTTAGTGGTGGTGAATGTAGCATTTCAATCTGGAGTGTCATAAGGGTTGGAGCTGGGTCGTCGATGGTTTCCGGAAGTGGGGCATGGCTCAATGCATCAGCATAGGGAATGGCTTTCCCTGGGCGGTGTTGTAATTTATAGTTGTACGCAGCTAAAAACTCCGACCAGCGAGTCATTCTAGGTGACAATATATAGGGGGTTGGCTTGTCTCCCGCTATAATCCCTAGCAAAGGTTTGTGGTCGGTAACAATAGTAAAAACTCGTCCATACACATATTCATGAAACCATTTTACAGCAGATACAACAGCAAGAGCCTCTTTGTTGATCTGGCTATAGTTACGTTCAGCCTTTGATAGGGTCCTTGAAAAATAGGCAATAGGGGTCTCACTATCATTTGGTAACACATGACTCAAAATGGCTCCTACTCCAAACGGTGGTGCATCACATGTAATTGTTAAAGGCAGAGTCTTGTTATACTGCATTAAAAGAGCATCTGAGGTTAGTAAGTTTTTCACTTGTCGGAATGCATGCTCTTCGCAGTGTCCCCAGACCCAGGTTGCTTTTTTGTCGAGAAGTCTATGTAGGGGATCAGCTACGGTCGCTTTCTGGGGCAAGAAGATGTTGTAAAAGTTAATGAGCCCCAGGAAAGCTTGGAGATCAGTTCTATTTCTGGGTCTTGGGGTGTTTTTGATTGTCCTTAGTTTGCTATTAGTGGGGTGGATGCCTTGTTTATCGATTAGGTACCCCAGCAATTCTACTTTGTCTGTACACAGTTGACATTTATTTTTTTTAACTTTAAGGCCAGAATCTTTAAATTTCTGGAGAACCATTTTAAGCTGCTTTTCTAGTATTTCTCTATTCGGGGCAGCAATTAAAACATCATCAAAGTATGGCACGACCCCCTTGATCCCTTGCAAGAGTCTCTCCATCAGACTTTGAAAAATCCCTGGGGCTACACTCACTCCGAATTGGAGTCGGTTGCACTTAAAGGCGCCTTGGTGCGTAACGATCGTCTGTACCTCTGCAGTTTTTTTTATCTACAGGCAGTTGTTGATAGGCCTGTGCTAAATCTAATTTAGCGAAGACTTTATCTCCCCCCAGGGAATGGAGAAGGTGTTATACCACCGGCACCGGGTAAGCGTTCTGTTGAAGGGCGTGATTAAGCGTAGCCCAGTAGTCCCCACAAATCCTTAACGATCCATCTGGTTTGATGGGTGTTACAATTGGGGTTTCCCAATGAGCATGGTCAGTTGGTTCTAAAACACCCTGGGCTATTAATTTATCGAGTTGCTCGTCAATTTTTGGTTTAAGGGCAAAAGGTACCCGACGAGGCTTAAGGTGGATGGGGGCTACTTCAGGGTTAAGGTTAAATGATATCGGGGTCCCCTTGTACTCGCCTAGTTCATCTGCGAAAACGTCCTGGAATTCCTGGACGATGGCCTCCTCCCAGTCGTCGCTTCTGGTTTGGTGAATGCTGGCTACCTTGATCCTGAGTGGGGTGAACCTTTGAAGGCCTAACAAGCTAGGCCGGTCACGACTGAAGACGGTCAGTGGTAATGACGCAGTACGATTTTTGAATGATACTTGGACTTGGCTGGATCCAACGACCGAAATTCGGTTCCCCTGATAATCTTTGAGTATGATTCTCTGGGCTCTGAGGTCTTGACGCCAGACGGCAGAGATTAATTGTTTAAGAGTCTTCCAGGAAACCATCGAGAGGGATGATCCTGAATCGACTTCCATCACGCAAGGCTGGTTTTCGATGGCGACCTTCACTCGGATCTTCTTTGCATCTAGCGATGAGGCGTGACCAATTGTAATGATTTGGTGTGCCTCTTCTTGTCTCATTGAAATGGCCAGTGTAGGAGTGGTTGTTCCATTGGTGGTTCAAATGTTCCCGACTCACAGGGCGATTTCCTGTGGTCTGGTGGTAGTTGTTTCCCCTCTGAAATGGGCTGGATCCTTGCTTGCTTCTACAGACCTTCCCGATGTGGCCTCTTTTCCCACAGAAATGGCAGAGCGTGTCGAAAAATTAGCAGTCTGATCGCGGGTGGTTTGCCCCACAACCCGCGCATTGGTGCGGTAGTCTTTGATTTCGCTGATGGTGTTGGTCACGTTCAGACCGGAGCCGGTTGACCTTCTCCTCATCACTTTCTGATGGCGATTCGAGGTCCTCGTGGTGGGTCGCTGTTGTGTGCCTCTCTAGGCGAGGTGAGGTATCGCCGGCGAGTTGATGGAGCAGTGCGTTGGTGTGGCTCATTCGGGCAGCCAACTTTCTGGTTGCTTCTGCTGTAGTAGCATC
This sequence comes from Hydrophis major, assembly GCA_033807585.1. Classification (NCBI taxonomy): domain Eukaryota; kingdom Metazoa; phylum Chordata; class Lepidosauria; order Squamata; family Elapidae; genus Hydrophis; species Hydrophis major. Next base: position 70,074,300 of record CM066333.1, read on the forward strand.
CTTGATGACATCAGCAAGGTCGATGTTCCCTTTGTACATGATCTTGCTCTGCGTAGTGTGGTCATCTATTCCCAGAATTATTCGGTCTCTCAGAGCTTCTTCGAGGTCTGTAAACCCACAGAGGCCTCCCAGGTTCTGGAGATCCACGATGAAATCTGCAACTCTCTCTCCTTTCTGCTGGTCCCTCTAGTAAAATTCATATCTTCGGACAAGCGTTGGTACGGCGGGTGCATAGTGGGCCTGTAGAAGGGGGGCGAGGACATCCCAGTCCATGGTTTTCACCTCAGCCGGTTTCGCTAATGCCTTGGCCATCTTAAAGACGGCAGGCCCGCAATGGGTCAGGAACACTGCTCGCTTTTTCCTCATAGTGGCATCCTTCAAATTGTTGGTCTCCAGAAACATCTGGAACCAGTCTATGTACGAGTCCCAGTCTTCTTGTGCTGGGTCAAATGGAGTGGGTGGTATGGCGCCACTGGACATGGTTTCCGTTGTCGATATGCCTTCAGCCACGTGCTCTGTTTGGTGCTCTGTAGTGTTCAGTCAGCTCTGATGTCTCCGCATCCCATCCTCGTCGCCAGTGTTATGTTCTGCGCATGGGTTCAAGGAACGGAGACGAGGCAGTGAACAGTGAACTTCAACTCTTTATTAATCATCGTGAACAGAGCGAAAACCCTAGGGCAGCAGCAGCCCTTTTATAGGGCAGGCTGCTGACCTATTAGCCAATGAGAAACATGGAAGTGTTAAACCCTTGAACCAATGAGAGTGGCTCATTAACAGCCAATCAGATTCCCCAGAATGGACCAATCCGATATCGCTATTATTGGCCAATCAGAAGTGCAGGATTAGAACCCTGCTTTTTCTTTAAGGTTTGTTAAAACTTTATTTAAGTTTTTATTAGTTCATAACACCTTTTCCTTAAAAAAAACACTATGAGAATCATAAAGTACATTTATAAATAAAAATCCCATAGCTCTTTTGTTACCGTCTGCTTTTGGGGGGGAAAACAGAGACAGTGGGGAAATACAATGAATAAATAAATATTTTTAAAAGGAGAATAATAGCGTTTTCCTTTATATTATTAATAATGCTAAATTAATTCACATATCAGTTACCTGAAGCTCTCTAAATATAAAACATAATGTTAGTTACTCTTGCAAACTCACTTGGACCCCATTTATGTTATCATAGGAAAAGTCAAGACTGACATCATAAAAATCAAATCACAGAGGAAGGATTCATGCATCAGATTAGAAACACAGAAAAAAATGGAATTGTTTAGAAGCCTTTTGTCCAAGCCCGTATTCAAGGCAAGCCACCTTATACCAGCGGTGGGATTCAAAAAATTTTTTACTACCAGTTCTGTGGCCCTGGCTTGGTGGGCATGGCAGGGAAAGGATACTGCAAAATCCCCATTAGCTCCCACCCCACTAACCTGCTTTCCAGCTCTGTTCTCCAGTGCAGGGCAACCAAAGAAGACCCAGCCGATCAGCTGGGGCTCAATGGGACGCAGAGAATAGATGTGGGTGGGGCCAGTCAGAGTGGATATTGTCCGGTTCTCTGAACTAATCAAAATTTCCACTACCAGTTCTCCAGAACTGGTCAGAACCACCTCTTTCTTATACTATCCCAAACAAATGAATGCCTAGAATTTTCTTGAAACCCTCCAGTGATGGAGTACTCACAACTCCAAGAAGGAAGGTGTTTCATTGATTGATAGTTCTTGAAATTAGGACATTTATCCTTAAGTTTCAAATTGTATCTCTCTTTAATAATCTTCCACCCGTTACTTCCTGTTCTGCCCTCAGGTGGTTTACAGGATAGGTTGCCCTCATCTGTTTCTTGTGATAATCCCTCAACTACTGGACAGCAATTATCGTTTCACACACACATAGGCCATAGTGCAATTTAATCTATCATTGCCTCACTGTGTTTTATAAATCTAGCTTTTATGGCAGATTCCATAAACTATTCCATAAAATAAACTTCGACTTAGCGGGATATATTAATCTAGCCACTATATATTGCAGAGATACTGTATATAAAACCTGCTACTTTCCACATGTTTTGGATCAATGTTCCCATCTTGCTTTCATTCCAAAAAAACAGCTGGAGGCTATGGTTTCTTGCCCAGATATAAAATGATCCCATCTAAGTTTTAGTTCAGTGACTCAAGACAGGTTTGGTCAAATGTAACCAAATGGACTGCATATATAGCATTGTGAACACTTAGAAGAAAGCCCAGTTGGGAAGTTAAAGAAAAGCACACCTGTCTTTCTCGAACATTATGGGTATAAGAAGCTCTTGAATGCAAATGCATGTGTGATCCTCTTCAGTGCTTCGAACTGAATAATAATCTTCTTCTTCTTCTTCTTCTTCTTCTTCTTCTTCTTCTTCTTCTTCTTCTTCTTCTTCTTCTTCTTCTTCTTCTTCTTCTTCTTCTTCTTCTTCTCCTTCTCCTTCTCCTTCTCCTTCTCCTTCTCCTTCTCCTTCTCCTTCTCCTTCTCCTTCTCCTTCTCCTTCTCCTTCACCACCTCCTCCTCCTCCTCCTTCTCGTCAACCATCATCCCTCCTCCTCCTCCACCATCATTCCTCCTCCTCCACCATTGTTCTTTCTCTTCATTCTCCTCCTCCCTCCATCTTCTTCTTCTTTTCCTTCTCTTCTTTCTTCCCTTTCTCCTCTTCCTTCTTCTCTTAAGAGAAGTGCTCTTTCTGTAATCATAATAGAGGAGGAGGGGAGCAGGAGGAAGAGAAGGATGCAATATTTTACTGCCTTCCACTGGACACTCTTCATGTTAATTTTTGCCTAGCAAACATGTGTGCAAATATAAATAAATGCAAAAATGGAAAGAAGATTAATGTTAAAACTGTGTGGTTTTATACTTAAAATAATCTCGCTCAAGGTTAAGCTCGTACTGCATATATGTGTTTCTCTATCTGTCTTCTTCTTAAGCATCTTTAAAAATATATAGAATACATTATTTCTGGTTCCTGCTCCACCCTTCCCCCCAATAAAAATGATTTTTTTCTCTCATCAACATTTGTCATGCATTTCCCCCTCTTTTTTTTAAAAAAAAAAAAATGTGTGCTTTCTTAGATGAGCACAAGCTTCTTTCGAGAATAGGAGGGGAAAGTCATTTTAAAGTCTGCCCAGCATTATCTTGACTTCTCCAGCAATAATAACACAAGAGAGCTTCTAAATTTAAAAGCATACATTTATTGATGTCTAGGCAGTCAAACACAAAGCCAGAGAGATCTGGCCATATATGACATTATTTTAAGGGTATACAGCAATTATGCATGTGTTTTAAGGAGCTTGCTACGTATTTGCTTCATCATACATGCTATATCATGCTGTTATCATTCCTGGTTTTTAAAGTCATATTATATTAGGTGTATTATTCAATGTTTATAATCCACCTAGAGCATTCAGTGGAATAAAGAATGAAGAACGGTTGCAGGGACTGGGCATGGCTAGACTAGTGAAGAGAAGGATCAGGGGAGGCAGGATAGCAGTCTTCCAATATTTGAGGGGCTGCCACAGAGAGGAGGAAGGGGTCAAGCTATTTTCTAAAGCACCTGAAGGCCAGATAAGGAATAATGGATGGAAACCGATTAAAATTCAACCTGGAAATAAGGAGAAATTTTCTAACAGTGACTACAACCAAACAATGGAACAGAAGTTGCCTTCAGAAGTTGTGGGAGCTTCATCAATGGAAGCTTTCAAGAAGAGACTGGACTGCAATCTGTCAGAAATGATGTGGAGTCTCCTTCTTGGGCAGGGGTGGGGTTGGACTAGATAACCAACAAGGTCCCTCCAAACTCTGTTAATCTGAATAACATTGATAGCAATTTACATTTATGGATTTCTTGAGAATTATGAGTGTTAACAGCATTTTTCTTTTAATTTCACTTGCAATGTGGATATGACAAAACCTCTTGATTCTTCATAAACACACACACACACACATGTTCAAATTAAACCTTTTTATGATTCCCCTCCTGGAGATATGTGTGTGTGACACATGAGAGAGAAGATGATGAGTTTGAGGGAGAATATGAAATTAAACTTATGATGCAGTACTAACACTAAAAACAAATTTTCCTGCCAGGAATATGGAAGTTGTTATGTCGCCGGTTGGAAGGAAACTCGGGAGGCAGTGACTTGTTTCAGCTCTTTATTTAGTTTCCGGATCGGCTTCCTTGGCTAGGGAATGCGGCGGCTTATATTGGATTCTCCAGCCAAGCTGCGGCCAATGACACCGCTTTGAATCTCCCGCGATCGGTTTCCTCCAATCGCGGGGGATTCAACTCGGGCCAATCAGTGTGGCTCGCTCAGCCAATCGCATAGCCACATGCCTTAGCCAATCAGAATAGTTATCTACAAGAGTGCTAATTACCGTACAGAACACCCCTCCCCTCTTGGCATAGTCCTACGTGACGTAGTCCCGTAAGTAGGCGGGGCTCCGTACTTGTCTACTGGACCTGCGCAGGTTAGTTGGTGCCTGGTCTTCGAACGGTTTGGTTGGTTCCTGTGTCACTCCTTGCCTCATTGATGGAACCGCCTGGAAGGGCAGGCCGAGCTTTCTGCCGCAGCTCCCTCCCAGTCTACTTGGGTTGGTTGAGCTGCTGGCTCCTCTGTTCCCGCCTGGTCTTTCCGGGCTGGTTGAACTTGCCTGGCTGCTCCTTCTGGGTGAGGCATCGAGCTGGACATCCGTCGGTGGTTCTGCTGGTGAGTATTGTTGGTTTCTTTCTTGTGGGGGGTGGTTATTTTGATTTTCCAGATTTTCCCTCCCCTCTTGGTTGGTATGAGGGTTTCCCCTTTCCCCTGTGGTTTCTTTTTGCATGTCGGTTGGATTTCTCGTGTACGTTCTCGATCTTAATTGATCGATGTGTCTTTTCCATGCTCGTCAGTCGGTCGTCTGTAGCCGGTATGAGCGGGAACCTGTCACTTGGGTTATGGTTGCTGGTACCCAGAGTGGGTCCCCAGTGAGGTTTTTGGCGTATACTGTGTCGCCCGGTGTAAATGTTCGATGTTTGCTAAATGAGTCGGGGGGGGTGTTTCTGGGTTGTATGTGGGGTGTAGTCTGTCGAGTGAGGACCTTAGTTTCCTCCCCATCAATAGTTCTGCTGGGCTTTTGTTGGTTGTTGTGTTTGGGGTTATGTGTTGTATAAGTAGCATTTTATTAATTTTCTCTTGGATTTCCTCGGTTTCACTTTTTTGGATTGTTTTTTTTGTAAATTGGACCATTCGTTCCGCGTTCCCATTCGCCGCTGGATGTGCCAGTGCTGTCAGCGCATGCTGTATTCCCCGTTCCGCCCATTGTCTGATACAATGACACCTGGGAGGCTGTGGGTTGCGAATAATCTGTTAAGTTCTTTGGTGATGGCCTCCATGGTGGTAGTTCTCATGTTGCTTACCTCCAGCCAGTTGGAGTAAGCATCTACCGTGATGAGGAAGGTGTGTCCCTTCATGGGTCTGGCAAAATCTATGTGCAACCTTGACCATGATCCCCTGGGGGTTTCCCATTCCCGGGTTGGTGTGGAGGGAGGGCTTGGTCTGGTTTCTTGGCATGGTTTGCATGCTGCCACCCAAGCCTCAATTTGTCTGTCCATCCCTGGCCACCAGGCGTAACTCCTGGCCAAGGCTTTTGTCCTGACAATTCCCGGGTGCCCCTCATGTAATAATTTTAAAACCTTTTCCTGTAATTTTTCTGGGATGACAACCCTATCCCCCCATAGCAAACACCTTTTTGTGATGACAGTTCAGTTTGTCGGTTCCGAAATGTCCTGAATCTCTTGTTGTCTTCCTTTTCCGGCCACCCTTTCTCTATCCAATGTAAAACCCGCGCCAGACATTTGTCTTTATTAGTTTCGCGGCAATTTCTGATGCAGTTATGGGTAGATCGGGGAGAGTCTCTATGCTGAGGGTGGACGTTGTGGGTGCTGAGTCGGTGTCCAGGTCGGGAAATGGCGTGCCGCTCAGGGCGTCTGCATGGGTGATTGTCTTACCGGGTCGGTGTGATAGCTGGTAGTTATAGGCGGCAAAGACCACCTTGTCATTCTTGGAGATATAATGTTCGGGGTGGCCCTGCCAGGATTCCCAGCAGCGGCTTGTGATTGGTGATGATGGCAAAAGTCCTGCCATAGAGGTACTCGTGGAACCTCTTCACTGCGGCAATGATTGCCAGGGCCTCTTTGTCCAGCTGACTGTAGTTTCTTTCTGGCTTGGAGAGGGTCCTTGAGAAGAAGGTGATGGGTGCTTCTTTTCCGTCGGGGAGAGTGTGGCTGAGGACGGCTCTGACGCCAAACAGTGATGTGTCGCATGTGACTGCTAGAGGTAGGGTCTCGTTGTACTGGATGAGGACGGCATCCGAAGTGATCTGGTCATTGGTCTTGTTGAACGCGGCTTCCTCACATTTCCCTCAGTTCCAGGCAGCTGCTTTGTCCAAGAGTTTATGCAATGGTTCCGCCGCGGTCGCCTTCTGGGGCAGGAAAACATTATAGAAATTAAGCAGTCCTAGAAATGCCTGCAGCTCAGTTTTGTTCCTCAGCCTGGGTGCTTCCTTGATTGCTCTGATCTTTTTTTCAGTTGGGTGAATTCCCTGCCGGTCTAAAAGGTACCCTAGGAATTCGACCCTCTCGGTGTGCAATTGGCATTTTTCTTTTTTAACTTTTAGCCCTGCGTCTTTGAATTTTTGTAGTACCTCCCTGAGACAACCCTCCAGTTGTTTTTGATTGACCGCTGACACCAGTACATCGTCAAAATACAGAACCACTCCCTTGATCCCTTGCAGTCTTTCCATGAGACTCTGGAAAATTCCTGGGGCCACGCTGACTCCAAACTGGAGTTCTCTTGCAGTGAAATGCTCCCCGGTGGGTTACTATAGTCTGTGCTTCTGTGGTTTCCATGTCGACTAGTAGCTGCTGGTAGGCTTGCACCAGGTCGAGCTTCATGAAAACCTTGCCTCCCCCCAGTGAGTGCAGGAGATGCTGTACTACTGGGACGGGGTAAGCGCTTTGCTGTAAGGCACAATTTAGGGTGGCCTTATAGTCCCCACAAATTCTCACTGACCCATCGGGCTTGACAGGGGTGACTATGGGGGTCTCCCACTGGGCATGATCGGTTGGCTCTAGGACTCCCTGTTTGATGAGCTTGTCTATCTGCTCATCGATCTTGGGTCTGGGTGCGAAAGGTACTCGCCGTGGTTTTAAACAGATTGGGGGAATCCCAGGGTCTAGGCTGAACGAAATAGGGGGCCCTCAGTACTTGCCTAGGGTGCCGTCGAACACTTCCTGGAAGTCCTTTGCGAGCTGCTCTTCCCAGTCTGCCTCTGCGATGTGGTCAATGCCCGTCACTTCGATCCCGAGCGGCATGGTCAGGGGAAGTTTTGCTGTGCGCCCCTTGAAGGTGACCTCGAAGTGTCCTGCTCCGACTACGGGGATGCGGTTCCCCTGGTAGTCTTTAAGGATTAGCTTTTGGCTTTCCAATTGTCTCTTGTTGATGGTGGGCACCAGGCACTTGATTTCCCGCCATGCAACCATGGAGAGGTAGGACCTGGAGTCCACCTCCATCTTGCACAACCTGCCCTCGATGCCCACTTCCACGTATACCTTTTGGGCATCCGTGCTTGATGAATGGCCGATGACGACTGTCTGGTGGGTCTCCTCTCTCAGCCGGTTCTCGCTGTTCCGTCGGCCTCATCCATCCTGGTTCCACTGCCTCTCGGATTGCCGGTCCCTTGTTCTGGGGGGGGTCCCATCTCTGGCCGCTGTTGTTACGTCGTCGGGGACTCTAAGCTTTCTTGAGGCAGCGGACTTGGGCGATGTGACCTCTCTTATCGCATTGCTGGCAGATCGCATCAAAGAACCGGCACTCCAATCGGGGATGGTTGCCTCTGCATCTGGCACATTGGAGTCTTGCCTTACAGCTTCACTGTTCACGCCAGTCTCAATCTGCTTGGAGCTGATGGATGTCCTCCTCTTCGTCCGTGGTGTCAGAGGCGGAGTCGAGTTCGCCGTGGTGGGCGGTGATGGTCACTCAGCGGCTTTCCTCTGGGTGCGTTTCGGTCATCGGGGTCGCTTGGGAGGCTGTGGCTTGGTCTCTGCCATCCAGTTTCCGCATCCGGGCTGCTGATTTTCGGGTCACCTTGGCTGCAGTGGCCTCGGCAAGGGCATCAGCGAGGGAGATGTCACCCTTTGCCCTTTACACTTGGTGTCATGTTTATTAGGAGATAAAACTATTCCTGGGGAAAAAAAATAACTTCATGTTGCTGCAGTTTTGTGATGGTACAGGTGGCCGATTGGTATATAAATCAGTTCCGATCCCAGACGATGCTTTAGATAAAATGTACATGAAATGTAATGAAAAACTCATGGAAACAAACCATTTGGGAAATTGCAAATTATATATTTTAGGAGACATTTACTTTGCATTATAGCCTCAAAGCATCTGGATTAAATTCTAACTCTGTGGATTTTCTTTTTCTTTTTTCCCTACCATTAGATGAGAACCGCATTTAAGCTGTTGTTAAACTGCCAAGTTTCACGACATCAGCAGGTCAAAGAAGCTGGAAATATATAGCAGCAACATGCACTTCCTTGTTAAGTGTCCCCTGGAAAGGGAGATATGTGCAGCAAGAAAGAGATGCAGTCTGACTACAAAAGACTTTGAAGCAGGTAATTCTTTTCATACCTTGATGGCAATAATGGAATGAACACTCTATCAATGTGCTGCTTTTTAAAAAAAAAATGGAGGCAGTTTAATGGAGTTTTCCATTTACAAATTGGAAAACTCCATTAACCTGCTTCCCTTTTTAAAACCCTTTGTAAATTCTTAGTAAGACCATATACTTGGAAGCAATTGTGGTCACCATACTACAAAAAAGGAGTTGAGAATTCACTATTCACCATTACTATTCACCATTACTGTTCTACTATTCTACTATTCTATTCTACTATTCTATTTTAATTTACCATTCACGATTCTATTCTATTCTATTCTATTCTATTCCATTCCTTCCATCCCATTTATTCTATTCTATTCTATTCTATTCTATTCTATTCTATTCTATTCTATTCTATTCTATTCTATTCCATTCCATTCCATTCCTTCCATCCATCTATTCTATTCCATTCCATTCCATTCCATTCCATTCCATTCCATTCCATTCTATTCTTCTTATATCCTTTCTTCCTTGGAGCAGAAGTTTCAGGAGTTGGGGAGAATTTCAAAGACAAGCATGTTTAATCAGATTGTCCACTCTTAAGCTTAATATATTACTTAATATCTGCAGCACAGAATTTACAAATGGAAAAACTTCAAATTACATTTTTGAGGGGTGAACATGACATGGAATCTGATTAACCCCAAATGAGTAAACAAGTACTCTATGATGAATTATTAACAAGGGTTGGTAGGTGATTATATAACAAGACTTGGTGGGCAGTTGTATAATAGGATTATTTAATCTCACCCCAGAAAATTATATCACTTCTGCATTGGATGCATCATTGTTTTCACTGTAAGTTATGCACATTCCATGTTTTCATATAAGCCCCATTTTTGATCCTGAGATTAAATAATCATTTAATCTGTACAGGGTCACAAATGAAGCCCATCTCAGAATGATTAAATTATTCTGCATTGTTTTCACTCAGGAATAACCTCAAGAAATCTTTTGAGGAAGTCTCTGTCAAGCATGGATTTTTTAAAAGCATCTATATTTCGGAAAACTGGAATCTATAGGAAAATCACTTACTATTCAGTTGTTAATAGCTAATAGCTGATTACTTGTTAATTCAGTGGTTAATAGGTACTGGAAGTACATATGGGCAATCTATAAAGTAGATAATTTATGATTTTCCAGCTGCTAATTGTATTCTTTTCAGGCTTAACCTATTTTGTATTCAGTTTGTAAAATACATTATTTAATTTAAGATATGCTTCATTGTATAGTTGTTGTTTCATTCTTTTTGCTGAATACTCTTTTGGCAACATTTCTGAAGAGCTAACAAAAATAACATATTAGCTGAAGAAATCTAAGGGAAAATATATCTTGCACTATTAGAACTATTATGTTTGTTTATTCCCCATATATTATCCCCTGTGTGAATATTTCATATCTAGAGATGTCATTAAAATTTGCCACTATTTAGCTGGGAACATTAATTTTGTTAGCCCCAACAAAATTTGGATCTGTTTTGAAATGAGAGTCACAACTCCTCATAATTCCATGTTGTCTTAGACTTAAGGGACAATTGTACATCCCATTTTACATACACTTAACTGGCATTCAGGATTATCAAGATTGTGGTTTAAGCACATAGCTACAGATGGATACCAGTAGATACCAACTTTCAGTTAAGTTTGGCATCCTAGCCATGTCACTAAGGCAATTAACACCAGAAGACAAAAAAAAAAAAAAGCCATATGAATAAAATGTAAGGTTCAAGCATTCATAACATAATTAATTAAACTTTTGATGATTTGGAAGGTCCTTGATTGTAAAATCCATGTCAAAATCCAGTCCTAAATCTAAATAGCCGCTGATTTTAAATGGAAATCCACTCAGTAGTTAAGTTGTTTTCCCTTCTCGATTGAATTAAAGTTCAAGCACATGCAAAGAATATAGACTATCCAAAATTGGACAAATAGGTGGAGCTATTTGTTAGGTATTTTGATTAGATAAATGCTTTAAACTTCTTTTTGGTTTCCAACTGACTGTATTTGATTTAACTGTATTGCATATTTAATTATTCACCCAGAGTAAAGGCTTACAAATATTTAATTATTCACCCAGACTAAAGTAAATTCCTGAATCTGTCTGTCATCTATCTATCTGTCTGTCTGTCTGTCTGTCTATCTATTCATCCATCCATCCATCCATCCATCCATCTATCTATCTATCTATCTATCTATCTATCTATCAGGATACCGAGACACTGAGCTTGTCGATCAGAAAGGTCGGCAGTTTGGCAGTTCAAATCCCTAATGCTGCATAACAGAGTGAGCTTCTGTTATTTGTCCCAGCTTCTGCCAACCTAGCAGTTTGAAAGTATGTAAAAATGCAAGTAGAAAATTAGGAACCACTTTGGTGGGAAGGTAAAGGTGTTCCGTGCGCCTTTGGCATTTAGTCATGCCGGCCACATGACCACAGAGATGTCTTCGGACAACGCTGGCCCTTTGGCTTTGTAACGGAGATGAGCACTGTCCCCCAGAGTCAGAAATGACTAGCACATGCAAGGGGAACCTTTACCTTTACCTTATGCTATCATAGTTCATGAGGTTCTAGATTTGACTTGGATTCAGTTAAATATACTTGCAAAATTTTTCTGAGCTCTTCACTGTTCATGATTCGACATGAACAGTGTTTATGATCTTGATGGGTAATTCTTCCTCTTTCTCCCTCTTTTATCTCTTCTGCACCTGGTGACTTTGTGTCTCAGCTCTTTTTTGGACCCCTTTAAAGTGTTTCTTAACTTTCCCATGCCTGTGCCTCGATTTTAAAAAAGCAACTTTGGCAGCTATCCACAAGAGGTTGGTTAAGCCACAGCTTAATTAAAAGCTCTCTCAAGTGATAGAGAACATATTTGAAAGCACCAACTTTCCAAGGTGAGCATTTTAACTCTGTTGAAATCATTAAAAGAAAGTCTCACGCATGATCGTTGCCTTCCCTGAAACAATGTTAAGCAGGATGACATTCGACAGTCAAACACAATGGATTTCTGAAAAATTGGCTCAATGTTGCCTCACCTTATCATTTCTCACAGAGAGAGAGAGCATTTTATAGAATTCATATCAGCTATTCCTATCCTCTTTTCCTTGGCTTGCACTCATTGGATTTATTATCTCTTAAAAGAAATAAGTTCATTTCATGAACTTATAAGGATTTTACTTTTCGAGAGAAGCCTAGTCATTTGAAAATGTTTCGATGAGCTCTCAAAATTGAGAGTCCTAATCTCTTATTGGTAAATAAATATAATTAATAAATACTTGCAGTTCTGAAGAAAAAACAGCAATAGCCCAACCTTTACAACAACAACTATTTTGTTTTTGTTTTTTTCTGGAATTTGATCAATAAGTAGAAATGAAAAATTCCAGCTGGTCAGAAGACTGTTAGAAGCACAAGTCTTAAGAGCAAACCTATGTTATATCTTATGTTATATGAGCCAAAAAAGCCAACACAATCCTAGGCTGCATTAATAGAGGGATAGAATCGAGATCATGAGAAGTATTAGTACTGCTTTATAAGGTCTTAGTAAGACCATACTGTTAGGAATGTAAGTCACCTGACAGTTATTTGCATTGGAAATATATAAACTAGGATAGACATTTTAATACTGTATCTTTAAGAAAATGCTAAAACTGTAATTGGGTATGGTTCCGCAAATGGCCATAAGATGGAGCCAGAAACCTGCGTTGTTTAGCCTCAGTGAAGTGAGTGAGTCTCTGTTTCCTTCTGTTGGAGAGTGTTGCCGTTTCTTCCAAATGACTGTTACTGATTGTTGATGTAAGTCTGTTACTGAACTGTTTTTGATACTGGAATTTGATATTTGGATTATCCCTGAACACTGACTGCTTTACCTGAGAATGACTTGGACTGCTTATCTTGGACTGTGCTTAAACGTTTATTGGAAGTAAAAACCTACATTTACTGTACAGTGCATCTGTGTACTGTGTGTGTATTATTCAACACTACTTTCACTAGGTCTCCCTATATGCGCTCATTTTCCTAATGGGGAATTACCTCAACACATACTTGGAATACCACATCTAGTTTTGGTCACCACAATATATATATATATATAAAAACAGATGTTGAGACTCTAGAAAGAGTGCAGAGAAGAGCAACAAAAATGATCAGGGGGCTGGACATTAAACCATACAAAGATTGGTTACAGGAATTGGGTATGTCTAGTCTAATGAAAAGAAGGATTAGGGGAGTTCCAATATTTGATCCTCTCCGACAAACATGAGGGGATCAAACTATTTTCCAAAGCATTGTATCACCTTTTGGGGTTTCCCATTGCTTTCTCTTTTACAGTAAGAATGAATGTATTTGCCACTGACTCTAGAGTGTTCTATAGCTCCAGCGCCAAATATAGGGGCCGACAGACTTAATGGGGGCATCTAGTGTAACTTGCATGCCTTGGATGACCCTGCTGAGAATATATATGATTGGAATATAGTAGATAACCATCTAAACATGCGCTAATAGTGGGCTTCAGCAGCCAAAAAAGCCAATGCAATCCCAGTTTTCATTAACAGAAGGATAAAATCAAGATCATGAGAAGTACTAGTACCATCTTTAAAGCCTTGAGAAGACCACACTTAGAATACTGCATCTAGTTTTGCTCAGTCCAATACACAAAAAAAAGATGTGGAGACCTTGGAAAGAGTTCAGAGAAGAGCAACAAAATGATCAGGGGCCTAGAAGTTAAAACATACAAAGAAGAATTGCAGGAATTAGGTATACCTAGTTAAGTGAAAAGTAAAAGTCCAGGGGTGTCATGATAGTAGTCTTCCAATATTTGAAAGGCTGCCAGGGAAGGAAGAGGGGACCAAGTTATTTATCAAAGCATCTGTAGGCAGGACAAGCAACAATGGATGGAAACTAACCAAGGTGAGAAATAATCTAGAGCTAAGGAAAAATTCCTAACAGTGAGAACAAGTAAATAGTAGAACAAATTGCAAACAAAAGTTGTGGGTGCCCCATCACTGGAGGCTTTTAAGAAGAAACTGGGAAGAAATAGTATAGGTCCCCTGTGAGAGCAGGGGGTTGGACTAGAAGACCTCCCAGATCCCTTCCAACTCTGCTACTGTCGTCTTGGTATATTCTTCCCAGGAACAACCTCACCACCACAACAAGACAACAGAGAAGGACTTAAGGGGAGAAGTGTTTAAGTGACAGCTAGCCAAATGAAGGACAAAATGAGGAATTCTTGGTGGTTTTCTTGCAGCTGTTTCATTACTCAAATGTTATGTCTCCCCTTTAATTGCAGGTGAGCAAAACAAAATGCAGCCATTTCAGAATTAACTCAAATCAAAAACAAACCCCCACAAGAGAACGGCTGGAGTAATTCCAAAACACAGCAATAAATCCACACTCTGTCCGGCAATCCTGGCGTAGCAGTAATTCACAAGCCTCAGAGAGTTTGCTGCATGTCTTCACTCCATTTAGACACTTTGCTTCTGGCGAGTTCCACCAGCCCAGCTGTGTACTTTTATCTACTTATGGAGCGTGTTAATTTCCCTAATTAGTTACTGGCTCAACGCCTCCTTCCTAATTGAGATTGGCGTCTGAGCCTCCTTCTGTTTCTGACATCAAGCCATAAGTTCTCCAAGTTTTCTTTTCCACTGGAAAACTCTCTCATGCCTTCCTTGACAGCTATTCCCGGCTGCTGCTCAGATAAAGAACCAGAGGAGGTCGAAGGTCCTGACAACTCCATTAAATCAGGTTTATCTCCCCTTGTTAAATCCATCTCCTCATCCTGGTTACTATCCAAGTCACTAAGCAATGCTGGCTCATATTTTGCTGCCATATCCTCGTCGCTTGAACTCATATCTGCCACAGGAGCAGATTCCAAACCCGGAGTCACAACACTCAAAGTAGGTCTCATCATCAGTTCCATAACTTGCATGGAAGATTTTACCAAATTTGGGTAATAAAACATCTGCAACAAAACCGCCAAGCTCCAAGGACCTCATATTTCAACCCTGAGCTACAAATATTCTTCTTTATTAAAAAGACAACAATGCTATAATTTTTTTTCATTCTGAAATAACTCCAGTATTATTAATCTGGCCTCTGGTATTAGTTATTAATCTGTAACTCTTCTCTGAGATGGTATATTAATTTAGTCTCCCATTTTTCTTATTGCTTTAAGAGCACGATTAAAACGAACACCGCAAGTAATCTATGCAGCTGCCTGGCTGTTATTAATCTATAGAAACACTTAAAGTGGTTCATGATCTATTCCAGCAAACAGATTTTTTGTCATGATATAGATATTAAACTGGCTGTCTCCGTTTCATTTCCAGGGTTGGCAAAAAATGAATAATGTTAAGAAATTCCAGGGGGGAAAATGTTGTGACTGATCTATTTTGCTCTAACCATATTTTGAATAATATAAAACAAGAATAGAGTAAAATTTCTCTTCCTATCACTCAAATATGTTGGTAACATGTTGATAGGTACTGAATTAATACAAAATTATTGTATAATAATATTTCCTTTCAGGAAAATAATAGATTGCATCCCCAACAGTTCTGCTACAAAGTTTTGATTTTTTTCATTCATTTGTTTTTAAAAGAATAGGTGTTTCCTGTTTTTAGTGCTCTTTCTTTAACATTAATTTTTTATTAATAACACAGTGAAGAAAACATAAATGCAGTGTATACATTACCTTACTTAATTAAATTATCTAGGAACCTTGAACTGGATGGTAAAATATCATGATGCTCTTGTTGTTAAGAAATTTAAACCAGGGAGGATAAAATACATTACCATTAATATACTGTAATATTGATGGTCTTTCCTTGTTTGTATATATATATATCAACTTTTTTGTTACAATAATTTTATTTATTTAAACACTTACATAGTTGCCTAACTTAAATCAAACTCTGAGCAGCTCCCAATCACTATACAGAACAATTGAGAACCTTTTCCACCTAACTTTATATATCCTTTTTTTAAAAATAGGAAAAATAAATTAGATAGATAGATAGATAGATAGATAGATAGATAGATAGATAGATAGATAGATAGAGATAGATAGATAGATAGATAGATAGATAGATAGATAGATAGATAGATAGATAGATAGATAGATAGATAGATAGATAGATAGACAGAGACACAGACAGACAGACGCATGGATGGATGGATGGATGGATGGATGGATGGATAGAGATAGATATGATAGCTAGATGATAAATATATGATAGAATTATAGATAGACAGACAGACAGACAGATGGATGATGCATGGATAGAGATAGCTAGATGATAGCTACATAATGATAACTAGATGATAGATAGATAAAAGACAGAGAGACAGAGAGACAGGTAGATAGAGATAGATATATGAAAGATGATAGAGAGATATAATAGATAGATGATAGATGGACAGATGGACAGACGGATGGATGGATGGAGACAGGGACAAACAGACAGATGTAGCTGAGGAATGCATGTAAATATCCAGACATTTACTTTACTTGTGATAAGAGTTATTCATCTTTCCATATTTATTCTTTATTTATGTATTTTGTTCTTTCTTTACTATATTCTTAATTTTCCTTTTTTTTTTCTCTCTCCTCCTCTTTTTCTTTTTTACTTGAACACTTTACCAATCTAAGAAAATCCAAGTTGGATTAGTCACTGGGGCCATTTATGTGGTGCCTTCCTATTGGTTGATTGTTGTGTTGATGGCTGGCGATTGGCTATTATTTCCTTGTGCTGCCAAGCCCTCGGCTCCTAAATACCCAATAAACTGGTGATAAAGCAGCATTCCTGTTGACTGACAAGGGGCCCATTTCCCTGATTCTTCTAATTATTAATTATAAGACTTATGATTTCTTGTCAGTCAACAGCCATCAACACACCAATCAACCAATAGAATTGCACCCCCTGAATGGTCCCAGTTAGCAACCCAGATTGGATCTTCGGAGGTTGCTAAAATGAGGAGCCAAATTGTTGGGGGGAAGATGCTGAATCTGTAAACTGCTTACAGAGGACAGTAAAGCACTACAAAGCAGTATATAAGTCTAAGTGCTATTGCTATTGCCCTTTCTTCCTTCCTTCCTTCCCTATAGTTAGAATGCAGTATTGCAAGCTACCTCTGCTGACTGCCAGGAATTTGATCCTGACTGGCTCAAGGTTGACTCAGCCTTCCATCCTTCTGAGGTGGGTAAAATGAGGACTCAGATTGTTGGGGGCAAGAGGCTGACTCTGTAAACTACTCAGAGAAGGCTGTAAAGTACTGTGAAGCAGTATATAAGTCTAAGTCCTATAGTGCTATTACTCTATTTCATTCAAAGTTCCATTTAATGTTTAGTCTGAATCTCTGATAAGTCTTTGCACCAAACCTGTTGGCTGTCCTGATCTCATTGGCTACTTAAAGCAAGTTCTAGTTACCTGCCATTCTGTACGTACAATTTATTTTGGTTTCCAACTGACTGTACTTTATGGGTGTATGCTCCACTTGCTTTACTAAAAGCATCTCACTGTAGAGTTTTTACTTGCATTGGATTATATCACCTGCCTCCCATTGAATCATATCAGTATCTAGATAATTGCCTGTACCAGAAGAGGGTTCTATCAAGTTGATTCAGTAGCAAGCATTACTTTCAAGCTGCCCTCACTTTTTGTGGGAAACACAATATACCTTAATATCTTTCAATAAGGGGTTCAATGGGACACCAAGCAGTATTTTTAGCAAGCTGTTGTAGAGATTAATTAAAACTAATATTTAAGACCGACAAGACAGCTAAATTCCATTTATGACCATTTCAGGCACAGTAGTCAGTGGTTTATTGGGTTGTATACAATGTCTGTAAATAGGCACTTTCATAAGCCTGAAGATTGGATATTTCTAGGCAAATCTTGTTTCAACAATATTTAATAATAGCTCTGACTCACCTTGACAGGAGCATAAAATTCAAAGTAATTACTGGAAGCAAAGAATCATGAGAAATAGAATTCGTTCCTTCGTTCCTTCACTCCTTCCATCCTTTCCTCCTTCCTTCCAACTACATTTCTTTCCTCCATCTCTCCCAGCTTCCCTCCCTCTCTTCCTCCCTTCCTTCATTCTTTCCTCCCTCCATCCCTCCTCCTTTCCTCCCCAACCTCCCTCCCTCCTTCTCCCTTATTTTCTCTAAATTCCTACTTACTTACTTACTTCCTCCTTCTGTTCCTTCCCTCCCTCCTTCCCTCCTTCCAACTACATTTCCTTCCTCCATCTCTCCTTCACCATTCCTCCCTCCCTCCCTTACTTTCTCCCTTTCCTCCCTCCCTCCTTCTCCCTTATTTTCTCTAGATTCCTCCTCCCCTCTCCCTTCCTCCCTCCCTATATAGCAGAGTTCAAGTGAAAAACAATAACAACATACACAAGAGACCTCTTTAGAGAGTTCTCAAACAATGGAGAAACTTTTATGCATTAAACATGGGAGAGCAGTTTGAGTCTTGTTTCCAATGAATATTGGTGGCTAGATGCCATCAAAGTTGACATCATTCAGAGAATAGAACATGACCCTGGGACACTGCAGCCATCATAAATATGAGCCAATTGTCAAGCATCCTAAAGTAAATCATGTGACTTCAGGGGATGCTGTAATGGTCATAAGTCACATTTTTTTCAGTGTCATTGTAACTCTGAATGGTCACTAAATGAACTATTGTAAGTCAAGGTCTACCTGTATGTTATTTAACTACTTGGCAATGAGTGAGTTTAGACCAGTCACATGCTTCAACCAAAAATAATTCTGATCACCATCAAATCGTGCTAATCAGTTCCTGATTTTCCTTGTCCTTTATTATAGAATAGAATAGAATTCTTTGCTGGCCAAGTGTGACTGGACACACAAGGAATTTGTCTTGGTGCAAATACTCTCAATGTACATAAAAAAAAGAGATATTTGTCAAGAATCATAAGGTACAGCACTTAATAGTCATAGGGTACAATAAGCGATCAACTCATACTAGGAAACAGTCAATATAAATTGTAAGGATACAAGCGACAAAGTTACAGTCATACAGTCACAAGTGGAAGGGGATAGGTGGTAAGGAGTGATGAGAAGGTTAATAGTAAAAAGGTTAACAGTAATAGTAATTATTATTACTAATATTTTCAACCCAAGTTACGAATATTGAAATATTAAGGTTTTTAAATACATCTCATAAAAGTATTATAAGGATTTTCCTTGACAACATATCTTCAAGTGATTATATTCTTCGAGTATTACTGAATGCACTTTTTATCTTTACCAATCAAAGAGTGTGAATCTTTAGAAACTCATCATTCATTCTATTTCTGTTCTGATCTGCAATTAAAAATATGAATTTAAATATTGCTTTGATATCATTCAATGTGTAGCTTTCTCAAGGGACAAATTTTACCATTAGCTCTTTTTTCCTTAAAAAAAAAAAAAGGCATAACTTCTTAATTGCAAAAAAAAAAAGAATGCATCACAAAAAATAGCTCAAAATTTGGCATCTCAGCTCAAACTTTCATCACAAGCCACAAGGACTAGATTTCTCAACTGCAATACATAAGACTAATATGGACTAGGAAAGCCAAAGGCATTGAAAAATGAATTAACTGTTGTCTTATTTTGCAACTAAGATCTAATAGCTTTGCCCAAGGGAGTTTATTTGTGCTGGGTGGTGGTGGGATTGGACATTGAGGTAGCGGTTGGTGTGTGTTTTCTTCTGGTATATGGTGTGTCCTAGTGTGTGATCTGGATTTCTTCCAATGGACTCCCAACTTGGCTTAGCTTATTTTTAGTTTATTTTTTTCAATCTCAGCCAGCATTACCAGCTGTTCTCCAGTGAGGTAGATGGTATTGCAAAAAAAAAATCTCTACCAGGTTCCAAAGACAGGGCTGAAGAGACTAACAGATGAGCCAACATTTACAATCTTTCTAGTTTGCTCTCCCTCCCTTCGTTGAAAATATCGGTGGCAGCATAACTGCAAAACTCACACCGATTTGAGGATTCACCTGTCAATCACTTTTCCAACCAAGAGATTTTAATGTATGAATGCCAAATGCATAACCTTTCCCTGTTTTAATGGTCCAGTGACTCCCTTTAAATGCTGCCTACTGGGCTTTTGAAACCTCTGAGCATCAAGGAGCAAGGCACAGCAAGGTGGACATTTTTTTCCCATTGAGTGAACCAAAAACTCTCTCACAAACACTCTATGATAGTCTGAATTCAGAAAGCAGGTGTTGCTGGTATGTAACTCTGGAATGTATTCATTGCAGCTTGGAATATTGGAATTTTGGAAGACCTGGAATTTGCATTCAGTTGTGGTCACTGTGATATACCATGTTTCCACCCAAATATGAGCCAGTCTTAAATTTTTTGGCCACCAAAAAATGTACCAGGTATTATTTGGGGTGGATATCTAATTATTGGCTCATTACTGATCGATCTGGAGCTCTGTTATTGGCTGCAGAAGCCTTTCCAGAAGGCTTCTGATGCTGAAATGGAGGCCAGGAGATCACACACAAGTGGTGACAAGTGCCTGCAGAAGAAGTGGACCTGCAAGGCAAGGCAGATATCAGGGATTGCAAGGCCTGGTAAGCATGGCATCTCCAAGCAATTTTTACCCATGTGGGTCATAACTGGGGCTTATATTGGGTGCATGTGTAAAAATGAAGCTAGGACTTATTTTGGGGGTAGGTTGTATTTTCAGAAAAACACAGTAAGAAAGGGTCTATGATAGCATGGGCAAAATTTTTTGGACATAACATAGAATTAGAAGTCTGGGAAAAACTATGTAGTAAAATTTACACATTAACAAGGTCTGCAGCATGTAAGGAGAATCCTTATAAGTTGTTTTATTGTTGGCATGTTGGCAAAATGTCTCAATCCAGTGCATAAGCCCACGGGTTGAGTGTCTGGTAGACACTTCCAGGTTGAAAATGAGATGAGAGATTATTTATTTACTCATTGCTCACCAGAACAACTACATTTTTATCTTGCATTTTTGCTTTTGAGTCACATTTTTTCCATTCTTATTTTTTGTCAATTTTCTTTTCTTTTCTTTTCTTTCTTTCTTTCTTTTTTTCTTTTTTTCTTTTTTGGAGCCTGGAAACAAATGGATGGATTAGAGAAGTCATCCTAAATTGTCCTATCTCAATCCAAGAAAGCATGCAGAGGGTTTTTTTTTTAACCCCAAGATGATCTTAGGGCATCAAATGGCAATATTTTAGGTCTTCCTTCACATGCTCTTATAGAAATTATAGGTCCACTTAAATATGAAATACTGGACATTTAATTGTTCTAAACATATTTCTCCTTTCTGGTACAACTGGACACCACTTTTGCAAGGAGGACTAGAAAGCAGGAGACTATGAGTTCTAATTCCACCTTAGCCACAAATGTCAGGTAGGTGATGTTAAGTTTTGAGCATGGGTGAGAAAGAATGGAGACAAGCCTCTGAACGGTGAACTTCAGCTCTTTATTTACATAGTGACTTCTTCAATTCAACAGCAGTAAAACCCGCCTTATATAGGCAAACCCTGTAACGTTTAACCAATACCAAGCTAGGAATGCTAGCTCTTATAACCAATAAGAACTTTCTGTTAAGGGCCAATCGGATTCCCCGGAACGGGCCAATCCGATCTGGCCGCTTAACAGCCAATCAGAAGTACAAGGCCAGAACCCTGCACTTACTCCAAGCTCACACTTTATTAATCTTATTGCATACACAACACCCCTTCCCCCTGGCTTCTTATTTCAGGGCGCAGTTACATAGTCCCTTAGGTAGGACGGTTGTCTTTTTAGTCTCTTTGATTTTCGTTGTATCGGCTGGTTGCAATCATGCTGAGGTAGATCGTTGTTTGGCAGTGGGGCTGTTTCTGGTTCAGAGTTCACTTCTACGTCGTTGCCCACATTTTCTGCAATTCCCTGAGGTGCAACCGTTTCTCTTCTGGCTCCGCTTCCTGAGTTTCTATTAAACCGTCATTTCCTTCGAACTGGTTTCCTAGGAATTCATCTTTTTCCGTACCTCCCCCCCTCAGTTTGGTCAAAGGGGATTTGCGGACTGGCCGCTGAAAGCTGCGATCGTAATTGGTCGATATGCCGTTTCCAAAGTTTATCATCAAGGCATTGCACAAGGTAGGATCTGGGGCCGGTTACACGTACTACTGTTGCTTCCACCCACAACGGGTCACCCGATAGGTTTTTTGCATAAACCAGGTCTCCTACCTGGAAGGTGCGACAGCGGCCACTGGATTCTAGTGGTTTCTCCGGTTCATAAGCCGGGTGCAAGCGGTCGAGGTGGGAGCGGAGCTTTTGTCCCATTAGCAGTTCAGCGGGAGTTTTGTTGGTGATGCTATGTGGGGTGATGTGTTGCAAGAAGAGAATTTGATTGACCTTGTCGTGAATTTGATTGACCTTGTCGTAGTCTACCTTCTGCAAGGTTTTCTTCACAAATTGGAACATGCGTTCTGCTCGGCCATTGGTCACTGGGTGCATAGGCGAGGTGAGTGCATGGCGGATGCCGCGGTCAGCGAGGTACTGCTCGAACGCTAGCGCAGTAAATTGTGGGCCGTTATCGGATACCAGGATGTCTGGTAATCCGTGGGTTGCAAATAGTCTGTTTAAAATTTTGATAACCGCCTCAGAGGTCGTAGTCGTCATACGATGAATTTCGAGCCAATTCGAGTAGGCGTCGACGGTAAGCAGGAAAGTGTGGCCTTTGGTTGGCCCCGTGAAGTCCAGGTGAATTCGGGACCAGGGTCCATGTGGTGTCTCCCATTCAGTAGTCATGGCTTTTGGTGGGGTGTTGGTGACTTCTTGGCATTTGGGACAAACTTTAACCCACTGTTCGATTTGCTTGTCAATGCCCGGCCACCATGCGTAGCTTTGCGCAAGAGCTTTCATTCGCACGATGCCGGGGTGGCCATCATGCAAGGTTCTCAGTAGCATTTTTCGGAGCCGTTCTAGGATAACGACTCTATCGCCCCAGATGACACAGCCTTGCTGGGAGAAGAGCTCGATCTGTCGATACGTGAATGGTGTGAAGTCATCTGATAACTGGTCCAATGGCCATCCGCGTTCTACCCAGCCTAGGACTCGTGCTAGGGTGTGGTCGCATTTGGTTTCTCTCACAATATCTCGGGCGGTCAGTGGCGGTGAGTTGAGTGCCTCGATTTGCAACGTGGTTACCGTTGGTGCCAGATCGTCGAGAGTCTCTGGAAGCGGTGTTCGGCTCAATGCATCGGCGTGGGGAATGGCTTTCCCCGGGCGGTATTGCAGCCGATAATTGTAAGCAGCTAAGAATTCTGACCATCGGGTCATCCTAGGGGATAATATGTAGGGAGTCAGCTTATCTCCGGCTATTATCCCTAATAAAGGTTTGTGGTCAGTCACAATAGTAAAAACCCTACCATACACGTATTCGTGAAATCTTTTCACAGCTGAGACAATGGCGAGGGCTTCTTTATCAATTTGTCCATAGTTCTGTTCCATTTTTGAAAGAGTCTTTGAAAATATGCAACAGGGGCTTCGTTCCCATTAGGCAGTACGTGGCTCAAAATGGCGCCCATCCCGAATGGCGATGCATCACAGGTTATAACTAATGGCAAAGTCTCGTTATACTGCATGAGTACAGAGTCAGAAGTGAGCAGTTTTTTAACATTTTGGAACGCCTGTTCTTCACGGTAACCCTATAACCAATTTGCTTTTTTATCTAACAATCGGTGTAACGGTTCAGCGACAGTTGTTTTGTGCGGTAAAAATACATTATAAAAATTGATGTGGCCTAGGAACGCCTGGAGATCGGCCTTGTTTCGTGGCCTGGGAGCATTTTTGATCGCTTTTAATTTACTTTCAGTACGGTGAATGCCCTGGTTGTCAATCAGGTACCCTAAAAACTCAACACTGTCAGTACACAATTTACATTTGTTTTTTTTAACCTTAAGACCGGCCTCTTGGAATTTTTTTAGGACTAATTTTGACTGGTCCTGTAAGATTTTTTTTTGTAGGGCTGCAATTAATACATCATCAAAATAGGGGACCACGCCCTTAATTCCTTGCAATAACCTTTCCATAAGGCTCTGAAAAATCCCTGGGGCTACACTCACTCCGAATTGCAGCCGGGTACATTTAAAGGCACCTCGGTGCATCACAATAGTTTGGGCCTGTGCTGTTTTTTCATCTACTGGTAATTGCTGATATGCCTGAGCTAAATTCAATTTAGCGAAAACTTTCCCGCCCCCCCAGGGAATGGAGGAGGTGCTGCACCACCGGAACTGGATACACGTTCTGCTGCAGGGCCTGGTTCAAAGTGGCCCAGTAGTCCGCACAAATTCGGATTGACCCGTCTGGCTTAATGGGTGTTACAATAGGGGTTTCCCACAGAGAGTGATCGATGGGCTCCAACACCCCCTGAACTATCAGTTTGTCGAGTTGTTCATCAATTTTCGATTTTAAAACAAACGGAACTCGACGGGGCTTTAGGCGAATGGGAGCTATTTTTGGATCTAAGCTGAATGAGATCGGGGTCCCCTTGTACTCGCCTAAGCTGTCCGTGAAGACGTCCCTGAACTCATAGATAAGGTCTTCCTCCCAGTCACAGCCACCGACCCGGTTTTACGCCAGCTACTTCAATGCCGAGTGGCACGAACCATTGGAGGCCCAGTAGGTTAGGCCTATCTCTATCGATGACCGTTAAAGGTAAGTACGCTGTGTGCTTCTTGAAGGAGACTCGGATTCTGCAGGACCTGACAATGGGAATTTGATTCCCCTGGTAGTCCTTGAGGATGAGGCATTGGAAACGGAGATCTTGGCATTGAATTGTGGGGATGAGTTGCTTGAGTGTCTTCCAAAACACCATCGAGAGGGAAGATCCCGAGTCGACCTCCATGTGGCAAGGCTGGTTCTTGATAGCTTCAGTGACTCAGATTTTCTTAGTGTCCAAGGCTGAGGCGTGACCGATAGTGATAGTATGGTGAGCCTCTTCTCTCTGCAAAGCTCGATTTCTGTTGGAGTGGTTTCCTGGCTCTCGCCGTACAGGACGGTTTCCTGTCAATTGGCGATAGTTAGCCCCTTTTGAGGCCTGGCTGGGTCCTGACAAGCTGCGGCAGACCCGTCCAATGTAGCCTCGTTTCCCGCACTCATGGCAGAATGCATTGCGGAATTTGCATTCGGACCTGGCATGGTTGGCTCCACAGCCAGCGCAAGGGCGTAAAGGCTTCGGGCGAGGGTCTTGGTCGGACTGCAGTCGATGGGCCCCTTCTTCGTCGCTGTCTGATGACAAAGAGAGGTCCTCGTGGTGCATTGTCGCGAGCTGCCCTTCTGAAATCGAGGTGAGATTTCGCTGGTCGGTGGTGGTACTGGAGTGCGGGTTCAGCGTAGTTGTGCAGCTGACTTCCTGGTTGCTTCTGTTGCAGTAGTATCGGCAATGGCGTCGGCAAGGCTGATGTCGCCTTTCGCCATCAGCTTGCTTTGAACGCCTGGTGCATGTAATCCCAGAACTATGCAATCTCTTAGTGCTTCTTCTAGATCAGTGAATCCGCAGAGGTCTCCCAAATTCCGGAGGTCTGCTATGAAGTCTGCCACGCTTTCTCCCTTTCGTTGGCTTCTCTGATAAAACTCGTGGCGTAGGCACGGTTGGGGTGTAGTGGTCTCGCAGGATAGGTTCGAGGTCGTCCCAATCCATGGCCTTCATTTCTCGGGTTTGGCTAGTGCTTTAGCCATCTTAAATACGGTTGGACCGCAATGCGTTTGGAACACTGCCCGTTTCTTCCCGGCTGTGGCGTCCTTTAAGTTGTTTGTCTCTGGGAACATTTGGAAACGATCCATGTAAGACTCCCAGTCTTCTTGTGTTGGATCGAACGGAGCGGGTAGTACGATGCCGCTGGACATGGTTCCATTGTTGGCATCGTCAGTCACGTGCTTGGTGTTCTTCAAAGTTTCGTTGGTTCAGATATCTCCATATCCCATCCTCGTCGCCAGTGTTAAGTTTTGAGCATGGGCGAGAAAGAATGGAGACAAGCCTCTGAACGGTGAACTTCAGCTCTTTATTTACATAGTGACTTCTTCAATTCAACAGCAGTAAAACCCGCCTTATATAGGCAAACCCTGTAACGTTTAACCAATACCGAGCTAGGAACGCTAGCTTTTATAACCAATAAGAACTTCTGTTAAGGGCCAATCGGATTCCCCGGAACGGACCAATCCGGTCTGGCCGCTTAACAGCCAATCAGAAGTGCAGGGCCAGAACCCTGCACTTACTCCAAGCTCGCACTTTATTAATCTTATTGCATACACAACAGGTGACTTTGGGCCAATCACCATGAGAGGATGACTTCTAATCCAGCCCTAGGCATGAAAGCCAGCTGGGTGACTTTGGGCCAATCACCAGGAGACAGTGAGTTCTAGTCCAGCCCTAGGTATGAAAACCACCTGGGTGACCTTGAGCCAGTCCTCTCTCAGCCCAACTCACTTCACAGGATTGTAGCTGTGAGAAAAATAGGAGGAGGAAGGTGTATTGAATGCATTTGCTACCTTCTGTTGTTTGTAAAAATAATAAAGGTGGTGTACAAATAAATAAATGGAATACATACAGAAAATCTCCATGGGCCATAGATAATTCCCAAATAGATGGGTGCAGTTGATGGACAAGGTACATAAATATAAATGCATTCTCATTTGGTTTCTCAAGTATCCCTAATTAATGGGCAATTGGTTTGTAATTACATCCACTATAGATGCTAAAGTCTCACAATTATCCCCTATGTAATTCAATAAAACACCTATTGGCCATTGTATGAGAAAGGGTTGAAAACATAGCTTCCAAAAATTCAGTTCCATGAATGTCAGCTTCCAAGGGGGCAAAAATTATTTATGCCTTATGATTTATTTTCAAGGCAATGTGTTTTATTCCCATTATTATTTCTCAGATGTGTAATGCTTGTTAAAATTTGATTCAGTACCACCTCCTTGAGAATTTGATGCTATCACTATAAAATTCTTGCAAGCAATAACCTTCCACAATCTTGCCACGACTGAGCCTTTTTTCTAACAAGGATCATAATATTTCTTTGTGAAATAATATTGAACTCACCACCATCTCCAAAAAGATGAAGCTTTGAACTGCAGGGAGTTTATTGGAATACAGTACATCTCCTCTGCAATTATCTATTAAAATCAATTAGCACTTTTATTTCTGTGCAGTTTACTGTTAACAATTTGCTTGGAGATCCTCGAAGATTAGTACGACAAAATTCTGAAGTCCCTTACAAGTGATCATGATTGTGACTATCAAATAGTCAGTAATGTTAAGCCTGGGTTCCCCAACCAGTGTTAAGGAGACAAGCTAAAACAGAATGTGCAGCGTTAGTCAGATAGGCATACAGATAAATGTGTGAGATAAGTTTGTATGTTAGTTAACATACAGTAAAAATAACAGATACACTTGTGCTATCAAAAATATAGTTTATTCCATTTAGAGTTTATAGCAAAGTCAAATTAACAGTCCATTAGTCATGTATCGTTTTAGCAGTCCATTCAAGGATATTCAGTTAGCAAAGTCCATGTAGAATATCCAATGTCAGTTCACTTACAATAAATCAGTCCTTTAACTCTCTCCCGTTCCAGTAGGGAAAAACGCAGTATTCATCCAGTAATTAGGGATCATCAAGCCAGAGAGTGCAAGCTGCAGTACCTTGCTTCTTTCATGGTGCTATTACAACCACTCCCTTAATTACAATCCTACAATTAAAGTTGCAGACACTTTAACTAATAAACTATGATAACATATTTATTATTTTACCTAAACCAGTTAGGGTAAACAATGTTATCCCTAACATTTAATACTCTTAGATTCAGTTAATTCCTTGATTGTGTGTTAATAGGAAGGAAAATCCAAGCAGCTTCTAATAGCAAGTGGGACTGTATCTAGATCAATTTATTCTGTTGTAGTGCAAGCAACTTGTTGAACAAGCCTTTTGCAAAATTAATTTGAAGCATTATCTATGTATCTTAGATACAGCCTAGAATTAGTTGTAATCTAGAACATATTGATACATACATACATAATACACACACACACACACACTGGTGCAATGGCTGAAAGGTGGAGCTCTCGCCTTACAATCAGGAGGCTGTGAGTTTGATCCTAGGTAGAGGCAGATATTTTTCTCTCTGGGCACACTGAGAACCTATCTGCTGCACAAAATTCTGCAATGGTGACAGGAAGGGCATCCGGCCATTAAAACACTCTGCTAACTCAATTCAGTTGCCCAGCAAGGGACATAATGAAACAAGGGATTATGTGGGAAGAGGAAGAAGAAGAGGAAGAGGAGAAGGAAGAGGAGGAAGTGTATGTGTGTAAAACCTCCCCCTATGCTTGAAGAGGAAAAATTTCAATCAGTGTGTGCTACCTGTTCTAACATAAGCCAGTGAAACATGGACACTAACCTATGACGATGATGAAAGAGGGCGAGAGGGAGGGTGAGAGAAAGAGATGGAAGGGACCTTGGAGGTCTTCTAGTCCAACCCCACCCCTTCTCAAGCATGAGACTGATTACCATTTCAGACAAGGGGCTGTACATTTACATTCTACCTGTGCGTTGTTCAAACTTGATGGTGCTTTATGGACAAATAACCTTTTGACAGATAATTTTGCAGGATAGTGGCCTCCCTAAGAGGGGCAAGTAATCCCTACATTTTAAAATATATATTAACATTTTTTTTAAAATTGGTACTGTAACACATCTTTTCTTTTACTAACTAAAATAACAATGACTTGATTTATTTATTTATTATATTGAGGGGCTGCCACAGAGAGGAGGAAGGGGTCAAGCTATTTTCCAAAGCACCTGAAAGCCAGACAAGGAACAATGGATGGAAACTGATTGAGGAGAGATTCAACCTGGAAATAAGGAGGAATTTTCTGACGGTGAGAACAGTCAACTTATTGAACAGAAGTTGCCTTCAGAATTGTGGGATCTTCATCCCTGGAGGCTTTCAAGAAGTATATTCTAGTTTAGTGAAGAGAAGGCCCAGGGGAGATAGGATAGTAGTCTTCCAATATTTGAGGGGCTGCCACAGGGAGGAAGGGATCAAGCTATTTTCTAAAGCGCCCGAAGGCCAGACAAGGAATAATGGATGGAAACTGATCAAGGGGAGATTAAACCTGGAAACAAGGAGAAACTTTCTGACAGTGAGAACAATCAACCCATAGAACAAAAGTTGCCCTTGGAAGTTGTGGGAGCTTCATTCCTGGAGGCTTTCGAGAAGAGACTGGATTGCCACATCTCATAATGGTATGGGGTATACTGCTTGGGTTGGGGGTTGGACTAGATGACCTAGAGGATCCCTTCAAACTGTTCTGTTCTATTTTACCATGCTTCTGAGCATGAAGCCAACTCACAAGACCTTGTACAAGAGCTTCTTGGAAAGCAGTGTCAGTTGCATGGCCTTTTTTCCACCGCTAAAATATTGATCAGTAAGAGTAGCAAAGGCACAGATACTTATCAGAGAAACTCTGAATTGTTTACCTCCTTTCGCCAAGATTTACTTAGCATGTATCTATTGAATGTGTTTCCTATCAGTTGGACCATACTTTATCAACTAGGGGTCCATGGGAACTTATGATGGTAAATAAACACAATTTTGTTAACTTTGGGCAGTGCACCATAGCACTTACAGTAGCAGGAATCTCTACACCCAACTCGACTGCCAGACTGCTCTTTTGCTGTTGTCGTCCAAGTTGTGAAATGTAGATTGTTATGTTAGGAGTAAGTGGATTTGTGAAATTTTCAAACTTTGAGCAATTTTTTTTTTAATGCTAGGGATGAGGTCTGAAAATAACTTCCAGGGTTAAAACAAAAAAGGGAGAAAGAATGGGAAAGAATTGTAGTCTCAGACTGTCATAAGTTTTCTTTTTCTTCTGCATTTAACTTGTGCTTTTCAGATTCTCACCTGATTTACTTTCTCATCATAACAAAGAAGCCTACGCCACAGCTCTTACTTGGGAAAAAAAAACCTTATGAAAGTAAGATTTTGTGTTATTTCCTAAATGAAGTTTTGCTTTGTTTCCTTTCATTCAAATGCCATTTCAAGAACAGTTGCTTAAAAAGGATAATTCTCCAACACTTAGTGCTTCTTTCTTCATGAAGTTTAGCACATTTTAAAAACTAGGTCCTTCTCCAATAGCAGATTTTTTTAAAAAAAATTTCTTTCTCAGGTTGCAACACAATTGATCGCCGTTTGTGTGGAAGGACGCTTCAATTCCCACAATGGATGAATGATTGAAAAGACTGATGGAGTTAGCAAAGATGTTTAAATTGGCTGTTTTCATCATCCTTTTTTAATGACCCCATAATCCCTTGCAGGATGGAGTCTGGGCAACTGAATGGAGCCAAGTGTTTACTGGCCGGATGCCCTTCCTGCTGCCAATACAGAGGGTTTTTTTTTCTTCAGCAGATATATCCTCAGTGTGCTCAGAGAGGGAATATATCTGGCCCCTACCTAGGATAGAACTCAAAGCCTCCTGATTGTGAGGCAAAAGATCTATCTCTAGGCCACCGCACCACTTGCTAAATGGACTGTTTTGATAAAAGAAAAAAAAAATACTTTTGTTTCTACTTGGATACCGCTTCTGGATTTTGTACTTAAAGTGGGGGGTGGGAAACACTTTGATTTTGGGTTTTTAACTCATGAGCTAGATCTGTTGTTGGTCAGCTGTGAAACCATAATTCATCGCTGCCACATAGCTTAGGAAATGGGAGAGGTGACATTAATTGAGTAGCTCTTAGTAGACAAAATAAATTATTTAATTCAAGGACATAGTGTGTGGCGCAGAGAGAATTAGAACTGAAATTGGGATTGGTTCATGAGATGTGATGATGAAAAAATGGGGATGGTTTGTAGGTTGGGACTTATGGGAAGTCCGGGGTAAACTTTTAGTTTTGGAATTCCAAAGAATGTGCTGGGTTCTGTTCTAATAAAAGTACTTTGAGATTATGGTTGTTTTGGAGCTGCTGACAGGAATGGATTTTCCCTGGAACGCTGACATTGTTATAGAAATGGCTAATTTATACTATTAGGTGAAGGCAAAGCTTCCCCTTGCATATACCTGCTAGTTGTTGTCCGCCTCTAGGGGGCACTGCTCATCTCCGTTACAAAGCCGAAGAGCCAGTTCTGTCCGAAGATGTCTCCGTGGTCATGTGGTCAGCATGATTAAATGCTGTCAAAGGCTCACAGAATGCTGTTTCTTTCACACCAAAGTGGTCCCTATTTTTCTACTTGCATTTTTTAAATGCTCTTTTGAACTGCTAGGTTGGCAGAAGCTGGGACAAGTAACAGGAGTTCACTCTGTTATGCGGTGCTAGGGATTCGAACTGCCGAACAGCCGATCTTTCTAATCAACAAGCTCAGCATCTAAGGCACTGAGTCACTGCATCCCTATAGTTTATACCAGGGGTGTCCAACCTTGGCAACTTTAAGACTTGTGGACTTCAACTCCCAGAATTCTGGGAGTTGAAGTCCACAAGTCTTAAAGTTGCCAAGGTTGGACACCCCTGGTTTATACTATTATACAAAAGCAAAAAAAAAAAAAAAAAAGTTGAGGCTTGATGTTCATGCCTTATTCTACTGCACCAAAGGGAGTCAGGAGTCAAAAACCTTTTCTTTCTTTTTCCCTTCTTCCTTATGCTTCTCTCTTCCCTTTTCATTCCCTTATTTTTCCTATTATTTGCTGTTGCATTTTTGTATTTTATATTATAAACTAGTTTAAAAAAAGACTGAAATTGGGGAGAGAGAAAAAAAAAAGAATTTGTGTGTTTGAACAAAAGTACATGGGTGTCATGCCCATCACTTCGAATGATAGCACAATGACTGTGACAACTCTTGGGTGCACTCCTAATGTACAAGGACGTAGACTAAAGGTTGTGTTTTTGGCTTATGCTTGACTTAGCTGGAGATCTCTTTTGTATCTCAGTAGGTGTGTGTTTTCTTCTGGAAACTTCAATTAACCCAATCATGAACTGTGCACATGTCTTACTTGAATTTAAGCCAATTTGCGTAATTTTGTGACAAGGCCATTTTCACTTTACTCCACTTTGATTTGTCTGGTGCAAAGCTCATTAAACAATTCTCTTTTGCAGATCAGTTTGGTGTTGCATGAGATAGAAGAAGGTACCCATCTAGGGATAGATTTGGATGTCAAAAACAGTAACGAATGGTGGGCAATCATGTTCCAGCTTACTCTATTCGCTGGGCCTCAAAATGACCCAATTACACATGTTCTGAGGCATCCTTATGAAAATGGATGGGTAAGGACATCCATGCCCTTGCTTATTCCGTCAGAGTCTCTCTTGGTAGCACAACACTGGCTGCATTTAGTGAAGCAAAAGTACAAAAGTCAGCTTCCTGTCCAAGACTGGCTCCTCTAGGAGGGTTTGTAGGTGAGAAGAGGGCTTCATTATTTATACATAATGGCATATTATGATACACAACTTGTGATATGTATAATATAAGCATAGCTACAGGCATCGCAGTAGGTATAAGCATTTATGTTGTAAGCTGCTCATATTATATTGTAAGTCACCTTGTATCAATTGGAATAAACATTTGATCAATAAAGAAATAATCGTAGAACATGGATAGATGATAGATAGATAGATAGATAGATAGATAGATAGATAGATAGATAGATAGAGATAAGGAAGGAAGGAAGGAAGGAAGGAAGGAAGGAAGGAAGGAAGGAAGGAAGGAAGGAAGGAAGGAAGAAAGAAAGAAAGAAAGAAAGAAAGAAAGAAAGAAAGAAAGAAAGAAAGAAAGAAAGAAAGAAAGATAGATGATGGGGTGGATAGATGGAAAGATGATAGCTAGTTAGCTAGAGGGAGGGAGGAAGGAAAGAAAGAAACAAAGAGAGTGTCAGTGTTCCAAGTAATGCACTCATTGAAAGCAGAACTCTGAGGCAGGTAGATCCCTCAAATGACATATTTATTGGATACATCATATTGGCACAGCCAGTGAAAACCAACTCTGACAGTTCCCATCGTTTTCACCTCATTAAAAGAATAAAACTCCCAGGTGTCACTGTGTTACAAGTCACTTTTTCTTTCAGTGCCATTGTAACTTCGAATGATCACTAACCCAACAGTTGTAGGTTGAGGACCACCTTTGTTTTCAAGCTGGGTGGAAGACAATGCTGATTTAAAATGAAATTGACTGTGCCTCAGTTGGGATATCTTGCTGTATTTTGTTTGCAATTGCAAGTCAATAATTCTATGTTTAAGACCTACCCATGGCTCATTTTGTTCCAGGCTCATAATCTACTGACTTGAGAGCCCAAAAGCATGCAATTTGTCATTTATTTGGAGTTACCAAGAAGAGTGATAATTATTGTGCTGCAAAATGTGAACAGACCTTGAGGCTGAAAGTATTTCAGTGCACGTAGCCATACCCTTCTTTCTATTTTTATAAACCCTCCCTTCCAATACAGAGCAAAGTTGGATTACGCATTTTGCTACCTTGAAATGCTTTCTTAGGAATCCATGTGGAACTCTTTCCACTTTCTCATAATTGACACCTGGATTTAACTGCACTCTATAGAGGAGCTGTGCCAGTGTCTTGGTTTCCAAAATTTTCAAAACAACTGGTACATACCGGGCTCCTCCAGAAGAAAAGAAAGAGAGGATTACTGCTGATCTCTTCTCATTCCTCAAAGCAGCCTGACAGATTTGAATATGTCGCTTCCCTGAATAATGTAGCGCAAATCCCAGCTACTTAAAACAGATTCTTGTTCAATTAGGTGTCCTTGGGGAGCAGGGGTGGGCTTCCAAAACTTCATCAACAAGTTCTCTGCCTGGTTGCTGTGTGGGCATGCCCATGTTGGATGTGGCCTAGCCATCCTCCTGCACCATGGCGGGGGGGGGGGCATTTTCATGCTCCCCGGGCTCTGGAGGCTTTCCTTGATCCTCTGGGAATGTGAAAACGGCCTCCCCCAGGTTCTGGAGGCCAGAAACAGCCTCATTTCTGACCTTCTGGAACTTCTGAGAGGCCATTTTTCACCATCCCCAAGTCACCATGCAGGGTCTAGACTTACGTCACATCCAAAACAAGCCATGTGGAGACTCCTGGGAGGGGAGGGGTGGGAAGGGCAAGACAGGGCGGGGTGGGTGGGACCAGCCAGGGGAGGGATTGGATGGTTCTCCAAATCAGCCATAATGTTAGCTATGGGTTCTCCTGAACCCGGGTGAACCCATAGCAGCACACCCAGGGGTAGGATCCGACCAGTGTAACTTGATGGTTTATGATTTGCAGGGACATTCCCTAAACTCTGCTAAGATGTTACATATTGATAACAAAAAATTCAGAAACCAACCCACAAGCTTGGAGAATGAAACTTCACCTTTATCCTACACACGAGCTACAAATATTCCCCACTATTGGAAATTTATCATATTGATATACGACACATTAGCTATATCTACATTTACATCTTTTTCTGTCTGTCGATATACCTTCTTATCTACCCATCCATCCATCCATCCATCCAGGGAATGACCTTGGGAAATGAAAAGCAGGGTGGGAAGAGAGGCTGCCTAGGCAATAGTCAGATAAGAGAGACCATAGTCTGCAGCTACCTAATGAGTGGAGAAAGGTGTTCACTGGCAACCTGTGCAGATGACAGTGGAATCGGACAGTGGGGAAAAATGGGGACCCGTCTGGAGAGGACTTGGATGAGGGTCCTGCGTCTGATGCAGAGATGGGGCCAGAACCATCTCGGAGTGGGCTGCTACCTTCGGAGCTCCGGAGTCTGGTAGCAGCGAGGCAGAGGACCCAGGGGATCCTGTTCCCAGTGCACGTGTGTGTAGAGCTGCTAGAAAGTGAGAGCAGCTGAAACAAAACTTACTCAGGAGTAAGGCTGGAAGGTGATTGCCCCTCCCAAAAGGTATAAAGGACAGGCAAAGATGACAAAACTTTTGCAGGAACCTTTGCAAAGTTGTTTGTTTGGTTCAGATTTGTTTTTGAAGTTCTTTGTACTTCAGTTGTTTGTTTGTTTTTTCTAGTTTATTTGATACTTCTGTTATTGGCAGCACTTCACAGGAAAGAAAGATGGGTGCTTATCTTGAGGGACTGTTTGAGATTCATTACTGGTTGGGAATGAAAATAATTCCCAGCATTGCAATAAAACAAGACTTGTTTTTAAAATAAGCTTGTGTGTAATTACCGTCTCAGAAGCCTTGGTTAGAACAGAAGGGACTCTCACTGTCAAGGATGAAACTTTGGCAGCTACATGCCTCTTTGTTTCAATTTGCCATTAGAGTAAGGGGGGTGGGGAGAAGTGTTGCTTTCAAATGGTTTAGTTAGAGAAACGAAACTTCTATGATCCAGCTGAAGACAGTGGGAGCCTGGAGACCTTACAAGGCCATCTCAACAGGTGTGGACTTGAAGCAGATGGTTCCCATAACAAAGACAGCTTGTTTACATGGACTACGCAAGAGGTTGGGGATTTGGCTGGGGAAAATATTGTTTAATTCTATGAAATGGTGTTTGAAAATCTCAGAGTTAGTTTTGCTTTGACGTTACCATGCAGCGTATTCAATAAATAGTAATATTTTTGGAAATGGGATGATCCTGGAGTTTTATTTGGCTTCCCAAGCTGGATGTTGACACTCCTAGCTTCTCTGAATGTCAAAGAGATGGTGTATGATTTGTACTTTCAGACTTGCAAGTTTCTGTTTAAGTACCCTTACAATACAATAGATACAGCTCATCTTGCTGTATTTCCTTTCTACTCTACTGGGAAAGCTATGAAAGAGTGACTCACTATCAATTGTAGTTATTTTGAGTTTCTTTCTTGAGGGTCCAAGATCCATTTGAGATCAAACAAACAAGGAAAAAAATGTTGATTTAGGCTGCTGATTATATTTTTCCAACAAATGAGAGAATATTCATCCTTGATCTAACATAGATCAACCTGTCCAAAGCCTCTTTTCTTTTAACCAGTCTAGGACCTTCCAAAATCTACCATAGTTTTTAAACAATCTGAACAGATAATTTCTGGGAGACTCACCTTAGAACAATTATAATGGCAATAAAGAAAATGCTAATGTTTTACTGTAGAATCATAAAGGGAGAAAGAAAATGCAATTGCAATTCA
The DNA here is from genome assembly GCA_033807585.1 of Hydrophis major. Classification (NCBI taxonomy): domain Eukaryota; kingdom Metazoa; phylum Chordata; class Lepidosauria; order Squamata; family Elapidae; genus Hydrophis; species Hydrophis major. Next base: position 70,110,155 of record CM066333.1, read on the forward strand.
GTTTTGGGAGCAAACACAGATGTCTAATGCTTTTCTAAAGAAAACTGTGGAAGTAAAGGAACCATTGTCCTTGCCTTGTCCTTTTCAGGTAACTGTAGCTCACATTCTCACTGATTGGGAATTCTAAGAACTAAAATCCCCTGCAAGCTTGGGAAATAACAAGATGAGAATGGCTGGTCTACATTGCATAAAATGTATTAATAAGGACTGCTGGAGGAATTTGATTCTGGCAAACTTCAGTATGCATTGATTTAATTTGTAGCCTCTTAGCTTGATATGAAGATCATGATTAAATAACTTACCTGTGATCCCACTTCCATAGTGGTCTGATAAGAGACACGGTGAATCAATGCCTTAATAATGCTGGAGATAGCCTTTGTTGTGGTGATTTGAGCCCCAGTGTCGTGTGGTGGGATAACTTCCCATTACTTACCTCAGCTGCTGGACCATCGCAGAGTTAACACTGATTCGTGAGGTGACTTTGGTGGACAGAGGAAGCCATTTGTTTTATTTCCTGGTGTGGAGCTAGCTGTGGTGCACCATGGATTGTGTAAGAGTGTGAGCCGAATGAGTTAGCAGTCTTAAGGCAGCCAAATAATTACTCCATATTAGCATTGCAGTCTTCTGGCTAATATAACATCACCATGCGATAAATCAATAATAAATAATGTTCTGATATTTCTACCTGAAGAAAAATATGAAAATGATCTTGAAAGAGATTCGTTTAGGAAACAAGGCATTGAAACAATGAATGGATGCTGAAACAGATTGCACAAGCAAACTTGCTTCGGTAGAAGCAGGCACCTAAATTCCTGACCCAGATCAGACTCTTGCATGAGCTGGTCTTGAAGGATCCCTAGATTGATCTTTAGAAGCTTTCAAGTCATCTGAATCCAATACCATGCAGAGTCCTTTCAACAGAATCACTTCTGACATTTATTTATTTATAACTCACCAAAACCATGCAGATGAGGCTCACATAGACCTAGATAAACTTTGCTAATGTGGTGCTAATTTATAAAATTACATTGGCAGGTACTCCTTGACTTACAACAGTTCATTTAGCGACCGTTCAAAGTTACAATGGCACTGAAAAAAGCAAGCACTTTCACAGTTATAATCTTTGTAGCACCCCCGGGGGGGTTGTGTGATCAGAATTCAGACTCTTAGCAACTGGTTCACATTTATGATGGTTGTGGTATCCTGAAGTCATGCGATACTCTTTTGCAATCTTTTGATAAGCAAAGTCAATGGGAAAGCCAGATTCACTTAACAACCATGTTACTAACTTAACCACTGCAGTGATTCACTTAACAACTGTGGCAGGAAAGGTTCAGGAGTGGGCTGCTACCGGTGTCAGGATTCTGGCAGTTACTCCAATTAAATCATGAGCCTTGAGCCACACTCCCAAAACTAAAGAGGATTTATTTGAAATTAACATTCTACATCTGGCACTAACCTGGGTTAGGTTTTATGAGTTGACAACCGGTTCACACTGGTTTGGGTGAACTGGTTGTTAATTTTATGGCCAGTCTGGAGAACTGGCAAATCCCAACTCTGGCTGGCCCTGCCCACCTTGCCCTATCCCTTCTAGAAGTCCCCAGGTGGCCCATTTTGTATAGCAGATAAGTGCAGGGCCCTTGCAGAGACTCAGTGATGCAGGAGGCTGTCTCAGCCATGCCCACCACGGCCATGGCCACCAAGCAACCAGGCAGAGAACAGGTTGTTAAAATATTTGAAGCCACCCCTGGAAAGGTTGTAAAATGGAGCAAAACTCACTTAACAAATGTCTCACTTAACAACAAATTTTGTGCTCCACTGTGGCTGTAGGTCGAGGGCCACCTGTATACAATGCACAAAGATTTATTATATGTATAAATCTTTCACTCTTCACATTGAAAAGACTGGAAAATTGGACTTCCGGTTTTGCGTGGCTTCGGCGGCAGCAGGAATTTGCTTGTCTGCAAGTCCTGCTGTGCTTGCTGCCAAGGTGCCCCCGATCCAAATGGGTCTGGGGGATATGGCTGACCTGTAGAGGCAGCCGAAGAGAGAGGGGATTCGGACAGGGGTTTGGGGGTGTCGCAGACCCCCTCCCCAGCTGGAAAAACCCCTTTTTCCCGAGGTGGTGGAGCGACAGTCAGCGATGGCCATCACAAAGAAGCCTGCAGCTGGGTAAGATTTGTGCTGGAGGTTGCAGGAGGAAGTGATAATTTGGCTGAGCCAAGACAATAACAACTCTTAATTACCCTGGAAACTGAACTGTTTGAATTGCCTGAGGATACATTGTTTCCCAAAGAAGACTGGAAAGCTGCAGTTAAAGCTGTTAAGGGGGAAAAAAAAAATTTCTTAACTCTCCCTCCCCATAAAAATAGCAGACGGAGATCTGGAAAATCTACTTGGGCACGGAAGGTAACTCAATTTGAAATTTAAAGCCAAGGGATAAAGGATTTCTGGACATTGGATTTTTTACAAAAACAACAACTTAAAATTGATTTGGTTTGCTTTGTGACTTTGAGATCTTTGTGAATTTTTTTTTTTTTTTTTTAAAGGGACTAAAGACATTAGGGTTGCGTTAAAAAGAAAGAAAGAAAAAATGGCATCATCTTTTGAAGGACTACAAATGGAATTTCAAAAACTGAAAAACAAAGATAAGGGCTCGTTTGGATCTATCTTTCTCTTTTTGGAAATGGAGATTTCTACTTACCAAGAAATACTACAGGAAGGCTGGGATGAAGGAGAAGAAGCCATCTTTAATGGACAAACACACTTAGTGGAGGAAGAAAAGCAGAAGGGAGGCAAGGAAAAGATGAACTTAGAACTTAAAAAAGCAACCAAGAAAAAGAAAAAGGAGATGAAAAAGCGATATGATGTCAGAAAGCAACAGAAAAGAGAAATACAACAGAGAGGGAAGATTAAGAGAGTGAAATTGGAGAGATGGGGGGGGTCAAAAAGTTAGAATGGAGAAGAAAGAAAGGGGGAAAGGAAAGAGAAGTCATAAAGGCTTCAAACAAGATGCAAAAAAAAATTTTTTTTCAGAGATAAGGGGTGAGATAGTTTTTTTAAAAAAAATGATTCTGCAAAAGTACATAAAAATGCATTGTAGACATTAGTATTTGAAGTTGAGTTAGCAAATTAGAATATTATATGATTTAAAAATGTATTAAAGTGAAGTCATGATTTAATTATAGTTTAATTTCTTAATTTCATAATAGTATTGTTTAAGAATTAATAATAGAATTTAATTTCTTATGAAACATTGCTTTTACTATATTATAAATTTAATATTTCTTTTTTACTTGTTTTTAGTTTTATTATTACTTATTAAACTCAATATTATTTGTTTGTTTTACTATTTTGAAATGTAATACTTTGAATGTATGGAGCAGAATCAGCACGGAAACTATGTATTATTTTAAGTGTTATTTAGGGAGAAGATAAAAAGTTGTCATACTTCAATCTGGGTTTACAGGAGAAATATTGTATTAGATAGAAAGGATAAGTATGTGATTGAAAGAAAACAGACCAAAGATGCAAATATAATTATTTAATTGAGATGGAATAAATAAAATAGAATTAAAAGAATGAGTAGGAGAGAGAAAATATATGGAAAATAGAGAATGTTAAATAAGATATGAGATAGTATATTAAGTGAGTATAAATTTTGATTGATGTCTGTATAAAAAGAGTTAACTCGGGGTCAGCCGCCTTCCAAAAAGAAGTTTTATGTATTTATGTTTTGTGTAATCTTTGCTTAAGTCTGACAGGATGTGGAAGAATACTAATGAAAATATATATATTTTTAAGACAGAAGAAATATGATTAAATAGAACGAAAGGGAGTAATAAAGAAAAGTTTTGAAAAGATATGAAGTTGATTAGATAAGATAAATATATATATAGAAGTGTGATAATTTGGAATTATCTTCTTTTTAAATAAGATTTGTTTCTTCTGGAAAAGATATTTTATGTTACTACATCCTATGTTTTGTTTGTGTGTGTTAAAAAAAATTAATAAATTTTGTTATAAAAAAAAAGAAGAAAAGACTGGAAGATTAAAGATTGTTTTCTTACTTTCAGAAAACTACAGAATGCAATACTTGGGGATCGAAACCAACAAGCCTTGGCATTAGAATGATACTATTGTGCAGACAACCAAATCGGTGCAGCCTGGAAGGGCTTTGGGTGAGGATCAAATATTTTACAGCAAATCCTGGCTTTTCCCCTATTGAATTTTTATTTTTTATTTTTTTAGCATTTGAACCAAATAGGACATGGGATTCAAGCTATCCCTTTCTTCTGCAATTTTCCTGCTGGGACTGACAATCAAATGATTATTTATTTGGCTCCCAAATTGGGAAAGGCAGTTTATTCACTCATATCAAATCAGTCTGATTGAATTAATTTTGCTTCCAAATGCTAAATACTTTCTAGAAAAACAGCCTTTGCCACCTCAGTCCAAATGTTAAGACAAGCAAATGGATGTACTGCAAAGAACTGTAGAACCATTTTTGATTTTAAAGAAAAACATTTACAAATCCCTAAACTACCTAGGAATTACTGACATTCTTAATGTTTCCCATCACTCATCAACGGTTTTATGAACTCAATGTCTCTGAGACAGAATCCTTTAATTAGCTCTAAGAACAGAATAACAGAGCTGGAAGGGACCTTGGAGGTCTTCTAGTCCAACCCTCTTCTTAAGCAGGAGACCCTATACCATTTCAGACAAATGATTGTTCAATTAAAAATCACCAGTGATAGAGTACCTACAACTTCTGCAGGCAACCTGCTCCAGTGATTATTTGTTCTCATTGTCAGGAGGAATATTTTTTCTTCTAGGTTGCTTCTCTTCTTGATGAGTTTCCACCCATTGCTTCTTGTCCTGCTTTCAGGTACTTTGGAGAATAGCTTGACTTCCTCTTCTTTGTGGCACTCCCTCAAATATTCAAACACTGCTATCACATCATTCCTGGTGTTAAGTTTGGAGCATGGGCGTGAATAATGAAGACGAGCCGGTGAAACGGTGAACTTCAACTCTTTATTTACATGATGTGACAGCTCAAACTGGATGGCTGCTACAGCCTTCCTTATATAGGCAACTTATTAGATATTCAACCAATGAAAACCAGGGAGCGCTAGCTCCGTTAACCAATGAGAAAGGCTCGTTAATGGCCAATCAGATTCTCCTGAACGGACCAATCTGATCTCGCCATTTAACGGCCAATCAGAAGTGCAGGGCCAGAACCCTGCACTTGACTTCAAGCTTTTGATAACTTTATTAACACAATTATTCATGCACAACACCTGGTCCTTATTTTCATTAAACTGGACATACCCAATTCTTGCAATCTTTCTTCATATGTTTTAACTTCCTAAATGTCATGCCCCTGGTGGAGACTGACTCTGAGGAAGAGGAGGAACAGCCAACAGGGAGTGGGAGTGTGGCTCCAGAGGTGATGGAGGAGGCTGGGGAAGGGCAGAGGCTAGCTGAGCAGTCAGAGGAGGAACCAGGCCCATCCCCTATCCATCCTAGGGCATGCAGGGAGGAGAGGATCAGGGAAAACTGAGGTCTACTCAAGAGGAGATTACCATGATCCTCCTCGTGGCTTGCAGGTGGGAGCTATGTACATAAGTTTCCAACTGCGCAGTTAGAATTGCTGAAGTCAATTAGTGTTCACCTTGAAAGAGGCTTATCTTTGCTGGCATTCTTCCCATGGACTTTTCTTGGTTATTTTCCTGGAGTTTATAATTAGTTATCTTGGCTTGCTTCAGAACTCTCATCAATGCGGTTTGTTTTGGTTTTCTGTTTGCCTCCTTATTTACTTTTGTGACTTTAAATTGTGCCTAATAAAACAGTGAAGTTACTTTGAAGGCTTTACCGGGCTTTAATATATGTTTTGGGTTTGGGATTATTTTGAGAGACTACGGGTCATTGCAAGAATCATCTTTTCCCCTACGCTCTTTGTCACAACATATTTGAAGAAGAGTTACTATAATTTCATTGATTTATTCCCAATGTTTATTTCCCCTCCCCAATTATTTTATTTTTTATTTTTTGGGAATGATCAGAAGCATCTTATTTTGGGAATGATCAGAGCATTTCTTTTAGCTGAAAAGAATATATATTATTCTTTTCAATCGATATATTGCCAAAAGTATCATATAACGTTTAAAGTTTATGACAACCTCTCTGGCATAAAAATTAAGATCACCACTAATTTTCTTCTTTCGGTTATCGTGTGTTTTATCTTTTAGGTGTGGATACTCAGAAGTTTTCTTCTCTATTTAAGTACTTTTAAGTGTGGTGGCTTAAAATCAGTTGCCTGGTGAATGAGCACTATAAACCAAACTAAAGAAGGAGAAGTATTGGTTTTCAATATTGGACTCCTATACACAAAATCAACTCAAAAGAGAATAAAATAAGTTGGATTTTGGTGTCTTCCAGTCAAACCTTCTCTTCATGCAGGAGACCCTATACCCATGATGGCTAACCTGTGGCATGCATGCCAGAGGTGGCACGCAGAGACCTCTCTGTGGGCATGTGCACCATCACCAACTGCTCTTCTGGTTTCTGACACACACATTTACACTGGCCAGCTGGTCCTTGCAGGTGCCAGAGCACTGGAAAATGGCCCACAAAATGGCCATTTGGGGGCCGTTTTGGAGCCTTTTTCAGGCCATTATCCAGGCCTTTTTCAGGCCATTTTTGGGCCAAAAAGAACCAAAGAACAGCCTGAAATGGCCTGGAAAACAGACCAGAAAACAGCCTGAAAATGATCTAAAACTGGCCTGAAAACAGCCCCCAAAATGGCCAAAAACAACCAAAAACCAGGCATGCATGCACCAACCAGATGGTCTTTGGGTTTCCGGCACTCTGGCACATGCACATGCACGCATGTTCCAATTTGGGCCAAAAAGCTTCGTCATCACTGCCATCACTGCCATATACCATTTCAGACAAATGGTTGTCCAATCTCTTCTTTAAAATTTCCAGTGATGGAGCATCTACTTTATTGTATGCTATTTTCTCGTGACAATAGCACAGAACCAGTTAGAGATACACATAAATGCACAGTGAGATGTAATCTTGTAACATCTGATGAGGTTATTTTTTCTAATCTCATGTAAAATGAGAACCTTACCCTACATCAAGAAACCTGGAATATAAGTAGGGCAAATAACTAGCATGTTTGAAGACAAAAATTAGCTCTGGACAATATTAGCAGTGGAAACCTCTGGTTGTGGGAATAGCCGGAAGACTAAGCAGCACAGAGGAAGAGGTTCAACCAGAGGTGGTATTCAGCAGGTTCTGAAAGTTCTGGAGAACCGGAAGTGGAAATTTTGAGTAGTTTGGAGAACTGGCAAATATCACCTTTGACTGGAGATTTTACAGTATCCTTCCCCTGCCACGCCCACCAAGCCATGTCCACAGAACCGGTAGTAAAATAAATTTGAATCCCACCACTGGGTCACAATATTCATGAGAAACAAAGTGAGATAGATAGGTAGGAAGATAGATAGATAGATAGATAGATAGATAGATAGATAGATAGATAGATAGATAGATAGATAGATAGATAGATGAAAGAAGGAAGGAAGGAAGGAAGGAAGGAAGGAAGGAAGGAAGGAAGGAAGGAAGGAAGGAAGGAAGGAAGGAAGGAGATGGTAGGTAAGCAGGCAGATGAGAGATGGGTAGATAGATAGATAGATGAGAGAGAGAGAGAGAGAGAGATGAGAAAAAGAAGAAGGGAAAGAAAGCAAGAGAGGGAGAGAAACAGAGAAATGGTAGGTAAATAGGTAGGTAAGTAGGTAGGCAGGGAGGCAGACAGATCATCTAGATAGATAGATAGATAGATAGATAGATAGATAGATAGATAGATAGATAGATAGATAGATAGATAGACACTTCTGTCACTTCTGAATTTTTTGGGAGAAGAGAACCATTGAAGTCATCTCAAATACCCACATCATCCCAGGAACCAAAAATAAAAATAAAAATAGCAGTTCATTTTTTGTTTCACTCAACCAATAGAGTGGTTGTGAGTGTTAGTTTCACTCAACCAATGGAGTGAGGTGGAACAATACATTTTAACACGTAACAGGTAGGATATGTCTATGCACACAGCTATACGTATAAGGGCAGTGAACACATTTTAATTATAATGATCACTGTCCCAAATACTGCTGTGTTGTTTCTTCCTAAATAACTCCAATAAATGTAAATATCTAAAGCTAGGGGGAAGGAAACCTGAACATGCTGAGCATCCAAACTTCTTCCAAAATAGACTGGGGAGGTGAGGTTGCCATATCGTGAATGCTTTCCCCTCTCAACTCTAGCAAAGGAAGCTTCATCCGTTCAAACACTTTGCATCTGTTAAGTTGGTCCCCTTTGGTATTTTAATTAAATAAAGGAGGTTAATGGCTGTGAAAACGGCTTGTCCTGGCACAGCCACTGATGGTGTTCACAATGTTTGGAAGATCTAACCTGAATAATTAGTTCAGTGCACTACAGCTTCTGATCTGAGCTTCTTTAAGCTCCTGCATCAAATGGCATTTCACTTTAGTCCTGTGCAAATTGTTTGTTTTTGAAGTTGTTGTTGTTGTACTTGTTGTACTTTTTAAGTTGTACTTTTTAAAAAACAAGCCTGGGAGCTGTTGCTGCTTGACACCATCAAACAATAATTAGAGTAATTAAGATGATGGCCTTCCAACAGTCTTCATCATGACTCTATCGCAACCCTCCATCCCAATATGATCTACTGGAGGACTGGAGGAACAGGAATTTATGGAGAGGGGAATGAGTGCAGGTAGAAACGCATCTATAGAGAGATACAACATAGATTGTTCGGGTTGGAAGGGACCTTGAAGATCTTCTAATCCAGCCTGCTGCTCAAGCAGGAGTTCATATACCATCCTGGAAAAATGGTTGTCCAGTCTCTTCTTGAAAACCTCCAAAGATGGAGCATCCACATGTTCTGGAGGCAAGCTGTTCCACTGATTGCTCTCACTGTTAGGAAATTCTTCATAATTCTAGGTTAGATCCCACTTTAATGATCTTCCACCTGTTGCTGCTTATCCTTCTCTCAATGCTTTGGAGAATAGGTCAATCCCCTTCTCAACGGTGCGGTTCAACCAGTATCACAATCTGTTTGGTGCGTGTGTGCTCCACAGTTAAAAATGAATACTTACCATCAACTGCAGCTGAAGAAAACAGCTGAGGCACAGCAAACTGTTCTGCCACACTAATCAGCTGTGCTCTAACAAAAAGACACATGCTCATCGGAGCAAACCAGTTCAGAGCTAGCAGATCATTGGAACAAGGGGTTCACCCAAACCGTTCCAAACTGAGAGAATCCCACCCCTGGAGTTAGTATAGTTCAAATGTTTGACATTCACCTTTAGAGGAGGAGACTAGTCTCAATCAGGAAAGCTTAATGTGGAATCTCGGTTCCAAAACTCGTAATAAAGTAAAATTAGCTTATTTGAGTTCGAAGCACAGAAACATTTATTACTGTTACCTCTTATACAAGAATATGGTCAATGAAAGGTCAAAGCTAAACGGCATTAGATAAGAGTCAATGAAATTCATGGGGAGGCTGGATTGGTAGCAATGCAATGACTCCAAACTGGTAACATGTTTAACCCAACTTTCCCGTTCAGCTTGTTCCCCTCCTACATTAGGAATGTTTGAAGGTCTTCAAGAATTGTAAAAATATATTTTAAAAATTAGAAATAACCCCTGCGATAGTGCAAACTCCTGGTGGTGTGGCCTAGACGTGGCGCTCTCGCCTCACAATCAGGTGACTGTGAGTTCAATCCTTGGTCCAGGTAGATATTTCTGTGTCTGGGCACAATGAGAATATATCTGCTGAACAAAACTCCGCATTGGTGACAGGAAGGGCATCTGGCCAGTAAACACTATTCAGTTGCCCAGACTTCACCTCACAAGGGATTATGGGGTTATTAAAAGAAGATGAATAGTGTAAACTGCCCAATAACTCTTAAAAATACAACTGTCTAAAATTCTGCTGCATTATCTTATCAAAAGTCTTTAGCAATCCATTTCTAGGGGGAGAAATATGACTTAGGCATTTGCCCCCTAGAATTTCAAATGAAGTCTCTACTCTTCCTTAAATCACCATTTCAATAGAAGGTTATCTTTACCTCTATGCTCAGAGGGGTTTATTTTTTTCCGAATTATTCTTCAATCTCCTAAATACTTGGGATTTTGATTGAGATGGTAAGACACAATTTGCTGCTGCATGCAGATGCAAATTCATCTTCCTGGGAACAGATGCACACTGCAAGGACTGGATCTTCAAGATAAATCTGCTTATTAGCGGCGTGCTGAGCGAGCCACCATGATGAGACCACCAGAGTTAAGACGACTGTTTCAAAAAGCACAAGTGCTCCAAACTGGAGTGTATCCAACACATCAAATGCCAACACCGCTCTCTCTCATCTCATTAGGAATTTAAAGCAATTTACATTAGGACGTTATCACTAAGCGGAGGGGGAATTTGTATGTGATGGCATTGTAAGGTGTTGTCAAAATTCTCAGTGGGGGAAAATGGAGAGAGGTAGCCAATTTAAATATGTCCTGGGGCTTAATTTGGTGGCTGACAGAGAAGACTATAAAATAAAGGGGTTTGGAGGAGAATGAAAATTTATCTGTTCTTGGATGATCCCAAAAGCTAAGTAAAGTTGATCTTGGATAGCAATAGCAATACCACTTAGATTTATATACCACTTCATAGTGGTGCATATAAGTTCAGTTGAGCCAGTCAGGATCAAACTGCTAGCAGTCAGCAGAATTAGCCTGCAATACTGTCCAGTTGCCTCTTGTAAAAGTACCTTTGGGATAACTATGAGCTGGATGATAGAAGAATCTTCATAGATATTCGGGCTCAAATATATTGTACGCCTAAAAAAAAAACAAAAGAAACATTCCCTGAAATCTACACTCACAGGATAGTTTAAGGAAGCACTTCCTCTCCATGGAGCAATTGGTTCTGATTTAAAGTTACAGCTTTTGGGACTCAAAAGAACTTTCTATTAACTCATCCTTTTATTCAATTACTTTTTGAATGCTGTTGTTTTTTTTCTCCTTAACGTCTGCAATCTTTGTGTAATGAGAAGCCTACCCTGCCTAGATATAGAGGCAGCTTGACTTTTCCTTAACCTTTAAATATTAAAAGATAAGCAAAAGCTCCTTGAAAGGGAGATTTAAAACACAGCAGCTATAGATTATTCTTCTGCATTTCTATTACACTTCTTTTGTGGATATCGTTTTGAAGCAGAGCCACAAGAACTATGAATAAAATCAATATAAAGCCACAGGACTTTGCTAGCTGAACAAATGGTAATGTGATACATAATTATAGCAAAGAGCTAGAAAGGAAAACAAATAGAATGAAAATGTAAGGAAGTGAAGACGGAAGGAAGGGGAATCCTATCAAATCCTTCCGTTGATATTTGAACTTCTTCAAGGGGATTGCTCATGATTCTACATATCTGAGTGGGTTATGAAGTGAGTGGGTTATGACCTTCACTGATTCTCAACCTCTTCCCAAAGGGGATTTCTATTATATTAAATTGTCTCAAATAATTGCTGTGATAATCACTACTGTTACAATTGCTACCAATCTGCCTCTTATTGAGGACCTGTATGCTGCACGAGTCAAAAAGAGGGATGTGAAAATATTTACAGACCCCTCACATCCTGGACATAAACTGTTTCAACTCCTTGCCTCAAAACGATGCTATAGAGCACTGCACACCAGAACAACTAGACAGAAGGACATTTTTTCCCTGAAAGCCATCATTCTGCTAAACAAATAATTCCCTCAACACTGTTCAACTATTTACAAAGTTTGCATTACTATTAATCTTCTCATCACTCCTTATCACCCTTCTCCTCCCATTTGTGATTGTATGACTGTAACTTTATTACTTGTATCCTTATAATTTAATATTACTGTTTCCTAGTATGATTTGATTGTTTATTGTACCCTATGACTATTATTAAGTGTTGTATTGATGATTCTTGACTCTTGATGAATGTGTCTTTTCTTTTATGTACACTAAGAGCATTTACACCAAGACAAATTCCTTGTGTGTCCAATCACACTTGGCCAATAAAGAATTGAATTCTATTCTATTCTATTCTATTCTATTCTATTCTATTCTATTCTATTCTATTCTATTCTATTCTATTCTACTCTTCTTTATTCTATTCTATATAGACATAATACAATAAAATATAATGTGCAATTCATACGATTATCTGCCCTCAAGTTGATTTTGATTCCTTGCTTTCTTTACAATGCTCCATTTCTAAGTGGGTCTTTCAAGTCTCCCAACAAGTGCAGTTGTTGTCGCTGTAACTGTTATGACCCAGGAAGGGATGGGTTTCATTTTTTTTCCTACTGCATAGTGTGTGTGTGTGCAGGACACAATGACTGCCCTCTGTATAAATGCTGGTGAGCTGTGCAGGCACGCCTAACGCGCATACATGCCAAATGCATGCTTTATGCACATGCATAAATTCCAGCTGGGCAGAGTAGGGAAGAGGTAGAACAAGGGAAAGGGAGTTCAGAGGAAGACCCAGGCCCATACCCTCTTTATCCTAGGGCATGCAGGGAGGAATGGAGAAGGGAGCAACATGAGTTGCATGGCTTACAGGTGAGAAAAGGGCCCTGATTCCCTTCATTAGCCATACCTGGGAATGAAAGCTTATAAGAACTGAATGCTGACTGAGGCAGCTGCTGGGAGCAAACATGACTTTATTCTGTGTTGTCGTTGCTTATCTGTGTTCCTGGCATCTTCCCAACCATATGAGTTTTACCATGCCTTCATGTCTGGAATTCTTGCTCCTGCCCTGCCAAACTAATTACCTCATCTTGCTCTGATTGGACTTATAGTTACAGTTTTTGTTGACCATGTTTTGTACTTAATTCTCTGCAGCCCAAAGGCTGTTCCTGGGAGAGTTTTTCTCCAGCCAGAAGGTAACCTGGACATTGAGGGCAAAGTTGGAGCTGATAAAGGGATTCCTACTGATTATCTGACTGTGTTGCCTTTGTGCCATGCCCCGGGTCATCACACCAGGTCACCTAGGCAGATTCAGGCTTTAATAATCATGGCATTTGGTCAAATTTTGGTTAGATTGAAACATTTCACTGTTCATCCAAGCAGCTACATCAGTGAAAGCAAATTAGTTAGGTAAAGAATCATTGGATTGTACAAACTTCAGGGGTTTCTGCCCCCAAATGCATTGCAATGTGTCAGTGAAGACTCAGTCATTGTCAGTCTTGGAAGCCATTTTTAATTTGGAAGCTTTGAGGCTGACACATTTAGTCCCTGGGAATTTGGTAGGGGGGATTTCATAGTGAGGTAGACAATTAGACTCAAAGCATTCTTTCTCAGAGAGTCAAGGACAAGGTACCCTGCACCAGAGAGGAGTGACTGAGGGGGATGTCTCCAGTTGGGATGAAGATTTGGTTGGGCTATGTGAGATGGACTGATGGGTGCAGGGAATGGATCTTTGATTTTCTTTTGGGAAGGGAAAATCTGGAACTCTCAGATTTGGGTTTTCCCAAGATGTGCCACTATGACAACTCTAATAATAATCTACGCAAAGATGTCTCAGTTGATTTGTTTAATGACCCATCAGTTTGTTTTATTGGCTGGCCATGATATTCTCAGCATTTTTTCTCCAACACCAAAGTTCAAAAGCATCATATCCATCTTCTTCAAGGTCCAACTTTCACTTCTGCTGACTAGAAACAATCAGATAAAAGAGACAGGAGCATCCAAGAGAAAGAAACTTAGGAAGTAGGGATAGCTGATAGCAACCCTTTATGCAAAGAAGATTGATGCTTCTAGAATCAGTGACCACTTGGAAATTTCAGATCTGATACCTAGATTAGAAAGAAAGAAATGTTCTTGGACCAATCAATCACAAAAATAATCTGATTTATGTCATACTCAAAGGAAGACTGTGTGGATGCAGTTTTGGGATTGGCCTTTGTTAGGGATAACATTGTTTACCTTAACTGGTTTAGGTAAAATAATAAATATGTTATCATGCTTTATAAGTTAAAGTGTCTGCAACTTTAAATATAGGAATGTAATTAAGGGAGTGGTTGTGAAAGCACCATAAAAGAAGCAAGGAATGTCAGCTTGCTCTCTCTGGCTTGATGATCCCTAATTACTGGATGAAGACTGCGTTTTTCCCTACTGGAACGGGAGAAAGTTAAAGGACTGATTTATTGTAAGTGAACTGACATTGGATATTCTACACGGACTTTGCTAACTGAATATCCTTGAATGGACTGACTAAATGATACATGACTAATGGACTGTTATTTTGACTTTGCTAAAAACTCTAAATGGAATAAACTATATTTTTGATAGCACAAGTGTATCTGTCATTTTTACTGTATGTTAACAAACATACAAGCTTATCTCACTCATTTATCTGTGTGCCTATCTGACTAACGCTGCACATTCTGTTTTAGCTTGTCTCCTTAACACCGGTTGGGGAACCCAGGCTTAACAGCCTTGATTCAAGGTCATTTTTACCTTTCCCAAACAAACTGATAGAGAGAAGGAATGAAAACAGCCTTTTATTCAGCGCTGGCCATATGCTTTGATTGCTTCTTTAGGGGTTCATTGTCTCTTGAGAGCAAGATAAATAACTTCTTGGGGGGAGTGAGAAGAACAAAAAATATCTTTGAAGTCATTCATCATGAAGGGATTTCTCCTGAGGTTTGTGTTATTGAAGGAAGGCCACCTTAGCAGCAGTAGAGCAGCTGTCTTTGAGAGTCACATATGGATAATTCATAGTTTGCAATGACACCACTCATGCCATGATGCTTCCTTCATGACAGTCATCCTTAAGCACTGCAAATCCTAATTATCTGAGCAGCACTGCCTTTTAATTCATGATTGAGTCTTCTCAGAACAAAGAGAATGGCAAGTAGGCATAAAACGTCTGAGGGAGCAGATACTGCCCTTAAGTTGCAATGATGAACATCCATTCTGGAAATAATAGTCCCATAGAAGTGATCACTGCTTAGCCAGAGTTTCAGCATTCTCCTTTCTCATTCCTGACAAAGCATTTTCATGGATACCTTCACATTTGCATTTGAATGCAGCAATCTTATGTAGAGTTTTCTGGGAGTTTTGTTGGACTCCATAATATCTGAAGAAATATCCCAGGAATAGAAGATCCTAGAATATCCTATAATAAAATAGGAATAGAATATTCTAGATTAGGAATAGAATAAAATAGGAATAGAATATGCTAGAATATGCTAGAATACAATATGCTAAGATATAATATGCTAAAATAGAATATGCTAGAATAGAATATGCTAGAATAGAATATGCTAGAATATGCTAGAATGGAATGGAATGGAATGGAAGGGAGTGGAATGGAATGGAATGGAATGGAATGGAATGGAATAGAATAGAATAGAACAGAATAGAATAGAATAGAATAGAATAGAATAGAATAATGTTTTTTATTGGCCAAGTGTGACTGGACAAATAAAGTTCATTGTAGGTTTAATAGGATTAACACGTAGGGTAAGTTTTCTCAGGATAAGGAAGGAAGGAAAGAAGCAAGCAAGCAAGCAAGGATCTCTAACCTACAAAAACTGTTGTCTCTTGTCATTTGAAGAATGAAACTTGTATAAGAGATCTCAGTTCAGAAAGAAATGTGCACATGTTTTGGAACACTCTGACCAATCAGCAGCCATCTGCTTATATCCATATTTTTGAGGTGGCAATGTATGCATATCCATGTTTGATTAGATTCCTATCAAGTATCCGTTATGTTAGTGAAGGTGAAATATTGTCTATCTCTGTTTCATCTCTACAGTAGTTAGTGCAGGAGATCATAAAATCATAGAGTTGAAAGTGGCCATTTTGATCATTTTGGATTCCTTATTCTGTGCAGAAACCATACTTAAAAAACCTCAGAAGATGACTGCCTATCTTCTGTTTTAGTACATCAGAGAAAAGAAGCCTTCCGTGCAGAGATGGTATTCAGCAGGTTCTGACCAGTTCTGGAGAACCGGCAGCAAAAATTTTGAGTAGTTCGGAGACCAGCAAATACCACCTCTGACTGGAGATTTTACAATATCCTTCCCCTGCCACACCCACCAAACCATGCCCACAGAACTGGTAGCAAAAAAAAAAAAAATAATTGAATCCCACCACTGCTTCTGTGTCTCTATGGACAATGGTTCAAGTATCAAATTTCATTTTCCTGCAACTTAAGTCAAAATTTGGTTTTTTAAAAAAATTTCAATCATGATTTGTAGCCTACTCTGGCATGTTAGACAACAGATCATAAACGTCATCTGTATGGACTTTATCTAAAGAATTGTAATGTCAAGTATTTGTGCCTTTGTTGGAATGTCTGGATAAAACTTCTTTTTTTCTCTCCTTCTCATAACCAGGAGAAACTATGTGAAAAGGGGAAAAAGGATTCAGGAGTGAGGAGGTTTCAGTAAAACACAACTGAAATTCAAATATCTTCTTACTCAACGAAAGATTCCTATGCATTTTACAGGTGAAACTTAAAAAATTAGAATATCTGGTTCAATGACCATGGGATTACTGTGCTTGATTGGCCAGCAAACTCACCTGACCTGAACCCCATAGAGAATCTATGGGGCATTGCCAAGAGAAAGATGAGAGACACGAGACCGAACAATGCAGAAGAGCTGAAGGGCACTATTGAAGCATCCTGGTCTTCCATAACATCTCAGCAGTGCCACAGGCTGATAGCTTCCATGACACGGCTCATTGAGGCAGAAATTGTTGCAAAAGGGGCCCAAACCAAGCACTGAGTACATAAGCATTCTTATACTTTTCAGAGGTCCGATATTATTCTATGTGTAATCCTTGTTTTATTGATTGCATGTAATATTCTAATTTTCTGAGATTGTGGATTTGGGGTTTTCATGAACTGTAAGCCATAATCATCACAATTATGGCAAATCATGGCTTGAACTATTTTGCTTTGCATGTAATGAGTCTATCTCATATATTAGTTTCACCTTTTAAGTTGCATTATTGTAATAAATGAACTTTTGCCCTATATTCTAATTTTTTGAGTTTCACCTGTATATCTGGGTTATTCATAGGGATTCAGTTTGACACACTTGGGAGCTGAAAGGGGAGGAGAGCTGAGTGGATGGAGTTCCAGCCAAAATAACATAGTTGGACAATGAGTCAACGATGTTCCAGTGGCTGCCTGGCCAGAGGAGAAGGAGCGAAGTTGCCAGGAAACCACTTCACATCCTGGTTGGAAAATGTGACATATTGTTTTGGAAAATTGAGAGAATTCTAGTTATAGTGATGTGGAAAGCCAGGTAAATTTCAGTACCGGCTTTCCACTAATTAGTGCCAAGATGGTATATCCAAATATTCTTTATTCTTTCAGGAATTGAAATGCCTCAGAGTTCATTTTATAATGGTTGCATTACTTGGAACCTGACAGATATTTTCCAATTCCCTAAGGTTGGCTGTCATGAGTGCCAGACATTGGAACCTTTTCCTTTTTCCTCTTTTTGCTTTCTGCAACACTTGCACATGATAATAGCATAATGCACAATGTGAGAAATAGGGTTTTATCTGCCAAAGGCAATCTAGGCTGGGATAATAATTACCCCTTTGGGAGTCAAGGACAGTAAACTCCAATTCTAAAAGCTTGCAGGAATGTATCAACATGGCTGTCCACGGTGAAAGCGAACAGAAGGCAAATGAGCCTGAATAAGCAATCAGCAAATGCTAACTCGATGCCACTTCGTTTTGGAGAAAGTGGCACATTCTTGCGTGAGTTTTTTTTTTTTTTTTTTAAATTAATACAGCTGCATAATCAGAGCCTCACTTCACTTGATCTCTTTGCAGGCTTCATTTACATTACACTCGATGGCCAAACACAGAGTAAGCAAATGGTTTTCATTGAGAAGTGTTGCACTATCCAATCTTGCCAGCACAAAGTTATTGAATAGGAAACTAAATCCTAGATTGGATACATTATTTCTATTTATCCCAGGTTATTTCCTTTAATGGCCTTATGTGCATCTGTCCCATTACGAAGGGGAGAAAACAAGCTTTAAAAAGTACATAAGCATCCCAAACAGCAACACCCAAATAAGGCTTTTTTATTTGGGGGATTAGAACCTATGGCTGCAGCTTTGCAAATTGAAAAGAAAAAAGAAGACTATGACAATTATACTTATACTTTACTTTATTGTCATTGTAGAATAGAATTTTTTATTGGCCAAGTGTGATTGGAAACACGAATTTCTCTTGGTGCAAATGCTCTCAGTGTATATAAAAGAAAAGATACATTCGTCAAGAGTGAAGAATCATTAGGTACAACACCTAATAATAGTCATACGGCACAATAAGCAATCAAATCATACTAGGAAACAGTCAATACAAATCGTTAAGATACAAGCAACAAAGTTACAGTCATACAGTCACAAGTGGGATTGTACGTATATATACATATGTATAATGTGTATGCATGTATGTGTGTGTGTGTATATGTTTTCTGAGGTTCTTGCGGGTATTTGTATGTGGATCTTTGGTTATTTGGGTTTTCTCCCGCGTAAGATTGGAAGTATCTCGGCAACGTTTCAATGAAGTCTCATTCATCATCTTCAGGCTTGGTCTTCAGCTCTGCGCTTCTCAGAGTGATGTGAACTTGCAGCTGCTTCTTCCTTTTAACTGCTAGGGGTGTGACTTGATTGGGTGGGGGCTTGGCTGTGTTCTGATTGGGTGGAGGGTGTTCTGATTGGTTGGGGGTTTGGCTGTGTTCTGATTGGCTGGGGGTATGTTCTGTTTAGGTGGGGGCTTGGCTGTGCTCAGGTTAGTCTTAGTTGCTGGGGGATTTGAGCTGGTGAGCTGTGATCTTGCTGTTTGGCTTCGAGTTCGTGGTCATGCTGCATCTTCATGGTGGGGGTCAGTTCGCTTCAAGTATGGCTCAGAGGGGTTTGAAGTGGGTAGTGATGCAGCTGCAGTGTGGCTTCTGGTTCGTGGTCATGTCTCATCTGTGTGGGTGTGAGTCTGCTTTCTACGTGGAAGTGTTTGATGCCATTGAAGTTGATGCTATGACCCATGGCTTCCATGTGTTGGACCAGTGAGGAAGTGTGTTCCAGCTTTTTGACTGCATTTTTGTGTTCATCCAGGCAGGTGCTTATTCTTCTATTGGTCTGTCCAATGTATGTGGCCGGGCATGATGTACAGGGGACTTCGTATATGCCTTGGTTTTCCAGGTCAATTTTGTCTTTGGGGTTTCTGAGGATGGCTGCTATTTTTCTGTCTGTTTTGAAGGCAGTCTTGATGTGGTGTCTGAATAGTATCTTACTAATTTTGTCTGTTGTGCCTCTTATGTAGGGCAGGACAGCTGTTCCATGGGTCTGTTCATCTTCTGGGTCTCTATTATGTCTCAGTGTGTTTTTGTGGATCAAGTTGGTGATTTTGCTTTTGTGGAAGCCATTGGCTGTCAATATTTTAGTCAGGGTGCATAGTTCAGTCTTAATGTGTGTCTTGTCTGCCAGGTGTTTGGTTCTAGTAATTAGTGTTTTAGCCACGGAGTTTATCTGTGCTGGGTGGTGGTGGGATTGGGTGTTGAGGTAGTGGTTGGTGTGTGTTTTCTTCTGGTATATGGTGTGTCCTAGTGTGCCATCTGTTTTTTTGTAGATTAGTACACCTAGGAATGGTAGTTGTTTGTTTGTTTCTGTTTCCATGGTGAACTTGATTTTGGGGTGTGCGCTGTTTAGGTGTGTTAGGAAATTGTTTAGGTTTTCTTGTCCATGGGGCCAAATCACGAATGTGTCATCGATATATCTTAACCATAGTTTGGGTTTGAGGATGGCATTGGCCAGGGCTCTGGATTCAAATTTTTCCATGAACAGGTTTGCAATGACAGCTGACAGTGGTGATCCCATGGGGGCTCCTTCAATTTGTTTGTATCTTTGTCCTTTGTATATGAAATATGTGTTGGTTAAGCAGTGTTCTGTTAGTTCCATGAGGTGTTCAGCTGGTTGGTATTTATTTTTGATGATTTCAAGGGTCTCTTTTATCGGGACTTGAGTGAATAGTGAAACCACCTGAAAACTTATAAGCAGATCTTCTTGCTCCACGTGTAGATCTTTGATCATTTCCAAGAAGTGGTATGAGTTTTGTACATGAGAAGCTGCTGTTTCAGCATGGGGCTGTAGCTCTTTTGCAAGGTGTTTAGCTAGGTTTTGTAGTGGTGCTCCTCTGGAGCTGACTATGGGCCTTAGAGGTATGCCTTCTTTGTGTATTTTTGGGAGGCTGTATAGTTTGGGGCATCTGGAAGATTTCTCTCTGGGTAGGATCTCTTTGCTTATGTGGCTGGTTATAATTTTCTTCTTGGTTAATTTTTTCAGATATGTGGTTGGGTCTGTTTTTTTGGGTTTGTATGTGGAGTCTTGGAGTAGGTCTGTCAATTTTGTTTCATAGTCTTTTCTGTCCATTACTACAGTGGCATTCCCTTTATCTGCTGGGAGGATGATTATGCTGCTGTCTCTTTTCAGGGTTTGTAGCGCTTTAATTTCATTTTTCTGCAAGTTGCCAAAAGACTGAAAAAAGACTGAAAAAAGATTGAAAAAAGACCAGAAAGCATGAACAGAAGAGATGATTCCACCAGGCTGTCAATCATTTGGAAGCCTGCACTCACAAACAAAAAAATCTCCACACCACAAGCCAGGCAAACACCTGGGCACAAACAGATCCCCCCGATACCTCCAGCTAAACAAACCCCAACCAGGCACCCAGATGAAACCCAGCTTCCTAACGAATGATAGCCGTCCATTTACCCGAAGCCAAGCTGCACTAAAGGCCTCCAATAAAGTAACACAATGTTGCCAGCCAATCAAGATACAAAAAGAGCCAAAAAACAGACAGAAGATATTAGAAACACCAATCAAGCAGAACACAGCAAACTCCAAGACCAATAAACACAGACCAAGACTCCCAACCAATCAGGATGAAGAAAAAACCATTCTGGCACAGCAATAGGCTGCCCCAAATTTAAATCTGAAACCACTGTAAAAGTCTAACTCACAGACGAACACTACAGAAGCCTGATGATGGCAGATGAGATTCTGCTGAAACGTTGCTACAACTTTAAAAGCACCGCTACTATGACGTGGGAAAATACCCGTACAAAGCTGAATGCCATATATATATATTATATATTATAGAATCTACAAGAAAACAGATGGCACACTAGGACACACCATATACCAGAAGAAAACACACACCAACCGCTACCTCAACGCCCAATCCCACCACCACCCAGCACAGATAAACTCCGTGGCTAAAACACTAATTACTAGAACCAAATACCTGGCAGACAAGAGGTAGCGGTTGGTGTGTGTTTTCTTCTGGTATATGGTGTGTCCTAGTGTGCCATCTGTTTTCTTGTAGATTAGTACATCTAGGAATGGTAGTTGTTTGTTTGTTTCTGTTTCCATGGTGAACTTGATTTTGGGGTGTGCGCTGTTTAGGTGTGTTAGGAAGTGGTGCTCCTCTGGAGCTGACTATGTGTCTGAGAGGTATGCCTTCCCAAAAATACACAAAGAAGGCATACCTCTAAGGCCCATAGTCAGCTCCAGAGGAGCACCACTACAAAACCTAGCTAAACACTTAGCAAAACAGCTACAGCCCCATGCTGAAACATCAGCTTCTCATGTACAAAACTCATACCACTTCTTGGAAATGATCAAAGATCTACACGTGGAGCAAGAAGATCTGCTTGTAAGTTTTGACGTGGTTTCACTATTCACTCAAGTCCCGATAAAAGAGACCCTCGAAATCATCAAAAATAAATACCAACCAGCTAAACACCTCATGGAACTAACAGAACACTGCTTAACCAACACATATTTTATATACAAAGGACAAAGATACAAACAAATTGAAGGAGCCCCCATGGGATCACCACTGTCACCTGTCATTGCAAATCTGTTCATGGAAGAATTCGAATCCAGAGCCCTGGCTAATGCCATACTCAAACCCAAACTATGGTTAAGATATATCGATGACACATTCGTGATTTGGCCCCATGGACAAAAAAACCTAAACAACTTCCTAACACACCTAAACAGCGCACACCCCAAAATCAAGTTCACCATGGAAACAGAAACAAACAAACAACTACCATTCCTAGATGTACTAATCTACAAGAAAACAGATGGTACACTAGGACACACCATATACCAGAAGAAAACACACACCAACCGCCACCTCAACACCCAATCCCACCACCACCCAGCACAGATAAACTCCGTGGCTAAAACACTAATTACTAGAACCAAACGCCTGGCAGACAACACACATTAAGACTGAACTATGCACCCTGACTAAAATATTGATAGCCAACGGCTTCCACAAAAGCAAAATCACCAACTTGATCCACAAAAACACACTGAGACATAATAGAGACCCAGAAGATGAACAGACCTATGGAACAGCTGTCCTGCCCTACATAGGAGGCACTACAGACAAAATTAGTAAGATCCTATACAGACACCACATCAAGACTGCCGTCAAAACAGACAGAAAAATAGCAGCCATCCTCAGGAACCCCAAAGACAAAATTGACCTGGAAAACCAAGGCATATATGAAGTCCCCTGTGCATCATGCCCAGCCACATACATTGGACAGACCAATAGAAGAATAAGCACCCGCCTGGATGAACACAAAAATGCAGTCAAAAAGCTGGAACACACTTCCTCACTCGTCCAACACATGGAAGCCACAGGTCATAACATCAACTTCAATGGCACCAAAACCCTAGCCACCATAGAAAATCCCAGCCACAGAATCATCAGAGAAGCCATAGAGATTGAAAAAAGACCAGAAAGCATGAACAGAAGAGATGATTCCACCAGGCTGTCAATCATTTGGAAGCCTGCACTCACAAACAAAAAAATCTCCACACCACAAGCCAGGCAAACACCTGGGCACAAACAGATCCCCCCTGATACCTCCAGCTCAAACACACCCCAACCAGGCACCCAGATGAAACCCAGCTTCCTAACTAATGATAGCCGTCCATTTACCCGAAGCCAAGCTGCACTAAAGGCCTCCAATAAAGTAACACAATGTTGCCAGCCAATCAAGATACAAAAAGAGCCCCCCCCAAAAAAGACAGAAGATATTAGTAGCAGAACACAACAAACTCCAAGACCAATAAACACAGACCAAGACTCTCAACCAATCAGAAGGAAGAAAAAACCATTCTGACACAGCAATAGGCTGCCCCAAATTTAAATCTGAAACCACTGTAAAAGTTTGACTCACAGACAAACACCATACAGAAGCCTGATGATGGCAGATGAGATTCTGCTGAAACGTTGCTACTACTTTAAATAAAAGCACCACTATTATGACGTGGGAAAATACCCAAACAAAGCTGAATGCCAGACATGTAAGTTCCCGCGAAAACTTAAGAAAACAAATATATCTATCTATCTATCTATCTATCTATCTATCTATCTATCTATCTATCTATCTATGATCTTTGGTTATTCGGGTTTTCTCACGCGTAAGATTGGAAGTATCTAGGCAACGTTTCAATGAAGTCTCATTCATCATCTTCAGGCTTGGTCTTCAGCTCTGTGCTTCGGCAGTTGCATAGAAATGCGAGGTCACATAAAATGGAAGCTCTTTGGACTTATGTCCTAGTCAGATGGTGGGTTTCCTCCCTGTAGAGCTGCAATATTTGTTTTGTGAGGTATCTCCCTATAGAGCTGCAATATTTGTTTTGTGGGGTATTTGTATGTGGATCTTTGGTTATTCGGGTTTTCTCCCGCGGAAGATTGGAAGTATCTAGGCAACGTTTCGATGAAGTCTCATTCATCATCTTCAGGCTTGGTCTTCAGTTCTGTGCTTCCCAGAGTGATGTGAGCTTGCAGCTGCTTCTTCCTTTTAACTGCTAGTGGGGGTGTGACTTGATTGGCTGGGGGCTTGGCTGTGTTCTGATTGGCTGGGGGTGTGTTCTCATTGGTTGGGAATCACCAACATCCTCTGTACTAGCAAACCACCCAAAAGCAACTTATCCAAAGAAGAACAAACTGCACTACTTAACCTGAAAGAAGACACCAACATAATAATCCTACCAGCAGACAAGGGCAACGCGACAATGGTTATGAACACATATGACTACCAATCCAAGTTAACCAACCTACTCCAGGACCCCACATACAAACCCCTAAAGACAGACCCCACCACCAACCTAGAAAGAACCACCAGATCCAAAATAAAAGCCTCCCCCATCAGTGAAGAAATCCAGCAAAGAATCATACCCAGAGAGGAATCATCCAGATGCCCTAAACTTTATGGTCTCCCCAAAATACACAAAGAAGGAACCCCACTTAGACCAATAGTCAGCTCCATAGGCTCACCTCTACAAAACCTAGCCAAATTTCTTGCCAAACAACTACAGCCCTATGCAGAATCCATCAACTCACACGTAAGAAACTCATTCCAGTTCATCAAGATCATAAAGAAACAAAACTTACAACCCAGTGACCTACTAGTGAGCTTCGATGTCATATCCCTCTTCACCCAAGTGCCAATAAAAGACAGCCATCCAAAGCAAATACAACCCCCCCAAGCACATCTTAGATTTGACCAATCACTGCCTATCCAATACATACTTCACCTACAACGGACAAAAATACAAACAAATAGAAGGAGCACCCATGGGATCACCCCTCTCACCTGTCATCGCTAACCTCTACATGGAACACTTTGAAACACAAGCTCTAGAAAAATATGATCACAAATCCAAACTCTGGCTCAGATACGTAGATGACACCTTCATAATCTGGCCACATCGGAAAGAAAAACTGAACAACTTCCTCACACACCTCAACAACCTACACCCCAAAATACAATTCACCATGGAAACAGAAGCTAACAACCAACTTCCCTTCCTAGATGTCTTGGTATACAAAAAATCCAATGGCACGCAAGAAGCAACGTAGGAAAACACATCGTGTTGAACCCGAGGCCACCAAAAAGTCCGGGTGACCAAGTGCAGAGTTTTGTGAAAACCAAAATGACCAGCAGCGGGGTTGTTGTGACATTGCATCATGATGAGGGCTCTAAGCGTCCTGGTGGGTACGTACAATAAATCCCGATGTCTTAGCAAGGCCTCTTCAAAGGACAATGGGGAATCAGGTCCAACTTCCCCCCTTCTCTGCTGCATTCACGCATCCAATTGCTGTGCCTCCCGTATTCGATCCCGTAAATCTGCCGGATCTTGAAGTACGGCCAAGGATTCCGGTGGCAACACCATTCATAGAGGAAGAGGATCCTCGGGACTAATATATTTGGGTTTCAGAGACAATGTGTCTGCCCTCCGATTCTGTCCACTTGGAACATAAGCGACAGAAAAATTGAACCTTATGAAAAACAATGACCACCGGATCTGGTGTTGGTTCAACTTCTTAACGGTATTCAAATGTTCCAAGTTTCGGTGATCCGTCCGAACCTCCACCTTTTGCCGAGCCCCCTCTAGATGATGTCGTCAGGTCTCCAATGCAGCCTTAATAGCCAACAACTCCTTTTCGTAGATGGTATAATTGCGCTCAGAAGCTGTAAAATTCCTAGAATAGATTGCACAGGGGAAAAGAGGCGTACCATCCTTCGGAGCTTGCAACAATACCGCCCCGATAGCTACATTAGAGGCATCTGTCTCAACTACAAATGGATGATTTGCATCAGGATGCCTCAATATTGGCTCGGCCACAAATGCTTTCTTTAAAGTTTCAAAAGCCTGTTGTTGCGGAGGCCCCCACTGGAACGGAACCTTCTTACGGAGGAGCTGAGTGATGGGATCCATTAACTTAGCAAAGTCCGGAATGAAGGTCCTATAGTAATTGGCGAACCCCAGAAGACATTGCCCGTCCTTGAGTCGACGAGGGGCTTCCCAACTACACAAGGCCTCGACTTTTTTAGGGTCCATAGCAATGCCCTCAGGAGAGATGATATGCCCTAAAAACTCTGTCGACGACTGAAAAAAGAAGCACTTCTCCAATTTTGCGTAGAGTTTATTCTCCCGAAGACGCTGAAGCACGTGACGAACCTGCTGAAGGTGGTGATCCCTGGACCAAGACTAGATTAAAATGTCATCCAGATACACCACAACAAATCTATCCAGCATGTCCCAGAAAATGTCGTTCATCAAATGCTGGAATACCGTGGGAGCATTGGTCAGACCAAATGGCATGACGGTGAACTCGAAATGACCATAACAAGTGCCAAACGCCATCTTCCACTCGTCCCCCTTGCACATCCGAATCAGGTTGTATGCCCCAAGCAGATCAAGTTTAGTGAAGATAGTAGCCTCCCACAATCGCTCCATCAATTCCGGAATGAGCGGCAAAGGATAGCTATTCCTCACTGTGATGGTGTTCAACCATCGGTAGTCACAGCATAAACGGAGCTCTCCTGACTTCTTTTTAACAAAAAGAATGGGAGCCGAAAGAGGGGATGACAAGGGTCGAATAAATCCCCGAGCTAAATTTTTATCTAAAAATTCTCGGAGCGCAACCGACTCGGGTTCCGACATGGAGTATAACTGACCCTTTGGCAATGGAGCATCCGGTATCAGGTCCATGGGACAATCATAAGCACGATGTGGTGGTAATTGATCTGCCTCCTGTTCGGTGAAAACATCGGAGAAGTCCGATCGCTCCGAAGGTATTGAGACAGCAGGAGCGGCGATATCTTGGCCAGCGCAGATATGTCTCAGGTGGTCCACACATTGGAGACTTAGAAATGGCGTTCTGCGCCCAAGCTACCAACGGATCGTGCAAACACAGCCAGGACACACCGAGAACCAAAGGGAGATGAAGGTTCGAGGTGACAAAAAAACTTATCGCCTCCTCATGATCCTCAATAAGCATACACACTGGCTGGGTGGCGAAACGAATGGGCCCAGACTTGAGTTCACGCCCATCTATGGTTTCCACCTTAATGGGTGGATCCACAGCAATCAAGGGAATTTCAAAATGTTTGACAAAAGCCCAGTCCATAAAGCTGGTTGTAGCCCCTGAATCCACCAGCGCAACAGCAGGAATTCCCTCCTTCTGGGACTGCAAAAAGATACGAGTGTCCAAAAGTAAATGCCGAGGAGGGCCAGGATTTACTTCAGCCATTTGGGGTGGGGGTGTAGAACATGTGTGACCTAGGGTTTCCCCGAGGTCAGGCCTACCCCATTTCCTGATGGGCCAGGAGTGGTTTCAGGCACGGGTCTGCGAGTCCCTCTCCAAGTGCAGGAATTAGCAAAATGTCCCGGACCCCCGCAATAAAGGCACAAGCCTTCCTGGAACCTTCTTGAACGTTCTCATGCCATTAAACAAGGGCGGAGTGCACCTAACTCCATTGGCTCTACAGTCTTAACCATGGTTCAAAAAACTTTTGGTGGCATGGTTTGTGCATGAGAAAAAGAAGGTAGTTCCACAACAGGCCATTTACTTCTGCGCTGTTGTAAATGGGCTTCAATACGTAAGCACTGGATTACCAATGCATCCAAAGTTGAAGCCTGCTCTGCATGGACTAACTCATCCTTGATGGTATCAGACAAGCCTTCCTGGAATGCATCCATATGAGCCGGTTCGTTCCAGTTAGAGTCCATATACAGCAAACGAAATTCTGCAATGTATTCCTGCAGGGGACGTTTCCCCTGACAAATGTCCCATAATCGTCTAGCCACAGTTTGTATTTTAATTGGATTTTCAAACATAACTCTCATTTGTTGTAGAAAACCCTAAAAATTGTCCAACAACGGGCTATCTTGAATTAACAAGGGAGTAGCCCATTTGGCAGCCTGCCCAGATAATAGGCTAATCATAAATCCTACCTAAGCCCGGTCGCTTGGGAAGTCTTCAGGCCTCAAAGACATAAATAATTGGCACTGCCCCATGAATGCTGGGAACATGTCCGTTTGCCCTGAAAATTTTTCCAGCATGGATACCAGGCTTTTCCTCAAGGAAGGGGCTGAGGGAGCAGCAGCAGGGCTTTGCAAGCTAGAAATATGATTCACCAATTGTGTCACCTGATTTTGAAGAGTCTGGTTGCTTTGAATCAGCTGATTTATCTGTCACTGTTGCTGCTCCACCAAACTCTGCACTTGGGTTTGGTCCATCTTGGTGGAAAGAAGGTTTGTTAGGCTTGGAAGCAAAAATGTTATGTCTCAGGTTATGTTATATGTTATGTCCTAGAAAGCGAGTTTAAGAATCATCATGCCACCTTAAATCACCTGGATGGGCGTGTCAGTCTCTCTAATCAATGTCTGGCTTGACGCCTCCCTTCAGCTTGATGTTTCAGTATCCTCCTAGTTCTGGTGTCAAGCCACGATCTGTCAGTTTTCCCACTCGAAGCCTCTGAGTCATTTTGTGGATCAGTTGCTGGCATGAGCGAAGTCGAAGGTTCTGGGAAGGATTGTCTCTCATCCTCCTGGCTCACATCGGTGTCCTCTAATAATTCAGACTCCACATTCACAGCAGGCTCCAGCCTTCCATCTTCAGAGTCATCAGAGTCAAAACTCCCAGCAGGATCGATCCTTTCAGTCACAAAACACACACACACACACACACACACACACACATACATATGTCACTGTTGGATGCTTGCATTTGAGAACTATGACATTAATTATATTAATATTATTAATATTATTATTATAATTAATATATATATGTATGTATAATTCTAGGTAGGTAGGTAGGTAGGTATGTGTGTATGTATGTATGTGTATATATGTGTGTGTGTGTGTGTGTTTGTGTGTGTGTATCTTTGGTTATTCGGGTTTTCTCCCGCGTAAGATTGGAAGTATCTAGGCAACGTTTCGATGAAGTCTCATTCATCATCTTCAGGCTTGGTCTTCAGCTCTGTGCTTCTCAGAGTGATGTGAGCTTGCAGCTACTTCTTCCTTTTAACTGCTAGTGAGGGTGTGACTTGATTGGGTGGGAGCTTGGCTGTGTTCTCATTGGGTGGGGATGTGTTCTGATTGGTTGGGGGTTTGGCTGTGTTCTGATTGGCTGGAGGTGTGTTCTGTTTAGGTGGGGGCTTGGTTGTGCTCAGGTTAGTCTTTAGTTGCTGGGGGATTTGAGCTGGTGAGCTGTGATCTTGCTGTTTGGCTTCAAGTTCGTGGTCCTGCTGCATCTTCAGTTCGCTTCATGTATTGCTCAGAGGGGTTTGAAGTGGGTAGTGATGCAGCTGCAGTACGGCTTCTGGTCTGTGGTCATGTCTCATCTTCTGTGTGGGTGTGAGTCTGGTTTCATGGAAGTGACACCAGACTCACATGGAAGTGTGGTGGTGGCATCTTGTGTGGCTCTCAGGGGTGTGGGTCTGGTGTCATTCTTCATGTTAGGTACTCATTTGTTCATGAGGGCGGGTTTCATCCAACCAGCAGACAAGGGCAACGCGACAGTGGTTATGAACACATCTGACTACCAATCCAAGTTAACCAACCTACTCCAAGACCCTACATACAAACCCCTAAAGACAGACCCCACCACCAACCTGGAAAAAACCACCAGATCCAAAATAAAAGCCTCCCCCATCAGTGAAGAAATCCAGCAAAGAATCATACCCAGAGAGAAATCATCCAGATGCCCTAAACTTTATGGTCTCCCCAAAATACACAAAGAAGGAACCCCACTTAGACCAATAGTCAGCTCCATAGGCTCACCTCTACAAAACCTAGCCAAATTTCTCGCCAAACAACTACAGCCCTATGCAGAATCCATCAACTCACACATAAGAAACTCATTCCAGTTCATCGAGATCATAAAGAAACAAAACTTACAACCCAGTGACCTACTAGTGAGCTTCGATGTCATATCCCTTTTCACCCAAGTGCCAATAAAAGAAGCCTTGACAGCCATCCAAAACAAATACAACCCACCCAAGCACATCCTAGATCTGACCAACCATTCCCTATCCAATACATACTTCACCTACAATGGACAAAAATACAAACAAATAGAAGGAGCACCCATGGGATCACCCCTCTCACCTGTCATCGCTAACCTCTACATGGAACACTTTGAAACACAAGCTCTAGAAAAATATGATCACAAACCCAAACTCTGGCTCAGATACGCAGATTACACCTTCATAATCTGGCCACATCGGAAAGAAAAACTGAACAACTTCCTCACACACCTCAACAGCCTACACCCCAAAATACAATTCACCATGGAAACAGAAGCTAACAACCAACTTCCCTTCCTAGATGTCTTGGTATACAAAAAATCCAATGGCTCCCCAGGACACACCATCTACCACAAGAAAATACATACAAACCACTATCTAGACGCACTCTCACACCACCACCCAGCACAGATCCATTCCGTAGCTGAGACACTCATCTCCAGAACAAAATGCTTAGCTAACGAACAACACCTAGAGACTGAACTACACACTCTCACCAGCGTGCTGACAGCCAATGGATTCCAAAGAAAGAAGATCACCCACCTAATCCAAAAAGAAACCCCAACCAAAATCCAAGACAGAGAACAAGAGAATGGCAAAGCCCTCCTCCCATATATAAAAGGCACTACAGACAAAATCAGCAAGATCCTCCAAAAACACAACATTAAGACAGCATTCTGCACAAATAGAAAGATATCCACCATCCTAAGAAACCCTAAGGACAAAATCGAGTTAGAAAATCAAGGAGTATACGAAATCCCTTGCACTGCCTGCCCCACCACATACATTGGACAAACTAACAGAAGAATAAGTGCACGCATTGAAGAACATAAGAAATCAATCAAAAAGGAAGAACTGACCTCTTCCCTGGTCCAACACCTCAAAGCCACAGAACATGAGATTGACTTTAAAAATACCGGAACTGTCGCCAAAACCGAACACTTCAGCAGCAGAATAATCAGAGAAGCCATAGAGATAGAAAAACGCCCACACAGCATGAATAAACGAGATGATACCTCCCGCCTACCAGCCATTTGAAAACCCGCCCTCATGAACAGACGAGTACCTAACATGAAGAATGACACCAGACCCACACGCCTGAGAGCCACACAAGATGCCACCACTACACTTCCACGTAGAAAGCAGACTCACACCCACACAGAAGATGAGACACAATCATGGACCAGAAGCCGCACCCCCACCATGAAGATACAGCACAACTACGAACTCGAAGCCAAACAGCAAGATCACAGCTCACCAGCTCAAATCCCCCAGCAACTAAGATGAACCTGAGCACAACCAAGCCCCCACCTGAACAGAACACGCCTCCAGCCAATCAGAACACAGCCAAGCCCCCAACCAATCAGAACACAGCCAAACCCCCAACCAATCAGAACACACCCCCACCCAATCAGAATAGAGCCAAGCCCCCACCCAATCAAGTCACACCCCCACTTACAGTTAAAAGGAAGAAGCAGCTGCAAGCTCACATCACTCTGAGAAGCACAGAGCTGAAGACTAAGCCTGAAGATGATGAATGAGACTTCATCGAAACGTTGCCTAGATACTTCCAATCTTATGCGGGAGAAAACCCGAATAACCAAAGATCCACATACAAATACCCGCGAGAACCTCAGAAAACACACACACACACACACACACACACATGTGTGTGTGTGTGTGTGTGTGTGTGTGTATTTGTGTATATACACACCAGACTGCTGAAGTCCCAGTGTTGCATCAAAACTACTGCATGCTGTCAATGTTGCTCCCCCTTGTCAATTCGCTCTTAAGATATGTCATCAGAACATGATGAGCCCCTGCATTTTATCTGAACAGAAGTCTGCCTTAATAAATAAACTAAAAGCTATATTTTGGCTGCATTTGCAAATCTGTCACATGCAAGTACAATTTGATGCTATGGCTTTGAATGAAATTTGACATTGAGGGGTTTTGTTTCTTTGCCAATGACCTAGAATGTCCCCTTCCCTTTCCTTCTGTGGCTCCAGGTATGATTAAGACGTCGGATCTGTTGGCAGAAAAAGAAGAAAATAGAAATTGTCTACTGAACTGAAATTCTGGAGCTTCACGGCTCCATTTGTTCATTTCTTTAAATTGCATCCCAATATGTTTTCAAATTTCTGTCTCGTCTCAGGTCCTTAGGCTAGCTTTTCTCTTTATTCCTTTTTCTGTTGTTCAGCTTTTCTTTACTTCTTGGTCTCTCTTTTACTTTCAGGAGAGGGAATTAGGTTTCCTCCCATTCCTTAAGTGCACACACACATTTTTCCCCTCCTTTTGGCATGTTTCTGCATTCAAAGATGAATAATCAAGTTGAAAACTTCACGTTGTGGTATGCTTTCTAGCAAAGCAAGGTGACCTGTCAGATTCCATTAATTTTTTCAATCCTAGGACATCTCACATAACTAAACCTGAATCCTAATTCTCCCTTAAAGGGGGTGCTATGATATACTTTTACATTGTTTAATGTAGCTTTCTATGACACTCAAGCAAGACAATGCAGGGAGAGAAATTTTAACTGTTCTGCTTAAATGGATCCTGGGAGGAATTTCAGATAAACATCAATTTTAAAGGTGAGCTGTAAAAAAATATTTACTTTCCTTTTATTTTGACTCTTTTTAAAAAATGTGCATCAAAATTCATCATGCATTCCCACAAAGACTTTTGTATCAAACTATGTGACATGTATGCTTCATGCTAAAAGCAAGTGGCATATTGTGTGAATAAAGACCTCAATAAGTCAGAAAAGTCCACATTTAAAAAATTTAAAATATAAAGTTTGTATGCTTCTATCCATAATCTTGGAAATGAAAATGAAAATGATTTCACATCAGAATGTTGAAAGAGCAAATTCCATGAGTAATATTAACCCTCCCATCCAAAATAGAGTTTGACTTCCTTCTGTGATTTGGCCAGTACAGATTAACCTGAGAAAGTGTTAACACCGATTCAGGCTATGATTTTTAATGGATGCATTTTGTTATACATCAGACTTTCTGTTTTTGTTATTCAATAAGAACTTTGTTCCAGTTTTCCAAAATTCTTTACCCAGTTAAAAAAAAAAATAGTTCATCCATGAAATACTGCAACATTTCTTACTTATATTCTTTGTTCACTGTGAGGATGTTCTGGTCATACCTTCCATCCCTCTGCACCTCATTAAATTTCTGTTTCTGTACAATTTTTTAAAATTGTTTAAACTCACATAAAACTGTGGGAAGCTTATAACATTTTAAAAAATCCACTGCATAATGCAATACATCAAAATATTCCCTCATCCTTTGTCCCGCAGAAGCAACTACACAAAGGTTGTCAAACCTGCAATGATACATTGTTGTCACGTGACATATCACAACTCCCCTCCCCTGCTAAACTGGGGGTGGTCATGGCCAGCATGTGACACATATGGCCTGCAGGCTACAAGTTTGACATCCCTGAACCACTCAATCAAATCAGCTACTTGATGGACTCAATTTTTACTCATGATCTCCAGGCCTGCTGTCAAAATCATGTTTTAGGGCCTTTTTGAGAAGCAACAAGGTTGGGGCCAACCAGTGGTGGGATTCAAATTTTTTTACTACTGGTTCTGTAGGCTTGGCTTGGGGAGCATGGCAAAGGAAAGATACTGTAAAATCTCCAGTCAGAGGTGGGATTTGCCAGTTCTCTGAACTACTCAAAATTTCTGCTCCCTAGTTCTCCAGAACTGGTCAGAACCTGCTGAATACCACCTCTGATAACTGTTTTAAAAACACCAGAAAGCAAGGGGGAAAATATCTTCATATTATTTATGTTTTCAGGGTGAGCGGTGTGGTGGCCTAGAAGTGAAGCTCTTGCTTCACAATTAGAAGGCTGTGAGTTTGATCCTAGGTAGAGACAGATATTTCTCTCTCTGGGCACAAAGGGAAAATATATGCTGTGAGCCAGAGATGTTATTCAG
Source organism: Hydrophis major (assembly GCA_033807585.1). Taxonomy (NCBI): domain Eukaryota; kingdom Metazoa; phylum Chordata; class Lepidosauria; order Squamata; family Elapidae; genus Hydrophis; species Hydrophis major. The sequence goes on from CM066333.1 coordinate 70,144,119, forward strand.
CAGGTTCTGACCAGTTCTGGAGAACCGATAGCATAAATTTTGAGTAGTTCATAGAACCGGCAAATACCACCTCTGACTAGAGATTTTACAGTATCCTTCCCCTGCCACACCCACTAAGCCATGCCCACAGAACCAGTAGTAAAAAAAAAATAGAATCCCACCACTGATATGAGCTCTGCATAGGAGTCAGGAAGGGCATCAGGCCAATAAATGCTCAGCTCCATTCAATCATCCTGACTCCACCCCGATGCAAGGGATTACAGGGTCATTTTAAAAAACTTTTCATGATAGTTTATAGCTCTATTACATTTTTCCTTATTGCCCATCTTTCCAAGCTAAACAGGCCCAACTGCTGTAGTCTTTCCAACCAACCATAAGTTAATTCCTCTTTCTGCCCAAAATTCCATGTACAATACAAGATTTCCAGCACTAGCAATTCATATGAAATAACCTAATCGGGTTTCTGTGTATTTTGGTTGAATCAAAGTGATGTGCCAACTTGACTTTGACATTTGGAAGCGAGGAACTAACTCACTCTGTCAAAGCACTTTCTAGGACTGCTTTGATCAAGTGTTTCCCAAGGCAAAACGGTGTACGATATTAGCATACTCTAAACCCTCTTAACTGATTGGTCCGGACGGACAGTGACCTGATTGGTCAAAGGCTCGGCAGTGATTGGAGCGCTAGGAATCTACCGTGATTGGCTGTGCCGATCGCGGGAGATTCAAAGCGCTGACATTGGCCGCCGAGCCGCGAGCCAGCCCAATATGAAGGGCTGCCATGGCTCGCATTCTCCAGACTATTCTCATCTAAAATAAAGAGCTGAAATCACTGAATGGTCTCGTGTCTCCTTCGAACCGATCCACCCCAGATCTAACACTGGTGACGAGGGTGGGATCGTGAACAAGGAGACCCCAGCACGTGGCGAAGTGACCCACGAACAGGCAGCATGGCCGGCATCAACTCGCCACTTGCACCTTTCAACCCTGCTACCGAGGACTGGGAATCCTATACCGATAGGTTCCAAATGTTCCTCGAGAGTAGCAAAATGAGCCGTGTTCCTCACACAATGCAGGCCCGCAGTATTTAAGATGGCCAAAGCCTTGGCCAAACCGGAGTACGTCAAGGCGATGGAGTGGGATGACCTCAAGCCCCTGCTGCGAAGTCACTACGCCCCCGTTGTGCCCATCCTTATTTGGCGGCACAATTTCTACAAGCGGGATCAACGCAAGGGCGAGGGGCTGGGCAACTTCATGGTGGCACTACGGGACCTGGGCAGTCTGTGTGAGTTCACCGACCTGGATGAGGCCCTGTGAAACCGCATCATCCCAGGACTCCAAGATCCCATCCTCCAGAGCCGCATCATGGCAAAGGGGGACATCTCTCTCACCGATGCCCTCACCGATGCCCTCACCGAAGCCGCTGCAGCTGAAGCGGCCAAGAAATCAGCAGCTCGGATGCGACAATCGAGCATCATGCCACAATCGATGGCCGGAGAGGCAATGTCGACCACCGAGAGGTGACCAGAGGCAGACCACACAACCACACACCACAGCGATATCGACTCCTTCTCGGACACCGAAGATGAGGAGGAGGAGATCCACCGCGTCCAATCAGCATGGGAGCGGTGGGAACCATGTGGTCGTAAGTCGAGGTTCCTGTGTGCTGGCTGCAGTGGCGATCACCCCCGGGCAGACTGCCATTTGCAGGCATTGCAAGAAATGGGGGCACATCGCCAAAGTATGCTGGAATAAAAAACACTGCAGCCCGTGACGAGACGGCAGCCCCTGACGGAGAGAAAACACCCCCACCAGAAACTGCAATCTCCGGACGGAGAACCACTGGAGCCGAGAAGGTCGGAACAGGTGACTCCAGGAGACGAGACAAAGGGAGGAAACACACCAGACCGTCATCATTGGCCACTCCTCCACCAGTGATGCCAGGAAAGTATATGTGATGGTGGGAATAGAAGATCAGCCATGCAACATGGAGGTGGACTCCGGGTCCTTCCTCTCAATGGTCTCCTGGCGCACACTCAAGCGCCTGGTTCCCACCATCCACCGCCATGAACTGGAGGACCAAACACTAACGCTCAAAGACTATCAGGGGAACCGAATCCCTGTAGTTGGCAGAGGCCACTTTAAGGTCACCTTCAAGGGCCACACAGAGGTGTTACCCCTGACGATCGTCGACCGAGATCATCCGAGCCTATTGGGACTACAGTGGTTCGCACCCCTGGGAATTGAAGTAACCAGAATACACCACATCAGAGAGGCGGACTGGGAAGCGTCACTTGTGAGGGATTTCCGGGAAGTCTTTGATGACAGCCTAGGCAAATGCTGGGGGTCCCCTATCTCATTTAACATAGACCCGAGCATCGATGAGCAGCTTGAGAAGCTCATCACACAAGGGGTGCTGGAACCAATCAATCATGCCCAGTGGGAAACCCCAATTGTCAAGCCAGATGGGTCAGTGAGAATTTGTGGTGTCTACAAGGCCACCCTAAACCATGCGCTCCAACAAAGCGCATACCCCGTCCCAGTAGTCCAGCATCTTCTGCACTCATTGGGGGGAGGCCGAATTTTTGCAAAGCTCGACCTGGCACAAACCTACCAGCAGCTGCCGGTCGATGCCACAACAGCAGAAGCCCAAATCATCATAACACACCGAGGGGCTTTCCACTGCAACCGACTCCAATTTGAAGTCAGCATGGCACCTGGGGTCTTCCAAAGCCTTATGGAAAGACTCCCCCAGGGCATAGAGGGGGTTGTGCCCTACTTTGACGATGTCTTGGTGGCAGCAAAAAACAAAAAACAACTAGAAGCCAGGTTGAGGGAGGTACTGCAGAAATTCAGAAACTCGGGACTTAAAGTCAAGAAAGGGAAGTGGCAACTACGGGCCGAGAGGGTCGAATTTCTAGGGTACCTCCTAGACAAACAAAGGATCCACCCCACAGAAAAGAAACTGAGAGCCATAAGGGAAGCACCTCGACCCAAAACCAAAACGGAATTACAGGCTTTCTTGGGACTGTTAAACTTTTACAATGTTGTCCTACCTCAAAAGGCGACTGTGGCGGAACCGCTGCATAGACTGCTAGATAAAGCAACTACCTGGACCTGGGGAGCATAGGAGGAGAGCGCCTTCAACAACACAAAGAACCTGCTAACATCCGACACAGTACTAATCCAGTACAGTGAGACCCTGCCATTAACGGTAACTTGCAACGTGTTGCCATTTGGGATTGGCGCCATCCTCAGCCACTAGCTACCAGACGGGAGGGAAGCTCCCATCGCTTTCTCGTCAAGGACACTTTCAAAGCCAGAACAGAACTACAGCCAGCTTGACAAAGAGGCCCTAGCAGTCGTCCCCGGCGTCAAAAAATTTCACGAATACCTTTACAGTAGGACTTTTACAATCATCATGGACCACAAACCACTGCTAGGAATCCTGGTGGGAAACAGGGCCACACTGAACATTCTATCACCAAGAATGACAAGGTGGTCTGAATTCCTAGCAGCATACAATTACCAGCTGATACACCGACCCGGCAAGGACATCGCCCACGCAGACGCCCTGAGCCGCTCACCCCTACCTGACCAGGAAGATGACCCAGCACCCACAATGGAGGTACTCCAAATAGAAACAATATCCAACCCACTCATGACTGCACCAGACATTGCCAGAGAAACAAATAAAGACAAGTGGCTGGCGCGAGTCTTGAGCTGGGTTGGGAAGGGGTGGCCGGAAGGGGACAGGGATGAACTATTCAGATCCTTCCGAAACAGACAAACTGAACTCTTTACTGAGAAGGGCTGCATACTTTGGGGGGACAGAGTGGTAATTCCGGAAACACTACAAGAAAGGGTATTGGGGATGTTGCACGAGGGGCACCCAGGGATGGTCAAAATGAAAAGCCTGGCCAGAAGCTATGCATGGTGGCCAGGAATGGACAAACAGATCGAAACCTGGGTGGCCAAATGCAAACAATGCCAAGAATCCAGACCTAACCCTCCCGCAGCCCCAACCCAAGAATTAGAAACATCCAGAGGGCCGTGGTCTAGGATTCACATAGACTTCGCAGGGCCAATCAAGGGTCACATGTACCTTATCACAGTGGATGCTTACTCCAACTGGCTGGAGGTAAGCACCCTGAAATCCACCACAACAGAGGCGGTAATCAAAAAACTGAGCAAGCTGTTTGCCATGCATGGCCTGCCAGATGTAATAGTATCGGACAATGGGCCCCAATTTACTGCCCTAGCGTTCGAGCAATTTCTGGCAGGCCAAGGAATATGCCATGCATTAACCGCACCAGCAAATCCAGCGGAGAATGGATGAGTAGAACGCATGGTCCAATACACAAAGAAGGCCATCCAAAAAATAGAAGCAGCCAATATACAGAACAAAATTAATAAAATGCTCCTCATCCAACATATCACACCTAGCGCAACCACAAATAGAAGCCCAGCAGAACTTATGATGGGTAGGAAACTGCGGTCAACCCTAGACAGAATGCATCCAACATACAACCTGGACAAACCCCCGGGTTCCTCAAGCAAACACAGAACATTTGAAATAGGGGACGCGGTATATGTGAAAAACCTATCAGGAGAACCACTCTGGGTACCAGCAACAATCACCCAGATAACCGGCCCCTTATCATACCGATTAGAGACAAGTGACGGAAAAAGCTGGAAACGACACATCAACCAGCTCAGATCAAGGATAGCTGTCACCAACAACCAAACACCAGAGCAAGAAGCTAGAAGGGGGGGGGGGAATCGGCAAGCGAGAAAGAAAGAACTGAAGGGAACCAACTAACGCAAACAGAACACCCCCCACCTAGAATAAAACAACCACCAATAAACCGATGCTACTCACCTGTAGAGGCAGGACCAATGGAACACGAAACCCCGGCATCTTCACCTGGAAAGAGCAGCCAAACAAGTTCAACCAGCCTGGAAAAATCCAGTGGGAACAACAGAAGCGGCAGCTCAACCAGCCCAGGTAGACCGGGAGGGAGCTACCAAGAAAGGCCCAGCTCAACGTTCCAGGAGGTTCCATCCCAAGAAACTGGAGCGACAGAGAAGGCATCTGAACCAGTCAGAACTGAACTGCGCAGGTCAAGGAGGCAGGTACGAAGCCCCGCCTACCTACGTGACTACGTCACGACGCACCGACAGACGAAACCAAGAGGGGAGGGGTGTATGATATTAGTATACTCCAAACCCTCTTAACTGATTGGTCCGGATGGACAGCGATCTGATTGGTCGAAGGCTCGGCAGTGATTGGAGCACTAGGAATCTACTGCAATTGGCTGTGCCGATCGCAGGAGATTCAAAGCGCTGCCATTGGCCGCTGAGCCGCGAGCCAGCCCTATATGAAGGGCTGCCACGGCTCGCATTCTCCAGACTATTCTCATCTAAAATAAAGAGCTGAAATCACTGAATGGTCTCGCGTCTCCTTCGAACCGATTCACCCCAGATCTAACAACAGCCTTCACATAGCCTTATTAGATAATCATCTTTACGTGAAATATCATAATCATCATTTCATTTCAAGGCTTATAAACTCCTCCACTTAAAAATGACTCTGAACCCCCTACAGTTTCTCAACTCTTTAAAACTCAGATTAAAATTAAATATAAGTAAGAGCAGAGATGTCATGCCCCTGTTGGAGTTTGAATCCAAGGAGGAAGACGAACAGCCATCAGGGAGCGGGAGTGTGTGGCTCTGTTGCCTGTGGAGGAAACTGGGGAAGGGCAAAGTCTGGCTGGGCAGAGCAGGGAAGAGATAGAACAAAGGAGAGGGAGTTCAGAGGAAGACTCAGGCCCACCCCCTCTTCATCCTAGGGCATGTAGGGAGGAACGGAAAAGGGAGTAACGTGTATTGCGTGGCTTATAGGGGAGGAAAGGGCCCTGATTCCCTTCATTAGCCACATCTGGGAAAGGAGTTTAAAAGAGATGCATGCTGAATGTGGTGTCTGTTGGGAACAAATGAGAGTTTATCTTATGTGTACTTTGGTTATCTGCATTCCTGGCATCCTCCCAACCATGTTGAGTTATTGCTATGCTTTCATGTCTGGCATTCCTTCATCTGCCTTGCTAGACTAATTACCTCATCTTGCCTGGTTGGACTTATACTTACAGTTTTTGTTGACCATGTTTTGGACTTGATTCTCTGCAGCCAAAGGCTGTTTCTGGGAGAATTTTTCTCCAGCTAGGAGACATTGGAGGCAAAGTTGGAGCTAATAAAGGGACTCCTACTGATTATCTGACTGTGTTGCCTTTGTGCCATGCCCCAGATCATTATAGAGGTCAAGTTTTTAAGGAAAATAAAAGAATGCCAAAAAAAAAAAGGGGGGGAGAGGGAGTACACTGGATGTGCCAGCTAGTAAAAGACCATTCAGACTAACAGACCCCAGAGGTCTTCTAGTCCAACCCCCTGCTCAATCAAGAGACCTTTCACATGAATGGCACATCAACTTCTGGAGGCAAGCCATTCCACTGATTAATTGTTCTGACTGCCAGGAAATTTCTCCTTAGTTCTAGGCTGGATCTCTCTTAAATGAACTTCTATCCATTAGTTCTTGTCCTGCCCTCAAGTGCTTTGGAGAATATAATAAGAGAAGTTGGGAGGACTTCTAGTCCAAATTTCTACTCAAGCAGGAAATGGCTGACCAATCTCTCTCTTTTTTTAATCTCTAGTGTGGGAGCGCCCACAACTTCTGGAGACAAGTTCTTCCACTGATTAGTTCTTTATCAGAAGAAGTAGTCAGAGCATTTCAGCCTCTGGTCTGATGGACTAGTTCTGTTTTAATGGATGGTCGGAGATTCAGAAGGTGAAAGGTCATTGTGATGCCTAAGGACTGCAAATGAAAAGACATGCTTTGAAGACCCTTGCACTTCAACGCTGAAAAAAACTGGAGTTCAGCAGCCTCCTTAATCTTGATGGTCCTGCAGATACAGCATCTGAATATTGAATTAGAATCAGTAGTTCAAAGCTTTGAATTGTCTAGGAAGCTAACTGGTGATTTGTGTCGTTTCGAACCAAGTGGGAATACCAAGACACACCCCTCACTAGAAAAGAAAAGAACAGAGTTTGAAGGGACCTTGGAGGTCTTCTAGTCTAACCCCCTGCTCAGTCAGGAAACCCTATCCCATTTCCAACAAATGGCTATCCAATCCCTTCTTAGAAGCCGGTAATGTTGGAGTATCCACAACTTCTGAAGGCAAGTCATTCCACCGATTTAATTGTTAACATTGTCAGGAAATTTCTCCTTGGCTCTAGGTTGCTTCTCTCCTTGATTAATTGATTCCATCCATTGCTTCTTCTCCTGACTTCAAGTGCTATATGGAGAAAATGTTGACTCCCTCTTCTTTGTGGCAATATCTGAGATATTGGAACGCTGCTATCAATTCACCATTTGTTCTTCTTTTCATAAAACTAAAGGTAAAGGTTCCCCTCACACATACATTCTAGTCAGTTCTGGTTCTAGGGGGTGGTGCTCATCTCCATTACAAAGCCAAAGAGCCAGCACTATCTGAAGACATCTCCAGTCATGTGATGAGCATGACTAAACAACAAAGGCGCATGGAATGTTGTTACCTTCTAACCAAAGGGGTCCCTATTTTTCTGCTTGCATTTTTACATGCTTTTGAACTGCTAGGTTGGCAGAAGCTGGGACAAGGAATGAGAATTCCAGCAACCATACTCTACATGTTTTAGCCTCCAGTCCCCTAATTACTCAAGATCGTACTCCTAACTTTGTGAATCACTTTTAAACAGCTTCAACAGCAGACCCATGAAAAGTGTGCTGTGCTAAACAAACCAAGACATTTACAATTTTGAATATACAAAAGTAAATTATAGCAAGTAATAATGGAGCAATTGGACCCAACAAATAAGTTCAGCTAATTTCATTTTGAGTTTGCAACACTAGGGCATTGCAAAAATTGTTAGGGTTAGGGGTAAGGGTAGGGTTTAGGGGAAGGGGTAGGGGTAAGGTTCAGGTTAGGATTAAGGGTTTAGGGTTTGGGGTTTGGGGTTTGGGGTTTGGAGTTAGGGTTAGGGTTAGGGTTCAAACCTTTTGCAATTTCATATAATCCCCGGTTAGGCTTTGGTTAGGGTTACGGTTCATAATTTGTAATTGCCTATAATCCACAGTTGGGGTTAGGGTAAGGGTTAGGGTTAGGGTTAGGGTTCAAACCTTTTGCAATTTCATATAATCCCCGGTTAGGCTTTGGTTAGGGTTACGGTTCATAATTTGTAATTGCCTATAATCCACGGTTGGGGTTAGGGTAAGGGTTAGGGTATGGCTTGGGTTTGGGTTTGGGTTAGGGTTAGGGTTAGGGTTAGGGTATGGCTTGGGTTTGGGTTTGGCTTAGGGTTAGGGTTAGGGTTAGAGTTAGGGTTAGGGTTAGGGTTAGGGTTAGGGTTAGGGTTAGGGTTAGGGTTAGGGTTAGAGTTAGGGTTAGGGTTAGAGTTAGGGTTAGGGTTAGGGTTAGAGTTAGGGTTAGGGTTAGGGTTAGGGTTAGGGTTAGGGTTAGGGTTAGGGTTAGAGTTAGGGTTAGGGTTAGGGTTAGGGTTAGGGTTAGGGTTAGGGTTAGGGTTAGGGTTAGGGTTAGGGTTCAAACCTTTTGCAATTTCATATAATCCCCGTTTAGGCTTTGGTTTAGGGTTATGGTTCATAATTTGTAATTGCCTATAATCCACGGTTGGGGTTAGGGTAAGGGTTACGGTTAGGGTTTGGGTTAGGGTTAGGGTTAGGGTTAGGGTTAGGGTTAGGGTTAGGGTTAGGGTTAGGGTTAGGGTTAGGGTTAGGGTTAGGGTTAGGGTTAGGGTATGGGTATGGGTTGGGGTTAGGGTTAGGGTACAGGTTGGGGTTAGGGTTAGAGTTTGGATTTAAGCTTAGGGTTTGTGGTTTCGGTTAGGTTTTAGGTTTAGGGTTTTGGGCTTGGGTTAGGTTTAGGTTTAGGTTTTAGGTTTTAGGGTTAGAGTTAGAATTAAGGGTTAAGAGTTAAGGGTTAAGGGTTAAGGGTTAAGGGTTAAGGGTTAAGGGTTAAGGGTTAAGGGTTAAGGGTTAAGGGTTAAGGGTTAAGGGTTAGGGTCAGGGTCAGGGTCAGGGTCTGGATCAGGGTCAGGGTCAGGGTCAGGGTCAGGGTCAGGGTCAGGGTTAAGCTTAGGCTTAGGTTTAGGCTTAGGTTTAGGGTAAGGTTCAGGGTCAAGGTCAGGGTTACAGTTAGGGTTTGGGTTACGGTTAGGGTTAGGGTTAGGGTTAGGGTTAGGGTTAGGGTTAGGGTTAGGGTTAGGGTTAGGGTTAGGGTTAGGGTTAGGGTATGGGTTGGGGT